>JAJEKV010000027.1:707108-1307108 GCA_021234155.1 Isoetes taiwanensis
GGACACCTGAGAGGATATACCACCGCAACACATTGTTGTGCACCACCCACAAGCGAAGGGTTGCAGCAGCCCAGCCACAGAAATAAGATATAGAAGAGAAGACAGAAAAACCACCACCCTCAAAATGTAGGTGGTTTTCTATGGCCAAAACCTTGCAATTCATGTTCACTTAACAGCACGTTAGTTATGATGCCTGAAAAGGAGTCGTATATTTGGGTATTTTTAAACCTTTCTGTGACCGAAGAGTAGTGATCGGCATGAAACGCAATGTTCCTGCCTTAATACTTCGATTGTTTTAGAAAGCAATTGATCAAGGTTTTAATTGTATAGATTGTAAATACAGAAAGCAATCGCTGGTTGGAAGGGATTGGCTTGTAAAATGAGGTTGTGTTTAATTGGTTTGTTTTGGTGGGTACAATTGGATAATGGTTATGATTTTGCAACGTCAATGTTTAGAATTCAATGGTTGCAACCTCCAATGGCGAATTCCTAAAACTCAAAGGGCGAAATTGGGAATAAGTAGGAATTTCAGAATTGTGAATGGTTTATACCATCATTTCATTTTTTCTTTTTTGAAACCTTTGTGGCACCGCTTTGAGCCTTAGATGGATTTAACCGATCTGAAGTGGGATAGAGAGGAGGTAGCCAACATCCATGATGTGATCATGCACATCTTCACTGTTTCCATAATTGGCATTATTTATGATGTAAGAGTAAAGTTCGGCTAGAACTAAATGATCAGAACACTATGATCAGATCATGCTCCAAAGAACTCAGATCAGAAATTTCCAATGAACTTGTAGTACTTTCCCTGCTAGGTACAATTTCTATTCCTACAAACTTCGCTAAGATCCTTGTATGCTTTCACCAGGTTGAACCTCAGGTGCATTTCGTAATATAAAATTCACTAAGGCGGTGTAGGTTTTAATCGTGGTGTTATCTCACCTCGAACACCGACTTCCCATTCGTGGACTCTATAAAACAGAATATCACCGGCCTATCTTTATCTATCTGTCCAGTTCAAAAATCTATTTTCCTCTGCTTGGACATCATGATTGGCCAAGCCAATCAGGCGTAAACAAGAATAATTCAGTAAAAGTGGCTGAGGAATGACTGAATAGGCCCGATAGGAAATGATTGACCAACTAGAGCAATAAATTGCACCTCGCATTTCAAGGAATCACTAATTTATGAATTAAAACCTGCAGTTGCAAACATAGAAGATCATACAAAGAGAATGACTAATTAAATCAATTCCTATCTCCCAAAACCTACAGAAGCCACAAGCATAGAACATTCAAACATGAATTGATATATAGTGTTTTATATAATAAATTAGTTCTCTCAGACTGGAAAATATTTTGAAATACTGTACAAAAAGCACTAGACGAAGGCATTTTCTCAATGGTGTTGAATTCCTCTTTAACATTTCATGAGTTAGTTTCTTAATGACAAATGCACCACCATGTTCACCGCCCCAAGAAACACCTAATGCATAGAAGCTACAGCATAAACGAATAAAACATTTTAACACCTTTCCATGGTATGAAGCAAAATAATTCTGAACTTATTGAGTTGAAATTCTACCAAGGAAATAAAAATGGCCTGCACCTTTAAACCGATGAGAGAGCATCTACTGTACTAAGAGGCCATGAGATTATATCATCATGGGGGAATTGTAAGGTTGAGGGCAGAGCAGTCAAATAAGTGTTCCTATCATATGAGTGAAATATTTTGATAATTTCTATTCTCATCTAAATGAGGATCACCCAATTTTACGATGTCTCCTCGTATGTAATGTGTACCCAAACAGGCAATCGACTGCTCCTCCAGTCAGACTTTCTGGGATTTCATGACTTAGTATAATTTGCAGTCAACAAAACAATGCAATCCTTGAAATGCATAAACAATCTCAAATTGTTTGGCATGCCTCCTGTGAAGTAAAGGGAGCTGAACCTGGGATCAGAATTGCCTTATTCAAAGATTCAGAAGATCAGCGATCTAAACCCACTGGCGCATCATGGAATTCTGAGAACTTCCCCATTCTCTCACACCGTGTCGCAGGTCAGGCACCTGAAGCAGAAACAGAACCAAATCCAGATTAAGAACCGAAGAGTAATCTCACCTCAAGAGGCCTCCAAATTAACTGACACTTTCTATACATGTCTTTATATTAAATTTATTGGCCCAATATTTTAGATGAAATAAACACCACTATCCACTGTGATTCTATCTTAGTATACTTGAGAATCAATGAAGAAGAGAAAATTTTGACATGTGACATCCAGCTCACAGACTTATATGAACTAAGATGTCTACTGAGACTGTAATTTTATAAAGTCCGCCATACAGAGACGTCCTTAACCTTCCAAGGAGGTCATGGAATAGGAAAAGAGACCAAACTTTGAGACATTCTACCAAACAAGTAGAAGGACTCCAGAACAGAGAAATCTGAAGAATTAGCATTATGACATTTTGGAAAACAAATTCAGAAGAAAGAAACAATCAAAGGACAAAGAAGGTTCATGTTAAAGATTTCTAACCCCAGCCTTTCGAAGAAGGCCAGGATATAATTTTTCTTCCTTAGAATCATCTTTTAAACATGTTTCGGAAGAGACACCTCAGCTGTTGTCTCCAAACAACGCAGACCACCAGAAGTTGTCAATTTGTGCCAACATGGACCAGGCCACGCCCAGGCTCTGTGTGATTCGAACCGGCTTAACCGTGAATCGTAGTTAAATTTTCCTGCCAGATCATTTGTTTGGCAAAAGTACACTGGCGCAGATTTCAGATTTAACCGTAAAGAGTATTTCAGACTTCGCCTCCAAGCATCGCGCCTTTGCGAATCCCTGAATCATCTACTGTTTCACTTTCAGGCACGAACAATTCAGTTCAAAATCACTGGCAGCACCAATTTGATTTCCTTTTCACACAGAGTTAGCTTTTTTCAAAATCTGATCCAGTTACTTCCTACTTTTCGTATGTTTTTCCTGGAGGCAAACCTTTTTTCCTGTAGAGCTGTAACGGTCCAGACGCAGCCTTTTTCTTTTTTTCCGCCTTGAATCCTCCCACTGCAGCCTTATGGAAGGAGAATCGGGTTAAAGGCAGGTAGATATGTTCCTCGCCAACCTCTATCCAAGCAGAACTTATTCCATCCAATTTAATCTAATGGAAAAGAAGGAAAAATAACAGAGAGAAAACAAGCTGAGGGCATCTGGATTGTTTGAACATCTGTCTCCAAGATCCCATGCAAACAGTCCGAAAGTGAAAGATTTCGAATTAGAAATAATACATATATTGAGGAAACAAACCTTCTTAGTTCTAAATGAAACGAATCCATGAAGATCAATTAACATTTGAAGTAGCATGAAATCAGATGGAAGTATTTATACTATCAGAAGATCCATGATCAGCAACAACTGATCCCAGAATTGGAAGAAATTAAATTACCAAAGATAAAATATCCATTCAGTTTGAATGTAATACTAAGTAAACCTGAGATGATATAAAACATCAGAACTCAGAGAGTAAAATTTGTGTAAAGGTAAATAAGATTTTATTACCATTTTCAATGCATGTATAAATAGTTTAGATATCAAGAAAAGAAGAGATATATAATCAAGTTATCTAGTACTTGGTTTCATAGATGTATAAATTTGAAATATAGAAGGTGCAATTAGTAGGAACCACTAGATAACATAGTAAAATTTGTAAACTTTGACTATGAATATCATTTATATCAGAGATTATAGATTTTAATTTTATTCACAATTAGAAAGTTTAAGTTTGGCCGAATATTGATTAATAACCTGTAGTCATGTTCGTTAAATGGAAGTTTTCTGCCTCTAGATTTCAGCAATTCTCACTAGGATTTGCACTATGTAGTTTGTCTGAGTTTTAAACCAGCTCTGGAGCTAAACATTTCTGCACATGTTTGCTAATACATTAAAATAAACTGGTCTGGCGAAGATTTAATTTGGAATTGTGCGCCACGCCCACAAGAGATATTCACCGCAATTTACCAGAATTGCCTCTGAACGAAGCATTGAATCTAATGATTTTAAATGGCACATAATGTTATTATTGATTAAATTATAATATTTTACCCTTTAGATACAGGAAGAACATTTCATTACTTTTAATTTATGTTCGATAAAGAACCAGAATGGGTAATTTTTCTAGTTTTCAAGAGGCAAAACTTTGCTATTCCTGAAAATGGCCCATTCCCTGCAGGAGCCTTAACTTTCGTTGTTGGCCTGGGTATTTTATCAACCCTCCATTTGAACACAGAAAAGATAAATATATTGATAAATTTAAGGAACCTGACTATGGTCCGCTTATATGCAAATCTTTAGAATGCATGTTATCAAGGGTCAAAGAAGAGGCTAAATAAGAATCGAAATGACTGAAACTCACTGAAAATACTAACCATGATTTCTATTCGTTTTATCTTTTCCTACCTATGCCACAAAAGTAGTATTCTTGGGAGGCCTTTATTTTGCTTAGCATTGAAGGCACATGCAGAAAGATCATCCTAAAAAAGGGATTTTAAAATATACAAGATCATTACAAAAAGTAGAATCTGTTAAATGGAGACATTACTATCAAATAATTGGAGGAAAAGCCTGACAAAAATAAAGTGCGAGAAACCCATGGTCAGCAGTAGCATATGGGCAAGATATTTGAGGAGACAACAAAAATCTGGAGATACTGAGATCAAGAGATTCAAAAGGGCTCAGAGATTTTTAAATTGATTCTGGATCTCGAGACAAGATCCTACCTGATCCTGTAAGACTTCTGGCCTCATGGGACTGCTTGGACAAGACGGTATTGGACTGGCCATGGCCCATCATCCTCGTCCAAATCCCTCGTGTACATCAAGGCTTGGCTCATACGAGATCCTGTGGCCGGATCACCAGTGCATCCCATCCCAGATCCTGAGCCATTGAGGAGTGGTGAATTACGGAAGTTTTCGCCGATGATCTCAGCCGGATCCCCGCACGAGCACGATCCTCCGATCCTGCCTGAAGTCGATAATTCATGACGCCAGGGATCGCTTCCTCCAGATCTCGGCGACTTAGCTGACGGCGACGGCCCGGATCTCCCCCAGGCATCATAATCTGCCAATCGCGATTCGCTGAGATCTCTCCTCCGGATCCTCGCACTTTGACGGGATCCTTCGATGACGCCATAATAACGGCGACGCATTCGCTGAGATCTCTCTGATTCGAAAAATTTTATCGGCGATCCCGCCCTCCGTGATCACCGCTGCGGTCGCGAATGCATGCAAGCGCGTATTCCGTTGCAGTGGTCTCTCCTCCTGATCCTGGCGCACGTGATCCGTCCGAACTGAGAGGGGCAAGGCTTAAGTGGCAGGGCTGCTGCACCAGCCATAAGCTTATCCCCGATAAATCACATATTCCCAAGACACCACCTCATACTATCTCACTTATCTGTCAAGACTTCCTCTTTCTCGCGCCACAAGAGTCTCCCACGAGAGGGCCTCTAATGGTGGTTGGCTTTGTAAGGTGTGACTATGGGATGTAGGGTAGCGGTGATTTATATCAGTTCCTTTGGTGGTCTTTGAGGCTTTAGCCTTCGAATTGATTAACAGGTTTAACCATCTGCTAATGATGGGGCGAATTTTCTAATAGCCCCACGCCTTTTCGCTCATCCGTAACGCATAAGAATTTACCGCGTAGCCTGAATCAGACATCCCTTCGCCTAACCGTATAAGGTCCGATTGAGCACAGCGGACGAAAAGAGAAGGCATTTTAAAAGCTTTGGTAACTTTGAACTTGCACCCGCTTCCTGGCCCAGGCTTGCTCAGTAGCCTTTCCAATGGAAGATGGTATTTAAAACCTTCCTTGTATCCTTTTCTGCCATTCCATAGATTTCAAACTGTATCCCGGCCGAGTTGTGGATTCCCGTGATTCAAATTTGACCTCGATTACCATCAAATTGGGCCAATTTCCTATTCTTCCGCAGCACTATGGTCAGATCAACCGCTTTACTTGCATTCTTGTCCCGATGGCATGCCCGATGGCACAAACACACTTGGACCTAAGTACATGGGAGGAGGTGGCACCGTCTCCCTAGAGGAGCCTCGATGACGCTTGAACTAAGGCTCTGTGACGCAAAAGCAAGGATCGAATCTGTGGCTAAGGTCAAAAGAATGAAGGTAATGGAGGTAACCCTAATGGCCTTTCTGGAGAGGCCGCCATAATATTTGTGATATAAGCCCGTGAAATCAACGAGGCTTTTCATCAACAGCAGTTCCTCGCTGGGGTTGCAACCCACCGGGCATTCAGGAAGGGCTAAAGCATGGCGCTCACCATCTATAATGGAGCAGGAAAGGAGAGAAGTAGACTTAATGAAAAGCATCAAGTCTGCATAACAAGATCACTGGTATTGAAGCAAGAGAAGATTGATTTGTAAGTCAAACAATCATGAGACGAAGAACTTCACACCTAGATGAAGATTACTAAAGTTACATGTGGCTTATATTGGGTATTTTTAACATAAGATTAAATCGAGGTCCAATTTAGGCCTGCACAAGATAAGGGCGAATCTTCTCGTACCTCACTAACTCTCAGCGAAAGCCTGTGCCCGAACGACATGTTGGTAGTCCTAAGGTAACTACGAGGAGGTTAAAAGAGCCTCCTTAAGGCATAGAAGACGGTTACTAAAAAGCCTGGCATCCTCGAAGCCAGGTTCGGACATACGTCCCAATAGTCCCATGTGCGGGCGGCGTCTCGCCTTCGCCGCCAGCGCCCGTTTCCCGAGAATGTTAACTACCTCCATCCCTTGTCTCGATCATAAGGTTTTTCTCGCTCTGTGGAATTCCTCCATCTCATAGTCACCATCTCGTTCGGTACTCCCATATCTTGGCCGTAATCTGGCTCCGGGAGGCCTCGATCATCCCTTCTGTACGTGCCTGCACTGCTCTTCATACTCCCGAAAGTGTCTCATCTCGAGAAGACCTACGTGAATAAATATATATGTTATTTGGAACAATTTTCCTATATCTAATTTTTAAGGAAGAGAATTAAACATTGAAGAGAAAAGCACACCAATGGTTTTCATTGCACAAGAAAATATAAGGAAAACCCGATATATATATATAAGAGAAGAGTATTAGATGTGTGATGTCTATTGGGAAGGTAATGGCAAAATTACTTAAACTAGATATATAATCGTTCGTTTAAAAACTTAGAACCAAGAGGTCGGCCCTTCAACATCTTGTGCTTGGGTACAAACCAAAAAGTTCGTCGATGTCGTTGCAGAGTAGCACACCAGGATTAACCGATGAGCAGTCGATGAAGCCATCTGAAATACTGGTGGAAATAATGGCGCTGCAACCAGCAGACTCATGTTCATCCAAGAACCAATGTCATGGTCAAACACCGCAATGGCTAGATCACGATTCACCCTGTGACGACCCTGCTCCGCGTTAGAGCTAATTTATGGTGGTCGGGTCGCGGGTTGAAAGTGCCTCGAAAGTGCCCATGCCACCGCCTCGCCAGTAATACCGAGCTTTTAGCAGAAGAGAACCCTCGTCTCGCTGTGAGGAAAGTCGACACAAGAAGAACGGGTGATATGGCATTTCAACCGAACCATCTGATGGGCTATGAAGAGGCCAACCCGTGACCCGTTCGCGCTCCCTCCTCCATGGCAAAATCCTTCTTCTCCGGAAAGCACAATCGCTCTCATCACATAAATCCTCCATGGTTGGTCGCTCCCATCTTGACCCACTTATTATCGTTGATGTTGGGCACATGTGGCCCGTAGCATTGAAAACCGATTCTGAACCGAGGATGGAGTACCGAATCATTAACCTACCGTAGCGGATAATGCTAGTCGATAGGCTCAACATCAAGAGGTCGATAGTTGAGCGCTTGAGTGTATCTCCCAAGCACATAGATTCGACAAGAATAATCAATGAAGTCATGTTGACCCCGATTAAATCATAGAGAAGATGAGCCGCCTTTTGCTTGCCCTTATTGGCGATGTGCTGATACGCCCATTGAATGTCGCCGAGCAGCAACAATCTTGATCCCCCAACCTTGATGGTAGAAAGCTTCAGCTTGTCGACAAGAGCTGGTCCTTACCACGGTGTTGCTTCTATTAATAATTCCTTCCATCTACAAAGTCGGCATAGCGACCGTCATCCTCCCGATCCGGAGGAAGTGGGGACTTGGCTTGCTCTAAAGTCGGTCGTACCGTCAACATACCTATCTATAATAAGAGCAAGGGCAACCGGCCTCAAAGTACGTACCGCTAGAGCCACAATCAATAATTAGCGGTTTAGCGCATCGCCTCGAATGCCCTTAAGAATATCATAATCGGTGGCGGTCATCCCCAAACATGTTCTCTAAGATATCCTTATGAAGATAGGTTGAGGCGCTTCCCCGAAAGCAACTCTGTCTGGGGCAGGATTTCCTCATCGGCAAAACCTAGGAAGGTCTCTTTACATAATCGTGGTGTAAGCAGACAAGTCAAGTTTTATGAGGTCGACTGCAGACACCCGCAACATGGGATCCAAGAGGTAGGGGAACCGATCCCATTGCTCACCTCCCATGTACCATGCTAGCGCCCGCCGTAATATCGCAGACGAGAGGATGGGAGGAGGAAGAAACTGCAGTGAGTAAGAAATAATGAAACCCTAAAATGAATGTCGGGCGAAAGTCAAGACGACGCTCGAGTAAAATTATTATTGTTGTTATATTTTATATTTATTTATTTACCCTCATTTTTATTCCTAAAGAGGCTCGGCAAATTCACCCTGCCGAGATAAGGGCATGTTGGCTGTGTGAGCGATCCTACTCTCATGCAGAATTGTCCTTATGTTTCCAGACCGCCCACCGGGCCATGGCCTAATCTTGATTGGGACATCCTTCGAGTCCGCCAACTAACATGTCGCGAGGACTGTGCCCCGGTGCACATTCACTCATAAGGCCTCATATTCTTGCGTACCATTGAAAACCCGCCGAAAGTCGCCTCCGTTATTTCCAAATTCATAGGTAATAAGTAGACAAAGAAGCTCTTCAGAATTACGGATGTCGGTAGCACAATAATATAATTTTGCTTCTCCGAAATGGCCTGTATTGGTGCCTGAAACGTTGATCCCGACCAAAGCCGACGTTAGCTGCTGGTAAGATCCCAAGACAATTTATGGCCGCCGCAGATAACCTTAAGATGCGCTGCCGTGCACCCCGCTGTTTCGGGTGCCGAAAGCAATGATGGCAAACAAGGATCTTATTGTTGGTAGCGGAATTTTTGGCAATCAGCGGCCGGGTCATGCAGGAAATGAGGTTACCAACGCCACGGGGCACGCGACTATAAAAGGTGATCCATTCAACCCGCTAGTGCCTATGTCTATTGCGCAGCTAAGAAAAGCCGCCACGCTAAGGATAAAGCTCCCTTGCGCCGCTTGTGGACTTTGCTCCATTGAGTCGGCGTTAACCGTAGCGCCACCGACACCTGCCGTAAGGGATTGCTAACCTTCTCCCGAGAATTTAGCCATCTTTCCATGAGATCCGGCTTCCTCCTTTAGAGGGTAGAATGTGAGATAGCTCAGAACCGTACAAGTCACCAGCAAGGGTCATACCCATGAGTCCTCCTCCAGACCAAAGGGCGAGCTTTGCGCCAACTTCAAAGAGTTACTAAACCTAGGTTTCATTCTGACCGTGAAGTGTTTCGCTTTACGCCCTATCCTTTGTTAAGAAAAAGATTTTCGGTCGCAATGAATTCAAAACCATGACAATGATAGGTTCCCTTGTAGATTGATTTTCTTTATTTATATAGGGAAGTGGTCCCTTCCAACACGAAATTCGTTATATTATTGATATATAACGACGACATGTGCCACGAGCGCTCGCGGGACCAGCCCATGTATAGAGGGTTGCCGGATGACCGACCCTTCAGATCCTATTGCCTCATTAGCTGTGTCAATTTCGTTGTTTATCATAAGCCAAACGGGACTTTGGTCCTTAAACTCTTTCCGATGATAAGTTGTAAGATGCACCTTGGTGCCGACACTCGCGGTTATATTTTCAACTTCAATGTATTACCGTCCAATAATTAGTATTTTCTACTTCAGTCTCTTCAAATAACTCCGCCTCGACATTCAACCCCAATGCTTGCGACAAGATTGCTTTTAAAGGGAGGGGGAGAAATTTATTCACGTTGTTTTTAAGATAGATTTAACGATTTATATGGTGCATAACGAGGAATATCGACGCCTCACCACTAAAAGCGGGCACGCCACCATGGGGTATTGTAACTCCCAGGTGGTTGATGTCTTTGGTATGGATTGCACTTTAGTTAATTTGGATCATTAAAGATAATAACCCATAATCTAAATTAAGGGTTAAACGGATTAATTAGGTTAATTACCGCCTGCGTCGTTCCAGCTCAAATCGACACGATGGGACTTCAAAATGGTCAACCTGACCTCATCCCACTGACCCCGTACCCAAAAGGAAGTGGAGCCGAGCGCCTACCTCGCTGCCAAGCCGAGCCACCACAACAAGCACTTATACCGTAGTCAAGGTAGAGCATCAAGACCTGTGAAGATGAAGCACCAAACTAACGGGTCCGAACTCGTGGGTGGCTAGTATAGCCTGGTGACTGCAGGGAGGAAGGCTGGGCACTCCAGTTGTGCTTGTTCAGTTTACAGCTTACTTGTGAACCACCCCTTATCAAAGCAGTGAGTTCTCTATTTCCTCGACTGGCCCTGTTCTTAAAGGATGGATTGATAGTTCTCGGTATTAGTATTACTTGAAATGGGATTACGGGGAGACCTCGAGCCATTTACCCGTAGTATGCCCTAGATAGAGCCTCAGATATCCCATTAGATGCGTCAGTACAAGAGTATCAACGCCTAGATGCTAAGGCGGATTGGTTTAGCACCAAAGAAGGGACGCAAAGTGGTGAAGTGGGGGTGGGTCCACCCAATACAAAGGCCCCGGGCATAGACCCGATAGCTTCCGCCGTCAGAGGGCTTGGTATGGGTCCGGGACACCGGTGTGTAGAGGTGTGATCCGTGATGGAGCATCTTGCACCCTGAGCAGATTTAGGGTGAGGTGCCCGCACGGATGCTGGTCGACAAGCAAGACGATTCTCTAGCTCACCCATGGAACCACCGTGATCCTCGAAGCGGTTTCTTTCCCCGCCTGCCTTCATCGGGATCGCGGGTTCATAGAACCCTCCCCGGAGTAGGCTCAAGTGGTGATGGCCGAGCCTCTCCCGAAGGCATGGGTTATTACAGCGTGAATCGACCCATATGCAAAGTGTGCACGGGAGGGCTGATGGAGTGGACAACCCTACTGACAGCCTCTATGTTGTATCAATCCACAGTTATACCTCGCTCCACGATCTCTTTGAGTGTCGAGCCGCCGGCCTATCCTCACGAGTCTAACCGGTAGAACTCGGGGTTTGGGGGTGTTTTCTTAGTTTAGATGCATATTCTTTCGTCGCTGGTATTTGATGGATGCGCGCCCACCCCTTCGTGGTGGTTATTTATATATGCATTTGCGCCGGTGGTGCTAACATGTATTCACACGCTTCCGCTTAGGAGTCCCACTCTAAGGGTAATGAATGACACCTCCGGTCCTTTCACCGGGCATCTCCCCATGTGGCTCCCGGATAGACCAGGGCTCGCTCGCGGGCGGCTATGGTCGCCATGGAGGAAAGTTCCTTTATGTATACCACGGGTCGATATATTCGAGCCACATTCTTCACGTAGTGCGGATTTTATGTGCATTTCATGGTATTTTATAGGGTATCGGAAAGCACCTTTTCGTCAGGAAACGCACATAAACTTTTATTTCGCCCTAATGACGGCATTGTTTAAATGCACTTAACGGCTTTGTTTATTGCCAATTTGCAAAGTCAATTTTTTGTTGTAGTGCCATAAACCTAGACTTCTTATTCGCGCTTTACAAATGCCTTTCTAGAAACGTGAAGATTGTAGGTGGTGTGTTTTAGGGTAAAATTTGATTTATAAGTGCACTTTTATGTTCTTTATTGCCTATGCATAAATATAGGAGATGCTTAACATTTATTCATTGTTAGAACAAAACATTTATTCATGGTCAAGATAACTTAACATTTATTCATGACATTTATTCATGGGCGACCATCATCGGATTTACATAATAAATATCGTTGTGTACGTTTGGACTTCTTTGTATGTAGAATCTAGAACCAATTGGATATTTCTATTTATGAATTATCTCCAAGTAGTCCTATGTTTTGTGCTATGCCCTAGAATGTCTCCAACGATAGAAAAATCCCGTGAATAGGCACACAATCGGCCACCCACAAGGTGGGCTATGAATTTGCACCATAGAAATGGCACTGTCCCATCAAATTGCAATCGATGTACCAATCCTCACTAAGCACGAACGACTCTCAACTGATGCTGGCCAGCACAATAATGGGAGCCCATACCCAAATGGTTACCCCTACTATTGGCTTCCGCACTACCAATTTATTCTTACAATCCCTACGTGCTGAATGGACAACTTTTCAAAAACTAAATGCCCCAAAGCTTGAAGCAAGTTGCAAACAAATAGCATTCTAACGCGAGTCAGGTAGATGTAAGATAACAAATCACATTATATCCGGTGCCACACAATACAAAAATAACCTTGGCATAATCAATGGACCATACAACTCATGTTGCTACATAAAGATTACACCCTTCCACTTATCGTAATCTGGTGTACAAACTGGTCTCAAATTTCAACTCATCTTTATAGCAAGGGCCCAAGTCTATTTTTAAAATACACGTCTAACCACCTTTATTAAGATATTCAAACCCTCTATAAAAATTCTTAATCACAATGCACACTTTCCGCTGCACCTTGGCATTGCTATCCACCCATCCTCTTTGCATCATATTAAGGTACTTGATCAGGGGCCAAATTCAAAATAAAATACGTACTAGCAAATATTGTCACTCCCTCGGTCCCATTCAACACCAACCCCATTGGTTAAGATGGTTATTTGACGAAATTTTGAAAATAGAAAGTTATAAAAACCAATTTAGAGTTTACACCTCAAAAAATGTATCAATACCCTAAAATAAAAAATCATGCCTGCTGACCTCGCTTCTCCTTTGCCCCAATTTACTCTGCATAACTTGTATATATATATATATAGTAATAAAAGCAAAATGTAGTTTAAAGTAGCATTCAGTCATTAAAGTTTTTTCTCAATAACCTTCATTTTGGACCCAACATTAGTTAGCCCGTATTCCAATCGGGCAACATTGCGGAGGAGCACTGGATGCTGGAACAAATGGCCACTGACTGCTGTTGGGATTCCACCGCAGTGGAAATTCGGTGGAGTCGGCCACAGGATTTTTGTGACCTGGGATGCTGTCTCTAAGCAGATGGTCGAAGATGCACTCCAAAAGATGACAGCTTGCTTCAAGAAAAGCTTCAATTACAAAACTTATCACTACCAGAATGTCAAGCGCTCCCAAGACTTTGATTCGAAGAGGTATTTGTTGCAAGCAAGGTTGCAACCGGCCGTGAATGGTGAATCGTGGGTCTAGTTATTATTTTGAGAAACTAGTGAACGATTTTGTCTTGATTAATTCTTGTTTTAAAGGGTTTGTCGGCCACCATTGTCCCGACAAAAAGACATGCGTAGGGTGCATCTTCCTCGACCTAATTTTTCTGGGATTTCCGCCATGCTAAAGATCCACAACCCTTATATAAATCCATATTGAATTTACAGAGCAAGAGTGGAAGTCTTATGGCATGCTTTTCACGCTAGGGGTTCTGCCCCAAGATTCTCATCGGCCATAACACCGCCAGATAGACGCCTTATGGCATGCTTTTCACGCTAGGTTCTACCCCATTCTCATCGCCATTTTGCTCCTGGCAACGTCTTATTTCATATTATGGATCGTGACACTAAAAATTTTGCTTAGCTATTTTTTGTTACAAATTGCCATAGGCAAACGATTTGTTACCTTTTGGGCAAATCCATTTCAGAGCCAGTTCTTCAAAGACTTCCATGCATTCGCTCATCTCACACCTGTTGTGGCCTTCATTTCTGCGGATATTTTTGTAACCGAGAACATGTTTTGTTGGTTTTGTCATTCTTATCTCTGCCTTAATTTTCTTGAAAGCATATCTCCTCATGCACTCATTCTATTTTAGTGTTATTACCAAGATCACCTGTGTCTAATTTGAGCTTTAAAGTCAAGCCTGGATGCCTAAGTGGAATGTTGAAAAGAGGCAATTTTGATGCATCGCTGCATTTGGACCCCGACAATATATGCATTTCTGCTGTGCTTCATCATCTCCATGTATGCTCGCCCCTAAAGAGGTAAGTTTCCAACAGATTTTATTGTTATTACTAATTCAATCGCATGTAGCACTGGAGCTCTTAAAGCTGTAGTTTCACGTCAGAGAACAATAACAATTTTCCTTTTCCTCCTTTCCTTTGTTCTCATCCCTGTGAAAGATTTACCTTTGTGCTCAATAATGCTTCATATTGAGTTAGGCACTGGCCTTCCAGCTATGTGGGTTCGGCCAAGGCAATTGAGATGATGCCTATGTAATGAAATTCAAAGATATCTATATCAATCGAGATGGTGTGTAAGCAATGAATAATATATTTGTATGGGCCTCTGTCAAGACATAGCACCTTCCGCAAAACCTCAGACAATATAATATGAGGCAGAGAACCTCAGAGGGCTATGAGGCGCTCGAGGCATTCTTCAAAAGTTTCAATGGCTGCAGGCATCTAATATGGAAAGATCTGCTCGTGATATCTATTTCGCTTTTAATTGTTGAAGCATCCCATGAAAAGTCGCCTACGCACCATCATCACAAACGTAAAAGGAATATGCCTTACCACCGACCCAAGCTAATATCCACCCAGATTGTGCATGGAATAAAGGCTTCTGTTTCATGTGGTCCCCACCAGCTTCTTTGTATTTATATGTTAGCTTGAGCCACAAAGCTGCCTTTTTTCATGCTTTCTATTTCTACTATCCTGCTTGCATTTGGTATTTTTGTTTTTATAACGTTTGTGCCTCATACTAGCAAGTTGGTCTCAATCTATAATGGTAAGTTATCTTGTAAACATAGCTATGCTTTTTGGTGATAGTATAAGTTGGCGCCGTTGTTGGCATGTTCTCAGGAATCAATGCATTGATTTTGTATTTTTGCCATTTTTGCGCACATTGTGCTGTAATCACACGAGGAGGGTAAAGAACTTGGGCCGAGTAGTTTCCCACGAAAGTAGCTGTTGAGCAATCGCATCGGTGGGCATTGTGATAATAGAGCGTCAAGACCGTGGACCATTGGCCTTCATAGAACTGATAAATTAGAATCATTTGAAGTTAGACCAAATAATAAAGTTTACCCGGCACGCAAAGAAAACGCCCAAACTTGGGAAAGCATCCACTTTGTGTCTTGATGCTGAGGAAGGTGTTGTTTCAGGTGACTTGCCGGGTATCCTTAAGGTAGGTCCTTGTTGCTTGTGTGAATGTACAAGCTCACAAATGTACCCATGGATTAACCGGGTCGATCATATTATATTCAGAATAAAGTCGCATTTATCGCAACCTATGCTCCGGACACATGCAAAAAGCTCAACACACATATTTTTGCTCAACGCTCAACGCTGCAGGGTTCAGAAAATTGTGTGTGTCGAGATTCAGAAGTTACCAAGATTCACATTTAACTGATTCTCTTGGACATTATACTCCAAGAATTGTATTCATCATTGTGTAGTGTCGAATTGTGTAGCTTACAGTATTCGTTGACTTGTGATTTGATTCCCTTTGTGATTATATTTCAAGAATTTGTGTTCCAATTTATATTGTTCTGATCCCCATTTGTGCTTGCATCCCATTCAATTGGGAAACGCTTTTATTTTGCGGTGCCTCATGGATATTTCTCGAGATATAAACCCTTGCGTGTTCTTGGTGTACCCGGACATTGGTCTTAAGCCTACTTATAAAGTCGGCCATGCTATTTGGTGGGATTTATGTTCGCATGACCCATTATTGAGCAACACGTAGATAATTAAGGAGTAAATGTACACCAACAAGAGATGGACGTGGTCAAATGTAAGATATTCTTCCTCAAGTGGATTTGGTTCTGGAAGCCAACTTGGAGACTGATTGAGAATTTTGAATAACAAATAACTTGAAAGTCGAAGTTATAAGGCGTTAAGCAAAGGTTTGAAAAAGGCCTCACTTGTCGTGGAACTCTAAGTTACGCATGATTTTAGAACTGTAGATGTTACTTATTGAGGTGAGATTCCATGTTCTTTTTGTATCATCACAGGTTTTAGCATTTAGAAAATGCTACTAGGTAGTTCCCAAATACAATATCTCAACATGTATGGGTGGATATTGTGATGGAAGTTGAGAAAAGGATGCAAGAGATTGAACTATAAGCTACATCCTGCTTTATCTTAGGCGTGATTCCCGCCTCTGCATCGCAGCCGCCGCGATCACCCGCCGACAATTCATATTCACCTGGTTCAAACCATATCCCCGATGATTCAACAAACCCCGGTTAAGGTGAAGTCTATATTCAAACACACGGGCATTTCTTCTTGCTTATATTCTTTGCATGTTCAATTTCGCCTTCTGTTGACACTGGCTGGCATCAACATCCGCCTGTGCCCCGCATCTTTCATTAGCCTTCCATACCTTGTGAACCGAGAGCTTGTCTTGTATTAGACCGTAAGAAGTGAGCAATTATGCTATTCATGTTTTGAGTTGCATTGTTGCAGATTGAGGTCATGGTCCGTTATTTTTTGCAGACCCATGATGCCCCGAAAGACAATGAAGATGTTCAAACCATAGGAACCCGGCCGGAAGTACAGATACAGACTGCGCAGAAAATTGAGAAGCTGGCGTGGCGTATGTGCCGCAATTAGCTCTATAACATCATCATCACAATATCACCAGCTCTTTTACAACAAAACCTCCAACACCGGCCTTCGATTCATATCCGAGGGGCCTGAATGGGTTTTCAGCCTTCTCCCATGGCGACCATACTTGAAGTCACACAAGAAGAAAGAGAGTTCGTTGAAGCAAAAGTTCTTAACCAGCTTGAGAGCATAATGTCACGTGTAGTCTGGCCTTTTTATCTACTTGAAATATAAGATTTTATTCCAACCTACTTAAACCACTTTTAATTGGTGGTCTGAGCAAGATTATGGCTGAGAGATTCTCTCGTGTAAGGACTTCGTTGAAGTTCACTTCTGATGCGTGTTCTTCTCGACATTAAACCAGATATGATCACTTGCAAGAGTCGAATGATGCAAACAAAGTTATAATCTCTTTCAATGTATTTTTACCGAGATCTTGGGATGTTTACGCCACTAAGCTGTTAATGCATTGTCATTGTTACATTTAGGTTTATCATTGATAGACCCCGATGAGTTTACTTCCCACTCCAAGCAACCCCGGGTTCAATTCTAGTCGCAAAATGTCGACAACATTTGCCGCGGCACCTCAAACAATTTATCTCGAATCCCGTGTTTTGACATGGCAACAAACAACACAACCTTGATAGATCCACTTCGCCAACCGTAAGAGCCGGTCATGTACCACAATCTCATCCTTCGACGATCAGACTTTGTATGAGAATGACCCGTGCCCATGATGGCGCATATGTCTTCAACTACCATGGAACCATCTATTGATAACGTGTTGGATCAAGAAAAATGCCGACTCCAATCATAATCCCTTGCTTTCACTTGATGGCTTGCTCAGCTGCCCATAGTTCCATAATCATCCCACAAAGAGTTGTAAATATGGCTACCCAAGTAGCAAATATTCGCTGATTTTGCTTACATGAAATCAAGCAAGTGGGTTCTAGGAAGGTTAGACTGCAGTTATTGCATCTCTGCTACTCATCGAGCCCAAGCACACATTGTATCATGTAATTGAAGCATGTATCTTAGTTTCCAATAAACTTCCTGATATATGCAAAGTGGCAGAGCACGTAAACACACCCTTTATTTGAAAATACTCCAATCCATTCGGGAATTCTTGAACCGCCCCTTTCAAAATTACCCCAATCCATTTGCGTATTCCCTTTGACCTTAATCCTCCTTTCTTGAAAATTATTATTTCTACTAATTCCCCTGCCCGGATATACCCTTGTTCAAGAACTCGCTCCTCGCTAATCTTCCGCATGATACAGTACCCTTTCTTTGTTCAAGAATTCATTGCAAAGAAGATAATCCATTGTTCTGAGTCCACCTCGGCCACAACAACACGCCCTTACAGCGAATTGGGTTCGTGGATTCCCTACTAAATTTGAGGAATGTTTACACCGCAGTAAGGAAGTATTTGCCCTTGGTTTGTGGTACTTTTAAGTTCTAAAAATTCTTTTGAGAAATGTTGAACGAAATAATTGAAAAGTGCTTTGATTGCTCTACAACCGCATCGAATAGAGTCTCCCCGCATCAAATCCCAGAGCTTGAATTCTTTGCTAATGAAGCTGAAAGTTTTTTCCGGGCCGGAAACCATAGCTTTCCTCGCCTCCAAGCAAGAAACACACTCGCATCAAAGAAATGTTACTTCCTGCCAATTTCCATTTCGAAGCAACCTACCCTTCCAGGGGCCGAAGTTGGTTTCATAATCAAGGTCCTTGATTGATCTTGAAGGCTGAATCTACTCCTCCGCCTCGAATAGTTATGGCGGTGATTTAAGAGAAGGGTGACGTTTTTGGTGAAGGGTTGAAGAAGGCCGAACATCACTACCCGCAAAGACTAAAGTCGCGACATAAGTTTGAACATACAAAGTCAAATGAAAATACACCCATGTAAAGTCCTTTAGCTTTATCATAGGAAACAAAAAAATTATATATGAAAATAAAATCCTATTTGAAACCCTCTCAAAATTATCATGCTATTGATTGCGCTCCATCCATCCTTACGATAACAAATCGCTGATGAAACAAAATTGTTTAATCTAAGCCTTGATTGGCATCACAAAAAGAATTTGCGCTCCGCACGTTACTATTCCTCAAAGAATAATGACGACAAGGGCCGCTTCACTTTAATAAGCTTTTCTTTAAGGAACCCCTTATGATAAAGTTACACACATTCAATATTTATATTTTATAATCCCAATCAAATGAGAATTAAGACTTACAATGCCAGCACCTAAATCAAAGGTGATTGCAATACTGGCAAAATGGTTCAGCATTGCGAACATTAAGTTTTTATACGCTTTTGACATGGTTTTCACATGATTTCATGGGCGATTGCAGAGGCAAGTATACTAATCAAAAAGATCATCTCAATATCTCAATGGTCGCTTTTTCTCAAAGATATGGGGGACTCAGCTATTTTGGTCTAAGTGAAAACCGGTCATTATCATGCACACATAATCCCATCTTGGCACCGTGGTTCCCAAACTTATTTGTTTGCTTCATTGTCCAGAACAAGTCAGCCATTGCATCACCCGCACCCGGTCCCACGGTGCCGAGATTGAGATAACAGATGGGAGCGTCGCAATTGCCGCGAGGTGCTGACCACATGTGCCGCTGCTGCCACAGTTATTGAAGATGAAAGCCATACTCGAGTTGCCCCCGCTTTGAGCAGTCCTAATCATTTGACCTTAGCATTCCATTCCACGCCACAATAACCGAGCACCATCTCGGCATGACTGGCATTATACATACTTGAGGTTCTAGATGCATGCACCATCGCAGCCTCAATAGTCATTATCTCCGCTGTTCAGTATCATCACACGCAGCTGTTTTTCCCTTGAAAACCCTCGAGGCGTGAGTTTTAATCCCAAAGTAGTAATGATTGTAATAGCCTAACAAAGGGTCCCATGACCTGCTTTGGTTCCTCGCGGACGAAAACTATTCTGCCCCAATCAATATATCTAGAGGCTCATTGGATCTGGGCTTGTCATGTCTTTGCATTTTTATGTTGCTCCTGCTTTAGTTGAGAAGCTTGTCGTCCTTCAAAACCGTGATTTTTATTGTCTAAATCTATATCCTTATTGCTTACCCCTTTTATTTATTTTTTATTATTTTTATTTTTGTGTTAATATTGAGCAAACGCAGACACTTTCACTTGAGTGTCCATCGCTAAGCTGCCGTGTGAGACTTTTAGTGTGTGGATGCAACTATAAGCTGCTGACCATCTATGGTCAGAAAATTGAAGAAAATTCCAAGTGGGATGTCGTTAACGTGGAATGCCGCCCAATTCGAGATGTGTCACATGAAGTATTCAAACTCATAGGTATTTTTCTTTTTCTTGAGCTGTCTCTCAGGAGATGTGCAAATCCGTGAGTCGCTCAAATTCGTCCGCCTCCTTGCACATGGTGTGGAGCTTCTAATCTTCGATGACCGGCAAGCAGCTCCGAAAGGTGCTACTTGCTCAGATGTGCCATTTATAGTCAATCTTGTTCTTTCAATTGTTATAAGCTTGAACCTGCTCAATGGCAAGACTTTAGGGTCGTGCGTAGTTTATTAGACATGCCCGATCAGTCAGCTCCTCATCTTAGATGTTCTCTTTATTGGTGTCCTGCAGTGACGAGATTGAGTAAACCCACAATAGATGACTGAATGCATGTTGAACAAGTTCTTTGCCTTGCCCACAAAGAAATTAATATTTAGTTGTGTAATTGTTCCGCGCATGCACATATTGTTGCACAACTGGCAGAATAGGGCTTGATAGACCACGACAAGCTTTGCAAGATGTCGGAAGAAAGAGCCTCGGCATTAGGGGCAAGTAAGACAAGCTGAATGTAGACATTTTGCAACCAAAAATACTCCAAAAGAATGGCTCTATCTTCTAACTCGATAATTCAAGTGTATACAGAGATCCTTGAAAAATAAAAAGGTTCTTTTCCTTCTAAGTAACCCAAAACTAGAACACTTATATGAGGTGCCTGGGCCCTAGTGATGCTTAAGGCAAACCCATAGGATCTTACATAACACAATCCCAAGATTCTCCCTTATCGTTAATAAAATTGTTGTGTTTCCACCAACGTAAAGAAAGCTGGTTACAATCTCCCAACTATTGTTTGAGTATAAAACACATAGTTGAGTATCGTGATCAATGGATTAGATTTTAAGCTTCAACTAGGTCTCAATTTGACCGCCACTTCCTTTCAATATTCAAATATTTACCTGAAATGAAAGCCGCCATAAGTTTAACCCAAATGTTTGTATTCACAATCATCCTCGATGGGGCCGCTTCTCCTCTTGTTTTCGGAAGCTTTAAAAGGTCGGGTAATAACTATCCGCTCACGTAGTTGATTATTAGCAACTTTGATTATATTTTCACAGCTACTTACATATGGTTTTTGCTTGTTCTTATGGTCTCATAAAAATGCATTAGCATGGTTTCGCCGAAATAGGACTTTTGTAAACCAATCTGGCTTAGCTTTGTTCAGTTGCATCTGTGTAGAGGGCACCACCATCAACAAAAGCTTATGCCTAGCAAATGATGATGATGATCTATTACGGAACAAATGTTTCGGTCCATGGTGAAAGTATGTCGGGTATCAGCATACAGCCCCGGACGCATGTCAGAGCATTTATAGCGGTTTAGCCCGCTAAAGCACCCCTCGCTTTTGCTTAATTGGTGTCGCGGGCGTAATCGCTCATATTTTGACGCCCCTTCACAAGACGTCCACCTTTCACCAACCAACCGTTAGGAAAAATGATTGTTGGATTTTGGCTGGATTTTCAGGCGAGTGGTAAGTGGCTTGCAAATTGCTGGAGCCCGAACTACCACGCCCACTCCTCAGCGGGGTTCGCCAGTAGCCCTCCCTCCACCACCACCTCCCTCTCGAATTTCATGGCGCCCTCGACACGCTCGAGGCAATATCGGTTAGCATTACCTCCTTACCGACGAATTCAATACGTTCAGATTTGTTGGCTGCCACTGCAACACCCGAAATGGTCATGGAAGATCCGCCCGCACTTACAAGAAATTGGATGCGTAGAGAAAGAGAATACGACACGGAATAAGACGAGAAAGGGGTTGAACTGAGAGGTTATGAGCACGTAGGACGTAGTAAGAAATAGCTAAGCTTGTAGTTGATTACTAACAAGCTTCACCAAAAAGCATTCAATTCAACTCAGTCGAATGTGATGAAGAGGGTGGTTCATCACCACGAAATGGAAATCTCGTAATCCCGAATTTTTCCAACTAAAGGAGTGTAAGGCAGCGTCGCTTCAAGAATCTTGAACAGACATCGGCAGCCGCTGTAAAGAGGCAAAGGAACCATGGATGTTTGGAGAGCCAACTCGACCGGTGATGGCTTCCGACAAAAATCGAGATGCAATTCCACCATGGCGTATCGTGTTAGGCATCTACCCCAAGCCTTTCATGCCCCGTGTTTCCAGCAAGCTTTTGGGCGTTTTTTGGCGTTTGTATCTGCCTTCGAAAGGATGCCGATGGGATATGTTCATTGATTAATGCAATATTTCTTATGATAGGTTGCATGAGGTCAACACCGCAACCGGCCGGTGATAGAAAATCGAAGCCGTCCTGAAATGCATGGGTTCGGCTTCCAAAGGAGGTTGAGGTGCTATTTTCCTCACCCCGGCCAGGCAGCATAAACACTGAAACAAAATAGCGTAGCCCTCAGCATTTGAAGAAAGCTATTGAAGGAAAACCTATTTCTTACTTGAGTGCATGACAAGCTCATGACACTCTTTGTGCAGCACCTGCCTGAAAGCACACCATGCTTGTATCAATGGTGTAGAGCTCCGTGCATCTAGTTTGGTCGATGGTTGTTCTAGCCAATTCAAATCTCGTCTCTACCATTCTATTTCCCACCAAGATATCACCATGAGCTGGTGGAAGGAAATAGTATGGAATTTCTTTTGGGACCCGCCCATGGTAAGGGAGAGCACCATGGCAAGGCAGCCCCAAAGGGCATTCACTAGAGAAAGCAGCTCAAGTGCCGAGATGGGTGAGATTTAGGGTGTGCCGGGCCGATGGCTGTGAATTAACCGTTGGAATGAAGGTACCGAACAATCCGGGACATCAAAAGGTATTAGTTTATCCGTTGTATTCGCTGAGTAGTGTCGCTCAGAAATCGTCAGAATAAGCTGAATAGTGCTTTCATCTCGGGCGAAGTGCCGCTCCAACGGTAATGTGATGTGAGTAGTGTTGTGGCTATGTCATTACAATAGATGATGCAATACTTGTTGTCTCCTTGCGTACTTCCTGGTAATGGAAAGGATGAGTTGATAGATTGCACTGGGCTGGACCGTGCTGTGGTGGAAGGACCAAGCAAATACACGCGATCCTGAAGGTACTTAGCCAAATCACAAGGGGTGGCTCATAGAGGTTTAAGTTGTTTCTGGTGGTAACCTGCTTGAAAGGAACCCGGTCATCTTTGTGTGAAATGCTACATGACATTGAAGAATTGTAAAATATAGCACTCAAAGCCGATAAGTTCATCGGTGAAGGTACCGAAGACGCGAAACGTGATGAGGCATTTTTTGAAGGTGATGAGAATGGTCAGTCCTGGAACGTAGAAAGAGGAAGGGTGAGGATAACCTGTCGTTGTAGCCGAGGAGGGAAATCGAGAATGCAGATTTCTATGTGGTCAAATGTGTTAAGTCAAAAGCAATATCCCCGACGTAATTCGTCGGGCGGCTAGCTGGGGGTCGACCTCTCAACGTGGATGAATGATGTGTTGGCTGGTTTGTACCATGTCGCCCACTGCATGGTAGTTGGGAGCTACTTGAGCGATGGGGTCTCCCGACTCTTCCAAGACAACATCACGCATCGCCCATCAAGTTTGAGATGAATCGATTCCCCGGCACCAACAGATTTCAACAGTTACTCACCGTGATGATCCCTGACGCCCCGCCATATGAAGGTTGAATATGCTTTGGCTCAGTTGTTTCTACCATTGTAACAACTGAAGTTACTTGTGTACTTGTCTCAAATTTTGATCATTGTATTGAGACAATGCTTGTGAGACAATGTTTGTAGTATTGGACCTGTCAGATTGGAGTATTTAGTATTGAAACAATGCTTGTGGTATTGAGAGCAAGTTGCTATATATTGCTTAAAAATTGTACACTCAAGATTAGGAGAGATGATCACTGAGATCACTAACACCGAAGATAAGACAAAAGTATTCATACATATATTACAAAAAGTGCGTAATAATGGTTTTCATGAGTCATCGCAAGTCTTCGTAGTCATGTCGGTCGTCGAGAAGGTCGCCCAAAGAACGCCTTTAATTGTACTTAATGGAGCATTGAGGATATAGTGTAGGTCGCAGATGGGCAGAAGCTGCCGTTGAGGCAAGACCAAGACTACAACCTGCCTCTTCCAACCATGCATCCGTGATGTCAATGCGGAGATCGCTTTCCTCGCATCGTATGAAATATCAAGTATTCCCAAAGTTGGACACACAAACCTCGCAAAAGTTGTCCTTCTTCCCTTGAAAGGCATAATGGGAAGGGTTGTGTGTGCGGTGGTTTAGAAACCCTTGTAGGTCGGTCATCAACCAAGAAAATCATACCATATTTTGAGGAAAATCCCTCGCACAACTCAACTCCTTGAAAATCGGGCTTTTCTCGGGTTCTGCTTTGGATGCTCGCATGGCAATGTTTTGGACCATATACCTTCAAGAATTGTCTCTGCACCGTGAACAATGCATCCACACCATATCCCTTGTATTCGAAGTAGAGAAGCACCCAAACAATAAATATCAAACCGCGCCCACCCACAAACTCATGATACCGTCTCCAAATGAGGTACTTATTTGCGCTTACAACATGCTTGGTTTTTTGGTGGAGGCAAGATTTTCCCTCGCTCATTCTCCTCTCGTTGTGTCTCGGTAAGCCAAGAGATTGATGCCCACGCTCCAAAGACCATCAACTTCCGTCCGTGGGTGTGTCCATCCTGGACGTTTGCAACCACCGCGATGTGTCGTGATCGCTTGTCCGGTGGCCGCAATGTGTGTCGGACTCCCCACTGGCGGCAACGAGAGGTGCTGCCGGACAAGGCCGCAACCCCGGGCCGGACTCGGCTTATCTTGCTACCGTATGATGGAGAGCGATAGCCATAGCTCCACACATCCTTATTAGTATCTCCCCGCCCAATGTATGGTGTTTCGGCTATCAGTAACCCTTTTGCTTAAGCCTTTGTCCTCGGTTTCTTCATATCTTCACCACCTTGTTCTCCTCGCATGCAAGGATGAGTCTAATTTCAATAACCTAAATTTGTAGAGAATACACATTCTGAAATGTAATGATAACAGCAATCTTTGTGTGTTAGAGTTTGTGCCGGCATCTTTATCTTGTATTGTCTTTCAACGATTCACTAAGTAAGCAACCATTGGCTGCCTTCGCATGCTTTTACAAAGCCTAAGTTGAATGAATAATCCAAACCAAAATTTGCACATTAAAGGTGGAATAAAACAGGATCAAATATATACTGTTTGAACAAAACCTGGACTGATGGTTTAGGGTTGTCATGCAAAATCAAGGTTTTGCACAAATACATAAAGGCAAAAATTACATTAGCCATGTTTTTCTTTCCAAATGCTACTTCTATGGGGATGCCTCATCAAGGTCATTTCACCACCTCACTTTCTTCTTTCCACAACCTTCTCGCCCTCGACCGTGTCAACTCAGTTTCACCGCTTAACGCATCGCCCGTTCAATCACGCTTTACATTCGCCGCATCGCCTTCCCCGCAATGGAAAGAGGAGGCTTTAAGAGGCGCCTGCAGAATTTAAACTGCGTTTTATAATTGTTGGCACCAATGTGCATTACTTGAATTCCAGCTGATTCGTGGGATGCTTTTGGTGTCTCCGACTGGCCGCTGTGTGTCGCGAAGTAAATAAGACTACCGGTGCTTCGCCAGTCGCCCAATGCTCCGGCTTAATTTCATCGCCGCCGCCAATTCAAAACCAGGCCGTACCTTTTTCCCATGCCCCTGATTGTGGAGTGTGAAACCGTGGATCTGGTGGCAGGCGATCGGGGGTCCTTTTACTTTTGGTGTGATTTGTTGTTTCCTTTCCTGCTGCTACTTGGAGTTGTGGCTACATGTAACAAAGCCAACATCAATTATCTTCTTCGGTTTGTGCGAGCATTTCGGTACAACACTTCTGCTTTCGCGTATTAAGCTTACCTATTTCTGCACTAACCACAGCCAGGAATGGTCTCGTGCACTTCGAGGCGGCATCCTTTTCCATGAAACTGGCCCGAGATTGCAGCTAGCGTGATAATGATGTCCACACTTCATCCGCTTGGGTGAGGTGTAATCATCTGGAAATACAAGACCCACGGGTGGAGCATCTCCCTCATCTCAATTGGCAATCCGAATAGTATTGGGTGATCTTTGACGCCAGATGATCATTTCTCTTGGTCCTCGGCCACGGTGACGTGCAGCATGTAAGTCTTTGTTGGGCTTTGCAAGGAGGGACTCGTTGTTGGCAATCTCGGCCGATTAGTGCAGCCACCTTTTCTACCAGTTTGATCTATTGGCCCACCCCATTTCAAGTAGGGACTTCAACATATGATATTAACGCCATATCTTTCTCCACTCCCAAAGGCCCGAATCTCAGCGAGGAGACACACTGCATTAGGATGCATGCGGTGCTTGGCGTGCAATATTATCCTTTATGGTCTTCAACTTCCCCTCTGCCCGTAGGAAAAGCTTCCCTTTGCGAGAGATTGTGCAACTGTTCCTTCTTTGACACTAGGTCGTCATTGCGGCAATTTTAGGGCTTCACCTATCTTGGATCATGCTTTCAGGGCGGGAAATATTTTTCCCATAAAATTTGAGAATCTTCTTTGGACACATTGAAGTACTCTGAATGACAACCTCCCTTCTAATTTTTACTGGCCGGTTACTTTCTTTGCTACACGCAATGCTTTTTACCAGTCTTTGTTATGCTGCTTTGTGATTTCTTGGGCTCTGGCTACGTGTTCCGCAGGCAGTCTTTGGGTTCCTCTTGACCTTGCGGGCGAATAGGCTCACGCTTTTTCTTTACCAACTTCTTTGCCCAATTGACAGAAATTTTTGGATCCTGCTTGGCCCTCGCCCCCGGTTGTTGAATGCAAATAAAAGGAAGCGTCTTCCTTACTTCTCGTTCTTCAACCCTTACGGGTATATCTTGCTCAAGCAATTAGAGCTTCTTAGATGCTCTCTTTGGCCTTATTTTTGTCGATGGATGTCTTGTTGAATGGCTTACCGGTTGGTGTCCCAAAACCTCATTATATTCTGCTGCGGATATCACATCACGTTTCGAAATTGAGAGGGATGCACACCCTCGTTTGATAGACCCGCGTTGGCATGGAAGTCCTCCTCGGTTCAATCGGCCAGTCGGTCTTAGGGGCCGTTCATACGGGCTGAAAGAAATCAAGAAAAACAAATTAACGGGCACCATAAGCCATCAAAATTGGATTTGCATTTTGCTTACCTAGCATGGCATCCATTGGAATTGCCGGGCGAGGATTAACAACCTTCTTCACCATAGTTTTTGGCGTTTGAGTTTTGGAATACTAGAGTGAATCCGGAAGGGAACCGCGGTTCCGAAATTACAAATTCAAAGTTAGCTACCACTTTCGGTCCACATCGTGAATTACGGTGGGCGGTAAGAAGGTTATGATTGAAGCGATGCACGCCCTATGTGAAGTGGCGGGCATAGCATAGGTTACACTTCAATTGGTGAAGGGTGGAAAAATAGTATGAAGGTCTTTAGTCTTTGTGTCTTTGTGTCAGTTTTTGCTACCCACCAGCAGCATACTTTTCACCCCATGACATCTTGCAAAGAGAGGAAACTAAAACAAGAGGGAAACAAAAACGAAATTGGAATTACCTATATGGCGGTCATGGTGATTGATAATATCAGTATTAGTCACGGTTTTAAAAATCCCATCCCCGATTTTCTGCCAAGAAAGAATATGGTTCATCATAATGTGCATGGCAAAATGAATATGACTAACATCTTAAGTGCAAGCGCTGCCGAGCGAGATCAAAGATAAAGTTATTCATCCTACTAGGATGCAAGAAATCTGCCGCAAGATAGCAACCAATTTCTGTACTCTAAAATCAAGACATGTGCCGGTCTATGATTACTAGCAAGTCAAAACCAAAAACCCTATATTAGCACCTATTTAAGGAATACTCTTTCTCTATTATAGAAAGACGTTTGATCATTCAAGATTTACTTTTCTCGTGTTTGATCTCAAGAAGTGTTCATCACGTCTAACTTCTAGAACATTGTAAAAGCAAAGATCGCGGCCACAAAGCTGATCAACGAGCAGGGATGTCTTTGAAGCACATGCAAAAATATTAAATTTGTAAGTTGACACACTAAATGTTTAATATAAGGGCGCATTTAAGCGTAGCTTTTTGGACCGTGCAATGTCTTACGACATATGCCTTGCGACCTATTGATTTTACTAAAGTTCTTAGTTACAATTATGCTTTGTTGTATATTATGCATGATAGTTCCCTTATTCTCAAATAGATTGGACTTTAATCTTCTCATACAACGTTTTGACTCGGATTGAATCAAGAAATAATGTCTTGGAAATGCAAATGCAATATAACGAGGTATTAGTTGAACAAACTTAAGGTTTTTTACAAATGCCAGGGTTCTACTTACTAATAGCTACGGACTAAGTTATCGAGAAAACCCAGTCCATTATCGCCCAAATCATTTGAGCCACCCGTAGTTTATTTTATGCAAAGGGATATGCCCCTCTTTATTTGATTTCTAGTCTCTTATCTTTTATCTTTAATTATCAATTTGTAGGTGACAAAAAGGGAAACAAGCGAAGCCTAATCCGCCTTCCCTAAGGAGCAATAGGGCTATCTTAGGAAGAATAAAAAGGAAGCACAGATTGGAAATGGCGATAGAAATTGAAGACTTGCTCGCTGAAAGCGAGAAAAATAAAATAAAAATAGTGGCGGTTAATTTCCTATGTACATTTCGATTGTTTGTTGTGATGTCGGTCTTGTGCGAGGCCAAAAAGTAAAAATTTGTTGTCGAATGATGAGGACCATAATTCTAAATGTTGGTCAACCATTTTCGCTGCACTTTGTGATATTCGGTTGTTGTCCTCCAAAGACCTCATGACGGAATGCCAACATGTGGTGCTTTTTGATGTCCGTGGAAAAGGAAAATTAAAAATTAGGTATGAAAGAGAGGCGGTAAAAAACTGGGATATGTATTCCCCATAGCCTACATGATCAAGATAAACGAGTCACTTATTGATTTTGTGAAATCAACATCTAAGTATTCAAATTTCGGTAAGCTTAGTAAGCAAAACATCCGTTGCTCTTTAAAAGTCATGAAACGGCGATTGCATCATCCTATGAGGATTCATCGGTTTGGGTTTCAATCAACAAATCAATTTACATCCATTCGATGGCGACAAAGTTTTGTTTCGGCTTAATCGTTTAATTTATGTCATTGGACTATGGCGTGATATCTTATATTATAATGTTATAAGTAAGGAGTCGCGGTGCATCGAGCCCTAATTTGAATGGCGAGATCATGCGGATGCATCCGAAGGCCTAGATTTATTACCGCGACTTACCAACACTGCGATTGGTCATGCATCGATCTCTTAAAGGGAAAGGAGTAAATGAAAAGGGGGGAAAGAAAAAGGGAAGTGGAAAGAGAGAAATGTGAAGGGAAAAAAGGCATGGGGAAAAGGGAAAAGGGGTAAAAGGGAAAAGGGAAAAGGGGTGGGATAAGAGAAGAGAAAAAGGCATGGAAAAACGAAAAAAGGGAAAGGGAACACGGGAAAGGGCAACGAGGGAAGGAGGAAGAGATAAAGTGGAAAAAGGTAAATGGAAAGGGCATGAAAAAAAAAGGAAAGAGGAAAAGGTTGAAAAAAAAGGAGAAATGAAGGAGAAAAAAAATAGAAAGGGGGGGGGAGAAAAAAGGCATGGGGAAAAGGAAGGAGCATGGGAAAAGGGGGGAAAAGAAGCGTTGAGGAGAAAAGGAAAAAAGGAAGGGACAAATGGCATAGGAAAAGGGAAAAAGCGAAAAGAGAGGGGAAGGGAAAAAGCATCAAGAAAAAGGGAAGAAAGTGAAAGGTTAGAAAAAATGAGGAAAAGGGGAAGGGACAAAAGGGGGGAACAAGAAAAGGATGGGAGAGGGGAAAGAAAGGGGCATAGAAAAAAAGGAAAGTGAGAAGAAAGAAAAAAGGAAAGGGAAAAAAGGGGGGAAAGGGAACCCTAGGTAAAAAGGTCCACAAAAGGAAAAAGAAAAGAGGAAAGAGAAAAGGGAAGGGGGAAGGGCATGAGAGAAAAAAGGGAAGAGGAAATGGTGAAGAAAGGGGAAAAAAAGGGGAAAAGAAAAGGGGCAAAGAGAGAGAAAGGTGGGGAAAGCAGGGAAAATGGGTATAGGAAATAAGAGAATAAAACAAATGTGCAAAGGCATGGAAAAGGGGGGAAAAGGAAAAAGGAAAGGAAGGGAAAAAAAGGGTCAAGGGGAAAAGGATCGACAAAGGGAGGAAAAGCGGGAAGAAAAAAAATCCATCAAGAGAAAAGGAAAGGGGGAAAAAGGAAGGGAAAGGGGAAAAAGGACATGAGGGAAAGGAAAATAAAAAAAGAAAAAGGAAGGGGTTGAAAGAAGGGGAAAATTGCCGCAGGGGAAGAGGGAAAAGAGGTGGGAAAAGAGGAAGAAAAAAAAAGCACAGGAAAAATAGAAAAAAAGAAAAGGTAGGAAAAAGGGCATGGGAAAAGGGAAATAGAAAAGAAAAAAAAGAATGGAAAGTAGGGGGAGAGAGAGGCATGGGAAAAAAAATGGAAAGAAGAAAATAGAAAAGGGGAAGAGAAAAAGGAACATGGAAAAGGGAAAGAGGGGAAAAGAGTGAGGGGAGATGGAAAAAGGGAAGGTAAAAAGGGCATGGAAAGCGGGAGGAGGAAAAAAGAAAAAATGGAAGGGAAAAGGACGCAAAAAAGGAGGAAAAGAGGGAAAAGGAGAAAAAAGAGAAGGAAAATAGGCATGGAAAAGGGAAAAGAGTAAAAGGTTGAGGAAAAAAGGGAAGACATGGAAAAAGGGTGGGGAAAAGAGAAGGCATAAAAAAAGAGAAAGGGGAAGGGCAAAAAAGAAAAAGGTGGAGAAAGGAGCAAAAAGGAAGGGAAAAAGGTTATCAGAACGAGGGGAAAAGGGAAGGGAAAGGGATGGGGAAAACAAGGAAACATGTGAGAAAGGCGAGAAAAAAAATGAAAAGAAAAAAAAGTAGAAAATAAAAAAAAAATGAAATGCGGGATAGAGCAAAAAGGGAAAGGGGAAAGGGATAGGGCTTTTCTCAGCGCATCCCAAAGTATTCTGATCAATTTGTTATCTATTTTGAAGCTATTCTGAGCACTATGTTTTATAGCAAGACACGGGCAATTCATTGAATGCTCTCAAGGTATACTATCGGTTTTAGTGTTCTACACACCAAAAGATGCAATTCAAGTGCTATGGAGATATGCCTATCCCTCTTTCGGTGGCGGGGGTATATTCACTTCTTCCCTGTTGTATATTTTATTATTCCATTTATTGTCTAATGTAAAAGGCATCTCAATTTAGGGAGATGATTTATTAATGTCTTTGTCTCTTTTCTTGATTGTGTTGGATGAATTGTTAGGTGTGGATGCGGAATGGACATGTTTTTGTAAGATAAAGGTTGGGCGTGTTTATGTGCAGTTGAACACTTGAATTTGTTATCAGATGTGTCCAATCGTTCACGAACATGTCAATAGTCAACACATTTCAAGTACCACATGTCAATAGTCAACATTTCAAGTACCAGCAATTTTAGAACTAATTATCAATGTTGTGAGCACATTCTTATACAATTTGTTCAAGCAGCAATTGCCAACATTTATGGAATCAATACGAAGTGTGACAAATGGTAGTAACATCACAATTTGCTAGAAAATGTTAATGCTTTAAAACTCATCTTTAGTGATTTGCGATTTGGTGGTTTCCTATTTGAATAGCAATTATCCCAATCATCAAAACATTTCATCATTTTGGCAAACATTGCTTTGAGCAATTGGGACAGTAAAAAAAACATTGATTTGAAGTATTGAGAATCTCGGACAATAAAAGGCACTATTCTTGAGTTAAGGTACCAAGCCATCATGTGCTACATATAAGTATATAGCAATTTGGGTACATAACTCTAAATTTGATAAAAACACTGCCATTGGTTCCCCAATTCCAATTCCATGTCGAGATATTTTTTTGTGGGGAGGCATTTTATGCCCTATAAACTGTTGAGGCAATGCTCGTACGAGCATCACGAATGGTGAAGCCACGCGTGATGGCAAGTCCGGCAGCCGCATCAACACCATCTTGGCAATTCCACCTGATAACAACGGTAAGAAAATAGATGTAATTTGAGCTAAATATGCATTACATTAGAATAATTCCCATAGAAATGAGTTCAATTGCATCCAAAACATTATACATTATTCATTCGCTCTCAAAAAAGAAATGGCATTCTTGCATTTCATCATATCCCCTCCATTTCGTTCTAGTGGGCCATTCTTGTGGCTCGTGTTTAACCAGCCCATTGCAATTCCAAATTTCGTAGCACAAAAACCATTCTGCACAAACATAGAATTAGAGAAACAACTCCCATTTTGGACAATCTAAACAAATCACCAATTGTAGTAGCCGCCCTAGCATTCAGCCATGCTAGTTAGTGAATATCACACAAATTAGTTATGTGCCACCACATTGCACCAAGGATCAAAGTAACTTAATTACCACGACTCCAGGTGCACCATGATAGTATACCTAGAAATTAGCTCTGCTTTTGATGACATTGATATAGGGAACTTCATATTATAAAATACAGAGGCAAAAGAAAATTATCAAAACATGTAATTTCTGTAAAAATAATCAAACGTGCTTTTGACTAGTTATTTTTATTTTCACTTTAGGTTATTTTAGGGTTAGCCCATTTTGCTTTGCTTGAAATGTTTCAGGCCTTCGGCTTTTTATTCTTTTGAGGCCCTTTCCTTTTCCATTGGCGGTCGCGGCATCTCTATGCATGCTATGGCGGTGAGGTGTCTCCTGTTGCACTCTCTATCCACTGTTGAGGTGTCTTAGAAACGGTGTTTGCTTCAGTTCCGGTTCTAGCACTCTATGCATGCGATCTGTCTGATGTACGGCACAAAAGCAAGATAGCTACAAATTTGGTTGATGCATGCCGTGGAATCAGGATGAATGCTCTTCTAGGATAAAGGCTCTTCTATGATAAATTCTCTTCTAGGATAAAGGCCCCTTTCCTTTGTCTCTGGCTATGGCTATTATGTGGGCTGTTCTTGAATACCCGCTCATAAATAATTTAGATTGGATTCCTGATTTCCAAGGACTTAATGCTGCAAATGTGCCTGGAGCCAACGCCAGAACTTCCAAAATAGCTCCATAGCCACTTTCTCCTTCTATTTTAGTCATGACGGTCATGATTCCCCCCTCATAAATTTTCCTTCCCCACTGCCTTCTGGAAAAAAGCCCATGCAAATTGGTTCGGTGGATATGAGATTCCGGCCAATATTAGGGTTCTTGAGGCCGCTTCTCTGCAGCAGAACCGGAGTTTGGAAAGACCCACAAGCCACTACGGTGCATTTAGCATTGATTATGATTTTCAATTGTGGGTTTCCTTCTACTGATGGAACCACACCTTGGGCTTTAAAGGATTTACCAGATTTGCTCCCAAGCTTAGGATTCTTGAATATCGATTTGCTCCCAAGATTAGGGTCCTTGAGGATTTTTTCTGCTCTGCAGCTTGCCAGAATAATCGCTCCGGCCTTCAATTGTTGAAAGCCTGTTTTGGATTTTTTTTGAAGATTTTACATGCGATTTCCTTCTCAAGCTCGGAAAAGCAAATTAGGTATCTGCTTCAAATGATGGATTCATTGACTTAAATAAACACATTCGTTCATTTTACAGAATGGTTTAACTCAGGTTTGTGTTTCAGAAATTAAAGATGTTGTTGAAATGGAAGAAGGTACATTCGTTCATTTTACACAATGGTTTAACTGAGGTTTGTGTTTCAGAAATTAAAGATGATGTTGAAATGGAAGAAGGTAGAAAGAAGCGAATAATCTTCAAAGCATTGCGCTATTCAACAACAGTTGCATGTCAGCCGTGTTTATCAGGAATGCCATGAGCATCGGAAAGGAAACTTGAGGATCTGTGAGGAAACTTGAGCATTCTTTTCTTCAGGATCTGTAATGAACGGCACCTTTAAATTATGCCATTATTCTGCCAAAATTATAATGCAGAATAGGACTCTGTATTCTCAGGAAACATTGTCAAATAGGACTTTGTGCATTTCAAATGTTTCTAACATAAAACATTGTCATATCCACATGAATGGTCACATTGCAACAAACTATTTCAGCTAAAAATGCATTGTATTAAATGAAAATGTAATGTAATGTCCTTGATGTTTTATACAATCTCTTGAATTAATAATTAATATTTATGCCCTTAAATTTTCTCTACTTTTCCTTTTCTTAGGGCCCGAATGGCCCAAAATTTTTTTTGATATAACAACCAATACATAATTACCATTAACAGTATTAACACAAACCATTGCATTCGATGCATTTAAATTAAAATCCCCCTTAAACCCCCTTTGGTTTCGGTGCATATCCACACGATGAGAGCCTCAAAAAATTTACAATACATGTACAAAATTAACACCATTAAGTACATTCTCTCAAACCTTATAGTATTTTTGCAAACCTTAATATACAGTATACAAAAACTTGTACATGCATACCCCACAAACGAGGATCGCTATGTACGGTCCAGATCTTGGAATAAAGGGCAAATATGCCCATCCGACAGCTCTCGTTGCCCGAAGTAACCCCCCGTGTGAATATTCACCCAAACCAAACCAAAGGGGGTTTAAGGGGGATTTTAATTTAAATGCATTAAATGCAATGGTTTGTGTTAATAATGTTAATGGTAATTATGTATTGGTTGGCAAATATAATGGAAGGTCACAGGATAGTACTGCTGTATTATCCGATCCAAAATAACAACCCTACAACTTTATAAATTTGTAACGTATGTTAGAGTAATGTTAGCAATATTGGATCTATTTTGGTGATGTTATTATTAGTTATGATAGCACATTCAATATTTATATTTTATGATCCCAATCAAAATGAGAATTAAGACTTACAATGCCAGCACCTAAATCAAAATATGATTGCATATTGGCAAATATAATGGAAGGTCACAGGATAGTACTAAGAGCTCTCTGTATAATCCGATCCAAAATAACAACCCTACGACTTTGTAAATTTGTAACGTATGTTAGAGTAATGCTAGCAATACTGGATCTATTTTAGTGATGTTATTATTAGTTACAATCATGCAGACTTCCAAGTTGCCAATTTTGTTTTTAAATGAGAATCCATAATACTATTGCATTTGTAAATATAGATGTTTGTGGAAGAAACATGCAATAGAAGTGAGGAACTAATTATACACAAATATACACACAACTTTAAGTTTTTGGGATATCATGAGACCTTCATAGTGGGAAATATAGGCCATATGCAGGGAATATGGATCTACAAAGGCTTAAAATATGACCACAAACAATAGCAGTAATATTGAGTAGGTTGTTTATAGGCTATTTTAAGGGGACTAGAGTCCATAAATTGTTGCGATTTTCGAAGGGTTTCCTTTGGCCGTTCAATTTCAGCCAAAGTGCTTCGTTTTTTCTTGTCTACTAGAACAGAAGGAGAAAAGACAAGCTCTCGATACATAGTAACTCCAGCCAGGCTTAGGGCAACACCCATCATCACAAATAAAGGGGTCAATTCTGGTCTTATATATCTACAAAAGAGAGCGATATAAATCCAATTAGACATTAGATCAACAAAAGTCTAAAGCAAATGATCTTTTCCAAATATAGAAAGAACACAAGCATATTTTACAATACCTCTTGGCAAAAGTGATCTTGGGCGGGATGTTAGACATCCAATTATCTGTGGCTTGAAACAAATGAGGCCCAAGAGTGGTGAAGGCGCTCCTCTTTGCTGTCTATTTATGGTTCAAGTTCACAACATGAGTATTTATTCATGTAGCCTACCCTCCACCTTACATTTACACCCAAGCTACAAATGTTGCAAGCTTCACAAGGTTTGTTCATTTGTGATCGTGGAGCGATTGTAGAGGACCGTAGAGCTGGGAACTATAGGCATATGTTCTATAGGATCAATGTCTACTCCCACTTGGGTTCAAGCTAATCTACACTTGATCCCAATTATGCTTAGAATGTTGGTTTAGTCAATAGACAGACAATTCCTTTAGCAAAGATGTAAAGTTCAATGCAACTATTAGTCACAGTTGTAGACTAACAACTTTTTCAAATTCAATAAATATCAACCTTAGTTGCAAAGCAAACAACACCTAGCACCAGTGTTGTCAGGTACGTTAAGTACGGTACGGGTATTATACGTACTTAACGTATTAATACCGTATGCATACCTCTCATTTAAAAAGTACTTTAAATACGTTTTTTGGAATTATAAAATACTTATTAAATACATAAAATACGTACTTTATGTACAGTACGTTAAGTACTTCCTGTAATTTTTTAGAACTATTATTTCTTGTATTGCAGTTGAAATAGTTGCAATAACAACTAGTATGAAGAACTTCAAGTTTTAAATAATGAACCAGTACTCTAGAAGCAGTACCAGTGATATATTCTAGTTTGCAATCTACACCCACAGATAAATAAATTTAAGTAATGTTGCTCATTTGTTGCATCTGAAGCTATTAACTACCGCCGACCTCTGTATTTCTTTCCTTGCATGAATGCAAAGCTACTGAAGTATTGAGGAGACGGCCTGCCTCCTGCCATGACAAAAGAAGGAGAAAGGTGGGTCTGCATCTCCATCTTCATTGCGATTCCGCGGCTAGGGTAAGAAGAAAGAGGGGGAAAATGCAGAGGTTTTGGGTTTTTATTTGCAAGAAAATTGTTTTTTTTTTAAACTACAATTCCATAGTTTCCCTAATGTCTAAAGTCTCCTAATGTATTTTTTACTCCTATTCTATAATATATAATAATGTATTTTCTCTAATTTATAATTTCACCAATTTTATAGGTCTAATGTCATTTGGACGCTTTTTTTTTTAAAGTACGTATCATACGTACTGTACGTATTAATACGTTAAGTACGATATTAATAAAACAAGAGCTCAATTTGACCTGTCAACTTATAGGTATAGTACGTATAGTATTGTGAGGAAGGTACGGGACGTATGTCAACATAAAATACGGGTACGTAAACAACACTGCCTAGCACCAAGGAAGCCAAATTGTGGTCACTAATTCCTTGGTGCAATAATAAACTTCACAACACAATTTCTAGGCAATGATCAAGCACTATTGATCCTTACATTCAATAGCTATCACCTAGATATAGTCAATAATCATTTTAACCATTGAAAATATCACTGTTCATTCTGCATTGACTTAATTACTGTTCACTGGTTGACCGAGCATGTATTCAGCTATTCCGGCATACTTCGACCTCGAATCACCTATGTACCTATGCCTCAGCACCGTTTGTAGCTGCTCATTCTTTCTTTATAGCATCAACCGACGGTTACGGCTAGATTCAAGTACCTTAGAATAGTATTTCAATCTGTAGCATATATCCCACAGGCCAACAGAAGAAATATGGCTTTTTCATCGACCATTGGATTTTGCATTTCCTTTTGCAAACAAACATGTAAACAAGAACCTTTACATTTAGCCCTATTGTTCTTGGCAACTTACATATGAGTCCATCTTCAAGTTAAGGAATACACTTGTCTTAACTTTGTGTGCTGCCTCATCTTCTAAGCATGCATAATCTTATCATGAAACAGGGTTAGCTGATGCATATAATATAACATGATATACATTAACATAGAATTTATCTCAATCAAGATCTCAATGGTTTAACTCAGGATAGTACCTCAAATTCACGTTTAACATTTTCCATAATATTCAACACATTCTATAATATTCAAATAAACAAAATACAAAATATGCTATATGCATAAAAATATTCCAGCCTCCATTTAAATGTTCGTTATTACAAAATCAATGATATGCTCTTAGTGTTTTCCTTTCCATGATCCACAAGATAATCTGCAAAATTATTTACTGGAATGATATACACTTTATTTTACTACAACTGTCTTTTTGGGTGGCGCTATGCACTAGCTTAATGATATTTGGAGCTATCAACGTAAATAAATATGCTTTGACTTTCTACTATAATGGAAAAAGTACATATAATTCATATAAAATTTAAAGCTTCAAGTGGAATCAAACTTCAAGCTTAAATCCGATTTTATGGCATGCAAAACAGGACGTCTTAAGTTAAAAAATGCGCCCAAAATCGATAAAAAGAACATTTTACTGCCTCGAACCTACTGGTTTCAACCATTAAAATCATAGAAACAAAAGCACAACAAATGGTGCAAGGGAGCTTATAAAGGAATCTTCTGCATGGCTCTTTAGACCTAGGGTGGGAAAAGCTTCCACCTTCCAGCTTTCTTGCCACTAGGGCTCTTACCAACTGCAAAAACTCCAACCACTTCGATGCTGTGACGACAATGAATAATAGGTTAGAGGATTGGGCAACACAACTAGCACTAGACATATAATGCAATGACAATGCAATGACAATGCAAGGACATCCAATGTACGTTGTTCAATATAGTTGTACTTATCAGTTCCTGGGAAAAAGTCGAAAGCACGGCCATCTTCTAAGTGCCACGCATCATCTTATTCAACTGCTCGACAATCCTGAGAGAAAAATCATGATAAATACAAGACATATATGCCAAAACAATGTAATTAAGCAAAACAGCTCTCTAAATTTCATTATATTACACATTGACAGAATTTCATAGAAACGTTTACTTATTCTGTCAGATTGTATGTGCCATCTAAGAATCTTGGAACCTACATGTTGTCTCTCTAAACCAATTAGGAACACACACGTCAATTCAAATGAGAGCTTAGCAACCATGCAAGCCAAAGGAGTATATACCATAACCAGATTTTAAAAATGACCCAACTGATATGTAACAACAGATTAATAGAGCAGCTTACGAAGAAGCTGAGCTACAAATATTAAGGAGAATAAGCTTGGTATTGGAATAATACCATCATAAGTTCAACATGACAAAGTGTACCAGACCAAATATATCAGCAAGAGCAGATGAAATATTGATCATGGAAATTTAGATGCATGGATCAGAAAGCATTATTTATGGGTTCAGACTTGTAATATTATATACTAGTAAACTGATTCCCCAAATCAGCTGAGTAGGCACCACTAACTTGGTATAAATCCTATATATGTGGTCCATCGGCCAGAATTAAGAAGCAATAAATTTATGAGGGTTTGCACAGAACTATTTGGGACAACTAGGCACATAGCATAGCTGGCAATAAGCTTCTTAAGATATTTCATAAGCCCCACTTATGCATCACCAAAACCTGTAAAAGAATACAAGGCAAAACGACATGTTTGAATAGATAAGCATATTTAGATTAATGCCAAATAAACCTGAAGGACTTCGTCTAATGGCGTTTTTGTACAGCTCCTCCATGTCATGAAAACTTGAACCAGGTGTAAGCTGCATAAATTCATTCATGACTGCTTCAACCTGCAATTTGGCAACATAAAACATACCGCAAAGAAATTTGCATCTCTACCATTTATGATGCATATGTGATCATCCATATGTTGACAAGTAGTAAATAGTGAAGGCAAATAGTGCAAAGTCCAGAACTTAAACATGCAGAAAATGATGGTACCAATCTTTGCCTCAAACTGTCCAACGTTCACCTAGGCAGGCTATGGCTATGATAGGGATTGCCCAAATTGGTTGTCGCTGCTCTGTCCGCTAAAAAAAATCAACAGCAAAGGAGATCGTGATGGTAACCTTTTTTTTTCTCCCTTTTTTTTTTAAATCAATTGACGAAGCCATTCAGAAAGCCGGAAATCAAACGTTAGAATGCCGCTGGAAATGACACGTGCTCCAAATATAATGTTGCTGTATGATTATATATGTTTTAATAAGTTATGTTCCCCTTGCCACTCAAGTTTTTAGGCAGAAAGATGACACCATGATAAGCAACAAAGTTCTCTTATGCTTTACCAGAAAGAATGAATTCAAAGGTATTATGAGTGGCCTTGTAAATGATTCCTGCATGCCAGTCGAATATGAGTTATACCCATGCATCACGACTTAAACTAGCAAACATATTCTGTTTTCACCGCATTACCCTTCATCGCCTTCATTTCACTAGGGATAGTCTAGTTTTCGACTTCAGCCATTATCGCCATTCTTTTGAAGTCCTTGACCTGAGATCTCTTTGTTGGAATTGAGTTTTAAAAAGTTGTTTTTTCTTTTATCTATTGTTGGAATCGGTTGTCAAATTTATTTATTGCCACATCTACCATCTGAGTTTTTTGGGAAAATACTGCATCATTCAAATCAGTACCATAAGAAAACGGATTGATATGGTTCAAGCAATTTATATACACTAACTTACCTTTTGAATTAACGAGAGATAATACGGCTTCAGGCCTTCTACATCCACCCGTTGTTTGCTCTTGCTATACAAATCGTATTTGCTATGGAAAATCCGGAAAAGAACATTAAACTCTAATAGATTCTAGAAAAACTGGACAATGAACTTACTTAAATTCTAATAACCATGGAAACATCTGTTTGTCAAAGTCGTCCATGAATTGCTTATATGCTCCGGACTTGTTCAAAGCTGCATTAGATACAAGTTAAATATTAACTACCTACTTAAGAGAGGCATCCGTTAGACAGCATGAGATCTTTTTTTCTTTTTTTTCTTTTTTTTGAAAGAGTGAAGCTTTTTAGTCATTAATTATGGAAAATAAATAAACATAGAGTTGAGATCAAAGTTATGATCATCATAAATAGGAATCCTCAATTCAAAATTAGCATGTAATTTAGTATTTAAACCTTATGCATGAAATAGTTTTCATGTACATAAGATTCAAAACTAGATGTTATGAGATCATTTCAAAATTGCCTTTCGTGAAATTGCCTTCTGTTCAGTTGTATGTAAGAACTCTTGTAAAAACCTTCCATACAAGGCCGGGTTGCTCCATGAGGCAAGTATGACTTAGAAATATAGATTGAGAAGCAACTGTCGATACCTAAACCTGAATAAAAACCTGTGTAAAAAATAGCCAACAGAGGTAAGACAGAAAAGGCATCAGAATTCATAGATGTCCAGGAAGTGGAAGTAGTCTCGGAACTGAGGCTGCAGAATGGGTCTACCATTGTTTCCCCAGTTAACTAACTCGATCAACCTGTCTGAGTTACAAGTGGACATGAGGTGGATCATGGTGCCATAACAATCTGCCCTAGCCCTATGGTAATAGTAGCATTCTCTATAGAACCCAAACTGTTGATCTGTCATGTTTGCACTATTATTTTCCAAAAACCAGAAGAGAATGAACATGAGATATGTTTCCTTGCAAAATTCACTGCCCCATGTGATTTCCTTCAACCCCTTGAATACCTTGAATTAATCTTCCCTTACTGATCCAAATTTTATTGATTGTAGTCCCAAATTTTAGAAATGCACAATTTCCTTGGGTGTTGATATTTGGATACTTCAGCATCATCCAGGTCGAGGTTAAGCTTGACTTTACAATTCCTCAGATAATCTAGCATGAACAGATTCAGGATTAGGTAATGCTTGATTACAAAAGAGTTTAAAAAAACCATAAGATCCTGAGAATTTGTCAACTATTATCAATTTGTGAGTCACCATTTTTATGTTTATAAGCAGTAACAGTCAGCTCAATGTCATAAATGACTTGCAATTTAATCCGTAATGTAGCGTTGGTATGCCTCCCATGCAAACATCTATTTCTATGTTTCCAAATATTCCACAAAGGTGGTGAAAGAAATAGAGTTTTTAAATTTATTATCAGATATAAGAAAATTGACAATACCCCTTGGTCTGCTGACTTGGAAAACATGTTCAAACCCGGTTCGAAATGTAGACAGTTTAGGACATGAAAAAATATGGCCAATGTCCTCAATATTATTGCAGAGAAGAGGGCAAGATGGATTTAAGACAGGATTATTAGGGACATTAGCATTGGCAGACGAGAAGTGTCTACGTAAAGTCTCCAGATTAGGAATGCTTTTGTTAGCAAGCAACCAGATGAAATAAGATATTTTAGGAGCACAATATGAGTTCCATACATTCTTAAAAAGAGAGATTCCAGTTTCAGCAGGAATATTCCAGTAAAGACAAGCTTTAGAAATTTGATTGTTATTTGCTAGGAACTTATAAATAAAGGCAACTTTATAAAGATATTTATCTTTGTAATTCCAATCAATATGAGTTGAGACAGAACCATGCAGACTGTAAGTGGACACCTTATTTAGAATATGCTTAAAGAGAGTCTTGTCTGAAGAGGTACCATTGACCATGGCTTTGAATCTTGTCCAAGTAATCCATCTGTCATTAAACCAAATGTCCCCTAATGTTTTAATAGAATAGAATATGATTTTATCGTCCCACGGAGACCAACCGCCTATGGGACCCAAGTACAAAGAGAGAGCAAGCGACATTACTACCGTGATTAAAACCCTCACCTGAAGGGGTTTCTGGGAAAAACCTTAGTAGCAATAAGGATGCCGACATACCGCATGCTTATATACATAATCACAAGTACACCAGGTTAATGCCTCGGACGAGGGGGGCATAACTGAACGTCCGCTATCCATTACCTCCGGAGGTAAACATCCCAACAAGCCTACAGAGGCCGTGCTCAGTAGCTCATGCAAGGCCTCGATGGGGCATTAACTAACCGAGCATACCGAGCCCGATATGCTCATACGGACAGCCCGGAGGGCGCGACTTTCATCCTCAATGGCTCCGCTGACGCATTGACGACTCGCCCCTCACGCCGCCCCAATCCATCTCCCCTCCAATGCGGAGGTGGTGTGCACCGTGCTGAATGGAAGCAATCACCCCGCGGCTTTTCATGGGTAGATGGGTGCGTAGTGGTGTTTTTAATGCCACCAATGTCTATTTCTTTGTACATTCTAGGATGATTAATTGCCGAGGAGGGACCAAATTAGCTTTAGCCGTATTGAGGGATTCCAAAAATACTCATACCTTTATGAGCCCGATTAATGGCACTATGGGGAGTAAGTCAGGTGCACATTATTCCAAGATGTAATAAGATTTCTCATTAGAGGAGACGAAGTTGGCAAATGGGTTTAAGCCTATTAAAGGCGTAAGATGGCAAAGCATGCTCAATTGTAGGATGACCATCTATTGTGCTTCGTTCACCTAATAATAGATAAATTTAGCGCAAGGTTATTTTGATTAAGTAAGGCCCTCCAAACATATTTACCGGCTAATGCATAGCCCCGAGTTGAAGGTTTTGCATCCAAGACCTCACGCTTTTTACCCGAGAGACATATTTCCAAATTGACCATATGGTGTTGCCCCAAATGAAGTTTCTAATTATCTTTCAATCTGCAGTAAATGCATTTGGGAGCAAGCAAGGCAGAAGAAAAATAAATATGAGAACTTGCTAGCACGTGAAGATGCAATAATTGTTCTCGCACCGCAATTGAAAGACAACTACCATAATTATTTAGCTTCCTTCGATTTTAGAGACAATAGGAAGCCATAAATCTTTAATTGAAATATCCAAGGCCAAAGGCATTCCTAATAGTGTGGAAGTCCTGATTTACCGGTATGCATTTGATACCTAAGATATCCGGGCCGATCATTAGCTCCAATAATAACACACTTAGCCATATTAAGGTAGATACCAGATGCTGCACTAAAACCCTTTAGTATCTTGATGAAGAATTCAATATTGTTGACATCATTGTGAAGGAAGCTGAATGAATCATCTGCATATTGCAGCATAGTAAGTTGAGAATTATCCCCTGGCATATCTAAGCCTTTTAGATTACCACAATTTTGATGGTGCATAATGATTTTGGTAAGTTGTTCAGCCATCGTGATAAATGTTATGGAGCCAAAGGACACCCTTGCCTCACCCCTTTCTGTAAATTAAAGAATTTGCCAGGACTGCCATTGACTAGAATTGCAGATTGAGCACAAGAATTGAGTCCCATGATAAGATCTATAATTTTTGTAGGAACACCTATTTTTCTTAGAGATAGAATCAGAAAATCCCACCTAACAGTGTCAAAAGCTTTGGAAAAATCAAGCTTGAGAAGAACACAATTTTGATTTGAAGCTCTGGCCCAGTGCAAACCTTCCATAGCAGTAATATAATTATCTAAAATGAACCTGTTGGGAAGGAAAGCAGACTGATGCAAGCTAATATTCTTTTTTTTGCGAAAATCCTTTGATCCGATTTGTAAGTGGAATTGGTCAAGGAAATTGGTCTCCACTCATTGAACATAGATGGGCTATCTACTTTTGGGATAAGAGAGATAAGCCCAGAGGAAATAGCAGGGTGAAGGTGATTGTTGAGCCAGAATCCATGAACCATAGATGTAAGATCAAATTTAAATTCCTCCCAAAATTGAAGATAGAATTCTGGAGGTAGGCCATCTGGACCCGGACTTTTACCTTTGGCAAGGGTAGAAGGAGTAGATTTGACTTCATCTTCTGAGGGAGGAAGATCCACATTGGGAGATAAAGGATCAATGATGTTATCAGGCAATGAGTTTAAGAGATCAATGAATTCTGAAGCAGGAGCATCAGACCAAGGAATATCAGAGCTGGAGGCAAAGATATTCGAATATTTAGAATAGAAGAAGTCTGCAATATCTTTAGATGAATCCAAAATATTACCCTGATCATTGGTAATGGATGTAAGCTGACTCTTGAGAAGTCTATTTTTGGCAATTCTAAAAAAGAATTTGGAGTTGCTACTATCCATTGAAGAGTAAAATTTCACTTTAGACCTAATGGCTGCACTTTGGCCTCAAAATCCTCAATGTTTTTAATTGATTGCTCTAGAGCACTTTCTTGCAAGTGTAAATCAGAATTTAGAGGGTCTCCATTGGAGATTTAGCCCCGATAGTTTGAATTTGCATAAGGTAGTTCATCTTTTCAGCTCTCTTTCTCTTCCAATCAGATCTGGACCATTGCTTAATCCAAGATTTGGTTGATTTGACTTTGGCATAGAAGTCTTTCATAGAAGAGGCAGCTCTAATTCTGGGAAGATTGGCATAAAAAGATTTAAATTCTCTACAGAATTTATCATTGCTGAGCAAGGAACAATTAAATTTAAAAGGAATATTCCCTGACCTCTTAATAGATAGGAGATGTTTAGTTTCAAGAAATTGAGGCTGATGATCCGAGACTGAAGTTTTCTCATAACTGAAAACAATACAATTATCCCAGAAATCATGACTAGAATTGTTTATATAAAATCTGTCTAGAGCACAAAAGACTCTGGAATTCCCCTTTTGCTTATTAGACCATGTAAATTTAGCAGTGGAAGAGGGAATATGAGTAAATAAGAAGGTATCAAGAAGACTTCCCCAATTTAATTTCTCTGTCACAGACATATTGATATTTTTCCCCACCTTAAGGTCCCAGGTTGGGGTATTATTGAAATCTCCAGCCAAAATCCAGGATATAGAATTATGGTTAAGTAGCCAAGTTTTGATATCAAGCCAAAGCTTTTCTCTTTCTTTGGAGCTTGTGGAAGCATAAATATTTATTATGCCAAATTGGGAATCATTATGATTAAAAATCACAGCCTGCCAACACTTACAAGGACTGTTATAGACCAAACTATGACTAATATTCTTCCAAATAATTATTAGACCACCAGAGGTCATATAGTGGCATCAATCCATAAGGAGGAGAAACCAGGGCCTATCCAATTTGCTAAGTTAGAGCATTCGAAATTTGGGAGTCTAAGCTCTTGGAGTAGAATAATATCTGCATGATAATCCCTAATTTGAGAAATAGCCCTTCTCCTTTTAACAGGCCCTTTGATTCCCCTAAAATTCCATGTCATAATCTTCATGGCATAAGATTAAAGACAAGGAAAGCAAGGTCACTAAATGTATTTTCTAGATTGGCTTCTAGTGGATCTTTTAGATTGATGTCTAGTGTTGGAAGCTGGGGTGTCTAATATGGAGACAGTTTTCCTCATGTTAATCCCTTTCTTGCCAGGTTTAGCAATTTTCTGCTTTGATGTGCTTGGAGCAGAGAAAGATAAAAAGTTATCATCATCCCAATGAGTTGCGGTGCTTCGATCGGCTCCCAAAATTGAGTTCGGGAGCCAGCTGGGTTCGCCCAAGCGAACCCAGAAAATTCGCTTAAGCGAACCCACGGATGTTGATGGCAGACTGAGGTGGCGCTACCCACCGGGTTAAGCTTACTTAACCCGAACCCGGTTAAGCCTAGAGGCTTCGATTCTCCATAAATTCATACACAAGGAGTTTTCTTTTTATTATCCGCATAGAAACCAAGCAATCCTACAATATGAGGAGAGTTGATCTTGCCTCCAATGATAGAAACCTCGTTTTGGAACTCTCTTTCACCACCTTGTAAGTCAGATCAAATCTTTAACAAGCAATTTCTTGACCATTTTTTCGTAATCCCTTTGAAAACGGGAACCAAATCCACCTTGTCCAAGCTTTACGGCATCATAAAACCGCAGTGGCCTTTTTTTAGTCAGTCGTAGAAGAAAATTTATGAAGCTTTTAGAGAAGGAACCACATCATGGGGCTCGCGTTTTATGAGCTCTAAGCCTTCGTGAAGAAAAAGAAGCACAAAACAAGCGGAATAACGGCAGGCTCTCCTCCTCCTATGGCCAATCCCAAAACCAAGCTCGCTCTATGGTCACGGAAGAAGATCCAGTTCGATTTGTGCCCTAGATTCAACCTTGTGAGAAAAAGCATGGTGGGTCGGTATTTTTCCTGGCTATGGCGAGGTCGGGCATTGGGCCTACCGTAAGCCTCGATGGCATGATCCTGCACAAAACCTTCAAAATCTCATACTATTTTAACCATGCATGAATCATCCGGTCGTGCCCTTGATTCGACCAGCAATCAGTGCTCCGTGCTGCGGATCCTTTGCTCGAGAAAAGAGGGCGTAAAACGAGGATCTCCATACGCCAGTGGGCGGACCACAGTTGCTGGGCGTTCGCACGCCCTCCTTATTTAACCACTGGTTCGCTTTGGGCTTAACCCGGTGGGTAGCCCACCCTCCACCGTCAACATAACGGGTTCGCTGGCGAACTCCAGGGGGGTCGCTTGGCAACCCGCTTAGGCGGTTTGACCCAATTCCGGGAGCCAATAAAGCGGGCGAATGAGTTGCCAAAGCAGAGATGACATTTTCATTGTTGTTTTCTTTCTCACTAGAATCAAAGTCATTAGAGTGAGAGCAGGTCCAGAATTTAGATTGGCAGCAAGAGTGGTTAATTCCTTGGGGTGTCACCACAGAATTATTATTAATTTCAATCAAACAAGGAGATAGGTTTAGATATTGCCTGGAATGTGTGTCCCCTGCCACCATTTCATCTCGAGCATGTGAATGAGTTGAGATCTGATCTGAGCAATTTTGAGAGAATACTTTTAAATCTGACTTATTCCCTTCTGTTATGCTATCCAAATTGCTTTTCACCATTTGATCTAACTCCAATATTCCACTATCCATATTACTGACCTTATGACCAACCTGGACAATCTCATCTTCCACTTGTAACTCAGAAAGTTGAATAGCAATTTTTCAGAAATGGGATTGTGAGGAAGCGAAAATATAGGGGATGTATAAGGAGATAGATCAATTAAAGGGATAGGAGATTGCAACGAGTGTTCATGTGGGGGAGGAATACAAGTTTTGGGGGGTGATTTAGGTAAGGCCAATGCAAAAGTAGAATGGTTATTATTGGCAGTTTTTGGCTCTTCAATATCTGCACAATTCTCACCATTTGTGTCAGTCAAAACCTTAAATCTATTAGAGCATATTACCTTGTCTGAGGAGGCATCATTGTTGACTGCCATTTTGCAGCTATAAGGATGATCTTTGACAATTTCCTGAGCAGTTGCTATTTTGAAAGGTGGTTGGACCACAGAAATATCCAAGATATTTTTATTTTCCATAATTAATAACTCCTCACCCTTTTTCTTTTGAGCCACAGGAGAGTTGATCTTAATACCATGCTGAGTTTTCTTGGAAGATCTCTGCAATTCTTTAAGTACTGTCCTGTTGTTAAGAACTGCATTTGCCTTAGAGTCTTCAAGGATATTATTTAGAGTCTTGTGCAAATCGAAATGCATTGGAGTTTTCCCTTTGGCAATCCATTTATGATCATTGTTCTCATTTGCTTTAACCTGATTGCCAGAAGTCTTGGGATTTGTATGCTAGAAGAACTCCCCCCTATTTAGAATTTTGATCCCACCAGACATTTGAAATGTGTCATTAAGAACTTCTGAGGAATCTAATTCTTGTGAAGCAATTCTCTGCCTTTGTTGCCTCCTCTTTTCAATTCTTCTTTTACTCCCATTAGATTTAATCCAAACTGACTGATTCTTATAATTTTGGCCAGCATGTTTTTGATAAACTAGTTCATGACTTCCAGAATTTAAAGTCCTGATATCTTTCTTGACCTCCATTGGAATCTTAGCTGAATAATCCACAACTCCATCTCCAATTGCAGATATTGCAGAATTTTTTGGAACTTGTCCAACAAAGTATTGACAAGTATTTGAAAAAAAATGTCTTGAGTTGCAGGTTGGGCAGAAGGTAGGCAAACCAATCCATCTCAACTGAAGTTTAATTTCTTTGCCAAAGAAATCTAACATAGGAATGGATGTGGGAACATGCTTGGAGATGTCCAATTGGATATAGCATTTGGGAGCCTTATATGGAGAATATTCTGTAGATATATATGTTCCAATGGTATTGAAAATGATAGAGAAACAATCCTCATTCCAGTAAATAGGGCTAAGGTCACTCATACTGACCGAGGCAATATAAAATTTACCAAAGTCATTAAATGATAGCTTAGGGTCCCATTTGATGAACACCAACTGGAAAGTTTCAAAGGTCGATCTGGCTGTTTTTAAAAGGAAATTGGCAGTTCGAGAATTGACACATTCAGCCAAAAGGTAGGGATAATTAAGCCAGAAAATTGAATTGATAATGACACCTTTATTAAGCTTCTGAAGATGGTCCCATAGTTTATCCAATTTAATCCCAACTTTATCAACACAGATTATAACAGCAGTTGAAGATAAAGAGCTAATTATTGATGCTATTAGAGGGGAATCAAGTTTGATACCTCAACAAATGTAACATTGGCCGAGTTCGAATTTGCAAGTTGTTGAATTCTTCAAACAAATTACCGGTCCGAAGAACGGGTTAGGTGCCTTGGATTTCCATATGGAATAGGAACCCCTTCAAAGATTAAGAGTGTGGAATGCCATTGGGACCCTGGATCCTTGAAAGATTATCCCGTAATGGAACATCCGTGGATAGGTGGTGCATATCTTTGGAAAGAAAGTTTAAATCAGAAAAATCTCCAAATTTGAGAACACTAGAAGGATTCTGGTGATAAAAACTTAACTGGGCAAGAAGATCGGAATGCTTTGATGAAGAAAGGAGCATAAACTTGTGAAGAAGAATGAGGGAATTTGCGTTTAGGTTTTTTGAAGTATTCGAGTTTTTTTGGGTATAAGTTTTTTGGACAATTTGTGACATTTTGGAAAAGTTCAGGTAGAAACAGCAGAAGGACAAAAACAGGAAAAGGAAGGGGCAAAGGAAGATAAGAAGAAGAATTTTGAAGATCCTAAGGCAAAGAAATTAAATTACAGTAAAGAGAAATTTGGAATTTAAGGTAAAACCCAAAACCATACCATTCCAAGCCAAATCAATTTAGGGCACGGATCTAGCATTCCAATTCCCCCAAGAGTCTCTCATTGTAGACTTTGACCGTGATTTTGTGATGTAAATTTTCTCTATAGACCCTGAAAATGCCTGTAGCAGCAATATCTTTGTGTCCAACAAACTCTTCCAACCAAGATTCAACAATTTGGGTTTCAAATTCGGCACAACTCGGTGAGAATGAGTATTCGGTTTGAAATAGTTTATCTGGGAAGATTTGATTGCAAATTAAACTATTCCAAAGGTCAGACTCTTTTCCTTTAAGAAAACCACAGATGATCTTCGATTCCTGCCACAAAATTGCAAAAATCTGGCAGTCCATTAGATGCTAATTCATCACAATGCTAACCTCTACAGGGGTAGCAGGTAATTAGCACAAATTTCGATCGATTTGATGCAGAATTGGCTGATCTCAAGCAGATTTGTCAAGAAATAGGTTCAAACAGAAAAAATCGCCTTTTTCAAGAAAATAGGCGCTCGTCATTTTTCTCATTTCCTTCGACCGCTGGAGATATCTGGCAAACGCCACAGCATGAGATCTCACCATAAGTATTTGATGATGAACAAAGCTTGGGGAGGCAGTTTACAGCCATTTTTAAGCCCCGGGGGGTTCACCTAGATTATGCGGTATGAAACATGTGAGTGCACCAAATGGGTTTTTTTATTGCCTCTCTAGTACCGTATACATAAGAAAAATATAAGGTTCTTATAGTTTGAATGTCATACGGATACCAGAGGGAGTGTGGTGGCGCCAGTGTTCGATTCGTATTCATATTATAAGGGTCTGTCATTTTTGGTGAGCTTCTACTGTTGGGGATTCTGTGATAATATGATATGACTATGATACTAGGGCTGCCTGACCGCTGATAATTGGGGCCATCTGGGCCCTTGATAATTCCACGTGTCGATATGAGCGGCTGGGATTGGTTGGGACATTAACGTGGGTATCGTTGGTGTCGTGCAGGTACCAGACATTAGGCCGAAGGGAGAGATCTAACTGCGGAGTTTGTGTTTGGATTCTATTTGTGTCTGGTAGTTGAACCAGCTTGCCGGGCAGCAGTGGATGGAGCCGGGCAGCAGAGCATAGTTGTAGATGTGGAGTTTTGGATGGTCGAACCTGGTATGTGTTTTTTAGATTTCTCTTCTGTAGGTGCCGTTCACCTCTATTTTGCTCCGACTAGCAGAGATTTGGGTCGAACTTAGATACACAGCCCTTCTATCACTGCCGTCCATATCCCGTTTTTGTAGCTTGCAGGGGCAAAGCTTCCGAAAATGGCTCCCAGAAGTGCCCAAGTTTTCCATATAGGTATTTGTAAAAATAAGTATTTCTCAGACTCAATTGCATTCAAATGACATAGCTTGCAAATTCTCTTCATGGGCTGGACCTTAGGTCTTGCGGCACTGCCAGCTTCGATCTCAAGCCGATGAAATGAGACCCTGAGTTACCCAATAGCATATTTCACCTTATATGTGCCATATTCAACTACCCTGCGTGCTGAAGCCATCGTCATTTATCTCAAGACAATGATGTTTATAAAATTGCATCTTGGTGGGCAACTCGCTTGGAATCAACCATGTCCTGGATTTGTATAAATATGCCAGATCATATCGGATTAACTGATTCATATCTCTTTAGAGTCCCCTTTTAGCTCCAGGTTATGTAGCATTATTGGCATGGAAAGGAGGCAAGCTTCCAAAGCCAACTCCCAAGGCAATGCCATTGCAAACATACATTCTTTGACTTTTTTTTTATCCAATTTTTTGAAGCCTTGAAGGCAATCCATGGAAGTCTGCTTTGATCTTGCTGGATTAAATTCTGATATTTAGCTGATTTATTTGGTATTACTGTTTTTCAGCTGCAGGTAATGGGAAAGCAGTTGGCAACAACAGACGGACATTAGGAGACATTGGAAATCTCGTGGATGCACTTTCTGTCAGATGAAATGTTAGCAAGGATGGGATCGTCGAGTAAGAATTCAGATTCCTAGGGTTTGAATTATTTGTTCTTATTACTAAGTTCGGAATGCTATTTGCATCAGAATACCAAAGCAAGAACCTGCACTGGACAGACCAATTACGAGGTATTCTATTATTTCTTTGTTGGCTTCTGCATTTCTTCTTTCATGGAATACAGAAGAAAGAAGTTGAGGTATATAAGTGAAGCCTAAAACTCATATATGCTGTTTTTATGTATTGCTGCCATTAAACCCTTACTTCAACCCTTACTTCATATAGGGCAAGGAGACAGCATGGGGCACAAAACAGAGGAGAACTACAATCACTGAGAAAGTGCAACTTCCGGGTCTCGCATTAGACCATGGAGTAAATGTGGATCAAGTTTCAGGGCCAGCCTGCAAGAGTGAAAGGTGTGAAGTAAGGAACTAGTTTAAACGAAGCTTTGTGAGTTGTTTACTTTGGGCTGTGTTATAGCATTTTGCAAATGCTTTTTATTGTTGACCAGGCTGCATGTGGGCTTGGAGATCTAGAAATGCGAGATGCAGAGGATCCTTTGCCAGATATTGATCAATCAGACTCTGATAGTCAGTTAGCTGTGGTGGATTATGTAGAGGATATCTACAGTTTTTACAGGAAAATGGAGGTATTCCTTTGCTGTTAGCATTAAGTTAGCAAAATTCCTGCCTATCCTAACCTCAACCATACATATCAGATTCAGAGTTATGTCTCACCAGATTACATGTCAAAACAACCTGACATAAACCACAAAATGAGAGCCATCCTAATAGAATTGGCTGATTGAGGTATTTGCCTTTGCTCCCATGTTCCTAATTGTTGAAGTCATGTTCTTTATCAACCTCTAACAAATTTTGATCTGTGATATTCATAGGTTCATTACAAATTCAAGTTGATGCCTGAAACGCTCTTCTTAACCATCAATATCATAGACACGTTCTTAGCCTATGAAAGTGTCTCAAGAAAGCATCTACAACTCGTTGGATGCACTGCCATGCTACTTGCTTCAAAATATGAAGAAATCTGGGCTCCCGAAGTAGTAACAGTACTCAATTTGACAAGCATGTCAATGATACCATTTTAAACATACTCATTGAATGGGCTTTTGGCTGCTGCTGTAGGCACCAGATTTTGTATTCATATCAGACAATGCGTACACAAAGGACCAAGTATTATCAATGGTATGTACGTAACAGAGTATGATTTATCCTCTTTTAGCCATAAGGATATGACATGACTTCTTCGGATTTGCAGGAAAAGAAAATGCCCAACACACTGTCTTTTAATCTGACTGTTTCAACTCTGTATGTCTTTATGGTTAAGCTTCTGAAGGCTGCCTCTTCTAATGAACAGGTGTTGTTTGGTGATGCTAGCATTCAGATTTTAATGCGTTGCAATCTAAAGTGTTGCTTCATACTCACATGCAGATGAACATGTTAAGTTTCTTCCTCGTAGAACTTTGTCTCACAGACTATGGTGAGATTTCCACCCTCACATCTGGCAGCAGCAGCAGTCTATACTGCACACTATGCGCTTGAAAGGCCACCATACTGGAATTATGTGCTGAAGAGACATTCTGATTACAGCGAGTGGCAATTGAAGTATGGATTTTGATTTATTTATTTATTGTATTTATATCTTTCTTAAAATTCTGCTACTAGTCCTGGTTTTATTGGATCAAGGCAGTGATATTATGTTGGTTGCAGGGAGTGTCAACGATGGTGGAGCTTCACAAGAAGGCAGCTGAAGGGTCCCTTAAAGTAGTTTACAAGAAGTACTCCATTGCCAAAATGAGCTCAGTTTCGTTGCTTTCCCCAGCCTCTTTACCTTTACCCTCTGTCAGCAGCTTTTGCTCTTAAGTTCACAACACACACTATTTATCCTGCTCAACAATCTTCTGTTGTTGTAGCTGTACCATAGTCCAATTCTTTATTCTTTTTAGTTGCTCGCTTGCCTATTTATTCCTGGGACAGAAATTGCCCGAAAGCATATGTTGTATATCAAAGTTGATATATTCTTCAAACTGTACATATTTCCACTAATTGAATTCTATGTCTTTCTAATTAGTGCAAATTTTGTGATATAGGCAATGTTTCCATTGATTGTGTTGTTTTAATGGGTAAATGTTGTAAATGGTACGGCAAAATTTAGACAGATTCTGCGAGCTAATGGATGGTGCATTATGGGTCATGTAAAGTAATCAATCAAGGAAACCAATGCTTTGTTTCTGCAATATTAGTGAAATTCAATGAAAATTAAGTTTGTTAACGTGAGAAGCGGTGGGCTAGTCAATGTGATTCTAGCAATCCTGAAGTTCGCAAAGGATTTAACTTAAGGCTTCATGACTTTGGTCTAGATGAATAGTCCCATTAATGTGAAGATGATGAACTCGATTTGTCATGTAAATATTATCAAAGCAAGCAAAGCAAATAGAATTTTGTTATTTACTTATTCTTTTTAATCTAAAGTAAACGCCTCTGGACTACTATTTACATTTGCATCATGAAAACAACATAATTACAAACGTTGCACCCTATTCATGAACTCTTCTCACATGGACCCAATGGTGCTTCAATTCCATAGATAAATTTCATATAATTGACATGCAACAACTGTAACTACATTCTAATGCACAAATTCCTAATCCCATTAAATTTTGAAAAGTTCCTTAAAAATAGTAATTTTTTTTGCTAGAACCTCATGAAATCTAAAGGAATGTTGTAGAAAGATCTAGAGTGAGCTTTGACTGGTCAACTAGCAAGATATATTTTTAAAAATTCCTAAAACTAGTAATTTTTTGCTGGAACCTAAGCGAATCTAGCGAAATGTCATAAAATCTAAGGGATTATTCTAGAAAGTTCTAGAATGAGGTTTGACTGGTCAACTAGCGCTTCAATCTAAAATAGAAGTTGCTTAAAAAATAATAAATATTGAAAAGTCCATAAAAATAGCTAATCTTCATAAAATCCAAGCGAACCTCCAAACCCCTAAGGGAATCTTAGGGAATCTTATAAAATATAATGAAATGTAAGCTAATCTCAACGAATCTAAGGGCACATTCATTGAATCTAAGGGAATCTAAGGGAATTTTCATAGAATCTAAAGGAATCTCACAAAATCTAAGAGAATCTGAGAGAATTTAATGGAATCTCGTAAAATTTAAGAGAATATAAGTTCTAGAATGAGTTTTGACTAGTCAACAAGCACGGATGAACACCTCAACCTAAAATAGAAGCTGCTAAGAATAGTAACATTTGAAAAGTCCCTAAAAATAGTAATTTCTGGCTGAAATCTAAGGAAATCTCATAAAATCAAAGGAAATGCAAGGGAGAATTTTCACAAACTCTTAGAAAACTGGAATATGCACAAACTGGATTATGCATAAACTAGAACATGCACCGTAAGATAAAAAACTTGTATATGTATAAAATAATAGAGATATCATATATGTATGGAAGGGGTTGTCAACTAAAAGTGTTTTGGGCAAGTAATTATATGATATGGGTTGCATTCTTTTACAAATAATGTAGTCGTATACAAAGGGTTTTTCATATGGAACTGTCGTATACAATGGGTTTTTTGGCAACCTAAGGAACGCACATGGCATATATATCTTCTTTATTAAAATGGGAGGGGTTTGATTTTCGTGCCTGGAACGCCGCATGTAACGCCGCATGCGGCGTTCCCTCTCCCCCTTGCGACAGATTTTTTCCCTTTGCGTCTAGGCTACGGCGATGCCGACCGAAGCAGTCTCTCTGTGACCCACTGCAAGAGAGTCACGGATTAATCAAAACAAATGGCTGCCACATTGAACCGGTGGAGCCTAAGATTCTTCGATAAAGGTCTTCGAGCCCATTTTGCTGTTTGGGCGCCTTCGCTTTGCCAATGTGGATATGAGGATTCAGATCTATGTCATCCGCCAAAGCATTGCCAAGAAGGAAATAAAGGAAATCTTGCAGCAGTAATGGCCTGGTAGAGAACATTATCCATAACAAAAGGGAAACGTTCTTGCCATTTGTTACATTTTCTTCCTTCCACCATCAATATGAGAGTAGCATTTGCTCTCAGGTAAGGACTCTGAGATGCCGATCTTTTGCAGGTTTTGCAATTTGCAGATGTAGCCATGGCATTCTTTTGGGCATCCATTGATTCTTTATTCTACATGCAGGAGCTAAAGCTTCTGAAAGAGAATCACAAGCAATTATCACGATGCATACTGGCAAACCAGTGTTTTGCACTTTCTACGGCTTTTCTACCTTCTGCTTCTCGGAAACGTGTATGCTACAGCATTTCTTTTGCCCATCCGGTAGAACTCCTGTTTAAATTGGATTTTCTGCTCTGTTTAATTTTCTTATTTTGCCACACCTGTATATTTTGACCTTATGGCTGCTAAGCGACATCACTTATCTTCTCAGTCTTTGGCTACTAATTTTTTATAAGCAAGAAAGGGATCGTGGAGGCTATAATTTGATCTGGAGAATACATGGTGCTAATAAGGAGGGATATGGCATGGAACAGGAACAGATGAAGATTTATAAAGGTTATGATGTATTGGAGGTAAATCTGTGGCAACAATTCTGGCTTTACTTTATAGGAGGCTAATTTTGTGACTGAATGCGTCCTGAGCAATGTAAAGGTCATTTCCCATTTCTCTTTTCTTCCTTTTTCCTGTATCTCTCTCTTTACATGTACTTTTTGCAGAAAGAGCAATAAGCTGAGCAATAGTCTTCATTCCAGAGGAATTGCATTGAGATCTTTGATATATTTGGTAGTTGCACACACGAACTTTGAAATCTATTGAGCTGGAACTGTTCAATTTGGGTGGTTTGTAGGGATGCGCTGATGGCCATCAAGTCTTCAAGGATCTTATGGCGTTCGTAAGGCAGGAACTATGTTTCTGGTAGAGAAATATAGAGATAAAACCAACATGTTTTATCACAATCATAATTGGGATGGTGTTGCGAACTAGAATGCCGCATGTAACACCGTGGCATTCCCTTTCCGCTTGCGGCTCCACTATGGGACGTGAGTTTTGAATGCAGTGCTACTATCTTGCGACGACAGCTTCTTTGGTCTAAAAGGCAGCTTCCTTTGAAACCTTTATGGCAAGCGAGCTTCTTCAAGCTCCTTGGATGCGGTATCTCTACTCTCCGTAGCCTCTCAAGTATCCTTCCCTTCCATTTCTATTTCCACAGCTGATATCTGGTTGAAAACGACAAGAAGAGCGGCCATGGCAGAACCCTCAAGGAGTCAAGAAATGGAGAAGCAGCAACATAATGAGACTTCGTTCTGTTGCTATATTTTCATTGACAAGTAAGCATTATAGTTTTGTCTTGGCAAGTTTTTTACTATTTCCCCATTTCACATCTATTTTGTGTGTCCATGAGTAATAGATCAATATTTTTTTCAGTACGTCAAGAGGAGATGCTTCTTCCAGTTTTCAGAATGATGCATGCAAGTCGATAAACAACAAGTTTTTTTGCATGATTTGTTGATTATCTTTGAATGTCGGATGAAGATTGTGCAAGTTCACCATCAACAGCTTTCTCAGGAACAGGAACAACTCAGCTTTCTCAGTTTTTCTTCTCACTTAGGTACTTTCTGTTTCACTGTTTCTACTATGGGATAATCCTTCTCAGCTCTTTCATTACACATGATTCTTTCGGTAATGCTTTTGTTGAACGTGAAAAATATTTCAAGGATGTTGTCGTATTTGTCTATGTATTTACATAAAGCACTAATTATATTGGTTCATGATAATTAGAATGGATCTGATCTTGGTTGTTTGGAAGGTAACAACGTTAACGACCTGAGCAATTCTATTGATTCGTCTCCATTCTTTCCATCAGTGATTAGCTATTTAATAGGCTAATAGTTTCTTAGTTGTCCACCTGCATTTGATCTATTTCAAACTTTTTCACCATTTGTGATGCATTATGATTTATTAATGCATTGCATTATTTTCAGTGCTTATATGGCTTTTATTTTCTTATTGTGTTGCATCACATCTTTGCAACTAGGTTATTCTTTATGAGTTTTTATTTATTGATTCCACTTAATACATTCTTTCAAGATGTGTCATTTTTATTAATTTTTTAGATGCGGACATCCATGGGTGCCTTATGTATCTTATTTTGAGATGTTTGAATCTGTCCTGGAATGCATCTGCAAGAAATGCAGTTGCAACATCTATTGCCAAAATAGTACCTCTGCACGTGCTTATTTTGATTTGATTGCATGAATGACATGATGTTCTAGATGTGAAGTTGACTCTACTATTTTAATCTGCTGGTAGTAGATGCTGCTTTTCTGATTCTTCGTTTCATATCCATCCTTTTGGTAGAAACCAAAGCGGTTCTTAATGAACTATCAGGAAGAGAGCGATTATAAATTCGGGCTCTTGCTTGATCATGTTCCATCACAAAAGTACTGTTTTAAGGTAAATAGTTCATCTTTTTTGTTTCTATGTCTTATCATGTTTTGTTTTCAAATCTTCTGCAGTCTATGGAAGAGACGTTCTATTTTCACAGTCTTCTTGACCAAGATTCATCTAGAATGGTAACTTGATTGGCATTTAATTGTTTTAATGGGTGCACGAGGTATTCTTTGAAGGTTTACTTATTGTTCTTTGAGGTCCCTGCTTCTGCTGTTGGATATGCTCAAGAATTTGCTATTATTGATCATATCCACCATGATGAAATGGACGACTTCTATTATTCCTATAATGAAGTTTTCTAGAGTCTATAGATGATGTGCATAAGAAGATTAAATGCAGTAAGAATTTGTAATTCCATCTCCATGTTTCATAGGGCATGCACCTCAACGACGATTATTTAGACAAACATAATGTCATAGAAAGTTGTCATTGTCATTATACTGAGAAATCTGTTAGTGTCATTATACCAAAATGTATGGGTTCTTACTTGAATTTTATTTAGGAAAAGCAAAATATTTGGAAATGATGGCCTGCCTTAACTGCAACATTTGGTCGTCAAGCATATCTAAAGCTATAAACCCAAAATCCTGGCTGGTATCAATGTGGCTTGCTGTTCTTGCAAGCTTGCAACAAGAAATGATGTCATTAAGCATCTTTAGAGCGACCAAGTCATATGCATTTCTTACAAGCTGGCAATAGTTAAGCTTCTTAACTACAGGCTATGGTGCCTATAGTTATGGTGCCCAAATCTATGCTCACTGTAGTTATTCTTTAATAATTAAAATGAAGTATACCACAACTACAACTATTGTTTGAACAATTTGTTATATGGATCTCATTAATCTCCCTAAGCAAACAAACAAACTCATGAACATAGTCACACAAACACATTACATATTCTGATCATTTCACCTCAATTGAATTCATGATTTTTGTTCTTCGACATCTTCCACAATATTTCCTGAACTATGATCACATTGCAAAATTTTAATTCCATTGTGTATATCAGGATTTCTTTAGTTTTTCAAGTCACTGTCCCCCATAACCCCAAAAAACTAGATAGTTTAGAACAGGCAATATATTGCAACAATATGTTAATTGCAGGTGATGTGCTTTCACGCCCAACCATCTCGCATATTCACTCATATGAATGGACATACAAAACATATGAATCGTGCCAGTTAAATCGTCCACTCCCCATTTTACACACACACTACTATAGTTTACACATGTCCAACATCCATTCCTTCCATTTTATCCCATATTACTTCCATTAGAACCATTCTATTAATTATCGCACCTACCTAATTCATGCATCTACGGCTAATGCCCGGCATCGCCGGGCACACGGTTCTAGTACCTATAATAGAGGTGAATCCCCCGGGTTTTAAGCAGAGCCTATTGAATCATTTATATATCAGTAATCCAAAATCCAAAAAGATAAAGACAATTAAAGAGACAAAAAATTATCTGAATGTCAACCCACTTGATACAGATACTCATCATGACCCCATGACATCACCACCTTGTCTAGTCCGCTTCCTTCTTCATATATTCCATTCTTATCGTTGAATTTAGCATTATGTGTATCAGGGTTTCCCTTAAAAAACTAGCGGACAAAAACAGATGAGAACAAAAACGAGAGAATCCAGAAAAAAACATACAAATTGGGCATAAATAGAATAGAATAGTTTTTTTAACGCAAAACAAATAGCTAAAAATGCAAAACAAAATTTCACGCCGGATCGGGGGTCAGCTGTCACCGTAGTGAACAATGGATTTATCGAATCGGACAGCCAAGCGTGAAATGTATCTCCCCGCAACACCGGAATATTTCATAAGGTCAATGTTAAATAACATGCCGTGTTGAAATATGGAACAACTATGTTAGACATACTTACCCACAACGGCCCATTCAAGTCTGGCTAAGGGGCCCAATCTCGTCCCTTTCTCAGATCTTTGAGCTTGAAATCCCACCAAGGTTCCTATATTCCACCCGCCTCAAATGGGCATCCCTTCACACTCCACAAGGAGCCGCATCTCATGCATCCGAACCACATAGTCATTCGCTCCAACCACAGAAACAAGATTGCGATTAAACGGGAGCAAATCATCCAAACGAGAGCGAAAGGAATATTCCTCAAAGATTCCTTTTTACAAAAGGGGGTGAAACTAGGTTAAAAAAAAGATGCATGAAATTTATTTTGACCCCCCAAAATGACTAATTTTTTTGTGCAACCAAAGAATTGACATTTTTAAAGTGTCACTTTTCTTTAGCAAATAGAATGTTCTTTGAAGTATATTTTACTGAGAGAATCTTTAATTTCGAGGATAAAATATTTAACAAAAAAATTGAAGTAAGTCCAGAATCTAAATCAGAGTATTCTCAAAATTTGAAGATAGAATTTCATATTCACATGTAAAATTTACGCCTTTTTCTAAGACTCTTTATGCAAAGTATGAGGAGTGATGAAGCAGGGATCTGTAGACGCTATCATGTTCATTTATGCCATCCCTTATCACCTTCACTTCCTTCACACTGGCTACTAGAGGAAGTGCTTTGAGTTATCTTCCTTATCACTATCAATCAGATGGTGAAAGCATTGCCACCACCTTCTTCTTATCCTCTTCTTCGTAATTACAAGCTTTTTGCAAATTGATAGTCCTCATGACGATTGTGTCGATTTCAATGGTAAATCATAAGATAATATAGTCACGCCATTAAGGATCAGCTTTCATCCCTACAACCCACCTTCTTGACTTTCTCCCTTTTCCTTGGCTTCTCATTTCTAACTCATATCTACCTTCAAAAGCATTTTCTCGAAAGTTGGTTGCAAGCCAATGAATCTTGAGTTTAGTGACTAAGCCCTCCTTGGATCGTATGTCAAGCACTTTTGCTATCCAGAAGGTCGCACCTTTTGTCATCCTCCTCAAGAGGGGGATAATTAGCATACCCTTGGTAATTTCATAAGGTCATTCCTCAAGGCCTTGTCCGGGAGGTACATGATTTTCTTTCTTTCATCAAGAAAAGCTAGCGTGGCATTGTTGGACACCTTGGTGCTGCGGGTTGATGGAAGGTGTGTTAGGCCATTGAAATGGTTTAACAACTGCCTTAGAACTATATTTTTCACAACAATTTTAACACGTTGAGAAAGTTGCTCCACCACATTAGATCTTCTTCACAACTTAAAGCCCGAGGAAATTCCATTTTCTATGGCTTTAAGTGATGACCTCAGTCACGCTTGACCTTTAGGATTTTGAGAGGAAGTTGCCCAAAGACGTGCTCTATTTAAGGAAGTGTCCGAATATATTAAGGAAGCTTAATCCCTCCTGTGGACTCCAAATTCTTAGTTGTGGTATACTTTGCCCCTGAAGAAACTCCTGGTCATCCCTTCAATTAGAACTTGATGTGATGTTGAAAAAGGTGAGATCATTCAATTTGTTCCGCGACTTGTTCTCTCAGTCACGAGCGTTGAGAGAAAATAAACCCTCCCGAAATCGGTGATCTCTTTAAGAAGATCGATCACCGGAGGGAGTGTAAGAATCTTCAATAATTCAACTAAAGGGAAGAGAGAAAGCCTTCTTCCTTCCGAGGCCAGAAAATCTGCTGGCAACATTTGGGTCAATTTGATCATGAGTGCGGCCTACAAGTAAGAAACCCGCCTTCACTTTTCAAAGATCCTAGCTCCACTAACATGGCACAAAGACGCAAAGAGTGTTTGTCTCTTTTGCTCTCTCGGTATTGCTTGCTGGTGTAAAGCACCGGGTGTAATTGCCTGCCTCGCATGTGACCTTAAGAAAGCAGGAATCATTGTAATTGTGAGGTCTTGGGTCACCATGTGCAAGTTTCTGACACGCTAAGAATACTTTGTACTTTAGACTTTGAAGACCATAGTCCTACAAGGTGGACTTTAATAAAACATTCTCCGCACATCTTTAGGAATGTTCAAGAAATGCGTAGAGGGCTTTTTTTGTCCATTCCATCAATCACAATGTATATATTTGCAAGTGACGCTCAAGAGCTTTTTTCTCGCGGTTTGGTGCGCTTTTCTTCCTCACGCTTTGTTGTTCACTTTATGTCTGCAAGGTTCTGCTGCACAATATCCTGAGAAGAAATCAGTCAAAAGCATTATCTTTAAACAAGTGAGATTGGAGAACATGAGCTTACTTTCTTCAATTGCCTTTGCGCTTTCTTTTGACTTTTTAATTGTGACACTTTGAACAAAAATGTACATTCTATGTCTCCGGGAATTTTCACTAAACCAAATTCACTTTCCATGGGGCCCGTGAAGTGGAGAAGAGATGTGTCAGCCGAGTGCAAGTCTCTTTGTACTCATTAAAAACATCTTTTTGGTGATGTTATCGCAAATGATACATGTTCACCGCGGGCAGCCTTCTCACATGTTTCTAAAAATATTTCTCCATCCATTTACAAAGAAGGGGCATGCATGGTTATAAATCTTCTTGTCCAATAATGATCATCAATTGCTGGGATTTTGTCAAATTTTGTGTATTCTACTAGATATTCCGTGGAACCTAAAACGTGGACAACCATAAAAGCATTTCCTCGCAAACTTCTTGACTGCTAATGTAGTGCAAGAAGGTGTTGCGGGTCTCCATCTTACATGAAGGCCAAATAGGCATTCCGTCAGCAATGTCATTGAACCCGTAGTTGTCTCAATTGCTCGAATTTAGCCATGTTAAATTTGTTGATGCAACCTAATGAGCAAAAGATTTACTCTCTAAAAAGTCTTCTCATTTTGTGCCTCTGCCCATAAGGTTTCTTCTTCTTACAGAGGAGCATGCTCTCGTAAACCAAAATCCACCTTGAATTTCTTGGTGGATTGGCTAGAGAATGGGGTACCCCCGCTGTACTCACAGGTTCCCCATCCTCCTCAAGAGAGTTCTACCTGGGGTGACATCTCCCACCCTTAGTGGTGTGTGCTTTCAGAGGAGAAAATAAAACCACGGAAGTCGACCCTGATAAGTGAGGTGCAAAGTGGTTGAATGAAGGAGGCCACCATATGATGTGCCAAATGAAAGTTGTTGTAGCGGCCTTCTGGCTGGAGTTCGCTCAAACATAAGTTCTTAAAGCAGACTGAATCAGAAACCCATGTGCTGTCACCACGTTTAGTGAAACAGGGTGTGTATTTGCAGGGTCGCCTTTCATTTGTAGTGAAACTGCAGTGGGAGAAGCATGGAGGATCCCCTGCAGCCCCCGAACGCAGCCAGACCGTATGTAAGTGAAGATGAGAAACAACAAACTACGTGAGGTAGTTTGCTCAAAAATTTGCTGAGGTCGGCCAGTGTCGGGGATGGTACAAATGCAGGGTGGAAGATTGCTACGTGCACTGTGTGAGGGTTGAAAGGTGTGGTGGCAAACGGTTTCCTACCGGACTTGGTGAGGGAAGGGGAAAGGTGGTGGCAGTCTGCTAGTTACTGGATCGGAGTAAGCCTCGAAGCAACAAAGACCTTGTCGAGGTAGGTGTTGAAGTTACACATCTCCGCCTTGTGTTCCATCCGGGCGTAGGTACTACGCAAACAAATGGTGGTGGAAGTTTGTTCAATAAGCTTGCTAACCATGTCAAACAACCCAAGAAAAATTGTGGGTCACATTAACTCACAAGTCGATTGGACTAATGATATTCAAGAATAAGCAAATGCTATTCCGGAATAGTATTTTGTGTGTGCGTGATTTTAGTCGCGGTGTGTGTGCAAAGATGTTATTCTGTATCACACTTGTCCGTGAGTGTTTGACAAAGACGATTCGTGATTACATAGAAAAACACAACCGACAAGGGCCTACTCCTTAAAAGGAAAAATCTACTATGATTCGCTTTAAGATTTAGTCACAGCCCTTCCGATCAATATACATTTGTCAGATTCGACATAAGACAATGGACAAAGGGATATAAAGTACATAGCACGCCTTTCTTTGTTTCGATTTATTTAGCAGCGGTATTCCGTATCACACTTTGCCCATTCTGTCGCGTTGCTGTGCTGTATCTCGACACTGTCATCGGAGTGCATTCCATTCTTGCCCTGGCAGTATCCGACACCCCCACCACGTCAGTGCATTCCGAATGTTAATTTTGTTCTTATCTTGCCGGGCAAAGTGTATCCGAACACACTTTGCATCATCATTTCCGGCAAAGTGTATCTCGAATACACTTTGCTCACTGAAGGGCAAAGTGTATTCCGGAACACACTTTGTTTTTGTCTTTTTGGAAACTCTTTGTTTCCTTTTTAGCACTTAATGAAGACACCTTTTAGCTAAAATGCACTACTTTAAAGGTTAAAATAGCAATTTCGAGTCCAATTAAGGCACAAAAATTGTCTCTTTAGAGTTACTATATTTCTGCTTGTTTTCCTCGTTTTTCCTGCCTTTTAGGCACAAGATTAGTAACGTTATTCGGAATACGCTGCCTCTAATTGGCCTTAACATTGTTGTTTTAAACGGGCTAAGGGTGGAAGAAGGAAGCAAGAGGGCATCAAAGAAATCTCACAAGCCTAAGCGCCCACACCATTAAAAGCACACCGACACGATTTAACCTGCTATTTACGCAAAACTTTCAAACGCAATGGTTCAGAATCAGGGTGCAGATGGAACACAAAGCACACCCATCGCTTTTGTACGCCCCAGAAAGTGTTGGACAAAAAGGTACGCTTACCCGACCAGTTTGTGGAACCTTTGGGACAATAAAAGATGTTGAGGAAGTTGCCGCCAAGGCGGTCGTGGGAGGCTATCTTCAAGACCCTCCCAAGGCTTCATAGTTGTGGACATCGTGATTTTTTGAAATTGTCACAGTAACCACCGCAATCAGACAAATTTTTTCACACTACGGACAAAAAAGAAGCCCGTGGTTCAAGAATTAGACAGAAGTTTCTACCAAAGACAAGCGAGGGACTTTCTCCGTCAAGGAGTCCGAGCATCTGGGGATGGAGAAAGGTCACAACCATCACCCCGATGCTAGTTCTTCAGTGGAGGTCATCGATGAGGTCCCAGAACAAGACGAGGAAGAACCCCTGTGCGGGCAAAGAAACTTAGCGTGCCAAGAGGAACCATAGGCTGCTAAAGAACCAAAGAAGGAAAGCACAGCAGCTTGAAATCGCGAAGTCCCCGAGGAACCTAAGAAGAAGAAGGGGGGAAGGGTAAAGCACCGTGTTGCTATTAATTAAGGAAAAAGTTGATAAAACATCTGAAAATGGAAGAGATTAACCTGCACAAGTTTGTGCAAGGTGTCATTTATTTGCCAAATTGCAATGAAGTTCCTCCAAAATGAAGCCGGTGGAAAGGCCACTCGTGTTCGCAAAATTTATGCCGATCACTTGAGGAACCTCAAGGATGTAATAAGGAGCAATCCAAATGCTCATGTGGCCCCAATAGTTGTCCTTGTTGATGTGGGAGAAGCGCACAACCCCCCGTGAGTATGATGGTAGAAAACGCCCGACACTCCACACTCACACGCCTTGGGAGGGAATCATAGCTTCAAGGCAAGAAGGCAACTTTACAAAGAAAAGAAGAACCCGAGGTACCTCTCCGGGCCCTCACTACTGGGCTTCACCGCGGTCTTACGATGAAGAAAGAAAAAATCGCTGCCAACACCCACAATGTCGATAAACGAGTACAAACTAAAGATGAGCTTTGTCGACAAGATCCTATTTATGCACAGTGAGTATAATTTTCAAGGAAAAGTACGGTGAGGACCTTAAGAAGCCAGTTGCTTTTGAGCTTAAGGAAAGTGGTGCCATTGAATGTGTTGCCTGAAATATGACGAGGCCAATAAAAGGCGCCTCTTATTGGCCACTTATTAACCGGGTTCCAAAGTAGCTTTTAGAGATGGCAAGGTAAGCACAAAAATGTATTCCGTAATAGCAAACCGACTATTTGACGGAAATCTCCTTGAATGTGATTTGGGAACCCGTGGATCTAGATATTTATACTGTCTCGAGCGAGGGGAGTTAAAGAGCAAGGGCAAGGAGACAGCCAAGAAAAACCCTGACGCTCCAAAAAAGAAATGACTTTACTGGCCCTGAGGAAATGCAGTAGTTTCTCCCGGGACACCTGAGCCTGAATGGGCCTTCCCAAAAGTTGTTGATAAGGAGTTTAGCCTCTAAGAAATGTCAAAGAATTGCACAAGTAAGTTCTCCGACACAAACTTTACTCTTTGCATGTTAGATTCCTAAAAATATTTGCGCAGATATAGGTATTCCGTATCACACATGCCTTCCCTTCACACGGCACGTGTATTCGAATACACATTGTTTGTCTCTAGAAAAGCATTGTGTATCTCGAATACATTGCTCCCTCCAAAGAAAGGCATGTGTATCTGAATACACATTGCCCGCAGGAAGGAAGGCATGTGTATTCGAATACACATTGCTTTTCTAGAGACAAGCAAAGAGTTTGTCCTGTGAGCGTAATCCATTTTCCGCATATTGTTTCGAGGTAGCATCACCAGCTAATCAGCTAGTATTCCGTAATACAAATAGCTTGACTTTTATTTGTTTTCTTTTACTTTGCCTTGATTTTACGCTTAATCTCATTGTTTCTTTAACGCCTTGCAGCCAAAAGAAACGTCATAATACGTCAAACATGTTTGATGGAGCAGCTAAACGTCGTGAAACATGGGAAAGGTGCAAGGAACTCTACCCAATTGCCACATCGGACGAGCGATTGTGCAGAATATGCACCAAATTTTGAGGGCTGGGTAAGTACTCCTCAAAATTTCTTTTCTCCTCGCACAAACGATCTCTTGACAAAGTTGTTTTGTTTTTCTTTAGAGCAAAAGAAAAAATAAGGACCTGCCCGAGGGCTTTATGAATTTGCTAGAATAAAGACGGAAGAGAGGTCGTTAATCGAAGAAGAACTGCTGGAGCCGTAACCATCCGACCACGAGAGATTCCGCATGTTTGATCGCGCCACCGGTACTAATCATTCATGGTGATTGTACCTAACCTTGTCGAACGGCTTGGCCGGTGATTTTACTTTGGTTATTACGATCTCCCTACCAAGCTTAAGCTTAAAGATGTTGGACACGATTTACCAAATTTTTCAAATTTCGAGTTTAATGCTTTCATTGAAGGAATCAAGGTATCTCAACGCCCAAACATTGGCGCTAGTTACGCCCATTTCGAGCATGCAAATCGCTTGGTGGAACTGTGGGGCAAAAATCACGCTTTGTCTCTCGGGGCTTCAGTGTGATATGAAAACCTTGTCTCAGTCTTATTCCGTAACACAATTATTTTCTTTTAATTACTGTAGTGTATTCCCGGAATAGTGTTTCGCTTTCCTCGGTTTTCAAGTGTTTTCTTGGTTTTTGCTAACATCACTTTAAATGCTTCACTCAGGGTACAAAACGAACATCAACTACCATGGTGGAGGACCAAGGTTGCTCCGCCAAAGCAGAGTACCTTCATGTAGCTTATTGAGTTTTGATGGGAAGAGGTCCATGGAACACTTCAACACCGCCACCGCAAAACTTTTCAAACGCCCCTAGAGTTTCCAAAGAATTTTATGAATTAGTAGACCTAAGTGCACAAGGCAGATTGTAATCACTACCGTAAACCACAAAAGCTCATCAACCATCTCCTCGATATGTTCTCGCCCGTGAGATTGGGTGCTTGATGCTTTCTCCGTTCCGTACTACTATCGCATGTGCACTTAAGAAGGGCCGCAATCGTAGCCGTGATATTGATAAGGAGGTCGCATTTTGTGAAGATGAGAGGACTGGGTCATTTTACCTACTTTTGGCTCAGATGAAAATCAAGAGTTAGGGGGGCCAAGTCCCATCTCGATTATGCTAAACTAACGCCCCTCGAGATACAAACCCATTCTCGAGCTCACTAGACGACGAGGCAACCTTTGGTGGAGTTTAAAGAAGTAGCTTTAGCTACCATTCCAGGAACAAGGAGGATACAAAACTTAAGTCTCCAAAGAAAGGAGGAGCAGATTGAATAGAAGGATCGATACTCAGAGAGCAAAGAAAAGAATGAGGAGGACTATGATGTAGATCTTTGACTACCGTGACATTAAAATTATCATTATTTATTACAATGAATCTTCAATATTGATGTACAAAAAATTTATTAAAAACATATTACTTTTTCCCTTCCATTCGGTATTTTTTGTAATGCTTTCTTACCCTTCAAGTCTATGCCTAAATTTCTACTATTTTTATGATTTGCTTTATAAGTACAAAGTTTCGTTAATGATGGGCTGAGGCATGAAAAAATGCAAACCTCTAGAAATTCTCAACAACTATCAAAAAGGCTTATTTTAAACATGAAATTTTTTAAAGGGACGAACGGGATGATGCAACACCCCGCCCAATTTGCAAATCGCAGTTAGGAAGAAACCCAGCAATTTATGATGATACCTTAGATTTATGTAAAGAACTAGAAATGGAGCTCAATTGCCGGGCATAGTTAGGAACAATAAATGATACATTGGAGCAATTGTTAAATGAACTCACATTTTTAAGATTGCACAATTAAGAGCATTCAATCAACAGATTTTCCAGCTCCCCAAGGTTCCCAAGCTTTTTCCTTCCCCTTTGCCTTCCATTTTTTCCCTCTTTTCCTTCCTTTTCTTTTCTATTTTCTCGCTTATCTTTTTTCACTATCCCATTTCTTCCATTGCCCTTTCCGCTTTTGCCCCTTTCCTATTTTTCCTTTTCTACTTTCTCCCTTCCTTTTCTCCCATTTCTTTTTGCCCTTTACTTTTTCCTTTTTCCTTTTTCCCTTTCCTCCCTTTTCCTTTTTTTCCTTTTTATTACATCTTGTGGTTTTCTTTTTCCTTTTTCCCTTTTTTTTCCTCCCATTTTTATTTTCCCTGCTTTTTACTCCCTTTTTTCTTTTCCTTTTCTCGCTTGGGTTTCATCCCCACGCCTTCCCTTTTTTCCATTCTCCTTTCTTTTCCCTTCCTCAATTTTTTTTTTTCTTTCACCCCCCATTTTTTCCTTTTTTTTTCTTTTTCTATTTTTCCCCCTTCCTTTTCAAACCTTCCTTTTTTTTCCTTTTCCCTCCTTTTTCCTTCCCTTTGCTTCCCTTTCCTTTCCCCAATGGCCCTTTTCCCTCCTCCCCAATCCTTTCTCTTCCATTTTTTCCCTTCCATTTTCCCTCCCCTTGGCTCCTTTTTTTTTTCCTTTCTTTTCTTAAGCCCTTTTCCCAACCCCTTTCTCCACTTTCCACTTTTTCTTTTTTTTTTCCTTCCTTTTCCCATTCCCTTCCTTTGGCCCTTTGTCCTTTTCCTTCAGCCATTTTGCCTTCCTTTTTCTTTCCCTTTTTCTCCACTTTTTCTCATTTCCTTTTTTTCCTTCCCTTTCCTTCTCGAAGACCCTTTGTCTCTTCCCTTTCCCCTTCTCGCCATTTTGGGCCTGGTCCCCTTTTCCACTTTTCTCATTTCTCCTTTTTCCCTTCCCTTTCCTCTCTCGGCCCTTTGTCTTCCCCTTTCCTTCTCGCCCTTTGCCTTTATCATTTTCTCCTTCCCTTTCCCTTTTTCCTACTCCATTTTTGTTCTTTTCTCCTTTTCCCTTTCCTTTTTCTATTTTCTTTTTTCCTTTTTATTTTTATTTTCCTATTTTTCCTTTCTCCCTTTCCTTTTGTCCTTTTCCCCTCCCTTTTCCTTTTTTCTCCATTTTCCTTTCTTTTCCCTTTTCCCTTTCCCATTTCACCACTTGACGGTCGGATTGAGTTTATCATATTGAAGCAACAATCAAGATGAAATCTTGGTTGAAGTCGCGCACATGTCATCTTCACCGTTGGTTGATCAAATCCTCAACTATCTCGGGTTCCAAGACACACACACTATATTTTTATAATATAAGATAGAGAAAGAGCAGGCTGGTAATCCAGACTCAATATTCAAATATCAAAACAGGCACCATCTCGCATTTTACATACCACCAAAGGATCCTCGAAGAACCGTGATGGCCGAAATCTTCTCCTCTTCAAGCTAATTACATCCTCATCAACTACTTCTTCTGTCTCAAAATCTTCATCACTATCAAAAACCTCCAAACAAAAAACCATTATATTTATGGCCTCCGTTCATAGCCAAACTCTCTAACAGAGTTTTATGGGGCAAGCGAACAGGACATAAAAAACTTCAAAAGATTACGTCCCAAACACCAATTCCCTTAACATATTTCTAGCAGCAAGCTTTGGATTCCCAGCCCTCAAAACATATTCTCACGCCTTAGCTGATCGAAGAAAACCCTCCCAGAACCGTGGAAATGCATACACTCTAGCGCCTGAAAACGAGGGACACACCGGTGTATAATGTACCTTTTTTCAAAACCCCTTCACACACTCATGCACATGTATTCTACTAATACATGTGAACCCCTTGAGCAATGCTTGGGCTATGATTCACGCAAATCTAGCAAGCAAAGTCGAGGCATACCCCCGCAGGAGGGGTCAGCTTTTGGTGACGCCCCCGCATGAATGTTTGTCCTACAAAGCCTTCATATTTAGAAGGGAAATTTACCAAAATAACCTTTAATGTTGACTTAATTCCCAAAAAGCCTTTGTATTTTGAAATTCCCAAAATGCCCTTAATTTTAAGTATTTTTCCAAATAGCCCTTTGTATTTTTAAAAATCATCAAAAAGCACTTTTCACAAATGGGAAGATCGCCTTGTGGTCATGCACTTGTTGTTGTTATTCTTTTCTAAGATAACGCCCGGGAGCGCTATACCCATCCAAATTACTTGTTCAACTTATTTTTGCTATTCATATGGTGGAGCTATTTATCCACCAAATATTCAACTTCTTGAAAATAATGAAATGCTACCTCCCTAACATGTCCTCCTTTGGCAGCCTAAAGGAAACGATAGGACAAAAGATAGTAAAAAAAAGTGTGTACAAGGCACATGTTGTGGTAATGGCACCATAATGGAGCCAAGAAGAATCCTATTTGACATTTTAGTTGTATATTATTGTCACATCTCATGAAATCTATTTTCCGTATCATTATCACATGTAAGAAACACTCCTCTCGCAAAGAATGATCATCTATTGTATTAACGTGCTTTTTGGTGATTTTTAAAATATAAAGGGCTATTTGGAGAAATACTTAAGAATTAAGGGCATTTTGAGAATTTCAAAAATACAAAAGGCTTTTTGGGAATTAAGTCGACAATTAAAGTTATTTTGGTAAATTTTCCTGCATTCCTAGCTATGCCACGTGTTCTTTCACGTCAGCTATTTTGCATCTCAACCATTAGATCTCTTAATTTCGCATCGGACGCCCAGGAAAATTAGAAAGTCCTTAAAATCACTTCTCCTTCTCCGGAGACCATCCTGATTCCCTCCTCGCTTTACTGGCTTCTCCAACAAAGATTCTGGTTCTTCTATTCTTAGTTATGTGGATGGAAAAATTGCCTTTGAGCTCCGGTGTACAACTTTAGGGATCTCTTTTTCGAAAGCAAAGACTCTAGAAGGATGAATGCATTGTTTCCTGTAATTTTGTACAAAAGAGCGGTGGTATTTCTCTTTCAAATTAAAAAGACTAGTTTCCATCTTTACCCATCCCTAGACTTGCCGAAATTTGAATGGGGCCATATATCCAAAGGTGAGTACTTCCTGAACTCTACAAAATCAAACAAAGGGTTTTATTTTTTCATGTAAGCGTCTCACCGTTTCCCCTTTCTGTTTATTTTGTTTATCTTCTTGTTTGTATTGGTTACTTGGTTGGTTCCTCAATCTAAAAGTTTGTCACCGATGCAACATGTTGGAGGGTCGTTCTTGGTTCGTGATACTTCATGATGATACAGAACGGGATATATGTAGCTGGCTTTTCAGTTGGATCCAAGGCATGCAGGAATGTGTCTGGAATGGAACCACTAAGTTTGTTCCTGGTGATGTTCATATGCGTGAACAGAGTGAAATTGCCTAGGCTTAGAGGAATTGGACCCATAAGATTATTTTTTGCCAAGGTTTAGATATGTGATATTTGGAAGTGTGTCGAGGGCTTCAAAAATAATTTTCGTTATGCCTAATCCATAGATATTGAGGCCAACAATGTTGGTGTTTGTGGCATCCCCTTTGGTAGCTACATCGTTATAGAAGTTTGCAAGAGTGGCACGATAATGCAAAGGAGCACTCTCATCATGTGATGAATTTGAGTTTGCTGAATTTATCACCTCCATCCACAAATGATTCTGAGGAAATGAAATAGGAGATGACTATTACAAAAATGATGAATATGCAATCGTGTCATCAAGGGATGAGTTGCCCGGATATAGGTATGTAAAATTATTTGCAACATTTAACTTTCTCATTTTATTTGGAGCCAGCCATTGTTGACATTATGTAAAATATGTAACAGAGATGATATCACTTTTAGAAATTTCCTGAATACTTTTAACGGCGTTGATAATTACAAGCTTATCTTCTGGAAAACTGCGCTTGGTCGATTTTGTTTTTTAATTATTTGGGTAGGGTGAGGTTGTGGAAGCCTACAGGCAATGCAATATGCTACTGGACAGTGCATGGCATACCTGGCTTCATTGTGAAACAAAAATTCAACTCAATGGACATCTAAGTGCAAATTGGATAAAGAACGAAAGATATATGAGCATAAGCTCGATAATCTGGTATAGCTAATCTTCGAAAGTATAAAGCACTCAAATTATTGGAACTTGTTGCTCTGAGTGGGGGACAGATAACACCAACACCATCTCTCATCAAATGAATAAATTCTGATGTAAGTACATTTTTCCTGTATCTTTTAAACAGTTTACTTGGCTAAGTTTTATATTTGGATCTAAAAAGTAATGTACTTTTTAAAAGATGTCAGTATAAGGTGCGATGGTTTTGGTTGAGAAGATGAGACATAAGAAGGTGCATATATAAGTATGAAAGAAAGCTTTTGTACAATACTCTACAGGGATGCAACTAGCAGCTAAATTAGCCTGTTTAAATCGCAAAGGACTTGAATGATGCATTGTCAATTGGGAAGTTGAAGGATGACTCTGTGAATAGGTGTACATATTACAGATGTATTATATTTTGTGATACCAGACATGCCACTTGATAAGAAGCTCAACAACATTCGCTAGCATATATTTAATTCAACATATTCATTTCATGTTATCACGATTGCTCTGTGAGGATTTGTGCCCTTAAGAGATGGGGTGTGGATTGCTTGGCATTCTCAGTAATGTGGGATTTTGATTTTGAATTCAAATTATTCCGCCAATGGATTGGGAAAGTTGTAATAAATACATGTTGCAAGCTTTGTTATGATCATGCTCGAGACATGATTGATGGCATTTGTACTTCTCAGATGGACTAAAGCAATGCCAGTGCTTTATGGAGGTTTTGATTGGAAGGACGTGATCGAAGGCATAACAACAATGTGATTAGTGTAGTTTGTAACAGCAGTGCAACAGTGCAACTACTGCTGTTAGTGCGAACATTTTCTTAAAATTATGTTCAAGATATTCTTTTGTTTTGAAGTTCGTCAGAAAGTCGCTACATTTTCATATGGTTAAGGTACACTTTAAAAAGATATGCTGAGACATGATAGAATCAAATGATACAGAAGGCGACTGGCAATGAGGAGGACATTTTCAGGAGCCTTCTTGCAAGAGCAGCTTTCACTTAATTTAAGGAGAAAATTCATCTTCGCTTTTATACCATTACAGTTGCAATTTAGCTTATGAGAATTGTTGCTTTTAGTTGCTATAGCAGTTGCAGCTTTTTTAACAGATTTATCGTATCAAAATTTCGCCAACAGATCCAAATGGAGCCAAGGCCAGTACTACTAAAAGTGAAGCAACCTCCCCAAGTCCGTTGAATTTACTAATTGCAGTGAAAGTCCTTCAGAAGCAGCTATAGATCTAATTCTGGACATTGTGGTTGAGTGTTGTCAACCATCAGATGAAAGGAAGACCAAAAATGCCAACTCTGAGGTTTTGCCGCAGAAGGAAACAAGTAATCTAACTGTGTAAATTTGTTCTTTGATTCTAAATAAACGGTTAGAGACCTACAAAGATAAATAAGTCTGCTAGGTAAATATAGAAGAAACAGAGGTTGTACAAAACCATTGAGATTATCGGTAGCATGGTGTGGATTTTGATATAAAGATAGAGATGCTAGTTATTTTCAATATTGTGAAGCAGGCTGCTTGTATTTCTGGATTAAACCAGTATAGAGAGGTGTAAGAGATGGCGAGGGTACATATGTGCTTACACTAAAGTAAAGCTTGCTGAATAAGTTCTTTAAACCAAACATGTATGGAATCTGATTACTGTGGTATAGGTTTGGGCATGCAAAGCCCTTATATTTGTTTCTAGTGGAAATTTTTCCTGAAGGTTAAAACTATTACTGGTGTAGTAGTTAGCATTTTCTTTTTGATTTACTTACTAACTAATTTTGGCATGCTAGACATGCTAATTCAACACAAATCATTTATGTCATTCTTCTTTAATAATAAGCTTGGCTGCGTTTTAGTGTCCATCTCAATGCAAGAAGGAATATGGCATTGGAGCAAACTATGGACAGTTCCAATGGTGTCGTCCTTAGCACCGTCATCTGCAGCTATAGTTCCTACCACTCTCCCTGTTGTTGCTTCTGCTTCTCATGCTTCTGAGGTTGTTATGGCTGATGGTCCTAATCTTCGATCGCTTAAAGAGGCATGGCAACGGTCAATTGAAGAAGTCTCATTATGTTATCTCACAAGGCTATCCTGCCTCGTACTATTCAGTGGCATGATAACTTAATGTCTGTTGATGATCATCTCGATGTTGTAGAACATATTGATTTTGATGAGGCCATTAAACGCCTCAAGGTGGCACAAGGAGTATGATTATGTACTGTGTATGGGTGGTTTTGCTTAGTGGACTATCTCGTCCTCTAGGTTTTGAGTCCCATGTCACAGGTCCCTTGTATGTATCTTGATGTTCCTTGATAATAGATTGTCGTCCTTCAAAAAAAACAAAAAAAAAAAAATGGACATGAGCCGCTTGTTTGATTGAATGCATAGGCATCGGCATAGCATATGAGCCCCATATGAGCAACAACAATTGCATACTCATGTATGATATCTCAATCCCATACAACAGTTCTATAGGTTAAGAAGACTCACTGGCATAACATACCCTTCATTGGATGTAAGCAACTCCTCAAATGGCATAACATACCCTTCATTGGATGTAAACAACTCCTCAAATTTCAGCTCCTCTGGTAAGAATTGGTTGATTTACAGAATAAACATGTCAATTCTATGTGCAATGTCAAGCAACTGGCATACATGCTATTTCTTGACTGAGCAAGTTATGCTTTTTGCTTATCTTAAACAAGAAACATGCTGCTTTGTCAAACACACATGATGATTTCAATTAACGATATCATTTACTTTATCAACCTATCACCCATATTGACTTAATCCATTAAGGATAAATTTTCAATAACTACTTTTTGCAATCTCAACCCACTGTCCATAATTCATTCCTAGGATGTTTCTTCGTTTTTAGGTAGAACCGTGCTCTGCTACTTTATTTCCTGCAAACTAGAAGTGGAATGCCCAAGGAATTTACATACAACACAAAGCTTACACTGTCAACGATGTTTTTTTCTTTTTTTCTTTTTTTTTTTTCCTTTTTTTTTAGCAGTGTTGCCTAACCCGAGGTGCACACTTTGCTACAATTCTAGCTATGCCACGTGTCCTGCCACGTCAGCTTATTTTCATCTCAACAATTAGATCTCTTAATTTTGCATCGGACGGCCATGGAAATTAGAAAGTCCTTGAAAATTACTTTTCCCTTTCTCCGACCATCCCGATTTCCTCCTCTGCTTCTGCGCTGGCTTCTCCGAACAGCATTCTGGCTACTCATCATCTTTGGGTTTTTCTTTGGACTTTTTTGCCCGGACCTCCGGATGCGGGATTTTCTAAAACTAATCTCAAATTCCTCAAAGTTTTGTGGTAGGAATTGCCAACCCAGAGAAGATTTATGACACAATAATCCCATGGTTTTGCTAGTAGCTAGGGCTCGAGATTTTGATTTCCGCTTCTAATTCTTGCTAAGTCGTTACTCCTGTTCTTCTAACTGTGTTTTATTTTTCTTCTATAGTTTAGGCTGCATTCACATTTCTCGGCAATCGTAGTTGAACGATGCAGAATAATGGGCAGCGTTCTGTTCGATTTCTATTTGTACGGTCTGATGATTATCAGTTTGTCTATTTTTATTTTATAATGTTGCAGTCAATAAAGCTAACAAGCTTTTTGCACTTTATAGCTAGAGGAAAGAAAGGAACAACTACAAGGAAATTTTGAAGATGTTCATCGTGGAGTGAAAAGGGCTGAGAAAGAGAAAATCGAGTTTCATGGAAGAGAATATGGTGAGCTATAGCGCACGGGCCGGCCCTTATGTATATACGAGCCATATCTTGGACCTGGTGCTGGCCATTTTTACATCAGAACAATCTCCTTTATCGTGGCCTTAGCTTGGTAATTGTCTTCTACACACATTGTTAAACCTAAATTACAGGTTTAGTTTATGTTGTTATCGATACATATTTGAAGGACTATTTGAAGGATTGTATACATGTTATAAACATAGTGCACTTTACTACATTTGTTCTCAAAAACATCAACATGCCTCTTGTTTTATAGGGTGTAGAACATTAGTGCAGAAATTGGATCATAAGAACTTTTTGGTCCTTCTGTGTGCATTATCCTCATGTCTAAGTTCACTTTTGGATCAGATATCAAAAACCCAGTTTTGCCTTAGTCTGGAAAAAGATACACGCTCTCTATGGAAAATGTGAATAGAGATACACGCTCTCTATGGAAAATATGAAGCAAGACTCATCTAGTTATAAAAAGCTGACATTTATTTGTCAAATCCCAGAAACTGGCATAGATTTTCCATGTGATGCCATCTTTGCTGCATCAATTTGTTGGGTATTGGATATAAACTACAGTGACATATCGCACATAAACATGCACGCATCGCAGTTATAAAACTGCATTCATCACTAGGTTACCTTAATGTGTGCCTCGTTAGGTTTGGGGTATTAGATATAAAATACAGTGATGAGTTGCACAACCTAGACTTTTGTTATAAAACCGTGTTTGTCACTACACTACCTTAATATTTGCCTCATCAACTTGTTGGGGTATCAGATATAAACTACATTGACTGGGAGCTGAAAATACGATCTTGATTGAAGATAGTTGTGACTTTGCTATGCCATTCATAACATAAGAGTGGCATGTTGTAGCTGATAGCATACCTTTAGAAATCATTATCAATGTAGGCCCTCAAATAAAAAAAGTAATAATCTGCTGTTGGCATCTCGATTTGCAGTCTCAGAGAGGAAGGAGACCCAAGTTCGATGATGTGGATGCTGCAGTACGTCTTCCATTTGTCAATAGTTCATATTTCCGGGACGCCTTTTATAAATTTGGAGCACTTTAGCAATTGGGGAATCGTCTAGACCGTGTGCACAAAAATTCATGGATAGGTTTTTAACCATGACCCCGCGCCAGGAAAATGTAAGCTACGTTTGTTATCCAATCTTTTACTCACCATCACTTCCAATTATTGAATGTGTGTTTTGCAGTGTTGCTTTATCCGTTAAAGCGTAAGTTCTTGTTGACTTGTTAAAGACCGAGAGATGGGGATGTTATTTATTTTTTGGACACCTATCAACATGGACAATAATGGGGAAAGTGAGGATGACATTTTCCCGATCATTTTATGGTGCTCGCAATGGTGGAAACTGCAGGTAATGATGTTCATAAGCTTTTTTTAGAAAATCCTGTATTATCTTGGGTGTGTGGACCCATGTTAATTGCCAGCCAATTGGGGATGTAAAAAACTGTAGTAATTTCACAGGTCCATCTTTCTGGAAGCTTTTATAGAAATGTACGACTTGCCTGATAGCTGGGAAGAACTGCCCTTTATGCCCTCTAGAGGTTATAATTGGTCCAGTGTGCATTGCTGGATGCCTACTTCCTCCATGGAATTTGTTCTCTTTCAAGATATTTCCCTTTTAATACAAGCAAAATCTTCCAAGTTTTCTTCTTACACATTAGATAAAGATACCTACACTTTTGACCTTTGAGAATGTTTATTGATGCCTTGGATGCCCTTTATTATCGCGAGCATCATGACAATGGAAGATGCCTTTTGGCAAGTTCTACTTTAGAGGTAAATGATATACTGTAGAGCATACCTAAGTGGGATAATAAGCACCTTCCAATGTGGCATAACGTAAAAATACTATCTATCTATCTATCTATCTTTGAATAAAAGTTGTGACATTTAGACTTCATATCGGTTGTTATATAACATTATTATTGGTATTTCAGAGTCAACACTCTTATTGCAGACTTTTGGACATCTTAGCAAACATTTGGGCTTATCACAGTAGGAAAATTAATTCTTATCGATCCAAATACAGGTTTGACAAATGAGCAACACCCATTAAGAACTCGACGCGGTCATATGTGGATAAAATGGTTTGGCATCAACATTTTGAAGGGTATGGATGAATATATGGCAGTGAAAGCAGATCTTGTTGCTCAAATGAGAGATGGTTATGGCCACAAACCGGGCGAGGTTTTTCGGCAAGGTATATTGGAAAGAGAGAGACAAGAGATGTATAAATTGAAGCTGGAACGAAAACAGAAAAATAGAGAGAGACTTGCAAGGACGCGGAGCAGATATAAGCAAAAGGCTTTATATCACTGAGATCTGTATCTTTATTGGCATTCCTTTTCCTTATGTGTATAATTTCTGTTCGCTCATAATTTCATTTGGCATCATATCACACCAATAATGGGAAGTTAACGTGCAAAAAATTTCAACAAAATCTGATATAAAAAAAAAAACCCTTAAAGAAGGTTGCCGCCAAAAGTCAAATTACTACGATTAACCAACTGCCTAGCCTTCTTCCCAACCCTACAGTTCTGCTAGTTAAAAATATAGACTGTCGAACCTAATGTAGATCTGAATGGCATTAAGCTTAAGCTCCGAACAACTGTAGCTCCTGAACGATCTGAGTAGCCGGCTAATATGTGCTAAACGAAATATAGCCAATCGCTATGACATGATTCCTACTAGCAAAGATATGGAATGCAATGCAGCCTGACCTCCGATTTTTTTCTGATCGAGCTAGTACTGCTCCAGTTTTTTCCTGCTCAAGCAAATTAATCCTTTAAAGCCCCATTCTTTGTTTTTAGTTTCCAAAGGGAAAGCATTGTTCTCTGATTTTGCAATTCCAGTGCTATTTCCTTTTATTTTCTACAATCATCTAACGATTGGTGACAGAAGGGTAGCCCAGATCTATGCACAAATAAACAAACTTTCTTTTGAAAGTCATGTACAACATGACACCTTAGCACCGAGTTCACAACAAATATAGTGCCACAGGCACAGCACTACATTCTTCTATTTAACAAAATTTGTATAAGCCTTGGATTTAGAAAACAATTTTGATGATATTGTTGCATATCAAGCAAGCATAGAAAGAAACAGTCCTAATGATGCATCATGCAATAAGAACAATCGATGGAGGTCCCTCCATATGTACTAACGTTATTATGGCTTAATTCACACATTCCAATATGTACGACAATCGGCTTTACAAGATTCCCTCCCAACACGGATGACAATCGGCGTTTCAAAATTCTCTCCGCAGACAGTAAAGCTACAATGCCTCTTTTATTTCTGTATCCAATGATTTAGGCCCTCAACAGGTAAGATAACAGTAATGGCTGTTTTATGTGCTATGTCTCATGATTTAGGCCCTCAACAGCAATGGTTTATGATATGGCAAATACCACCACGAAAAACACAACAAAGCAGCATGGTGTAAGAATCTTCAAGCTCTTGGAGAACCCCATGACAAGGTATCTTGTTCACCAGAACAAGAGTAAAACATCGCCCAAGAACTAGTAAAAACTCTTCCATGCTGTTGAAATTCAGCCATCAGGGCACAATTCTACCTTGAAAATGGTGGACAGGAACATACTGACGTGAAAGATGAACAGTATTATCACGTTCTTCATCACAAGCTAAGGCCTCCCTTGCAATATCCTCAGACTCGGCTTGAGCACGATGACTGTGTAGACACACCAGATCCTGAACGTGAAACTCCTTGTAAATACAGAGGTCCAGATACTGGACCTGAAGGCGTCAATCCTGGCTGAGACACATTCACTGCATGTGCAGTGGCTGACAAGAGAGTTGTGGTGGAATCCCTGCTAACTGGTTGAACATCTTGATTTGAAACTGGAACATAAGAACTTGGTACATAAAAAGAAGTTGGTGCTCCAACCTGTATCGGAGGGACTGCGACGTAGGGGGCACCAGGAACAACCGATGTAACAGCTGCAGCTGCTGGAGTAATACAAGCAACTGGAGGAACTGAAACGTGTTCTTCATCACAAACTATTGCCTTCCTTAAAATATCTTCACTGTCAGCTCTAGAAACAGAAGAATGAGGAGATCCGGCTCCTAAACGAGATAATCCCAAAAGAGTTGTGGGAGCCCTGCTAGCTGCTTGAACATCTTGATGCAAAACTGGAACATAAGAAGTCGGCATATAAAAAGAAGTTGGTGCTCCAAACTGTACTGGAGGACAAGGGACAACAGGAACAACTGGTGCAACTGTAGCACCCGCTGGAGTAACAATACCCGCTGGAGTGACAACACCCGCTGGGGTAACAACAACACTGGGAGGAACTCGTTCTTCATCACAAATTATTGCCTCACTTGCAATATCTTTAGAGTCAGCTCTAGAATAGGATGAATGCGGAGATCCAGCTCCTTGACGTGTTAATCCTGATGGGGACATATGCATTGCATGTGTAGCTGCTGACAAAAGCGTTGGAGCTCTGTTAGCTGCTTGAATATCTTGATGCGAAACAGGAACATAAGAAGTTGGTGACTTAACCTGCCCTGGAGGGACTGCAACATATGGGGCTCCAGGAATAACTGGTGGAACTGTTGCACCTGCTGAAGTAATAATACCTGCTGAAGTCATAATAGCAACAGGAGGAACTGGACCCCGTTCTTCATCACAAACTATTGCCTTTGAAACAGGTTTCAACAACGGAGAAGCAGGATCCACAAGTGCAGAAACTGGAGGAACAGGATTCACCAATGAATTAACAGAAGCAACAGGATTCATCGTTGCAGAAATTGGATTATTAACTGCTGGTGCAACAGGATTCACCATTCCAGTAACTGCATTAACGGGAAAAGCAGGACTCACCACCATTCCAGTAACTGGATTAACAGTAAGGGCAGGATTCACCAATGGAGCAGCTGAATTAACTGAAGGAACAGGATTCATCAATGCAGAAACTGGAGGAACGGAATTCACCAAGGGATTAACAGACACAACATGATTCCCCATCGCAGAAACTCGATTATTCACCATTGGTGGGACACGGTTTGCCATTCCAGAAACTGGATTGACAGAAACCACAGGATGCACCAATCCAGAAGCAGGAGTATTGACCATTGCAGGGACAGGATTCACCAATGGATTAGCAGGAAAAACAGGATTTGCCATTGCAGGAACTGGACCATTCACTACTGGAGGAACAGGATTTGGCATCATAGAAACTGGATTATTCATTACTGAAGGAACAGAATTCATCAACCCTGGAGCAAGTGAAGGAACAACAGGTGGAGTCGAAGAAACCATGGGGGCTGAATTGCCCACAGCAACTGAGGCAAGTGTCATATTAGACAATTGCTTAAAAAGAGCACCTGGAGGAACAGAATCTCCAGCAATAAGAGGATTGACTTGAGCAACGAAAGAAACATATGGAGAACAATATGAAGAAAAACCATACCTGGTGGCAAGGCATTCTGGATTTTCTTTACAGAAGAACCTTCAAAGGAACTATGTGAAGAACCTCCCAAGGAACTAGTATCCACACCTTTCGCCTGCTCTTTAGCACTCAAAGCCCTTAACTGTTCAATGGCATCACTAGAAAGAACCTTCTTGTCTGATGGAAATATAAAAAGCCTTAATCTTACAGAGACATCCATAGCCTCTAACCTTTCGTATTCTTCCATCATTATTTCAATATCATCATCACAAATCAATGACACCAATGTATCCAAGTCCTCCCCTGGCAACTGATATTTGACCATTATAAAATCACTGCCACAGAAACTAACAACCCTCTCTATTAATTCTAAATAAGAAATATTCCGACCCACAACCAAAATACGACTCTCACCTCCGACGTATCTGAGCTGATTATCTGGAGAACGTGGCATGATTTTGCCACCAAAACTGCATAAAAATTTGATCTTACTACTGTTGGAAGAGTCACCGGACTTGACAGAGATCTCGTCCTCTAAGAAACCCATGTTTGGCAAACTGAAAAATTCAAAGTCGGAATAAAAAGGAAATTATTAAGAAAGCAGACAGAAGATTGGGTTGTGGGCTCGCATTTTACAGGATAGACAAAGGCGAAGCCGTCGAAATGGGTGAAGCCGGAGGCCTGGAGAATGGAAATGGCGGAAGAGAATGGAAATAGAGAGGTCCTGGGTTTCTTCCATATTCGTCGCCATAGCCGCTTGTCTTGAGGCACCGCCATGTGCTTGAGAACAGGTGTCTACAGTGAAGAGCCTCCAGACCTAATTTTTCACGGCTCCTTCCGTTCTGGGAAATCCCATCTTTGCAAATTTTCCGCGAATATTCTTGATCCGACAAGGCATTAGCCTATGACTTGAAGACCTGAGGATAATTGGTTACAGACCATATAGAAATTTCCCATGAATTAACTGCTTTTGGGTTCAGGTCTGATGATCTGATCACATGATGCGGTCAACAAAGATTTTTCCCAACGGTTTTTCTTGCTCGGGGTCAACATGATCTTGTCAAAATTAAGACTTCACGTTACAAACAAAGAATGGATGCAAGAAAATTTTGCGCGCCTGTTTGTGATCCAGAAGAGGATTGCTACCAAGTGCAAAACTAGCAGTAGAGGAAAACATAGGGTTGGTTTTATGTTGTGTTTTGTGTGTTTGGGTGAACTATGCCATAATGTTTGCACAATCAAAAAGCATATTTTTATCACATATGATTATCAATAGTTTTTTGTTGTATTCGTATGAAAATACACATTGCTGACGGTGGCATCCTAGATTTGAAACAGATACTCAAGGTGTCTAATTGCAGTCCCCATCTACTAGAATTTTCGTTACATGCTCAAGTTCATAGTGCAAGTCTTCCACTCATCCTCTCCAAGGTAAAACAGAGGCTTATTTTTTGCCACATAGCCCCGAATGGTAAACTTACCCTAGGGACTGAGTTATACGGTCAATTTTGGCAAAGAAAGAAACACAAACACTCTACATGGTAGTTCTGCAGGCACCTCCTAGACCAATTGACTATGAATGTGTTGGATATGAGCTACTTTGACGCTTCTTGAAGAATGGATGGTCTTCTGCCCATAAAACTTGGTCTCCAGGGTAATGTCAATGTTCTAAGTCAATTGGAAGAGACAATTCACAGTTCCAGAGTGTGGGAGTTGCCCGTTTGTTGCCAGTATCATATGGAGAGGACATTTGGGACAACTATTTCCGCATGGTTTTAAGGATCCATCTTCTGGCATCAACACCGTCCCTCTACGTGATGATAGTGTGCAAGATCCTGGTCGAATCTGACTAGGATATGGCCTCTGAAACATAAACCCTATATGTTGCTAGGTTATTGAAGGGTTTACGTTATGGAGGTCGGGTTTTGGTCGTTTGCATTTGTGACATGGTTGAGAAGTCGCAATCCAAGACGCGAAGCAATAGAGACTGACGCAATGGAGTTTGGATCTGTCCTTCTCTCGATGTGGCAATTAAAATTCAAGAGCTGCTTCTGCAGTAGCAAGATATTGTATTCTGGATGGCCAATAGATCCGAAGCCCATTTTTTCAGTTGCCATGGCTCTGCATGAATGTTTAGAGATAGTGCACCAAGTTATCCATGAAAAGGACCACGTTTCAGCCTCCAAAGCATAAACCCTATGAGCTTTATAAGGGTTTCTTTGCATGACTTCAATTGTCACATGTCTGAATAGGGCCTAAGGTCATGTGCAGGGTCAACTCTTTTGGTCACTTCTATCAAAGATAATCATATACAATTAGCTCTTGACTTATAATTGCCACAGAGGGTTGAGAATAGATCCAAACGCTATTCCATCAGTTCCTATTGCTTCACATCTTCACCTGCAACTTCTCAACTACGTCCCAAGTGCAAACGACCAAAACTCGACCTCCATAACATAAACCCTACAATAACTATGAAATGTAGTTGTTTTCATAGATAACTAGGTGCAATATTTCTGAACATGCATGTAGAGCCATGATAACTAAAATAACAGAGTTTGGATCTATCGGCCATCTCGAATGATCACAAACAATCTTGCTACTGCAAAAGGCGCTCTTGACTTCTAATTGCCACATTGGGACGAGGATAAATCCAAACCCCATCCTGTCAGTTCCTATTGCTTCGCATTTTCAACTGCAGCTTCTTGACCACGTCCCAAGTGCAAACGACCAAAACTCGACCTCTATAACCTAAACCCTACAGTAACCTAGCAACACATAGGGTTTACGTTTCGGAGGTCATGTCCTAGTCAGATTCGACAGGATCTTGTGTTGTATCATCATGTAGAGGGAGAGTGTTGATGCTGGAAGAAGGACCCTTAAAACCTCCTGGAAGCAGCTCACCTTAAAAGTCCTCTCCCAAAAGCCCCTGGCACAAACGGGCAACTCTCCCACTCTGGAACTGTGAATTGGCTCTGGGAATAGACTCATAACGTGGACATTACTATGGGGACCAAGTTTCATGGGCAGAAGACCACTATTTCTCCAAGAAGCGCCAAAGTAGCTCATGTCTAACACATTTGCAACCTAGGAGGTGGTTGCGAAATACTGCCATGTAGAGTGTTCGTATTTCTTTCGTTGCTAAAACTGACTGTGTAACTTGATTCCTAGGATAATTTTGCCATTCCGGACGATACGACAAAGTCAACTGCCATTTCGGAGCCTCTATGATGTTCGAAGGACGAAACACTTGGGTTTCTACACAGTCGCCCGCATGACACTTCATGGTTGGATAAGTTCTTTTGTACCGATCTTGTAGAATCCTGGAATGGAGGATTCAACAGTTGGATAGGGAAACTGAGCTCCGAGAGGAAGGGGGGGAGGGAGGGAGGGAGGGAGGGGCTAAGGGAGGGGGTAAGGGGAGGGAGGGAGGGAGGGAGGGAGGGAGGAAGAGAGAGATGAAATTAAATGAAATGAGATTGTATTATTACGTCTGTGAGACTGCCAGGCCTATGAGACGTCCAAACCAGTACATTAGTAATTATAGAAAAGTTCATCTAATGCATCATCGGTTAATAATGCATTAACCCCCTCAATCTCTTCCTCGTCCTCCTCTTTTACATCCATTGCTTTCAAGCATCTTTCTCTATGGTCCAAAACAGCAAGTATATACGCCCCAATCACACCCCCAGGGTAGTAAAAAAATTCAGCAAGTGTATAAGCTTTCATACCATGCTTAGCACGCAATGTGGCATATGATGAACAGTGAAGTAGCACATGTGCCTCATCCTCAAGAGTCCTACAGTCACACAACTTGCACGACCTAATCTCATGTGGAATATCACTCCATCTCCCCAACTCCAGCCCAAGCCTGTGTGAGCTTAACCTCATCCTACATATAGCATGTCTGTGTTTAATAGAAATGTGTTCGTGTAAGTAACTGGCCCCTTGTAGCATGGGATTGATATGGACCCTGTAGAACTCCTTCTTAACCGCACCTTCTCTCCAGCACACACGGGTTACATTATCCACAACCCAACCTCGTATATTATCCTTACAATTTTCCAAATCATCCATATGCATCCCCCATCTGGCTATCCACCCCTCTATGTCCGCAAACCATGCTTTTGGCAAACTATCATTCGGCATGACATAGAGCACCTTATGCACATAATGGAGAGTCTTACAAAGTGCTTCCGCTTCCAAAGAGAGCATCCCACATTCCACTAACAGCATATCATATGGTGTTTGCATCTTAGTTCCAAGCTCGAAGACGAAAAGAATCTTTTCTCAGATTTTTCAATTTTCTTCCATCTATCCAACGCCAAACCTGCCCCCCATACCTCACATCCATATAGCACCACTGACTGCACCAAAGCAATATACAACTGCTTCTTCATGCTGAAATCCCATATTTCTGCTTTCCTACACCTGCGTTTCATGGCATAGAGAGCCTTAAGCCCACCATCTGCTTTTTGCTCAACCGCTATATTCCAGTTGGGACTTTTGTCTACAATTAGACCAAGATACTTATAACTATCCACAATGTCAACAGGCTCTCCTTTGTAAAATACCTTTACATGATCTACCTTGGTAGCTCCAAACACTATAACCTTGGTTTTAGCCATGTTGACCCGCATGCTTTTCATGTCACAAAATCCCTCAAGAGCATCCAAGTGCTTTTGTAGACCCGCTACACTCCTAGATTATAGAACAACATCATCGGCATACAACAATAGCAGAACAACATACCTATATAGAGGCGTTCCATCACCACCATTTTGACAGATCCAATCCTCCAGTTGGTCTATGAACAAACCAAAAGTGTGGGCGATAGTGGGCAGCCCCTGCTTAAAGCCTCATATTGCTTTCAACATACTCATCAGCGGTGTATGGGAAAGAAAGCTGAACCAATACTTTATCATAAAGTTTGGCCCTTTGCATCGCGATACTCAACAGGCACACCAAGAGCTGACATTCTATCCCACAAATGTCCTCTTCCAACCATATCAAAAGCTTTAGAGAAATCAACAAACAATGCATATAAAGGTTTCTTCTTACCAACCACCTAATCCATCATGGCTCTCATGGTAACCAAATGATCATTTGTAGACCTCCTCGCCTAAAACCAGCTTGCCCCTGTTGCTCTCACATTATGAACCTCGGACCATGTGTGTGGCGTTCCCAAGATTATCTGATCCGGGGCATGATCGACATCATCTTGCATCGGCAGCGTACACACCATCCTCGATTAGCCCAGCGTACACCGACGTTTAGCTAAGCAAGTAGCACCCTAGGGGGCAACTTGCAAGTGTGTGCACACTTTAGCCCACTTAATTAATATAGGCAAGTGGGCCACACCCATTTATCCCACATGCTCAAGGGTTAATAGAAACCCTAGCCCTAACTTATAGTCTATATAAGGCATCTAAAACCCTAACTTTCCATTTTCGTCCACAGCCTTCTAGAACTCCGTTTTGCTTGCTCCAAGAGCCAATCTTGACTCCTCAGTCATGCGGAAAGCAGCCTAGCTCATTAGCTCCTTTCTAGCTTCATCTTCAAGCGGTCTGCGGCATGGGCGACGATTCGAGCGAGGAGGAGCAAGCCAGGGATCAGGTATTTTGCCAATTCAATAGTCTAATCCGCCTCCCAGGCATCGTGTAAGTAGGTTTAGCCTATTGAATTGCCCATGGCAGCCATCTAGACCTCTAGATATCAAGCCATAACTAAAGAACCTAACTCTGTGATTTAGATTAAATCTTATTCTTTAGTTCTTCTATGACATGTATGTGATGATGATGATCTCTGTGGAATCATTGTATTAGGAAGGGGGTAGAGGCCTTAAAAGCCTAGTAGTTGATGCTCCTAGCTAGCCCTCTTTAATGTACTATTAAATTCGGCTGTACAAAGAGCCACACACAGTTTGTGGGTGGAGGGGCTGCCCGGGCTTACAAGGAGGTTCATGTCACGACTCATGATCCGTCCCTCGGTAGTAAAGCCTATCGGGGACTATAGTGCACTAGACCTAATGCTCTCACGCCCTTTAGCGTGCGGGCTTTGCATGGGTTCGACACTCTTGGGGTGGTGTACACCTTCCATGGAGTTGGTCGATGCAGGCGGTAGCCCTCTAGTCACCTTGAGTGAGATGTCGACCTGCGGTGGGAGCAATCCCTACCTGCCCCCATCGGGCGGGGAGATGCAACCCAGGAGTAGCCCTTTTGGCTATGCATCCGGCGGGCTACAGTCAAGTCCCAAGACCTTTCAACCTACTCTGCAAAGTGTGCACAGGAGGGGCGGATGGAGTGGACTACCCTAAGCCATGTTCTTATGCCCGGTAAAATCCATTTGCCATGAATTACATGCGCAATGACCACGGAGACCCAAGCCGTCAGTCATCCCCCTTGAGTCTGAGCCTTGGGTAGGATCTCCATATGTGATGTACTGATCTTTATCTATGCAGATATGTGGTGAGCCATCCTTCGTGATGGTCATGTGATGTTGATGTATTGGTACTTACATGTATGTTTACGCTTCCGCAGCTAGGTAGGCCCTGAGGGACTGAATTTCTACCACGTCCCCTGCTAGAACTTCCTCTTCCTCCTCTAGTTGCAAATCCCTTGTTATTTCCCTTTCCATGATCTTTTGGGGTAGGGCACTTGGCTGCAAGGTGCCCTTTTCCTCCACAGGTGTAACAATTGAAATCCCTTTTTAATTTTCGACAATCACTCTTAAAGTGCCCTGTCTCATGACAATTATAGCATGTTACTTTCTTTTTTCCAGCAAAAAGGATTTCGGGAGCCTCTTCTCTTTCTCTTATAATTTTCTTCTGCTCAAACTCTGTTCTTAGAACATTCTCTGCTTCTTCCCTTGATTTACTCATGTTTCTAATAAATAGAGACAGATTTTCATTATCACTAACTGCTCTGGATATTTGAAGAACTTGGCTTCTTTCACTGACATTCACTCTAGCACCAGCCAAGTCAGCTATTACGTTATCAAATTTATTAAAAAAATCAGATACATCTTCTTCCTCTTTTAGTTTCAGGCCCCTTAATTCATTTTCAAGCAAATCTATTTGGGATGAAGTCTTTTCTTCATAATGTTTTAATAAAAAACTCCACATCTGCTTAGGACTTAAATTTCTCAACTTAAGCCTAATGGTAGGGCTTACCTTGCAGGTAATTATGCCTTGAGCCTCCTTAACCTTTGAGTATAAGGACCTCCCAGTTCCCACATGACTGCCACTAGCTGTTCCTTCTGCAGTTGCTGCTCCAAGACCTGCATGTTCTCTCATGTTAACAGATCCCTCAGAAATAGACCTGGTAATGGTGTTCATGTTGACATTTATGCCTCCATCTGGATCAACAAGATCCCAGAGATCCTCAACTTCCAAAATGTGCTTCACAGCATCCTTCCACACCTGGAATCCTGGTCCACCCTTGTAGACCTCCACTGTGCTTAAGAGACTAGCTCCAAATCTGTTGGACATATTTAAGATGCAAAAATAACACAAGGTTCAACAGGATTATAAGCTCTGATACCAATTGTTGGATTTGGCTATCAGGTAATGTTAATCACAACCTCTCTAGATCAATTCACAATGCATTAATGCAAGATAAGCAATGCACTAATGGGAATAACCTTTTGAATAACTTTCACACAACTAAGACCATATGATAACTAATGATATTAATCATTTCGAATCATTGGGTACTGTAGCAATTTGGGCACTGTAACTCGGGTATTGACCCGAACACTGTAGCTAGGTTGACCTGCAAGATAAACAATCTTAGAACACGATCTCTTGACTTAATTCCTCCTTGATTTACAATTCCGGCCAACTGATCATCAAGTCGGCCTTCTCTGCAACTTATAGAGTTCGTTGCCGGCGGTTTTGGCTATGGATAAGGCCGCCTAGCCGAGCTCCTATTTGAATGGAGCTTTCCCCCTAAAATAAGTGCCACCTTTATATTTAGCATCTGGTTCACCAATAAACCTTGAACCTATATATACAACCTTTAACCCTTTATATTTACAACGTAGGGTTAAACTTTGAAGAATAGCTATGCACAGAGATTTGTATAGGTTGAGTATGTGAACCTGCGTCAGAGAATTATGTGATGACCATAACTTAGAATTCCAACAAAACATGCTACATGTAGAAAAAACATGCTAGAAACATGTTGTATGAAGAAAAATCACTATATAAACGTGCTATATGAAGAAAAATCATTCTATGATTATAAATCTAGGCACAACCATTAAGCAATATCACTACATGATTGACATCATCAAAATGTAAATGGAAATGCTATATGCTTATAAATCTAGGCACAACCATTAACCAACACAACTACATGATTAACATCATCAAAGCAATATCACTGCGTGATTAACAATACGTGATTATCACTACGTGATTAAGCAATGTCACTACGTGATTAACATCATCAAAATCATAAACATTTAAAATCAAAATACTCATCATTTTGTTAAAATGGAAATGCTACATGCTTATAATCTAGGCACAACCATTAACCAACATAACTACATGATTAACATCATCAAAGCCCATAAACCATAAAAACTCAAAATATTCATCATTTTGTTTAAATGGCAATGCTAATCTAGGCAACGCTTCCTTCCATAGGGCACAACAATTGGTTCACCACGCTTCTTACGTTCTACTCGCCTTGGAGTCTCTCTTTTGAAAGGATAGTTGACAAACAATTCCTCTCCAGGATGGAGGTTGCGTATGGCACAAACTCTCACATACGGTCCAACATACCCATTTATGTAACACGGATCATATTCTGTAGTCTCTTCAAATTCTGCATTTGTTAATTCGGGATGACCACGAGAGCTATTTATAAGTGCTGCAATATTTCCATGAACACTTGCTCGGCCATCAATGTATATGCGCGCACTGCGTGGGGTATGTTCTCCATGATCTCTCTGCTCACTCAAAGATGCCGCATTCAATGCCATGGCATAAGTAGACATACTAGGCATAAAAGAAGCAAGTTTATGCCATAAACCCCAAGAATACTTTGGTCCGCCAAACACCATCAACACAGTCGAGTGTCCAGATGGGACCTTCACGTGCTCCATTATGTACAAACCCCTTCCAGCTTCTGGTATTTCTAAAGAAGGTGCAATCATGTACTTGTGACCCCAATATATAAACTCTTTCAACATTGGAGGCAGTTCCTGTTGCCCATTTTTGGCAACATGGACCAGCATCTATGTTTCAAAACCTTTGTTCCATTTACATTTCCTTTAAGGAAAAGTTCCAGGCTATTGTGATCCCATCAGAGTTTGGAAGACATTTGACCAAGATTGGAAGACATTGGGGATCTCCTATTATGGCCTAGTCTTTTCCTTGAGGTAAAACACCTTTCTAGACACATTCCTATTAGCTTAACATTTTCCTTTGATTTGAAGACCAGGCAAAGGCTATAGCAAGTTTATCAAGGAGGCACAAGACATTTTACCAAAGCTTAAACCTTGTGAAGCTTGCTTGAGAAGTTTGAAGTCACACACATGAGGATGCTACCCTAGAAGTGAAATTTGCTCTTATTCTAGCCTTGAAGTTTGGAAGACCCTTATAGAAGTTTGGAAGACCTTAGGTTTTGAGCAAATCTATCTTCACTAGGAGGTATGAATTGAGCCCTAGAAACAATTTGAGATAAGATCAAGTGCTACAGAGGTACCCATCTCTTCTTCATTCCATTCATCTTACATCCCCCTTTCTATATCCCAAGAGCCTTCAAAACTTTTCCTTCACCATTGTTTCCACTTTTGAGACCTTTTCTCATCATTCTACTACTTATCTTTTATTGATCCCACCTTCATTTGAGAATTGTCCCCTAGTGATCTTGGAAACCTTCAAAGGCAAGAAGGCTTCTTTCTCATTCTCATTTCATCTTCCTAAACCCTAGCATAGCCTATTTACACCCTTTTCCCACCTTTTTCCTATGACTTTTTCACCATCCTTATGTTCCAATATTCATTGACCATGGGTCAAAAGGGACCAAAAATTCAAATGTTTTAGTTTGACCTAAAAACCCTCTAGATGGAAAGCTTGGAAAAAAAGAGCTAACTTGGTCTTTTAAAATTCAAAAAAAACCTTTGGAATGACCTTCAAAATTGGATTCTTGGGATGCGTGCCAAAAAATAAAAAACCTATTCTAGCCTATCTACCTATCTATTTCTGCATAGTTCCGTGTCACCCCCTTTTTTTTTCCGCGGCGCGCCGGGGTGGGGCCGTGACACGGTCAGTGTCCCCCCTCTGCGGCACGCATAAATTTAATAGTGGGTCTGCATTTTTCCTTATATACCTTAGCCTCCAGAACCACTTCGCCTGTAGGATATATCACCCTTAAGAATTTTTCACATGAACCCTAAAAAATAGGGGAACACCTAAATCCGGCCAATTAAGTACCTAAACTTGATTGAATCCCGCCAATTTCCTTAGAAATTAGCTCCTAAACCTTTTCGAAACCATGGGGATCCTTTGTGGCATTTGATTCGATGGAAATTGCTAAATTTGGGCCTCAAATCACTCAACCGAGCTAGCTTTTGGGAAGAACGGTTCTTAAACCAAAGATTACAGATCAAATCGACCGCCCCGAGAGATATACCTCTCGTGACTTTGGCGCATTGAATTTTTTTGATATCCTTTTGCTCTGCTCCGCCAGATTCCAGCTCCATTTAGCTTCGAGATTGAAGTTCTGTTAGTTTGTGACACGCTCAAAGATCGAAGCACCTCGTTTGCAAACTTAAATAATCACTCCATATTACTTCATTGGTATTTTTGAAGCTCTCGAAAGGCTCAAGCAGTCTTGAATTTTCTCTCAAGCATTATTATTTTCAAAACTTTGGTAATACCCTGTTGACATAGTCATACCTTCTGTATCACATTGCTATAATGCATAGTCTTTGCCTGAAAAATCATTGTCATCATTGTACATCCTTTTTTTTGTAGTTCTGCATTGCCCTTTTAAAAAAGCAAAAAAACCAAAAACAAGACCAAAAATATTTACTCAGAGATTATATCTTCTTCAGGTAGTTGTATCTCATCCTTATAGAAATCCTAGACACCTATACATTCGGAGAAAACATATAAAAAGATTTCTTTTCATAACTGTTACAGAGTTTGTTCTTTTCTTGAGGTTTTGTTTACTTACAGAAAAATTAAAACATCCTTTTGCTATTCAAACCTTCTGCACGTGATCTGGAGGCTATTTTGAAGTTGCCTGCACAGATCCCAACCCAAAATTCCCCATCAAACTCCATCTGCAAAATTTGGCTCTCTGTTTTGGCACTGGCCAACTTTTTGACCTGCCTTTGACCTCGATTTTCTTGACCTTCCCTTATTCAAATCAAGTCAAGTCTTCTCCACCATTTTCCTCTGCTTGTTGACCACTGATAACACCAATCAGATCTTCAAAATCTCTCAAGGTGTGTCTGCAAGTTCAGTTTTTGCTCTGACAGTTTTTTCAGTTTCAGGGACTCTAGTGATTTTGAAAAAACTAGCACTTAAAAAATGAATTTTCTGGTTTCATATGACAAGGATTGATCACCCTAAGTGGTCTGGAGGTTCTAACCACTTTGTTTAAGATTCCTTTGAGGTTAGGCTAAAATTCCAGGTTTTAGGCTAACATTTTGGAGGTTCTACCGAGATATTCACCTGGGAGTTGAACTCCATGGCACCAAGAAAGACTGCTGAGCCTGCTGAGCAACCTGAGGTAACAGGTCAACCAGAGCTAGTAGGGGTAAGCATGAAAGTGGCTACCAGTTCCACAGCAAATATTACAAATGTTTCTGCTTTGCCTTTTCCTCCACAAGCCCCTTACCAATTTGAGCTCACTATACCTGTTCCTTCCCCTTGTTATGATTCTTCCATGAATGCTAACCATTTCTTGAAGAATTTTGAAGAATATTATGAGGAGCATGGAAAGAAGAAAGGTACCAGGTTTGCTGAGTTTATCAAATGCATGAAAGGTGATGAGGCCAGATCCTGGTTGGATTTCGAACTGTCAATAGGTACTAAGTGGGATGAATTGGAACAAAAGTTTCTGTCAAGGTTTGGTAAGACTACCTCACCCCAGGATCTTGTCTTTGAGCTCAATTCCTTTTCTATTAAATCTGGTGAAAGTGTGAAACAGTATGTGGAAAGATTTAACTCTTACTTGCTGGTTTGTAATAGGAACCATGTTTCCCACCCAACTTTGCATCTGGTTGCTTCCTTTATCAGAGGTCTGATGTCCAGGCCTAAGATTTATAGAAAGTTATTAAAACTTCAAAAGTTTGGTGAGCTAGATTCAATCCATAAGACATTTGTAAAGGCTGTAGATTTAGTAGAAATGCTAAGCTATCTGCCTGATGATGAAATCAGAGATCCATTCTACCCTCCTCATCATGATACTGAGCACGAGTCACACTATGCTAATGCTGCCCCTGTGTATGCAGTTCAGAAGGAAAAAAAGAAGCCAAAAGCTGAAGAGCTAGACCCTCAGGTTTCAGAAATGAAATCTGAGATAAGTAAGGTATCTGAAGCTCTCTTAGAAGTTACCAAACAACTCATGGAGTTAAAAAATAGTAATAATGCTCCTTCTTCTAGCTCTGCCATACCTGAATGCACAAACTGTGGTAAACCCTATCATAGGGCTGAAAATTGCTTTGCAAGATCCTGTCCTAAATGCCACAAAAGGGGCCATTTTGGTAGAGAATGTCCTGTTTGTTCTTTTTGCAAAGAGATAGGCCATGAAGAGAAGTTCTGCAGTGTCAAGAATTACCTTGCAAAGCAAGAAAAAGGTAAACAGGTGTCCAATATTAGTTTTATTGAGACTTGTGCAGAAGAACTAGAAGAACAAGATGTTATGGTTGTGCAAACGCGTGCTAGGCTCCATTCAGGTACCTCTGGAAGTTCTGTCCCACCAAGTGTAGCTCCTAAGGTAACATTTCAGCCAAATCCTCAGGATATAGCTCCTCCCCCTGCTCAAAGGTATAAACAGAAAGATTCTGAGCTTGATGAATTTGAATTGCTTATGAAAAACTCCAAGGTTACTGTAGACTTACTAACTTTATTGAGGATTGCACCATCATACAGGGAAAAGCTTATCAAACATACCCAAAATGTTGAAGAAATTGCTGAAGAAACTTGCAACAACATTTCTGTAGCCTTACCTGAGCACACTGAAGATCCAGGTGCTTTTATTTGTAGTGCTACTATAGGGACCTCCCATTTAGATAAGGTTTTGCTGGATGGAGGTTCTTCCCTAAATGTCATGCCTTATCATGTTATGAAAACATTGAATCTCAAAGTAGAAGACAACACTTCTATTGTTCTAAAATCCTTTTCCAATGCTAAAGTAGTTCCAAAGGGAGTGGTGAGAAATGTGTCTGTTAATACAGGGGGAATCATTGTCTTAGCCACATTTGTGGTTGTTGATTTTGAGAATATTAACCATGCTAACATCTATGATTTATTATTGGGAAGAAGGTGGATGAAAACAGTAGATGCTAGGCCTATATGGTCCGAAGGGATTTGCACTATTTCAAATGGAACAACTTCCATTAAACTGGTAAACAAGACTGACCCTTCTACTAACATTGGATTCATAGATGTGGATATTTTGCAGGAAAAAGAGTTAGGAGTCTATAGTTTAGGTCTGGACGTTGATATGAATGCAGAAGTTATCAACTTTGCCCATGTAGAGTTCCCTGATCCACACGAAAACAAGGCCTACCTTTGGTTTGATGGAGGTATGTCTAAAAAATTAGGGATTGCTTCTTCTGCTGCTATTCTGAAGGATGCAGATCTTAAGCTGATGACTAAGATAGGGAGAATTCATCCTAATATTTCTTCTAATGCAGCAGAGTATAGGGCCCTCATTGCAGGCCTACAGGAAGCAAGATTCATGAATATTTCCCATATTGTGATCTATGGAGACTCACAACTTGTTTGCAAACAGATTTTGGGGGAATACCAAACAAAACATCAAGATATGGAGGATCTGAACACACAAGTTCAAGAATTGCTAACTTTTTTTGATCATTGGGAAATCTATCATATTCCAAGGTCTAAAAACTTTGAGGCTGATTCTTTGTGCAGGAAAACACTCTTAGAGCATCTCTCTGAGGGAGCTATCAAGGAAGATGTCCTAGATGAAGATGAACTCTCTCAGTTCCATCCTATCTTGACCATCAACACGGCACAAGAAGAATCACACAAAGAACTTGAAGTGCACAAGGGAGGTATGTCGAAACTTTGCAAATGGGAGATCTATATGATGAAGATTGCAAAGGTAAAATGATTAAGTACTTTGAAGATTGGGTGGATGTTTTTGCATGGGAATATTCAGAATTGAAAGGGGTTGATAGGAGCATTTGTGAGTTTGAGATAAAAAGTTCAGTGAAGATACTAAACCCATCATGCGAGGGAGATTGAGAAGAATTAATTCCTCACTTTTAGATCTTATCAAGCGGGAATTATTCAAAATGCAGGGAGTCGGTTTGATAGTTGACATTGTGAACCCCTCTTGGGTTTCTTGTATTGTTCCAGTTCTAAAAAGAATGGTTCTCTAAGAATATGTGTGGATTATAGAGATCTAAATAAAGCTACTTAGTAAAGATTGTTTACCCTTTGCCTTTTTGGAAGAAATCCTTTATGCGTGGTGGCAAGTCTATGTACTCATTTTTGATGGTTTCTCTGGTTTTAATCAGATTAGCATCAAAAAAGGAAGATCAGCCAAAGACATCCTTCATTACTCCATGGGGAACTTATGCAATGAAAAGGATGCCTTTTGGCTTAATGAATGCCCCCACCACATTTCAGAGAGCTATGGATCTTGTCTTTGCAAACATGACTCTGAGCAATTCGAGTTTATCTTGATGATTTATGCTTGGGTACTGATACAAGTGATCATATTTCAGAGCTAACAAGGATATTTACATTGTGCAGACAAACTGGAGTTAATCTAAACCCAAAGAAGTGCATCTTTTTGACATCCAAAGGCCAGCTCTTAGGCCATGAGGTTTCTGCTAAAGGCCTTCAAGTAGGTGAAGAGAAGATCATAGCTTTAAAAAGCTTCAAACACCCAGGACAATTAAAGAAGTCAAGGGATTTATGGGAATGACCTCTTTCTTAAGAGTGTATGTGCCTAATTTCTCTCACCTTATTAGTCCTATCTCTAAGTTGACTAGAGTAGGCCAAGTTAGTAAAAGAGAAAGTAAATATAGGCCTGTTGTTTGGGATGATGAGTGTGAAAAAAGCTTTTTTTGATCATAGAGGCTATTTGCCATTCTACACTTTTAAAAACTCGGACCTTTCATTACCATTTAAAGTTTACATAACTATCACTAAAAAGGTCATTTGGAGTTGCCATTTTTGCGAGGAGATAGACACCCTATTGCTTTTGCAAGCAAACAATGGTCTCAAACTGAAGAGAAGTATGCTAAGATAGAAAGGAGTCTTTGCTTCTCTCATCTTTTTGATCGAGAGACATGGTCATCTTTTACAAAAAATCCCCACGACCACTATCTACATGCGTGAGAACCCCATGCCCTTTTTGTATGGTAAGAAATTAGAAAAACCTAAGCTTCATAGGTGGGCTTGTAGGCTTCAGTCTTATGATTTAAAGGTAAAGGTTATTCATGTATTGAACAACCCGGTTTATACTTGCCCTGCTGCCTACTTTGAACATGAGGAGTTGATACAAGAAGAAGAAATGACTAACCTTGTTGTAAATGAGCGGGGACTTGTTAACTATACCAGCTCAAGGTTGGCAACAACCTATTAGGAGGTTCCTTGATGTCGGGAGATACCTTCTAAATTTTCAAAAGCCAAGCTTACAAGTTTAAGTTAAAATGTTTGACTTACTCATTGGTTGGTGACATCTTGTGCAAGGTAAATAGGGATGGTGTACTCTTAAGATGTGTTGATGAAGATGAAGTTGCCGGTACTTCTTTGAAAATCACAAAGGTGTTTGTGGTGGTCATTTTGCAGTGAACACAACTGCCAAGAAAATATTGAGGTCACAGTTATTTACGCCTCATTTATTTAAAGATTGTTATGATATTATAAAGACTTGTCATCAATGCGGATCTTTGGCAAAAGAATCTTGCATCCTGCTCCCTCTTACAGGAATTGTCTCCCCTGGTCCATTTCAAGTTTGGGGATTGGACTATGTTGGCCCTATCAATCCCCATCCTCAGCTTCAAGATGAATACATTGTTGTGGCTACAGATCTGTTCACTAAGTGGTCGGAAGCAGCACTTAGATAAAGGAAAGCAAATGCCCATACTACTGCTAGATTTTGCATGAGAATATTTGCTCTAGGTTTGGCATTCCTTTTAAAATTTTGACTGATAGAGGCTCTACTTTTATTAATGAAGTTATTAATTTCCTTGTTTCAAGCCTCAAGATCAAGCATGTGAAAAGCTCACCCTATTATCCTCAAAGGAAATGGCCAAGCTAGAGTCTACTAACAAAGTGCTTAAGGGTATTTTTCTTGACTTGGTTTTGCCAAAACCAAAGGGATTGGCACTTGAAATATATGATGCTCTTTGGGCTCATAGAATTACTTCTAAAGCAACTACTAATGCCTCACCTTTTCGGTTTAGTATATGGAGTAGAGGGGTTTGTTATTCGGTCGAGTTAGAAATACCTTCTTTAAGGATGGCACTCAAGCTTGAGTTGGAGTTTTCTCAAGCCTTGAAACCGCAGTATGAAGTTCACATTAAAATTAGATGAGGAAAGGTTTGTTGCAGAGAATTACAACTTGCTGAAGAAGGCTAAGAGTGCAGCCCGACTTTCAAGAGGTTGCTCACAAACCTGCAAGACAAGTTTGCACCTATGGAATTAGTTTTAAAGTGGAATCTTTGCAGGATGAAGGGAAGCTTTCAAAGTTTGAAAATCCCCCGGGAGGGTCCCTATCGGATTTTAGGAGATCTTTGGCTGCTCATCTTATAGGTTGGCAGATCTTAGTATGATTTGAGCTGCCAAATCCCATTAATATTCAACACCTTAAAGATATTGGCCTCAAAGATGCCCGCTTGAGCCTCTTCACTTCTATATAAGCATTTGTTCTAGCTTAGAATAGTTTAGTCTATAATTTCAAAGTTTGAGGTTTTAATATTTCTTTTGATTAGCATATTTCCTTTGAGGTTTAATATTGTGTCTTTTTGTTTAGTCTGGGAATGTGACCACAAGGGATGAAGACTTTGATTATTACCTATTAATGAGTTCTATGTTGTCATGACAGACCATTTGTTAAAACATTTCATCTGTTTCTAAACCGGCCTATTCTTCATAAGACCTTGCTTCTCCATTGGAGTTCTAGAGTGCTATCCATATATAATTTTCCACATCTTGCTTGGCACTCATGCTAACCTTGATTTACCGTCATATGTGTTCATTCTTTTCTCCTCCATTTTCATCTCGCCTATAAGTTGCCTTACATTCCATTTCAACCTTCTATCCTTTTATTTTCACTCCCTACCATGCTCTGCACCACATTTCCACCATAGCATAGAGTTCATCTCACACTCATACCACTCACTTCATTGCTCTACATCATTCACACCGCACGGTGATTTTGAAGATCCTCAGTCTAAGTTTACATCTGTTGGGGTTGAGGGACCAGCCCATTCTTTCCTTTGAGGAGATGTTGCCCATTTTGGCAACATGGACCAAAGATCTATGTTTCAAAACCTTTGTTCCATTTACATTTCCTTTAAGGAAAAGTTCCAGGCTATTGTGATCCCATCGAGTTTGGAAGACATTTGACCAAGATTGGAAGACATTGGGGATCTCCTATTATGGCCTAGTCTTTTCCTTGAGGTAAAACACCTTTCTAGACACATTCCTATTAGCTTAACATTTTCCTTTGATTTGAAGACCGCAAAGGCTATAGCAAGTTTATCAAGGAGGCACAAGACATTTTACCAAAGCTTAAACCTTGTGAAGCTTGCTTGAGAAGTTTGAAGTCACACACATGAGGATGCTACCTAGAAGTGAAATTTGCTCTTATTCTAGCCTTGAAGTTTGGAAGACCCTTATAGAAGTTTGGAAGACCTTAGGTTTTGAGCAAATCTATCTTCACTAGGAGGTATGAATTGAGCCCTAGAAACAATTTGAGATAAGATCAAGTGCTACAGAGAGGTACCCATCTCTTCTTCATTCCATTCATCTTACATCCCCCTTTCTATATCCCAAGAGCCTTCAAAACTTTTCCTTCACCATTGTTTCCACTTTTGAGACCTTTTCTCATCATTCTACTACTTATCTTTTATTGATCCCACCTTCATTTGAGAATTGTCCCTAGTGATCTTGGAAACCTTCAAAGGCAAGAAGGCTTCTTTCTCATTCTCATTTCATCTTCCTAAACCCTAGCATAGCCTATTTACACCTTTTCCCACCTTTTTCCTATGACTTTTCACCATCCTTATGTTCCAATATTCATTGACCATGGGTCAAAAGGGACCAAAATTCAAATGTTTTAGTTTGACCTAAAACCCTCTAGATGGAAAGCTTGGAAAAAAGAGCTAACTTGGTCTTTTAAAATTCAAAAAAACCTTTGGAATGACCTTCAAAATTGGATTCTTGGGATGCGTGCCAAAAAATAAAAACCTATTCTAGCCTATCTACCCTATCTATTTCTCGTGATAGTTCCGGTCACCCCCCCTTTTTTTCCACGTGGCGTGGGGGCGGGGGCGACACTGGTCAGGTCCCCTCTGCGTGTACGCAAAATTTAATAGTGGGTCTGCATTTTTCCTTATATACCTTAGCCTCCGTAACCACTTCGCCCGTGGGATATATCACCCTTAAGAATTTTCGATGAACCCTAAAAAATAGGGGAACCTTCTAAATCCGGCCAATTGCACCTAAACTTGATTGAATCCCGCCAATTTCCGCCCGAAATTAGCTCCTAAACCTTTTCCGAAACCATGGGGATCCTTTGTGGCATTTGATTCGATGGAAATTGCTAAAATTGGGCCTCAAATCACTCAACCGAGCTAGCTTTTGGGGAAGAACAGTTCTTAAACCATCATTACAGATCAAATCGACACGCCCTCGAGATATACCTCAGTGACTTTGGCGCATTGAATTTTTGATATCCTTTTGCTCTGCTCATTTCAGATTCCAGCTCCATTTCGCTTCGAGATTGAAGTTCCCGTTCATTTGACTGCTCAAAGATCGGCTAAGCACCTGGCTTGCAAACTTAAATAATCACTCCATATTACTTCATTGGTATTTTTGAAGCTCTCAAAGGCTCAAGCGGTCTTGAATTTTCTCTCAAGCATTATTATTTTCAAAACTTTGGTAATACCACACTGTTGACATAGTCATACCTTCTCGTATCACATTGCTATAATGCATAGTCTTTGCCACGAAAAAATCATTGTCATCATTGTACATCCTTTTTTTTTTGTAGTTACGCATTGCCCTTTTTAAAAAGCAAAAACCAAAAACAAGACCAAAAATATTTACTCGTAGATTATATCTTCTTCGTAGTTGTATCTCATCCTTATAGAAATCCTAGACACCTATACATTCGGAGAAAACATATAAAAAGATTTCTTTTCATAATCATTCATGAGTTTGTTCTTTTCTTGAGGTTTTGTTTACTTACGTAAAAAATTAAAACATCCTTTTGCTATTCAAACCTTTCCGCACGTGATCTGGAGGCTATTTTGAAGTTGCCCGCACGGATCCCAACCCAAAATTCCCATCAAACTCCATCTCGCAAAATTTGGCTCTCTGTTTTGGCACTCACCAACTTTTTGACCTGCCTTTGACCTCGATTTTCTTGACCTTCCCTTATTCAAATCAAGTCAAGTCTTCTCCACCATTTTCCTCTGCTTGTTGACCACTGATAACACCAATCAGATCTTCAAAATCTCTCAAGGTGTGTCTGCGCAAGTTCAGTTTTGCTCGGCGGTTTTTTTCTGGTTTCGGGGACTCTAGTGATTTTGAAAAAACTAGCACTTAAAAAATGAATTTTCTGGTTTCATATGACAAGGATTGATCACCCTAAGTGGTCTGGAGGTTCTAACCACTTTGTTTAAGATTCCTTTGAGGTTAGGCTAAAATTCCAGGTTTTAGGCTAACAGTTCCCCTTCCCAACATCCTAGGGATGATCGAACAAATGGAACAATAGAGGCTCTAAGGTGAGGGGAAAGTTGTTCAGCCATGTTGTTTTTTGTTTCACATGCATGAACAAGGCTAGGCGAGCTTTTCTTGAAATGGTTCTTAAGTTTTGTAGCCACTGTACTTCCCCTCGTGCGACCTCTCTCAACTTCCTGAGTCTCTTTTGAACTAGAACTAGAACTTCTAGAATACCAGGATAGCGGACCTGATGATCTAGATGACCTGGGGGCTATCTGATGTCTCAGCAAGTTCTGGATTTTTGTGAAGCATGTCCAAATACTATGACAAGTCGTATATATTAAAAGAGGATTAGAATATTGTATGAAATAAATAATAGAAATGCGTAATACACAGTTTTACCTCATCTGCTTCTTGTCGTGCATTTAACTCAAGGTCGGACGGAGGTGGAGCATTTGGCATCAAGCCGTACTTCATTTTGTGATCTCGTCTCGTGGTATACATTCTTCTGCTAGTGCCTTTGCATTGTTTGCACCAACAGTTGTCATACTGCCTAGCAAGTCGCTCCAATGGATCATCTCGAAGCCAAGTTTTTGTTGCTTGTCTTTTTCTTGATGCGGAAGATGAAGAAGTTTCATTTCTATAGGCAAAAGATAAATACCCAAGTGATCAAATGGCTGCCCAAACCAAAATGAGAGAGAAAGAGTTAGAGAGATCAAAACCTTAATGCTCGAAGCTCATCAATAGACGGCATTGAAGATTTATTGGTTGACGAAGTGGAGCCACTGGGATGCTCGGAGGTGCTCATAGCGGAGTTGCTAGGTTGCTCGGAGATGCTCATTGCGGAGCCACTGGGGTGCCCAGATGCATTCATTGCAGAGGCACTGGGGTGCTCATGATGGAGTCATTGAATGTGCGCAGATATAAGCCCTACAAAAAACCCAATAGTACATAACCCACTAACACACACATAACAATAATAAAATACAATCATTTTAACAATGGACACACATATATAACAATAATAAAATACGTGGACACGTGTTTAGCAACTAGGTATTTTGTTGATCAACACCTCACGTCCTCAGTACGCAATACATAGGTGGCATGGCGCAATCGCCATGACAATTTGCAAAGCAAGCATGCCAGGCCAATTACAAATTCCTAGTGCAATTTTCTTTACACTAGAATGGTACAACTTTGGTACAACTATGGGGAACGTGTAATGCTAGTTAGCCGTATGGGGAACATCATGTGAACATACTTATGCAAAAGCTTGGCTTGATGCATAAAACCCGTGTGTTATATTTGTCAAACCCATTAGAATAAAATATAAGTACTTCAATAGTTGTAGTGATAAAACTGTAATAGAATGGATAGTGACGAATTTGGTGTCTAATAAAGCGTCAGATAAAAATAGGGGATAAAAAAAATGTGACGTTCTTTAATCTTCATTTTCTCTTACCTAATAATCCGCCCGCCAAATTCACCAGCGTTTGCTTTCTTGATGGAGATCGAAGCGCCCTGATCGAGATTGAGCTTGATCGAGATTGAGCTTGAGAGAGAGACAGGCGGCCCAATACTGAGCAAGGTTAAGCTAGAAAGAGAAAGAGGGAGACGTAATAAGTAAGCATTTTTTAACCCTAGGTTATTTTTTTTTATCTGCCTTCCAGCGCGCCTTCCATCTCTTTCATTGAAGAAATACCCAATGAATAAGAGGTCTCCCGATTCGTATGGATGCATTCGATCAGATCCTGAGCTCAGTTCTTTAAGATTGCTGTTCTAAGTGTTGTATTATCTGCTTCACGAACACTATGAAAAGAAGGAATCTACGAAATACCCAGGCTTTTGGATCAGGCCAATTCTGAGGTCCATTGTAGACGAGGTCCATTGCAGAGGTTTGGAGTAAATCTTGTTCTGGGTTGTCATAGTTCTGATAAACTTGCTATGGCAGGTGATAAACCTTGCTATGGGCTGCCGTAGATGAGAGTGCTTGTAGGACTTGGTAGAAATATAAGAGATACAATTAGAGACATGCTTGTAGAAGTCTTCTGCAAAGTTAACTATCTAGGACAAGGTTGATCTTAAAGAGAAAACTCCAATAAGCAGGAAAGTGATAAGAGCATGGAATAAATAAGCATGGAATAAATAAGTTTCTTTGGCTAAAAATCAAGAACCCGTGAAGCTGATGGAAGTGATAGCCTTGAGGGTTTTGTGCTTTGCCATTCCATTGCTGGTGGTACAGGATCAGGTATTTGTTGTATTGTTTTGGCATTTAAAAAACACAATCTAATTATAGATTAGCATATAACATTGTACAACAGGAATGGGTTCATATCTTTTGGAGGCTCTTAATGATCGCTATAGCAAAAAATTGGTGCAGACTTACAGTGTGTTCCCAAACCAGATGGAAACTAGTGACGTGGTGGTGCAGCCCTATAATTCATCAATTGACCAAAGCGATTGACACTAAATGCTGATTGTGTTGTTGTTCTTGATAACACTGCTTTGAACCGCATTGCTGTCGATCGTCTGCATATTCCGAACCCAACATTTGCACAAACAAACTCTTTGGTCTCCACTGTAATGTCAGCAAGCTTTGAAATAAGTTTTCTTGTGGCTGTGTGACTGTGACAGCAAAGAATCTAAGTAGTAGGCTGTGTGGAGCAAGTTTATAGTGGGGGCTTTTACTTACAGATTAAGTCATTTCCTTCAAGATTATATGCACTTATCTTGTCTGCTTATCCTTCCAGATGCACTTATCTTGTCCACTTATTTGTTCAGCAGACTTTTGCTTAATCTAACTATTGGCTTATGTTTTTTTAGTGGCTCCAAGGGAGAGCTCAAAAACAGGGGGGAAACCTCACGAAGAGGACATGAGGACAGTGAGGAAGAGGATTCTATGGACAACACTAGAATCGTTGGAGAAATGGATCATTCAGACTTGATTAAATTTAAGGCAGCCCTTGACAAGCAGCTTGCACATATTGGTACTCCGTCGCAGACCTCTAATGGAAGGCGAGGTTCAAGCTTGTCCAAAAACCAGAGAAGATCAAGGTATTTGGTGAACCACTTCATGTCTTAAAGATGCACTTGCTAACTTGTCCTTTCATTTGTTGTTGCAGTGAGAAATCCATGAGTGTAAGATCTATTAATGCGCCAGCAAGTGAGAATGAAGAAGAAGATGAAAAAACAGATGATAGCGTAAGTGATGAGGGGGACGAGGAGCCAAATGAAGATTATGAAGTTACTTTTCGTCGTCTTCCTAAAGAGGATAAGGTAGATGCTAATTTGCATTTTGTGAATGCATTGTTAGGACATTATTATTATGTTTTATTGTGCATTATTATTAGTAACTATTTATTGCATATTGTAGGTGACTATGGTGCAAGGCGGGGAGATACATCTAGATGAGAATGGACAGACATGGAAGACAGCCCTTGGCCATGCGGTGAAAGTATATTGCACAGAGATTGATAAAGATTGGAAGAAGGTGAATGAGATCTCCAAAAAGAGACTAGTGAGACACATGGAGAAGCGTTTTGGTAAAGGTTTATTTGCTTCTGATATACTGAAGAGGGCAGCTCGAATTTTTAATCATTGGAAGTAAGCTACTATTGTATTTTATCTTGTTTTATGATTTCTTCATTATTTAACATTGTTGTCATGTTGTGTAGGGATTGGTTGCGTAGGAGTGATAAGAAAATAGCCCCAAACCATGTTAAAGATGCTGTGTGGGACAGATTTCTTGCAAATAAAAAGAAGCCACGTGAATAAGGCAGCGGCAGCAAGAAAACCTAATGGCGAAAGAATAGGACGGCAGGGACATGCTGGAATCGCTGCGGATTATGTAAGTACCATGTTTTTTTGCAAATACATTGACTGAATACCATGTTTCTTTCATTTACTAGCTTCTACTGTCCTTTCCCTAAAGCTTTTTGTCTTCTATTTAATCCAAAATGTTTTATCAGCAGCAAAACATAGAAATTGCTTCAATAACAGTTATCCCCTAGAATAGAGCAGAAAAGAACTGAGAGACTTATATACCGGGATTCCGATTGCCCTTCTTTAGACTGGGTTTTCGGTTTTCTATTCCCCATCTTTTTTCTTTGAAAAGTCTGCTTCTCCTTGATCTGAGACAAACATCAGTTAAATTCAATGCCATTGCTCCACTCCAGGGGAAACATAATCTCATATCTTTACCAAACTGTTTAAGACCTTCTTGCACGCACTAACATGCTCTTAGTCGCTACTTTACATGGAGCATCTTGTTTGTGAATCGATGGCATATTTGATGCCGATCTCCGCCTGGTGGAATGCCTTGATCTAGGTAATATTCACTCTCTTAATGGCGAATTTGCATCACATTATATTCTTGGCATTCAAAGTTTAATTGCTCTTAATGTTAGCGGCACGGGGCATTGGTGGCGGTTTTGTGGAGTCCTTAACTTATGGTTCGCATTGCAACAATGGGTGACAAGTAAACAAAAGTCATCGGTGTTGTGGGGGCTGCTTCAAATGCTTTAGAGGCATGGCCAGTCTCTAACATTGTGCATTTGAAAATGCAACGAACCAATATCTCAAACGCATCTATTCCCCACCTTTTTCTTTGAAAAGTCTCGCTTCTCCTTGATCCGAGACAAACATCGGTTAAATTCAATGCCATTGCTCCACTTCGGGAAACATAATCTCATATCTTTACCAAACCGTTCGGCACCTTCTTGCACGCACTAACATGCTCTTAGTTGCTACTTTACATGGAGCATCTTTTTGTGAATCGATGGCATATTCAAAGTCGGGGTAAAATGCCTCGATGAGATAGAAACACCGGGCATAACGTGGTTTTGCATGTCTTCTACAGGGGGCTAGTGCAATGAGTAGATTTTTTCAACACCAAAATTTGACAAAAACATGTAATACCTATTGGCAGTGATCTTTGCTTGATTTCCGACTAATGGATTAGCATATGGTTGTGTCCCCACTAGCCATGTATATTTCTGCTAACCATGAATGGCCGTTTGGATGGTGAAATTTTATAGATGGTATGTATGTGATATAAGCAGAAGAGAAAGCCCTTAAAGAAGCTATCTAGATAGAAGTTAGGCTGCAATTTTGCCAGCATCTGCCCAGATTGGAATGCCTTGATCTAGGTAATATTCACTCTCTTAATGACGAATTTGCATCACATTATATTACTGGCATTCAAAGTTTAATTGCTCTTAATGTTAGCGGCACAGGCATTGGTGACAGTTTTGTGGAGTCCTTAACTTATGGTTGCAGATTGCAACAATGGGTGACAAGTAAACAAAAAGTCATCAGTGTTGACAGGGCTGCTTCAAATGCTTTAGAGGCATGGCCAGTCTCTAACATTATGCATTTGAAAATGCAGCAGACCAATTTCTCAAACGCATCTATTCCCCATCTTTTTTCTTTGAAAAGTTTGCTTCTCGTTGATCTGATCCTTGCCATGTTTGTAGTGTGAATTATGTGTTTGGTGGCATGCAATTTCTTGGATCGTTTGGTAATATTTTATGGGCACAACATCCAAGTCCTTTTTATCTTCATCTGCTCCAATGTTCTGATCTAACAGGTGTTCAAACGAAGTGTTAAATTTATAATGCATAGTGTAATACATTCCATCATTCCCAATGACACCCAAAGCCACCCTCCAGATCTGTCCTGCTGTACTTCTTGGCCTTAAGTTCTGCTTCAGCAAGCAAAGAACAGATTGATAGTAAGAACTTCATATTTTTCTTGACTAACTCTATTTTTTGATCTCATGTAGTTCCGAGATTGGGGTGCTTACCCTTCTGCAACAACTATGGCAGCGATAAAGAAAAAGAGGTCATACAGGGCCTATCGAGAATCTTTAATTGCCGAAGGGAGAATTCCTGGAAATGTGAGGTTATTTCTGATCAACTTTGACAACTCAAAATTTCTGATTTTTTCGTTCTTTTGTAGTTTGAGGCGTTACAATTCTTAGGAAAGAAGGGCGAGAAGAAGAATAAGCAGCGAAGAAGAAAACATCTGAAGGTAATTCCTACTGTGATATTTTGTAGCAATCTGATATATCCTTCTCTCACCTTAAACAACTTTCTTGTTTTAGGAAGCAAACACCAAGGCGCATGAAGATCGAAGGGAAGAAGAAGGGCTAGTTCATGCTGATCTAGAAGGCAGACAACCCATGGAGTTGAGGAAGGCGAGAATGCCGATGTAGTTGATGGAGGTGAGCAAGAAGTGTATGGAGTAGAGGATATTAGAGCGGCAGATGTGGAAGATGGTGTGGGGATAGAGGTAGAGTTAAATTGTCGTGTAGACACCCCTGATTTGCCACATGAAACTGATGCTGACATTGATGCTTTTTACGACACATTGTTGGAGAAGGGATTGGAGGGTGCAAAGAATATGGAAGAGATGATTATGAAGAAGAGAAATGATGTGGAGGAGGGCAGCAAGAGAAGTGATAATGCATCCACATCGAGAAAGAAAGGAAAGAAGAGCAAGAATCGAGGCATTGGCAGAAATCTGGGTTCTGAATTCGTGGATGGCACTATTGCACGGAACATTGCACAATATAAGTCACTGCAGAAAGACAAGAGGCTGACATGAGTACTTGCGACATGTAGTAAACTCTTAACAAGTTTTGATGTGTTTCAACGCTTTATTATCTTTAATCTGTAATGACTCTTTATGTTGTAATAAAGTCTTAAGTTTTCAGATATGTATTTGTCTTTATCTTTAGATTTTGCTTTCGATTCTATTGTATTATATCTGTTGTAATTGTAACAAATGTTAATTGCTGTTATTATTATAACGAATGTTAATAGAAGATAGATAGACTTATATTTTGACTGTTCTTCTGACTAATAACTAATGTCGTGGCTAAATAACCTGACTGATTGTCTGACTATTACCTGACCAACTGTCTGACTAATATTTGACCAATATTCTGACTAATACTATGACGCACTTTTTGACTAAGTATTTGACTAATAGCATGACTAAATATCTAAGTAATACATTGACTAATTACGTACCTAATGAGCTGACTAAGAACCTATTTAATAAGCTGACTAATTAACTGACTAACAAAATAAGATTCTGTCTAATACATTGACTAATTAACTGACTAACAAAATAAGCTTATGTCTAATACATTGACTATTTATCTGACTAAACTGGTGACTAAAACACTGACTAAACATATAACTAAATACATGACTATTAGTCTGACTAATGTTCCTCGACTAATATTAAACTTGGATAAAACTTCGTCCATTCATTAATTAATAAGGTTTGGACACTTGTCTATTTTACAAAGGCTCTCTGACTAATGTTATAATGTTTAACCATCATTCTGTTGTAGTGTCACCGTATACAAACAGGAGTTCATCCCCCATACCAGCTCCATACTGATACAGGGCCCTCCACGTATCACTGCAACCTTGATGAGTTCCAGTGGGAAGAATGAAGGGGTCATTTACCCTGTCTCCCTCAGGGCCTACCTAGCTGCGAAGCGTAAACATACATGTCAGTATATAACATCAACATCACATAACCATCTCGAAGGATGGTTCATCACATACCTGCATAGACAAAGATCAGCACATCACATAGGGGAATCCTACCCATGGCTCAGACTCAATGGGATGACTGACGGCTTGGGTCTCCAGAGTTCATTGCAGACAGAATTCATGGCAATGGATTTGGCTGGCATAAGAACATGGCTTAGGGTTGTCCACTCCATCCGCCCCTCCTGTGCACACTTTGCAGAGTAGGCTGAAAAGTGTTGGGACACGGATCAGCCCGGATGCATAGCCAAGGGGCTATTCCTGGGTTGCATCTCCCCAGTTCCGATGGGGCAGGTAGGGATCACTCCCTCCAGAGATCTACATGCTGACTCAAGGTGACTAGAGGGCCACTGCCCTTATTCGACTTGAACCCAATGGAGAGTGACGCATCACTCCACGGGTGTCGAGCCCATGCCTTGCCCACCCGCAGTGGCAAGCCATTAGACCTAGTCCACAATGATCCCCGGTAGGCCTTACACACCAGAGGGATCGTTCAAGAGTCAGAACACGAACCTCCTTATGCATAGGCCGAATCTACAGTGTGCTAAAGAGGCTAGCTAGGAGCATCAACTACCAGGCTTTAGGGTCTCACAGAGATACATCATCATACACATCACAGAAGAAGTAAAGAACAAGATCTAATCTATATCATAGAGTTAGGTTCTTTAGTTAGAGCTTGGTATCTAGAGATCTAGATGGCTGCTATGGGCAATTTAATAGGAATAGAATAGATATGATAGGCTAAACCTACTGATTCGATGACTGGAAGACGGTTTAGGCTATTAAATTGACAAAATACCTGATCCTTGGCTCGCTCCTCCTGCTCTGAACTCGACCATCCTGCTGAGCTGCTAGAAGATGGAGCTAGAAAGGGAAACTAATGAGTCAAATCGCTCAGACAGAGTCTAGGAGGCGGTTTTGACCCCTTGAGCGAGTAAAACAGAGCCCTAAAATGGCATGAACAAAAATGGCAAGTTAGGGTTTCCTTAACCTATATAGACAAAGGGTTAGGCTAGGGTTCCCATTATCCCCTTTAGGCATGTGGGATAATTGGATGTGGCCCCACTTATATTAAATAAGTGGCCTAGGATATCCACATGGATAAATGTGTACACATGGATAAATGTGTACACATTGACACACACATGGATAAGTGTGCACATGAGTAAATGTGCCCATAATTAAATGCACACACCTTGCAAGTTGCCCCTAGGGTGCTACTTGCTCGGCTACACGTCGGCATACACGTCAATCGAGATGGCGTGTATGCGTGACGAGGCAGTACAGTATACGTCTTAGGACCGTATACTGTGCTGGAACATCACATGTACCATCTCATAGGCTGGTTTGGCATCTGCGGACATTAGAATATACATTCCTTCCTTCCCTCCTTCCTTCATTCCTTCCTTCCTAAAACGCATTAATGTTATGCCTTAGAATACAAAATTTCAACTTCAACGGAGTTACAGAACAAAGATAAAGATAACTAAAATTTTCAGCATTAGGTGCTTGGGTGCTTTACTGGCGTAAAAAGGCCCTCAGCTCTATGCTTTGACCCGCCTCTTATTTTGATTTAAAAAAATAGTTTATAGAACAATTTTATGCTCCTTTAGCTTGTCAATCCAGTAATGCAGAGGTTTCTCAGTGTTACGATAGCCATAAAAAATCAAATTCCTTGCTCATCTTCATACTTAAGACCACAGGCTCAGGTTCTATGTTGAAAAACTTATCTATAAAAGAAAACTGACCAACTTCCTCCAGCTTAGTAGGGTGCAAAGAATTTGTAGACACTATCTCATCCCACACATGTCCCTTATTCCTGATTTAAACCCCCCGAATATGGAGCTACCTCCACGCCAAACTTCTCTACTAATACAGGCCATAGATGTTTCCACTTAAACACATTCTTGTTTGTAATATTGAACTCTTGATGATTTTTGGTTCTAGGGTTTAGAGCAGCCCAAATTTCTTGTTCTGCATTAAGTTCAGCATCAGAAGCATTCTGCAGGACTTGCCAACCATTCTTATTTCCAGGAAATTCAAAAGACAGGCCCTCATGCCAGTCTGGTTTTAGCTTGCACCCTATGCCTTTGGCTTTCCATGGCGGATGGATAGGTCACTGGAGTGCCATCTCTGGGTTGTGGAATCATAAATCTGCCCCCCGGCTCCTTCCTAGTTAGCAGCTTTGTCAGACAATTGCCTTCAATCCATGTTATACGCTGGGGGATGCCCATTGGTCGCGCATTTAAAAGCATAAAACTAGAATTGCAAATTTCTGAGCATTTCAATGGCTATATTTTTTATATGACAACGTGCCCACCAAGAATGCCTACATGAAAAACTTAGTTGCTTGCCAATTGAACAATGTCACCTGAAGTTGTAAGGTGTCAAAGTGGTGGGGGTACAAGTACCATCAAGGCTGAGGTGGCAAATCTAGGATCCCAGGGGTGCCCATTGAAGGCTGCCACAATAGGCCATAAAAGAAACTTGTGGAAAACAATTATTATTTTTTTGTTTGAACGAACTTAATAATATTTTTTCAACAGCAATCTTGAATTTGACAACAATGTTCAAAAGTTATCGGTTTTCCCATAATTGTTTTAGCATAGTAAAACTGGAACATTTACAAAAGCGAAACATGCACAAATATCACGAACCCTAGGGCCAATTTAAAGGTAGACATACATCTACACATACATAAAAATGTATTATCATAATCGAGGGCAGTTGGAAGAATAGTTTATTGCAATAACTCAACCATACAAGCACACTTAACTTTTTAGCGAAATTATCGGTAACATAAATGTTAGTCAAGAGGAGGATAATTGTTCATGGAAAAGAATGAGTTTACGATATACAATCTATATCGGACATTCAAATCTATACTTGCTAGAATTCTACAATGTAAGGTTATTTATCAAAAATACAAAGGCATACCAAGGTGCATGAGTTCTTTAAGTTCCCATTCATACCAGTTAAAACCATAGATGTAATGATCTTCACTTGGCGATCTTTGGGACATTGCGGGCATGGCATCATCAGCAAGATAGGGATAGGAGGGTCCCTTCATGCTATTCTATAAAATTATCGGATACCATGAAAAGAAGGCAAGAAGTATTTTTCCTTTTGATTGGTGACACTGAATTTCAAACTTAATTCTAGGAGATCTAAGAACCAAAGCTCTACCTTTTTTGCTAAATGTCATTTTTATGAATTTTCAAATTGTATATGTAATACTCCATGCTATCGATTGCCATCCAACCCCAGATACTACCATTTGAGAATTATTTGCCCTCTAAGAGACCAGCTATAAAAGTAACTCCCAACTACCGACTATGAAAAGTAACTCGGCCGAAGATACCTTTGGCACGGGGATGGGGGCTTAGTTATGCACATCTGCTAAAGTACTTACATGGAAGCTTCAAAGTCTTTGCCCTCGTGCCTCAATTTTGTATAAGATCTACAACATTTGTGTCAAACCTAGAAAATGTGCCACAAAGCAATTATGAGCATATAAGCGTTAGATAGTGCGGCTCAGCTAGATGGTTTTAATAATGCAATTTTTATTTTCTTTTCCCATCTGCTTATGCATCAAACAACTGCCTCTACTTAGCATTGCAAAAGCTAGCAACAAAGGCATAAAATTGCTTACATTCATCAACAAGGACAAATGCCATCATCTTAAAACTAGTAACAATGCCCAGCGTTGCTGGGCATAGGTTGGAAGCTTGTAAATGTTTTGCCTGCAATGTGATGCATAGTAATAATGATGCCTAGCATTCTTGGGCTTTACTTGACATGTAGATGATATGCATGCATGCACCTACCATCTAAACTGCACATACCTAAAACCGCAGCGAACCTAAATCTTAAGCCTAGCATGGAATCTTGACCATCTTGCACTAACGAACATTTCTTAGAAAAAAATGTGAAAAATAGAGAATTCCTCCTTTTAAATTCTGTCATTCCAAGAAACTATGGAAGATGCGGGATAACAGTTGCATGTTGCAGCATATATAGGTTGTGTATCAATATTGACTTTTGATTTTTGTAGGGGCATGTGTCAATGCCTTTGCCCTAATGTAGGGCATAGGCAGTTGTCTACATATATAGGTTGTGTATCAATATTGACTTTTGATTTTTGTAGGGGCATGTGTCAATGCCTTTGCCCTAATGTAGGGCATAGGCAGTTGTCTACGTTCAATATAGAAGGAATAATTACATATATCAACAACTAAGAATGTCCTTTTTATATTTCAAGTTAATTCTCCATTATTTTCTTATGTTATAGCAAATTGCCCACCTTTGGTGGCACTCCATTGCATTGGCTAAGAATTGGTGGGCGCTACATTCCATTAGCTAGAAATTAAAAGTGAACTTGGAATATTTTGTAACATATTCATAAACATTAGAAATTAAAAGTGAACTTGGAATATTTTGTAACATATTCATAAACATGTTAGTCACGTCTATGACAAAGGTGGGCACTCCATGTTGTTGAGTAGGTGTAGACATTGCATTTGGCTAAAAATTAAAGGCAAACTTTGGATGTTTTGCAACATGTTTATGATATGGGCTCAAGTTGATTGAATTCCAACATGTTGTTTATAGCATCAAGCCAAAGGATTTGGATGCCATCACGAAAAGGATTCTTCTAAAAGGCCATGGTTGACCATTGATCGTCAAACGTCAATATCTCTGAGTGAACATCATCGTCAATTCTGTTGTGTACATAAACAATCGATTGCACAATGCAAATCCATCTATGAGAACTTTTGAAATAGTGTAGGAACAAACTCATAACCATTTCAAGACTCAAAATAATTTAGCGACCATGTTTGAGCCAACAATGAACGAACTCAAATGTAAACCATACAAAAGATTCACATGTTTTAGACATGCAGTTCTTCTCATGTAACACTCAACCACACGTAAAAAAGAATAGACTCAACTATAATGAGTGAGCTTCTCCTGAGGACATTATGATCTGCATCAGTTTTTTTATTCTACTGAAATTATAAAGGTGGCATAGACTTTCTGAGACTATTTGCTTACAAAGTCTAAGTGAGACTACATTCCTCAGCAAACAAAAAATCAAAACCTGCCTTGATAATTGCCCATGGAGGCCAGGTAATATGGTAGTTGAGAATCTCAATGCTAATTGCAATGTTGGGTTTCTTCAAGCTTTCTGGCATCCCTTGCGTAGATGCATCTAATGTTCTATCGAAGTTATTGTTGAGGATCTTATCTACCCTGCTGGCTATTCACAGAGCATTAGCCCTGCATCAAAATGAAGCATATTAGGCAAGAAGGCATCCAACTAAAAAGCCATCAATCATGCGTAGAGAATAAAAATTATAAAAACATAAGATCCTGCAATTGCCATTGCTAAACACATTTTGAGGGCACTGCTTTGGCCTTCTCCATTCTAAACAATAACGATCATTCAGGAAGACATAGCCTGCATCTGCTTTTTTTATTCTACTAAAATTATAAAGGTGGCATAGAATTTGTGAGACTATTTGCTACCTGCTGCTATGTAGGACAGAGATGTAAAGAAATGAAGCCATTTTTTAGGTGTAACAGGCCTGCACCGCTTGATATATCAGGAATAGCTCTACCATTGTCACAATGAAGGATAGTAGTAAATATATTTTCCATAGCTCTTTTTGGACAGTAGCTTCAGCCTTAGCAGCACTGATTATACATTCTCTCACTCTGAACTTCATGTGATAGGATTTCCTCCAAGCAAACAAAAAGTTAACATGCAGCAGAACCATGATGGATGGCTTTTATAGATAAATTGCACTTAGCAATAAGACATTAGTGGGCGGCTTGGTCACATCATGAAGTCAACCCAGATAAATGATCTACTTCATAGTTTTAGCTTTTTTACCTAAAACAACAATCTAGTATCACCACACTACTATGTTAACACTCGTTCGTGCAGCTCTATAGCTTCATGTTCTCCACATAACATGCTTCCAAGAAACATCACATGCCTAATTATGGAAAATTGTCTAATATTTTGCTTACAGGTACTTACAGTCCAAAGCCCAAACAACAAACATGCCACTGCCTATAAATGATAAAAAGCCCGTTAACAGCTGACGTTGCTTGGAACTTCAAATAGCACGTAATTTGAAGAAAATTTGGAGCTTTGTTTCATCTGGCCTACATTGCTTATAGAATATAAAAAACTGTACTCCTCAGCAAACAAACAATCAATAACCTACCTTGATAATTGGTGGCCAGGGTAATATGGTAGCTAAGAATCGCAATGCTGGATTCTTCAAGCTTTCTGGCGTCCTTGCATAGATGTAGATGCATCTAATGTTCTTGCATTGAAGTTATCGTTGATCTTATCTACCCTCCTGGCTATATATCATGTTCACAGATCATTAGTCCTGCATCAAAATGAAGCAGATTAGGCAAGAAGGCATCCAACTAAAAAGTCATCAATTATGTGTACAGAACAGAAATAAGAACATGTGATCCTACAATTGCCATTGCCAAACATATGCTTATAATTAATCAGAATCAGAATCAAGCTTTTTTACCTTCACAATTGTCCATATTTGTGCCTATGCATCATCCATATAAATAATCGATCAATTAACTCCATGTTTGCCATTTCAAACTGCAAATCCGATAGGTTCAGCTGGAAATAGCCAATATTAAGAACTCCTCAGACCTATATAGATTTTAAAGTAAAAGAAGACTTAATCATACCTTCATCAAGTTCGAATTAGCCAAATTCATCTTGTATCCCTCAAGGTCTTCATTAGCTAAAAAAAAAGGAAATACAACATCCAGCATAGGCAGGCCTCTCTTAAATAGTGATTTTGGCTTTGTACAGAACATTCTGATCATTCTTTGTAGCTATGTAATGTCGTGTAGCCGAGATATAAAGAAGACAAATCTGTTTTGCAGAGGGCCAAGCATTTCCTTTCCGTTTTATGCCAAAACTCTGTGCAGAGACGAAAGACAACCACCCTGAAGCTTTCTTGAAGCTTCCCTGTTTTCATTGAGCCTCCAACAACAACTCTGTTGCCCACCATTGCAAAAAAACATTAAAAAGGAGCCGATTTTCTTGAGCTTGAAGCTAGATAGCCCGCACCTAACTGCAAGTCAAAAACAGGCATGAAGTAATCCTTTCCTCCGAAAATCCTACACTATAGCATCCCGCTGGGAGCCATAATTCCGACAGTATCTTCTGCATGCCCTAAATCGATGGAGCGAGAATAAGGGCATTCCAAGAGGAAAAGAAAGTCAGAAGCTTCATCACAGTCGAAGAAGGAAGTGCTTTTTCGCCGTTCGGGAAGGAAGCAGCTGGTGCCATCTAATTAGTTGTTTTACCCAATGGTGTTTTCCATAATATACGATCTAAACCTGGAGGAGCCTTTTGGAACTCAGCGCTCAGAGATAGAGCTCAGAAAAATTGAACTCGACCACAGCCGAAGAAGGAAGCGCCCTGTTTTTTTTTTAACATGACCCTCGGATTTGCAGCTCTAGATCTGAGCCGTTGGATCTAGGGCTGGGTCCAACACTTACCGTATAACATGATTTGCAGCTCTAGATCTGAGCCGTTGGATCTAGGGCTGGGTCCAACACTTACCGTATAACATTATAATATAGGATGCTCCCTTAAATTTTTAAGCCATTTGCCAGTTCATTGCCTCTATGTATTGACTCTTCTTGTCTGAATCATGATCAGCAGTAGCATCTATTGTGCCTAAATTACAAGCTGTAGCATATTAGTAGATAATGAAGAGAAAAAAATGAAATATAAGCAAATTCGAGTCTACCAGTGAAGGAAATGCAATCCGACTGGGAGCAAAACCACCAATCCGACTTGAAGCAAAATAGGGAAGGAGAATTTGATAGTGTCGCAATTGAATAAGCATAAAGCATCACATGGAGAAAGCCCGCTATGATAGTTGCTTACGGTAGCCACGATGGTATTGCCGGAAGCCTTGATGTTCGTGCCAATGTACCAGAGCCTCGATGGTATTGCCGGAAGCCTTGATGTTACGTACCTGGTAAATGGAACCCTAGACACAACCGTAATGGAACCCTAGATAATCTACGTGGCAACCTCGCATCGACCAATGGCAATTTTACGGCGACCCCTTGACTAGAAACCACGACCAATGGCCACCCTCCCCACCGGCTTATCTTTTTGCTTGAAGGAGCCTCCATCATAATTTATGCCTCATTTTTTCCTTTCCTAACTAGCCCTGCGCCTCAATCCCCATTTCAGCTGCATGGAAGCTCCTAATGGCCAGAGCATCTATGAAAAATCTATGCGGCTCTGATCGAATTGAAAGTGATAAGATATCCACAACATCTCTGATAGCATCATTAGCCTGATTTTGGCCATCGCCATAGCCGCGTAGCCTAAGTTTGGTCTGATGCCGCATAGACATAACCGCATAGCCTGATGCATAGGGTCATAACCTCGCCTGAAATCCATGATGCTGGAACTACTGCAGACGGTCATAGCCTCTCCGAACAGGGCAAGATGGCCAAAACTCGACCATTCGCTGCTTCACTGCTTCCGGATCCAGAAGCTCTGATCTGTAAAAGCTTCTTGGAATGTTGCATGTGGGAATGCATGTCATTGCCAAAGCAAAGATATGCAAGTGAGATTGCAAAAAATGAGGCAAGGTTAGTTATAGACAATGCATTGCAAGTCCACATTATTTGTGCACAATGAAAAGCTGCCATTATCAGTTGCATGCTTATAAATACAACACTTCCATTTTGTAATGGCATGGCTTTTGTTGAATCCATGGCAAATCTTTCACAAACAAACACATTCACAAAGGTGGGTGCATTCCTTGTTTTACTATAAAAATGTTTCTCCCTTGGACTTGGTTGCTGCTTCCAACTAGCAAAGACTTGCATTAACTTGCTATTGTGGTCGGATTCTGTCAATATAGGGAAGTAAAAACTAGAATGACAACTCAAATACGAAATTGAAAGATAAGTTCAAAATGTTTGTTACAGACTTAATTCAAGATAAATTTTCTCAATTTTCTTAGTTCAAACTGTTTGTTACAGACTTAATTCAAGATAAATTTTCTCAATTTTCTTTGAAGCATGCCAACAATACCGCAACTTGCATATACAATCTGCATATAGTACTTGATGAGAGACATGAATTAACATGTTTTTTGAGATTCGTTGATTAAACTATCCTGAGGAGTTATTGTCAGAAGTGTAAGTAGCATGAGGTGTTATTATCCATCATTTGGTTATTGTTGAGTTGTTTCAAAACTCTTCTACATGCTTTGTGAGCATTATGGCGTTCCAAAACATCAAGTAACATGTAACATAAGGTTCAAACGGAGAACATGAATAACAGAGGAAAATAAATAACTTACTTGAATTTTGACTGACCAATTATTTTATCTGTAACCCATAAGAAATTTAGAAAAAACTGGATATAAAACTGACAGGAAACTCAATCATATGATGGCCCTTGGGATGTTGGCATTATAATTTTTAGAGACACCAACGCCCATGGTTATACCAATAGGAGTGGTAATTGCAAGACAAATGGCCATTATTGCAGCTAAAGTCGTTTTAAATCCTGCCTGCATTTGCACATAGTTTTCAACCAGTCAAACAAACCATATTATCTTATATTATAACTAGTAATGGTGCCCAGCGTTGCTGGGCATAAGTTGGAAACCTGTAAAGGATAAGGCATCAAGGATACCGAGGTGTTGCTGCAGCTATTGCAACTCCTCCCTCTTGCCCTTTGTGTTGGTGTTAGTGGATGTTTTTGAAAGAAATTCCATAACTGGGCACATTGATGTTGATGGGCTAAAATAATCCATTTGTTGTTAAACGGGAGCACTTGGAAATTCAAGTAAAGGTGTTAAAAGTGGAGCAACTCCAAGGATAATAAAAATTGTGCTCCAAAAGGGTTGCAAAAATAAGTTATAAAGAAGATATATCGAAAGGCTGTGTTGCAATACTTTAACTATCATTCACTAAGACCCAACACATAAAACCCTTATAGATTGGGTCTAAATATGTTTTGCATTACATTTATTTGCCATTAGTGCCTAAATTGCAATTTATTCTATGATAGTTATCTCACATCTTGGACCCAACAATCAAAACCATCAAGAAGAAAAAAGGATATGTAATGAGAGCTTACAACAACCAAGAAGGGCATAGGACATGTAATGGGGTCCCTCAGACACAAACATAAGACCGTGATGTTAATCAAATAGATATAACTACCAAATGGCAAAGACAAAAACAAACGTTCTTGCCCATTCAACCCTAAAGCGAAAAATTTTAGAAAATAACCAAAAACTACTGCATAAATACCTTCCAGATCAGGCCAAAAACCAATGTTGCATAGAATTTGCATGTTGTTGACACCTTTCACAATAAGATCTTATCCATGCCTCGCCAAAATTCATCTTTGCAAATCCGGCCAGACAACATGTCTTTCCACTGCAATATCAACAATGCTTCTAATAAAGATAAGATGATGAAAACAAATGTAGAAACGAAGTTAAATTTAAAGCTACAATTCTGTAACCAATGAAGTGCATGCCCCTGAAAACAATGAGCAAAGATGCGCAAGAAGTGACTGAATCCTATATTGCAAAAGCTTATGTGCAAGAACGAATCAAAGATGCGAGGCAGTTTGGATGCTTCAATCTAGCCATACCCCATTTAATCTGACATAGATGTTCAGTGTCGAATTTACGTGTAGATGGCTGCTCAGGAAGCATCTATCATAAAACTGAAACCATCAATAAAATGGCAAAGTCATTACAGACCGTTGATGCATATGAAAGATGAAGATATAGATTTATTTTTTGAGGTGTGTTTGAAAGAAAAAAAAACAGCTATTATTAGGCATCTTGAGCGTCGATTTATTTTGTTTCACAACTTTCAATATAGGCCATCAGGTGTAAAAGTAGTTGAGATGGTATTCCCTGCTCATTTCCCTTTCAAACGTCGCCGCATCAAGCTCATGCTCGACTTTGCTGCCCCAATGCAACATTTCTCTGCAGTTTATCGTTAAGCAAGGCATTTCTTCATCGAAACTTTATCTTTATGTCATCATTTTTCAAATTCGCAGTTTACCGCTTTCGCTCGCTGCAGAGCAATCGTTTTAAGCTAATATCACTTTACAGAGACACAAAAATTCCAGGGGAAGCGAAGAGCAGTGGTCTAACTTGCTGTCTTTCTCTTGCGATTGCTTGACTTGACACCTTGAATGAGTTGCACAGCCAAAAAATTGTTTGTATGATGGGCATCCACCCAAGAAACTAAACTTCAATTGTGCAATCCATCAAATTTTGCCACATGTATTTTGTCCAGCCTAATTTGCACTTAGTTTCCCAAAGAAATTTGGCAGCGTATCAGAGCTTGGGAAATCATAACATGCGTGAGAAGCAATGTATCAAGCTTGGAAAAGTAGAACATGAAAAAAGCACAAGAATGAGCAGAAAGTTGGGCTCCAACTTTCTGCAGTATAAACAGAGATTTTATCTAGATGGAAGTCCAAATTAATGTTACAATCAAGTAAGGCACAATCAAGCAAGTTGCCTTTAGAAAGTAATGTTACAATCAAGCAAATTGCCTTTAGAATTGTGATTTACCAAGTGTATGGGCAGTTAGTGACTTAACTTCGTAATCCTTCATGCATTTCTGGGCCTTCATCCTTATCCGAACATGTAGAACAAAAATAAAAACTACCTTCTATAAAAAGAAAAAACCACCCGTCCAATAAGTTGGATACAAAACCTTACCTATTTGTGGTGCAGAATGAATACATGTAGCAGAAATGGTGAGGCTTCCAATTATACCTCTTAATGCTAGAGTTAGTTGTCGTCCTTTATCCAAAAGTCCTTCTCTGCATCATTCTGGCATAGTAGTAATATGACTGAGTCACAGTTATATCTTCTCCTTCCAAAGCTCCACAAGCTTTGCAAAATGGCAAACTCCCAGCTGTATAACTCTTGTTGAACAACAAATGAATAAGCTGTTTTAGGCAATTAGGGCATAGGCATAGGTCGTAACTAATGCTAGAGCAAAGCTAACCAAACCTGTTAAACTTTGAGATATGTGCACACTGCATTCTTGCCGTGTCTATTTTGGGCGCCAAAAATATTCTGTGAAGATATCACAGACCTCTAGAATATCTTGCCAGAGATTCGACCTCTTCTGAGCCTTCTAACGTGTTTTTTTTAGGAGCTCCAGATGCATCTGCCCCAGCTTCTCCTCTGATATGCAGCAATTCCAATGGAGCCCTACCCTCACCGAGGAAAAACGAAGGGAGGGTTTAGAAAAAATAGGGTTTTGTCACGATTGATGCTATGTTGCCACCATGCGTTTCTTCCAAAAGGGCCATGTTGGGAGGCAAAGCTCTTCTAACCATAGCCAGGCTACAACCAACAGACTAAATTGCACAACCACCCTCTGCACAAAATGCGACGGAACACATGCGAACCATAGCCTCGAACTGAAGGAAGCCCAAAGCTGTAACACGAAATGGAAGCCAAAGAAACCCTAAAGAAAGGTCGCGAAAATACCCATCCGTTCGATTTAGGCAAAATAATATAGACCTTCAGATTTAGGGCGTGGTCCATTACACAATATTATGATATAAGACCTTCAGATTTAGGGCGTGGTCCATTACACAACATTATGATATAAGATATAAGATGTTATACCGTAAGTAGTGCATCGAGCCCTAATTTGAATGGCCGAGATCATCTGGATGCATCCGAAGGCCTAGATTTATTGCACGACTTACCAACACTGTGATTGGTTATGCTTCGATCTCTTAAGGGGAAAGGGTAAATGAAAAAGGGGAAAAGGAAAAGGGAAGTGGAAAGAGAGAATGTGAAGGGCAAAAAGGCATCGGGAAAAGGGAAAAGGGTAAAAGGAAAAGGGAAAAGGGTGGGGATAAGAGAAGCGAAAAAGGCATGGAAAACGAAAAAGGGAAAGGGAACCTGGGAAAAGGGCACAAGGGAAGGAGGAAGAGATAAAGTGGAAAAGGTAAATGGAAAAGGTTGAAAAAAGGAGAAAATGAAGGAGAAAAAAAGCATGGAAAATGGGAGGAGAAAAAAAGCATGGGAAAAGGAAGAAGCATGGGAAAAGGGGGGAAAAAGAGAAGCGTTGAGGAAAGAGGAAAAAGGAAGGGACAAATGGCATAGGAAAAGAGGGAAAAAAAAAGAGGGAAAGGGAAGGGAAAAAATGCATCAAGAAAAGGAGAAGAGTGAAAGGTTGGAAAAATGAGGAAAAGGGAAGGGACAAGGGGGAACAAGAAAAGGGTGGGGAGAGGGGAAAAGAAAAGGGGCATAGAAAAAGGAAAAGTGAGAAGAAAGAAAAGAAAGGAAAAAAGGGGGGAAAGGGAACCTAGGTAAAGGTCACAAGGAAAAGAAAGAGGGAAACGCCGAAAAGGGGGGGGAAGGGCATGAGAGAAAAGGGAAGAGGAAAATGGTGAAGAAAGGAAAAAAAGAAAAAGGGAAAAGAAAAAAGGGCAAGAGAGAAAGTGGGAAAAAGAGGAAAATGGGTATAGGAAATAAGAGAATAAAACAAATGTGCAAAACGCATAGAAAAGGGGAAAAGGAAAAGGAAAAGGAAAGGAAGGGAAAAAGTGCAGGAAAAGGATCGGCAAAATGAGGAAAATGGAAAAAAAATCCATCAAGAAAAAGCGGGGGGAAAAAGGAAAGGGAAAGGGAAGCAGGGAGTGATGGAGGGGAGGGAAAGGGAAAAAAGGACATGCGGAAAGGAAAAAAGAAAAAAGGAAAGGGAAGGGTTGAAAAGAAGGGAAAATTGCAGGAAGAGGGAAAGGGTGGGAAAAAGGAGGAAAAGGAAGCACTGAAAAATAGAAAGAAGAAAAGGGTAGGAAAAAGGGCATGGGAAAAGGGAAATAGAAAAGAAAAAAAGAATGGAAAAGGGGGAAAGAGAGAGGCACGGAAAAAGGAAATGAGGAAAATGGAAAAGGGGAAGAGAAAAAAAAAGGAACATGGAAAAGGGAAAGAGGGAAAGGGTGAGGAGATGGAAAAAGGGAAGGTAAAAAGGGCATGGAAAACTGAGGGAAAAGAAAAATAGAAGGGAAAAGGGCACACAAAAAAAAAGGAGGAAAGAGAGGGAAAAAGGAGGAAAAGAGAAGGGAAAAGGCATGGAAAAGGGCGAAAGAGTAAAAGGTCGAGAAAAAGGGGAAGACATGGAAAAAGGGTGGGGAAAAGAGAAGGCATAAAAAAAGAAAGGGAAGGGAAAAGGGCAAAGAAAAAAGAGGAGAGGGAAAAGGTGGAGAAAGGAGCAAAAGGAAGGGAAAAAAGGTTGTTCGGAACAGGAAGGGGAAGGAAAGGGGATGGGAAAACAAGGAAACATGTGAGAAAGACGAGAAAAAAAAAAGGAAAAGAAAAAAAAAGTAGAGAAAATAAGAAAAAATGAAATGCGGGATAGAGGAAAAGGGAAAGGGAAAGGGATAGGGCTTTTCTCACTGCATCCCAAAGCATTTACAGGCTCTCAACTTATGCCCAGCAACGCTGGGTACCATTACTAGTGTAAAGTTTAAATTTATGAATATTATATTTGGTAAGTGCAGCCGCCAAGAGCAAATCTGATGAAATGATAGCGCTGCAAGCAATGGCCTGATGGTACATGGACTGTGAGAAACACCCAAAGAAAGCCCAATCGTGATCAAATGTGTTATTACCTCAAGTTTCAACACGTACAATACAATAGAGTTTATTTTGGTGAGTGCCTGGTGAGTGCCTGAAAGTAACAATCCCTCAAGCAGCGCAAAGTTTCAAATTGAGAACCAAAAGCCCTATGCTTCTGATAAGTCAAAGTTCTTATTATCAATCAGTCTTATTATCAAAAGCCCTATGCTTCTATCCCTACAAAGGTCATGGCAGATTCGATTTTTAGATCCGTCAATGCGACGAAGAAGGGTTTTATGAAAATAGAGATCCGGCCAAAAGATTCGTATTCAAATGCGTACAAAGATTCCTGGAGCTCTTCTAAAGCTCGATCAAATGCCCACCTTCCCTGTTTACAGACAGAAGTCTATGCCTTGCCATCGCCAGTTCTCAAATAACCAGATGCAAAGAACAAATAACCAGATGCAGAGGAAGAAAGCGCTATGGTGATTACCTTTTCTAATTAGAGTCCAAATAACACATGCCCTTAACCAACCTAAAGGCCCATAAGTAGTCCTTCTACCCATTTATGGCTCCAAGTCTACCATGGGTGCCTTTATAGCATCTTGTTGTCATACCATGTCACAATCAAATTTAAACACCTGCAAATTTAAACAACTGTAAGGAAGAAATGCCCTTAACCAAGCTGGTGATTATCGTTTATAATTAGAACCCATTTATGCGGTGTCCTATGGGTTCGAATACTCAAAGATCTACCATGGGTCCTTCAAAGAATGAAAGCTATTCCAATGATGGCTCAGTCCATCCAAATTTATAGCATCTTGTTGAATATCAAATTTAAACACCTAAATTTAAACATCTATCCGGCAAGGGAGCGCTTAATGTGTATCTCATTTGGTATGGTTCCTTCTCCCCTTCACAGAGAACTATCGTCACGGATTTTCTGGCTTCTTTTTCTTCTAAGAATCAAAATAAACCCTCTGTCAGCTCATGGTGGAAAATGAATTTTGGTTATAAGAATACTGTCGGGGAATCTGTTCTAGAGTCTATGAAGCTAGGAGCAAAGTCATCTGATTCATATTTACTTGGAAAAAATTTGAAGAAGGTGGATATGGAGAATCTGGTAAAAAAAGGCTTCCAGTTCCGGAGGATCAAATGCTCTGTATCTACTCCTCACATCTGATGATGTCAATGTAGAAGGGTTCCGTGTGCAGACATGCGCTTCACATTCCTCAATTAAAAGCGATAAAAAGCTAGCAATTCCATATGCTTGGGTCGGTCCCCCATCTTAGCACCAGGGTTCCCTCATAATTGTTCTTTGCATGTCATGGCTACTTCAGGGCTAATGTCTATTGATTCTCTAGTCAACGACGCAATCACCTAGTTCCTTGGATGAAACAGAACCATAAAAGGCATTGTTTTAAGATTAGAAGTGTTCTCATGGATTAACATGATTAACATCACCTTTTTGTTGCGCCTTGTGCGCATACATTCAAGAGGACAATTTCGAAATATATTGTTTTAGAACATTGGGCACCAAAAATGTCTCAATTATTTGGAACTTACGTAAGCTTCATGATCTACTATGAAGATCATGATTGTCAAATGTATTCAAACCAAGGCAACACCAATCAATAATTATAGAGGGCTTGTCTTAAATGCTTGTAGAAGATATACTCATAATTCCTCAAAATATAAAATTTCGTAGCATATATCTAAGTAATAAATCTAATTTACATTATTTTTTTATGAATAACGACTATGAATAACCACCTTTTTGGTTGGGAATTATGAATAAACACCATGTAAACAAAATTGGTACAGAAACCACATGCTACGAATCATAATCAATTTTTAATAGACAGTTCTACAATAGAAACCAACGTGAATAACCACTAGATAATTATATTGGCAATGAAAACCGCCTTGAAGACTACGTTGATTTTGATAAACCATACTACACAAGAAAACCAATGTGTGGTCGACCTTTAATAGACAATTCTGCAATAGAAAACCAACTTGAATAACCACTAGGTATTGAAATTGGCATCAAAACCCATCTTATAAACTACACTAATTTTAATAAATCATACTACAAAAGAAAACCAATGTGGATAATCATCATCTAGCATTAATAAACCATACTATAAACTATTACAAACTTAATAACCCATGTTGTATCAATAAACTAACAAGAAAACCATGCTAGAAACCATTAGCAATTTTAATAAACCATGTTGCAACAAAAACCAGCATGAAAACCCACATCCTAATCATAAAAACCACTTTAATGTGTGGTTTTCATTATGAATATTATTTTTTACATAAATACCCACATCTATAGTGGTTCCTTAGTGGTTAATTATGGGAGTTAAATTTTAGGATGTCTTGTGGCTTGTCGGACAAGATGGAAAGACAATGGGTACTACAGGCTATGACCGATGCATATTACAAGGGGGAGTATATTATAGCTACGGAATGGGTATATGCACAAGGTGTCATGAAAAAGGTAGTTGCCACAAATTATGTTGATGTCGAAATCGAGTATTTTCTTTTGATGTTATTGTATCTATTGACATTAATGGTGCTTTTGACAGTATATATCTTACTCCTCGATATGGTGGCATGGGACCCACTATCGTGTGAGTTCTCTTGACATACACATGAAGACTTGTGACTGCGGAGTCATGGCATCATTCACGATGGAGTTTCAATCAAGTGTTGCCGATCGTAATCGTCAGGAAGCCACCTGTGATTAGGTCGGGAAGTTAAAGACTATAATGGAGGTGGATGTAGGTGGCAATTTCAAGACCTTCATATTCGATGTCGATTGGTTTGACCTTCAATTAAGGGGGGCCAGGCCTACAGTAAAGTATGATAGAACAAGTGGCTTTTTCGCTACTCTAGCAAACTGTACCCTGGTAGTGAGACGCTTGTCCTTCCAGACAACTGTGAACAGGTACACACATATACATATCCAACTTCAAAATTTAGACCATCAATATCAATCTCACGTCCAACTTCTTTGACCAGATTTTTTTTTCTTTACCGGTCGACAAGACCCAACATGGTGGTTTATCATACAAACTACACCGAGGGGACGCCCAATATTCCAAGGCGTTGTGCTAGAGGAGTCAATAACGTCTGAAGAGCCCTCTGGCAGATCAAGGCATTCAAACTCACCGGAAAACGAGCATCAAGAGGTTGGACCACCAGCTCTCATGCGGCATCTTACACCCGAGCAATTCCATGAAATACGGATGTACTTGTGCATTTTGATACAAATGTTGGCAATGCTAACAATGACGACTCCTAGTTAGCACCTAGAGGAGACGATCATTAAATTCTATATGCCTAATATTATGCACATCCTCAGTGCAATCCTTCTGATAGGCTATGTCTATTGGTCTCCGTGTGCGATAAAGACCCATTCAATTCAATTCTTTTTTTCCCCCCCTCCCCCTTTTTGGTATACATTATATCGGAGGAAAGAACTGGTGGAACATGGGCTCAAAGAAGCCACATAGGCTCAAGCATTTCCCCTAGACTCGAACATGCCACCTAGGCTCCAACAGAAGATCAAATATATGCCACATAAACTAGAGAAAAAATACAACACATGACGTCACAATGCATGTTGCCACCTAGGCTCAAACATTACACGTGGCTAAAATATGGCACTTACATCAAACATGTCAACTAGGTTCAAAAATGACGTGTGACTCAAACATGCGACCTGGGATCAAACAAGTCACATACTAAAATAAAAGATATTGTATATGACATCGCAATAACAAAATACCACGTGTAGGCGTTGCATTTCCCTTAGGGTCGAACATGCCACCTAGGTTAAAACAAGCCTCTTAGGCTCAAGCATTGCCTCTAGGCTCAAACATGCCCCAGGATCAAACATGTCACAACTAAAATAAAAAATAATGTAAATGACGTCGCTATAACAAAAGACGTCGCATGCGACGTCTACGCGACGTCAAAAAGTCATTTCTTAATTGGGTGAACATGAGTGGTCTTCTGGCCATGGAACTGGTCCCCAGGGCAATGTCGACGTTCTGAGTCCATTGGCAGAGCCAAATCACGGTTCCGGAGAGGGGAGGTCGCCCGTCCATCCCCAGGGCCTTCGGGAGAGGACTTTCGGGGCAAGCAGCTTCCGGGGGGATTTTAGGGTCCGTGCTCTGGCATCAACACCCCCACTCCACGTCAAGACATGGCGCAAGGTCCCGGCCGAATCTGACAAGGAGAGGGCCTCCGAAACGTAAACCCTGTGGGTTGCCAGGTTCTAGAAGGGTTTGCATTTTGGGGGCCGAGTTTGGTCTCATTGCTGCTTGGGACGTGGGTCGAAAGTCATGCCCGAGAACTTCGGAGCAAGGGGAACTAACGAACGGAGTTTGGGCCTGTCCTCCTCCCGATGTGGCAATTAGAAGTCGGGGGCTTTTGCAAAGGGCAAGACATTCATAAATTAAGTAATTAATGCATTGTCACGAAAATAAATTCTGATTTTTGGCAAATGAATTCCTAATTCATCTCCAAAGACACGTACCCCAATTTTTGGAATTTTCTTGAGAAGGTCTAGGTCAAAGGGTTAACATTAGAACGGTCGGGGCAACCCGCTTGGGGGCAACCGAGCCGCACCCTTCCCAAGTCAAACGAGGCCAGACCTTGCGGGCTCCCTCACAAGAGGGGAGAGTCCGGACCCGTGAGGCGGGATCCAAAAGTTCCCGAGGCAGCCCTTCCGGCAGCGCCCCCCGAGGGTCGACGCGCTAATGACCACTCCTGAGCCCGCCCGCCCCTATCCGACCGTTGGATCCTCCTCGCTCAGGCCCCTCTTTTAGAAGGCACAAAGATTCCGTGATCGGGTCCCGGAGAACTTGTCAAATCGCGTCGGGGTGCCTCGGATCCCGAGGAGGGGATCACCTTGATAGTGTCCGCAATGTTTTATCGTCCTGGAGGGGATCCACGCCCAGGTACCGGGATTCCTGAGGAATCACCTCTAAATCGACCTCGCCAAGTCGGTGAATGGCCTGAATTGATCGCCAAGGGTGCAAGTTATCCCGGAGGAGGGCGAAAGAAAGCGCCCGCCCCCTCCACGACCGGATCCTGAGGAGGGATCCACATCCTCGCGCCAATTGATCCTGACGGCGTGATCATCACGGACGGAGCTACTTTGGCGCAACCTTCGAGGGGGATCGAGGATGGTCTTTGATCCCAGGGCCGCCCGAACTTGGTCCCCAAGGCAATGTCGGCGGGATGAGTCCATTGGCAGAGCCAAAACCACGTTTTATCGCTTAAGAATCGGGGAGGGGAGGTCGACCTCGCCATCCCTAATGGCCGACCTTAGGACTTTACAAAGGCCGTCGGGTTTTAAAGGAAAGGGGAACACTTTCCACGACAAGACCCAGATCCACATCCTGCGGACCACGAGAGAGGGTTTTGAATGAGCTTGGGGGCGCGCTGTTTAGATGGTCTTTGGTGTTTGGTTAACTTGGTCCCCAAGGCAATGTCGACGTTAGAAGTCCATTGGAGCCAAATCACGGAGCGGCGGAGGTCGCCTTGCCCATTAGCTAGGGGCCTTCGGGAGAGGGCAATTAGAAGCCTTCCGGGGGATTTTTTTAGTGGCAACACCCCCATTCCATAAAGACACGTAATTAATGCATTGTCCTACCGACGAAAAGGAGATTCTGAACATAAACCCCGTGATTCCTAATTCATCTCGAGAAGGGTTTGATTTTGAGGGCCGAGTTTGGTCTCAAGGTCTAGGTCGGGTTAGAAGTAGGGTTTAGAATGCGCGAGCAAGGGGAATGGACGAACGAGTTTGGGCCTGCCCCCCTCCCCAAGTGGCAATTAGAAGCCGGGGGCCTTTTAGTGGCAATACATTCATAAATTTGTAATTAATGCATTGTCCAAAAATAAATTTTTTTTGGGGATTCCTAATTCATCTCCAAAGACCACCCCAATTTTCAGAATTTTGGAGAAGGTCTAGGTCAAAGGGTTAAGATCCTCGGCCATCGAAGGCCCAAAAGATTGCAGCACCCTTCCCCAAGAACGAGGCAAGACCTTGCGGGGCTCCCTCACAAGAGGGAGAGAGTCGGATCCCGAACACGCCAATGTTTTGTCGTTCCCTATCCGGACCGGGATCCTCCCTGAATGGCAAATCGACCTCGCCAAGTCGTCCGGAATGGCAAAATCACCCTAGGGAGCAACTTACAAGGTCGGTTTTGCAAAAGAAAGACTCACGCCCTCCACGACAGTATCCGGCATCCATATCCTAGGCCAATTGACTACGAATGTGCTAGACATGAGCTACTTTGGCCCTTCTTGGAGGTCGGGTGGTCTTTTGGCCACGGAACTTGGTCCCCAAGGCAATGTCGACGTTCTGAGTCCATTGGCAGAGCCAAATCACGGTTCCGGAGAGGGGAGGTCGCCCGTCCGTCCCCAAGGCCTTCGGGAGAGGACTTTCGGGGCAACTTCCGGGGGGATTTTAGGGTCCGTGCTCTGGCGTCAACACCCCCACGCCACTTCAAGACACGGCGCAAGGTCCCGGCTGAATCTGACAAGGAGAGGGCTTCCAAAACGTAAGCCCTGTGGGTTGCCAGGTTCTAGAAGGGTTTGCATTTTGGGGGCTGAGTTTTGGTCTGTTGCAGTTGGGACGTGGCCGAGAAGCTGCGGCCGAGAACGCGGAGCAGGGGGAACTGACGGAACGGAGTTTGGGCCTGTCCTCCTCCCGATGTGGCAATTAGAATTCGGGGGCGCTTTTGCAGTGGCAAGACATTCATAAATTCGTAATTAATGCATTGTACGAAAATAAATTCTGATTTTTTGCCAGCTGGATTCCTAATTCATCACCAGCACACAGCCCAATTTTCGGAATTTTTGGAGAAGGTCTAGGTCAAAGGGTTAGCATTAGAACGGTCGGGGCAGCCCGTTGCGTGGCAACCGAGCTGGCACCCTTCCCCAAGTCAAACGAGGCCAGGATCTTTGCGGGGCTCCCTCACAAGAGGGGGAGAGTCCCGGACCTCGTGAGGCGGATCCAAAAAGTTCCCCGGAGACAACCCTTCCTCGATAAGCGCCACGGGGCCGCACACTAATGACCACCCTCCCGGAGCACGGTTCCCCTATCCGACCGTTGGATCCTCCATTCAGGGGTCCCTCTTCGGGAAGGCCCAAAAGATTCCAGATCGGTCCGGGAGAACTTGTCAAACCGCGGAGCGTCCTAAGGTCGGCCTTGTAGAAACCGCAGTGTTTTGTGGTTCGGGCACCGGGGAGGCTCCGGAATGGCAAAACGACCTCGCCATGTCGTCCGGAATGGCGAAATTACCCTAAAAAGCAAGTTACAAGGTCGGTTTTGCAAAAGAAAGAAACACTCACGCCCTCCACGACAGTATCCGGCATGCACATCCTAGGCCAATTGACTACGAGTGTGCTGGACATGAGCTACTTTGACGCTTCTTGGAGGTTGGGTGGTCTTTTGGCCACGGAACTTGGTCCCCAACGAAAATAAATTCTGATTTTTTGCCAGCTGAATTCCTAATTCATCTCCAGCATATAGCCCAATTTTCGGAATTTTCAGAGAAGGTCTAGCTCAAAGGGTTAGCATTAGAACAGTCAAAGGGGCAACCGAGCTGGCACCCTTCCCCAAGTCAAACGAGGCCATAACCTTGCAGGGCACCCTCACAAGAGGGGAGAGTCCGGAGGCAGCCCTTCCTGGCAGCGCTCCCCCGGGGGGCCGCACGCTAATAACCACGCTCCCGGAGCCCGGTTCCCCTATCCGACCATTGGATCCTCCGTTCAGGGGCCCTTCTTCGGGAAAGGCCAAAAGATTCCAGATCGGTCCGGGAGAACTTGTCAAACCGCAGAGCGTCCTGAGGTCGGCCTTGTAGAAACCGCAGTGTTTTCATGTCGTTCGGGCACCGGGAAGGCTCCGGAAAGGCAAATCGACCTCGCCAAGTCGTCCGGAATGACGAAATTACCCTAGGGAGCAAGTTACAAGGTCGGTTTTGCAAAAGAAAGAAACACTCACGCCCTCCACGACAGTATCCGGCATCCACATCCTAGGCCAATTGACTACGAGTGTGCTGGACATGAGCTACTTTGGCGCTTCTTGGAGGTCGGGTGGTCTTCTGGCCACGGAACTTGGTCCCTAAGCCAGTGTCGACGTTCTAAGTCCATTGGCAGAGCGAAATCACGGTTCCGGATAGGGGAGGTCGCCCGTCCGTCCCCAAGGCCTTCGGGAGAGGACTTTCGGGGCAAGCAGCTTCCGAGGGGATTTTAGGGTCCGTGCTCTGGCGTCAACACCTCCACTCCACGTCAAGACACGGCACAAGGTCCCGGCCGAATCTGACAAGGAGAGGGCCTCCGAAACGTAAACCCTGTGGGTTGCCAGGTTCTAGAAGGGGTTGCGTTTTGTTGGCCGAGTTTTGGCCTGTTGCAGTTGGGACGTGGCCGAGAAGCTGCGGCCGAGAACGCGGAGCAAGGGGAACTGACGGAACGGAGTTTGGGCCTGTCCTCCTCCCGATGTGGCAATTAGAAGTCGGGGGGCGCTTTTGCAGTGGCAAGACATTCATAAATTCGTAATTAATGCATTGTACGAAAATAAATTCTGATTTTTTGCCAGCTGGATTCCTTATTCATCTCCAGCGCACAGCCCAATTTTCAGAATTTTTGGAGAAGGTCTAGGTTAAAGGGTTAGCATTAGAATGGTCGGGGCAGCCCATTGCGTGGCAACCGAGCTGGCACCCTTCCCCAAGTCAAACGAGGCCAGGACCTTGCAGGGCTCCCTCACAAGAGGGGGGAGTCCGGATCCCAGGAGGCGGGATCCAAAAAAGTTCCCGAGGCAGCCCTTCCTGGCAGCGCTCCCCCGGGGGCCACACGCTAATGACCACCCTCCCGGAGCTCGGTTCCCCTATCCGACCGTTGGATCCTCCGTTCAGGGGCCCCTCTTTGGGAAGGCCCAAAAAATTCCAGATCAGTCTGGGAGAACTTGTCAAACCGTGGAGCGTCCTGAGGTCCACCTTGTAGAAACCGCAGTGTTTTGTCGTTCGGGCACCGGGGAGACTCTAAAATGGCAAATCGACCTCGTCAAGTCGTCCGGAATGGTGAAATTACTCCACGGAGCAAGTTATAAGGTCGTTTTTGCAAAAGAAAGAGACACTCACGCCCTCCACGACAGTATCCGGCATCCACATTCTAGACCGATTGACTACGAGTGTGCTGCTGAACATGAGCTATTTTGGCGCTTCTTGGAGGTCGGGTGGTCTTCTGGCCACGGAATTTGGTCCCTAGGGCAATGTCGACATTCTGAGTCCATTGGCAGAGCCAAATCACGGTTTCGGAGAGGGGAGGTCGCCCATCCATCCCCAGGGCCTTCGGGAGAGGACTTTCAGGGCAAGCAGCTTCCGGAGGGATTTTAGGGTCCGTGCTTCCGGGGGGATTTTAGGATTTTTTGTTCATTCTCTTCACTTAGAATAAATTGTAAAGTGCTCAAAAGTTTCCTATTGGGACGGGATATGTATATTGACGGTAGACATAAACACGCTTTTATATACCCACCATTTGTGCTTCAGGGACGATCTTCCTAAGAAGGATGACTCCGGAAGTGTCTTTTATACTACACTGAGGGACGCGATTTCAAATAATATCTCTCATTTATGGCCTCCCCGCGGTCTAGGGGAGTGCCCTGGCGCTTATGACCAACGCGAAATAGAGAGCGTCAAAAATAAAATGAAAAAGAGTTTCCCAGAGATAGAAAAAGCAAAGAGCTTTAACTGGAAGAAGCTCGTTTCGATGATGGGCGAGCTTTAACGAAAAAGGAGGTACATGACCTTTTGCGTTGATCTATCAATTTATATCAAAGGCAAAGAGTGCTTGATAAACTGAAGTCGGATTGCAAAAAAGTTGGAGGCGATTGGTCAAAAGTCCCTAAACCACTTAATCTCCACAAGGAAGATATCAAGGTATTTCTTTTTTTTTGGTCATTCGTTCACTTTAACTTGTGATAATGTTGTGCCTTGCAATCAAATCGCATTCGAACGTGCAAAGGATCCAGAACAGAAACATACAGAACGGACTGCGAAAGCAACTGCAAGTGGACGAACTCCGTCTCATTTGGGCTCTGGCGGTCGGAAAGGGTTTCACCATAGATTCATAAGAGCTATATTAACTCACATTAATTTTAATAAGAACTTTAAATGTCATTAGCTAATACTCGTCATATTGTCATAGTACTAGCTATACGGGTTTCCCCCTAGCAAGGAGCACGTACAAATAGCCACTACTCGTGGAGCTGTTTATCTATATCAACAGTTATACGAAGAGGGAACCATCCCACATCACGGGAATGCCAATGTGCGTTGTATGTAATTATTATAATTCTATGAACTAAATTAATGTCATATTCTTCTGGTTTTTATAGGAAGCAGTGGAACACATGAACCAAGCCCTAGACGAAGGCGCAGGGCGAGGGGTCGACGAGGGAGCATCGAACTTTGATGGAGAGCCATCCAATCGTGACCCTGAAGCTGAGGTTCAGAGGCGTCCTCAAACCACTTACTCGGATGACTACTCCACCGACTCTAACAGAGATTAGCTCTAGGCTAAAAGGGTGGATACTCCCCTTAACGAGTCTTTTCTGATTATTTAAAAATATAAATACAATACACGATTTTCAATTAAAAAAAAAAGGTGACATGCCTTTTGCCTCTTGTACACCATATTGTAATTATCTAAGCAAAACATTTTTTTTTTTAAATTCTTTTTACAGGACGTCGCATGCGACGTCAACATTTTTTATTACACGTGGATTTTTATTACACGTGGATTTTTTGGGTTGCCCCTAGGGGGGCAAACCCTCGTTTATGTGGGTATGTGGGCATATCCAGGTATATGCCGGCATATGCCTAGCATATACCGGTGATTTAAAAACCGGGCCGGTGCACGTAAGTGTTAGGGTCGCCAGCGTTGTCCGGTGGATCTTTGTGCAAAACCCTCGTTTATGTGGGTATGTGGGCATATCCGGTATATGCCGGGCATATGCCTAGCATATACCGGGTGGACCGCTAAAACCGGCAGGTGCCTGTAAGTGTTAGGTCGCCCGGCGTTGGCCGAGTGGATCTTTGTGCAAACCGGCTAACCGCTTTCGTGTTGTTCCGCTTTCACGTCCGGATTCGATTAATCAAGTGGGTTGTGAAGATTAATCAGGTTTGGGGCTGGATTTGAGAGAGATTGAAGGAAAAATGATGGAAAAAAAGCGGAGATGGAGCGAGAAGGGCGGGGAAGAGGGCGGGGCCGTAATCGAAATTTTAAGAGCTTTGCGAACGAGGCCGCCGCATTCTTTACCCCTGTTTTTGTCCATTCCTCCATGGATCTTGTTTCAAAGGGATTTGCTCAAGAAGGTATGGTATCTCATTAATTGCATTCCATTGTGTGCCTTTCTTCTGTGCTGTTCTTTTCCTTTTATATGTGCAGTCGTCCCATTGGTTATGCACTCTTGAGCTTATACATCGATGCTTTCTACATGAAGGCATTGATGTGAAAATAAGGAACTTTGGGATGGGTGCCCTTCCTCCAGTCAAAATCCCTTCTGTTGATCTACTTGACCCATTTTGCCATCCTCGATCCTCCGATTGCACATCCATGCAGCTTATCTTTGAACTTCAAATATTGTTGGACAAAAGATGGGCAACAAATCTATCCTACTTGAGCATCCCTAACCTTCTCTAGATATGTCCACATCGAATAATGCTCTGATTTCTGTTGTGATGGGATGAAGAAGGAAGTGAATATGAAGGTCCATTAGTTGGCACATCTGGATGTTCTTCAGGCTATTTATTCTAACCTGTAAAACAAGGCTATTTACTCTAACACCTTAAAATGCTCCATAGCGATTATAAACTTGGGATTAGTCTATTTCCTAAGTCTTATACCTTTATAAACCCTTGTGCATCGGTGACTACCTAACCATTAAATTCCCTAAAATTTATTTCTCTTTTTGTTTGCACTAGGATGATGGAGTCGATGCTAGGGCGATGCAAACAAGGATTAAGGAGCAATTGTCACAACTGTGGGCCAGAGATGGCCTTGTTTGAGCCTTTATTTACAAAAACACCGGTCGGCATCGCCATTGCACCTATTTCCGGAGATTACGCCGTAAAAATGGGGCCGAGTTGTTTAAACGCAGCACAGGGCAAGCGATAGTGGAACTAGTGCATTTACTTATAAACCCTGTTTTAGTCGGGACCCGAAATGTAGATGGTCTGTTTCCTGTTTATTTATTCCCTAGAGTAACATTCATATGTTGTTTGTCATAGTTTTCTGCTTTGTAAAGTTGGAAAGGCTTTTTCCTACCTTTTAATTCATATCTGCTGTTTGTGATTATTTAGGGCAGTCAAATGTTTGTTTATGTCATGTCAACTCTTGATTAAAGTATACAATGTTTTCTTTCATGATTTGTAGGTTAGGAGACACTTGCAGTTGCTTCAACGTTCAGGACTCGAAGAAATTGTAGAAAGCTTTGTGCGGCTTCTACCTTCATGTAATGGAGCTATGAAATCTAGTTCAACAAAGTATGTTGCTCGTTTTTTCATGTGGTTTGAAAATATTGTTTTCTTTTCTGGGCAAACTTTTCTTGGCCCTATTCTACTGATACAAAATTTCTCTCTGCAGTTGCTTAATACACTCTAATTTTGATCCTTAATCCAGTTGTTCTGTATCAGGCCCAAGAATGCGGTGGAAGAACTGAAGCTTGGAAAAACGTTTTTGTGGAAATTACTTGGAATTGCTAGATTATTAGAACAGGTTTGAACTCAAGAACCATGTCCAATGTAGGCATTGGTAATTCAAGGTATTCATGTGATCGATCTCCTCTCTGACATGTGGCTCATTCCTGCCTGCAGATGGATAATCCCATCCTGCGCCAAGCGAGGCTCAGATCCTTATGTGTATTACATCAACACTCTCATTTTATGCGAGAAGAAGATGTAGCACTATTTATTTTCTCAATGTATAAACGCATTTATTTAAGGGAGTTCTTAGTCGGTCTTTCTTCATGCCGCTTTTGTCTTACCATCTTTGGCGGTTCTTTAAATGATTCCGTGCACTACTTCTCCGTGTTCTCGGCTTATATTATTCAAAGCTGTTGATTTTGCATGTTCATTCATGAGTACTTCCTTGTCCTCATGTACAAGCTGCTTTTATGAAGTTGTCACGATCTTCAATATGCTTTTCGGCGATGCGCCAAGACAAAGAAAGCACCCACCGGCACCTTTACGCAGCCATCCAAAGGGTACAAATTTGAGGTGGGTCTAGTAGTTTGTTTATATCGGGAAAGCAAATTTACTCAACTTAGCTATTTTTCACCGGATTGTATTTTTCTCACCACATTGCAGTGGTTTAGGGCATGCAATGAGAAAGTTCCTTTGTCCTTGAAGTGTGAGGTTGATGGAGTAAGGCATCGCCTATATGAGGTGAAAAGCCATGAGGCTAACCAAGAAGAGAACGATATGTCGTAAAAGTGAAGCCTCTTGTATCCACGTTCGTGCGAGATACTACAAGAATAAAATACAACGTTTTAGGGGACACTTATATTGGTGAGATTATGTTTTTAGCATTCGTTGTGTGCATGCGGTATTACTCTATAATTTGCATTTTACTTGGGGGATGTGGATAGTGAGACAACTTGTGAGAATTTGCTGGGAAAACAACCTTTGAAGCATCTATTCTCATTTCAACCTGCACTTCAGCAGAGGAAAGTTTGCAATTGAAAAAAAAAGATGGGCCGGTATCCATAAAAGGAGCTTCCAAGGACACAAAAAGAGTGGCCTATGTATCCATAATGTCCAATAGTCACATGGGTAATACAGCTGAAAAAGATAATGTGGCTAATACAGTTGAAAGGAATAAAGTTATTTCTGCCCCTGAACATGATGGACTAGCTGCTATCCATGAAAGTGATGGGAAAACCAAAAAGTTAGTCTTGATGTTCAAGGAGGGACAATGCTTGAAGGCGGGACGAAACCCTTTTGATTTCTTTCTAGCGATGAGGGAGATGCCACATTCTCTTGAGGATCAGAGTTTGTAAGCAAATGAATAGTTTCTGTGTACATAGTATAAAGGTCAAATACATAAATCAAGTTTCATTCAATGACATAGATCAATCAAAATGTTGATGATAAATTCAAAATATTGATCCGGTGAACTCTTCCAATCACTACACTAGCAGAAAGGGTCTTATTTAACTTATTATAAAATGAAATCGATTTATCTTCTATTTTGTCCAAAGTGAGAGCGACATGACAATTATCATTTGTAACCAATTGGGGCCACCTTTGTCGCTTAGAACCGCTCATAACGTCTTCAACATGTACATGTTCTTAGAACCCCTTGTTGGTACTTGGTCTACTAGTATGATGTTCCATTAAACCATTAGAAGATATGCAAGACTTCTTAGTGATTGACATAACTAGTTGTTAGCATCAAGCTAGGAAATTGAGATATTAACGCTGGCGGTTGGTATGGAAGACTTCATGATGTTGCCTTTAAATGTCGGCATCTTTGTGCTACTAACTACTTTTGGATCTCACCGCTAAGTTTTCTTTTATGTTTGAAATCCTTATTGATAGCACACCAAAATAAGGCTACCTTCACATGTGAAGAGGCTTCTCACCCTAAAAATTTGAACGAGGTTGAGATCGTCATCTAGAACAAGCTTCGATTTGGTCCCTTGTTTTTTTCTTTTTTGAGGTCAGGTTGGGGGCACCTGAGAAGAGTGTTCTAACAGTCTCTTTTTATTTTTGACTAGAAACGGTGCCACTGTTGTTGGGAATAAGTTAAACTGGTAAATCATACATAGTAGTAATGAGAGAAAAGAACATTAATAATTTAAATGTACTCCACTGTTAAAACGTTTGAGCTTTTCCCCCTTCCCATTTTTCCTAGTTGGTCGGATGTTAAATGTTCTATACCTTTCCCCTTCCTTTTTTTTTCTAATCAGTCGGATGTTAAATATTCTATCTATTTATTTATAATATTCTATTCTATCTATTTATTTATCTTTTGTCTTTCTCCGCTTTTCCATTCTTTTGTATCCCCCTTCCTTTTTTTTTTTTCTAACCCAAGAAGTCCAACAAGTCAAAGCCGTCATGCGCTCCGCGACGCCGCTCGACCACATCTGGACAGACTTCAAGCCCGCTCTTTGCGACATGGTATAGGTATAATTGTGCAAAAATACCCTCTGGCCATGGAGGGCAACCCTCCGTGCGCAGCACCTTGTTTATTACACGTGAATTTTTCAATTTTTTTTACGTAACGTCGCATGCGACGTCTAGTTTTTTTATTCCATGTGGCTTTTTTAATTACACATGGATTTTTTTATTACACGTGGATATTATATTACACGTGGAATTTTTATTACACGTGGATATTATATTCCACGTGGATTTTTTATTCCACGTCAATTTTTTATAAATATTACATGTGGCTGCGACGTCTAGTATGCGATGTCTATGTCACGTATTCGTCACGTATGCGTCACGTATATGTCACGTCTGTATCACGTCTGTATACGTCGCATGCGACCTCTAGTACCGCGTCGCATGCGACGTGTCTGTAGCGACTTCTGTGTCACGTGGTCAGACGTTACAGACGTCGCTAAATGGCCTTTCTCTTGTTGTGTAATATACATATAATGAATTATGTACATAATGTACTATCTAAATGTAATTTTAGTTGACCAGAACAAATCCGATCACATAAGTTGCTGGAAGCAGACCTCGCAACTGGTTACAAAAATGGATCCTAGGCCCGCAATACAGGACAGTAAAAGCATACCTACCTGCCTACCATACCTTCTCTTCGTTCCTTTTTTCCAACCTTTTTCATGTGTCCGCTTTCCTCCTTTCGCCACCCTCTTCCCATTGTCCTTGTGCTTGTTTCCCCTTCCCTTTTTTTCTTTCTTTTCCTTTTTCCATGCTCTTTTTCCCTTTTTTTTGTCCTTTTCTCACCCTTTCCCTCTTTCCCTTTTTCCCTTCCCTTTTCTTTCCCCACCCTTTTCCTCTTTCCCTTTTCCCGTCATTCTTTTTCTCTTCCCTTTCCTCCCTCGCCGTTTTTTTTCTCTTTCCCTTGTTCCATGCCATTTTTCCCTTTCGCCGCCCCCTTTTCACTTCCCTTTCCCTCTTGCCTTTTTTCTCGTACCTTTTTGCTCTATGTTTTTCCCCTTTTCGTCCTCCCTTTACCTTTTCCCTTTCCTCTTAAGAGATCAAAGCATGTCCAATCACGGTGGCGGGAAGTTGTGCGGTAAATCTAGGCCTTCGGATGTAATCTGATGATCTTAGCCGTCCAAAATAGGGCACCATTCACAACGAACACACGATATAATTTTATAATAGAAGAAGATGCAAGATGTCCGCTCATAGCAGAGTGTTGCAAGGGCCAAAACTAGTCTCATACTAGTTATAGTGCCCGGCGTTGCTGGGCATAGGCTGGAAACTTGTAAATGTTCCCGCTTCAATGTTTACATCCATAAGTAACTGTTTGTAGTTCTAAAACCTTTGATGTAGACAAATACTCGCTAGACAAATAAACTTTGCCAACACGTATTTCCAAATAAAGCACAAACATGAAAGGGGCAAATGAAAATCCATCAGGACATCACATCGACAGTAATATGAGACATTCACCCTATGAGTTTTTATTATCTAAGAGGTTACAATTATAATCTCACATTATGAACATATTAATCTTCTAACAATTCCATTATGTATTACGAAAGGGGGTTTAAAAGATGTTGAAATTTTTATGTTCTTCTTTGTCAAGGGGGTTTTTAAGGATATTGAAAAAACTAAGCTCTTTTTTGTTTGACAATATTTCTCTTAAGCTTGAAGGAAGGAAAGAGGTAGTTAAGAAATGTGTTGGGTCTATGAGACGAAACTGTCCAATTACCAGTATATATGTTGGAACTCATAGTAAGAATGTTGAAACTTCATAAATTATGGAATGTTATTTGAACATTATAGTAACAATGTAGGAATGTTATAAAAATAAATCAAGTGTATATGCATTGGCTTTCCATTCAAGGGAAATTGTTGTGTTGTTTGACAGCAATAGGTTCATTTTTTCACAGAAAAATCAGCTTAGTTCAATAAAAATTTGAGCACTCTGCTATAGAAATCATGGGTGATATGTAGAGCTGCCTAGCTGGTATCAAAAACGTTGTTTGACAATGGATGTCATCAATCCTTCTTAGCCCTATAGTTTAAATTAAAATATAGTACCCAAACTGGTGTAAACTGTTTTATTTTACTATAGGCCTGAACAATTTCCATGTCCTTGAATTGCTGTTCAATAAGTCCAATGACCTTGTCAATTTTAGGGTGAAATATTGAACACCGCGTCCACCGCTTTCGAGCGCCAATAGAGTATAATCCTCTCTAACTACCCCTTGCTTCTTATCATATTCTTTCCATGCCATGCTTAAGGCACCTGGAATCGGCCATGGAAGACTTGATGACTCGGTAAAACCACATTTTCTATTAAGCCACCAACTCTGCAACTCTAAGGCAATAGTAGGATTCTTTTGACTAAAACTGTCGAAGCATTCAATTTTTTAGCACACAAATTTCCTGAAGTGTTCATCCACAAACATTCCACCACCTATAGTTCCACTATTCATATTTATTTCTCGAACTTGTAGCGAGATATCATTGACTTTTTCATGTGATGCAAGGTCTATAGTTCCACCACCAATATCAACAACTACTTCGCATGCCTTTAAGTAAAGGCGGTTTCTTCCGGGAATACATAGAAGCCGCTTCAAGGTTCTAAACACTTGTGGCGGAGGATGTGGGCTAAGCGCAAAGGATCCCTACAATTTGCCCCTAAACCATTCCAGCCTTTTACGCACACACTTCCATTTTACGCTTTTATTTGCTCACTCCATATTGCAAGCATCAGAGACACCATTTTACATGAGACTTTTTGAAAACGGTTCTTTGCCATACTTTTCTTTCCGGTTAAGCCTATGGCAAACTCCGACATGGCTCTCAAATAGTCTGTTATCGACCTCTCAACCGTGATACACGAAGGCAATTCCTTAGGATATTCGGAATTAAAAAAGAGCTTGAACTTGGTGAAGAAGTATGACCGCGTTATTATTAGCATCTATAAGCGAAGCAATATCTCCAATGCTTTCCTTTTTCTTTTTCTTTGTATTTTGCAGCTTCTTTGAGGTACTCCATTTCTTTAATTCCAAGGAGCCATCAGGTCCAGTCAGGGCATAGTACAAACTGGTCTGGGTTTTGCAATAAAACTTGCCAGAAGCAGCTTGCCTTAGAAGGCTTCCTACTCTGAAAGGCTCAAAGGCACAAAAGCCATAGCCAAATATGCAGAATAACTTAAGGACCTAAAGCAAGCTATCTATCTTTGCTTTTGCCTTCCTATTCTAAGAAGTATAGATCTACAGCAAATGCATGTTCTTGGGCCTATCCACAAACAAATGCATCGTGTCCACTGTTTCTGAAGTTAGATTATCGTTGCCAACAGAAAAATGAAATGAATGAAGAAGAAGAACAAAGCCAAACATAAACCAAAATCTTACCTCACTGGCTCAGCTACGAAAATAAACCACCGTCGATTTAAACATCTCCTTTGACTACCATAACCAGCATGCATACCAACTCGCATGACATAATCCTCTTTTTAGAGCCATGAGCGAGAGATTACGGCGAGGAGCGAGATTTTGAGTGATGAACAAAGGTTTTGAGAGTTTCTCCTCCTGAATACCTACCTGCAAGCCGACACTGTAGAATCCTTTGCAGTCATATACCATAGCTGCTATTGTGCAAGATCGAGCTTCCGGCACGTCCTTCTCTGCTTTAACGACTGATGTTCAACATCAAAGTGAGCTCCAGATCCTGTGCCTACACCTAATGGGTCCACTGTTCCACCATCGCTGCCAAAATCCACCATAGCTGGGAGCTCAAAATGCCCCAACCATATTTTCCCGACAAAGAGGAGGCAGGCTACTCCACACAAACAATAACTTAAACTAAGAAAACTATCTTGAGTTCTAGCCTAATAGCGACTCCAAGCCAAGCAGAGGACTTAGCACAGAGGATGGCTATGGCGGCCGTTTGACGGGGAGAAGGCAACCACACCACAATACGAAACGAAGGGCGAGATGATGCCCACGTGGCCTGATATAATCTCAGCCGCCCAATCTAGGGCGAGGTTCAAGACAGACATACACAATAATTTTATAATAAAGGATAGCAAAATCGGATAAGGCACAGTGTCCTTGACACGTAGTTGCACTTTCTCTAGCTTATCCCATGTGTTCTTGCTAATCGCTGGACCCCAGACCTCTACCCCATATAGCAATACTGGTTCAACGAGTACTTTGAACAGGTGTGCTAAACGTGCCCAGTCACAGAGGTCTATTTTGTAGCAGCTATTCTGCATATCATACAGGGCTTTCCATCCTGCGATGACCCTTCTTTCATATAGTCATCCCATACCATGCTAGCAGAAAAGTCGATCAAGATACTTGAAAGTCCTTATGACATCCACCTTCTGTCCTCTGTAATAGAGATATGGGATATCATTCTGCAAAAAGAGGATTTCCAAGAGCTTAGTTTTCTGCAGGTTCACCGTCATTCCTGTTGTGTCACAGAACCCACTAAGAGCATCCAAATGTTGCTGCATACTTCTGGCTGTATGGGACAACAAGTCCACATCGTCTGCATAGAGCAATTGTCTTCTATATGCATCTGGTAGCTGCGGGCCACAGCCCCCATGTTCTTGCATCCAGGTCTCCAATTTGTCAATGTAGAGACCAAAGAGCGTTGGGGATAACGTACATCCTTTTCTAACCCCTATGGTGCTAGCAACTCGCTAATCTGATGCAGGCAATGCAACATATATTCCATCATAGAGTCTATAGATGACATTTTGTAAGTCCTGTGGGACATGCAACTCCTAAAACGCTACCACAACCGGCCTCGAGGGAACGTATCATATGCAGTCTTGAAATCTATGAAACAGCAATATAGGTCACGTCGCGCATTGTGGTTAGCTTCCATAAGGATTCTGAGAGTGAATATGGGCAGGGCAAAACCCCCCCGGCCATCTGCGCACACTCTAGCTTCCTCAACTCACTGAGTTAGCCTCTTCTCCACCACGCCTGCTAAAAGCGTCACGAGTAATGGGCTAACCATGATCATGCGGTAGTTCGCCGAATCATCCTATTACCTGTCTTATGAATGGGGATGACCTTGCTAACCATCCACTCCTGTGGGAGACCTTCCCTTATGGCCTAGTTAAGGAAAAAATATCAAGAAAATAAAAGAAAAATATTTTTCAAAAATACGAAGAAAATGTCCCCAAATAGCACCCATTAAACACCACGTGTCACTGAAATAAAAAGTGTCCCAATCTCTGTGCTTTGACCCAAGTATACATGTTTTGTTGGGAAGTTGAAGGAAAATGGGTTGTTAAGAGCTCTATATACGGTGGTATTGGTGCAAACCCTTCTGCTGAGAGGCTGTTAGGGTTGTAGAGATTGTTAATACCTTCCAGTTGCAGGAGCAGTCTGCGTTCAACAATAAGGGTTTTTTGGGCTATATTAAGTGCTATATCAAGGCTTTGACCCCCCTTTTTCTTGAAGATCATTGTGATGAGTTTAAGAATGGAAAGCAGTGTAGAATAATGATACAACTAGCATGATCTTTGCTATATTGGGGTCAACATCATGCAAAAGTTTCACCCTAGTTATATGGAGCAATGCATCTGGTTGACATTTGCATATATTTCGTTGTCTTTAATGCCTTCGATTTTTTTCTTATCAGCTACACAATCTCCCTCTCCCTTCACGAGCATCTTATTTAACAACCACGGCCATATAGGAACCAAAAAAAATACACAAGGTTTTTGTGTGATCCAATATTAAGCGAATATAAATAGATTTTGTTCCAAATGTTCAGGGTTATGGTTTTGAATTGATTGTCAAAACATGACTTTGAACTATGATTTAAGCCCCTTCACCCTCCGGCCATGGAGGGCAACCCTCCGTGCGCAGCACCTTGTTATTTTCAGAAACGTTTCATCTTGGGATGTGATCTACCACTTGAATGGTGGGATTAGCAAACACATCATTTTTTATGCCCCAATACCTAAACCCTACTAAATCCATATAGGTTTTGACAGCCTTCCTTGCTTCTAAAATGGTCGACAACTTATGTGTAGAGTTTTCTCAAGGGCCCAAAGAGAGACCCCAAGAGAGAGAACAAAAAACCCTTCCGAGGTGCCGGTTCCAAACTTCGCGATGGCTCGTAACAGGCAGGCATTGCGCGATCGGGCATTGCCAGAAGGCACGACATGACTGTTGGCTTGTGCGGTTGCATCTACACGGCCAGAGTCACCCTTGGAACATATGTTTAAGTAGTAGACGACCGATCAAACGCATGGCTTACCTAGTACGTGCTATGTTTAGATTAACGCACTAGGCAAAGAGTGCATTGAGCGAAAGGTTAACTGGTTGCTCATATCAAGTAGAGATTAGATCCATTAATCATAAACTAAAGGTTGGTCTCAGGAGTAATTTAGATGCTTTGAAATCATGCGCAAAGTCAAAACAGCTTTTCGGGCTCGATAGAGTGGCTGAATTGAATTGGGGGACCACGTCATTTCCTCGTTGTGCCCCGAGTAAAAAAGGGGGAAATTTGGGGGTAGGCACATTCGTGCGGTGGATGCCCATTTCTTATTTTCAGAAACATTTTTTGGGACATGAGCTAATACTTGAGCGGTGGGATTAGGAGAATGCAAGAGTGATAATTGTATCAATGCATTCGAAATTGTAATGGTAAGGGTGTTGGGCGAACGAGATACATGCATATATCTAATTTCTAGAGTAGAATTCTTCTACCAACCTAAGAATCAACCATAGACAATCCACATGTGCCAACTGTCCCTTCGACTAGTATACTCGACCACTTTCAACAGTTGTCAAGGACTAACATTGGATCGCATTGTTCTTGACTTACGCACAAATGTTTTCGCATACGGACAACTCTATATGTCTCTTACATGGATACGCAAAAGAGGAAGATGCGTTTATCCTCCTCAGCCCCGAAACAACGAGGCAAACGACAAATATGGTCTATAAAGAACTCCTTTGCTAAGAAGGTATATTATTTTCACTCAAACTATTTTTTGTATTTAGTGCATATGTGCAGATACACAAGTCAAGGAACCTCTTAGTCAATAGGGTACATCCTTTTTGTTCCAAACAAAAGAAGAATGGATGGGATAAATAGTTTATTCCTTTATCATGAAATTCTAGGCTCTGCATAACCTACTTGCTGTTATAGGTCATGTGCACACGTACAACAATGCACAGTCTAAGAGCTTCTCCGTTAATAAGGTACGAGTTATGAATAATTCTCCTCCTACAATCGATGAAATAAATCGTTTGCTACTTTACTACTATGATAACAAAATGTGGGATTGGAACCAAGAAATAATGAAATGTTGTATCATCGTGGTGTTGGCCTAGTTGTCAGACTTATGAACCAAGCTATCCCCTTTTGAAGTTAACAACCCACTGACCAATACTGGATGTTAAATTGAAAAAAAAAAAAACTATTTATCGCAGCGGATGTTTAGTGGTTAGGCTATCAATCTGGGGTGCCCCCCATCGAAGCTTAAAACCCATTGGTTGTCGCTGAGGGTGATGGGGTTAATAATGTAAGCATCGCGATGTTGACCACTTAATAATGTAAGCATCGGAAATAGGCCATATCGCGGAGACATATGGTCCATTAGATCCTAACCCTAAAAGCGTGGGAGTTAAAAATACAATACAAAGATCCCTCATGGATCAAATATGATTTACTTACAAAGGACCTACACGGATCTGAATCATATCTGCAGCTATAGTACTCATAAGTCTCTCTCAACCTCTTCTTCTATCTAACTAATGCTACAATATCAACATCTTCTCAGTTAAATAGAATACTACATGAGTCAAATTCCCATTTTCTATAAACTATAGACAATCTTGAATACTCCAAGAAACCTCTTGCAAAAATAAAAATGAAGAGAAAAGAGATGAAGAGTAACTTGAACAATCTCCCTCTGTTGTGGCGTTCCGGCCAAATTATCGCCCCGGGGCATTATCTGCGTCTTTGCCTCGATCCACGCCGCGCCATTACTCCATTGGCGGTATGCGCTACGTGTAGCCGGGTGGGTAGCCCTAGGGGGCAACTCGCCAGAAATATGTGCAACTATTAATGTGCACATTTTCCAATGTACACATTAATGTGGGCACACATTTCCAAGTGGACACTTCATGCCAAGTGGGCCACACCCATAGGTGCAATTAATGTGCACATTTTCCAATGTACACATTAATGTGGGCACACATTTCCATGTGTGCACATTTGGCCACCTAGCCCTTAAAGGCAAGTGGGCCCATTTCCAATTATCCCACATGCCAAAAGAGGATAATTGGAAACCCTAACCAACCCCCCTTGTCTATATATAGGGTGGGAAACCCTAACTTGCCCAATTTTTCGATTTTTTAGGGCTTTAGAACTACTGTTTTGGCTGCCTCAGCGGCCAAAACCGCCTCCCGCTTCTGCACGGGAGAATTGCATCCTTAGTTTCCCTTGATTCGAGCTCCTCGGCCAGGATGGTCGAGCTCAGTCGAGGAGCCCCTCAAGGATCAGGTATTTGGCCAATTAGATAGTCTAAACCCTATTTTAGTCATTGAATCAAGGGGTTTAGCCTATTAGATTGCCCATAGCAGCCCCCTCTAGATCTCTAGATAGCGATTCTAACTAAAGAACCTAACTCTATGTTGTAGATTAGATCTAGTTCTTTAGTTCTCTCGTGAAAGTGTATGGAGGATGTATCTCTATGAACTCCTTGTATTGGGAAGGGGGTAGAGACCTAAAGCTTTGTAGTTGATGCTCCTAGAGTAGCCTCTCTAGCACACTTTGTAGATTCGGCTGTGCACAAGAGCCACACCGGGATATGGGTGAAGGGGCCAGACCGGCCGAGAAGGAGGTTCATGTCCCGACTCTTGAACGGTTCCTCACGGTGTGTAAGGCCTACAGGAACCATTGTGACTAGGTCCAATGGCTTGCCACTAGCGTCTGGGCAAGGCATGGGCTCGACTGCCCGTGAAGTGGTGTTCACTTTCCAGTGGGTTCACGAATCACGGGCAAAGGCCCTCTAGTCACCTTGAGTCCGCATGTAGATCTCTCGGAGGGAGTGATCCCTACCGCCCCATCGGGCCGGGAAGATGAGCCCGGGAGTAGCCCTTTGGCTATGCATCCGTGAGACTCTGATCGGTCCCCGACACTTTTCGCACCACTCTGCAAAGTGTGCACGGGGAGGGGCGGATGGAGTGGACAACCCTAAGCCATGTTCATATGCCAGCCAAATCCATTGCCATGAATTACTCGCCCCAGGATGAACTCCGGAGACCCAAGCCGTCCATCATCCCTTTGAGTCTCGAGCCTTGGGTAGGATTCCCTATGTGATGTCTTTGATCTTTGTCTATGCGAGATATGTGGAGGACCATCCTTCGCGTGATGGTCATATGATGTTGATGTATGTGCTACTTGACATGTATGTTTACACTTCCGCACTAGGTAGGCCCCGAGGGAGGGGGTGCAATGACCCTTCCACTCTTCCCAATTTGAACCCGCCACGGTTGCGGTGTCATGTGAGGGCCCCATTAGCATGGAGCTGGTATGGGGATGAACTCTGTTTGTATACGGTGAGTGCACCGTATACGGTAGGGGACGCGTCCAGGTATATCGAGCTATGTTCTTGGAGACCAAGAGCAAAGCAATCGCCATGTTCCCCCAGAGCACTAACTTGATAGGATCCTCAAACCTCGAAACATGAGAAATTTTTTTTCTCATTTTTGTAGTTATGCTAAGCTAGTAACAGTTAAAATGAATAAAAATGTAAAAAGATTAAAAATTGATGAGCCAACATCCAAAAAGTAGGGTGGTCTCACCGCGTCAGACCGGGGCATTTTGAATCTCAAAATCTTACAGGCGCAACGTGTGAGACATTCATCTTTGACACCAAAAAGTTGTAAATTACAGTAAAATAACTTGATAATTCTAATTTTAAGCTAAGAATCAGTAGAGTTAGCATGTTACATGTTAATTTAATAGTGGACCCCACCATGTCTCACACGTCGCGCCAGGACAGATTTTGAGATTCTCGAAATCGGGCTGGGCGCAACGTGTGAGACCTTGCTTAATTAGGTGTTTTAGATGCCTTAGACAACCCAAAAAGGTAGTTTAAAAGTTGACCTAAAATTGGCCCTATAAATAGACCCAGACCCCTCCCATTTTTCCTGTTCTTCCCTAGAACTTCGCTCGTGACTGCCAAGGCGATCTCCTGGCGCTTAGCTGCGATTGACAAACCGAAAAATGATGGCCCGTACAAAACAGACTGCTCGGAAGCCTCGTGGGAGCGAATCCTCCAGCGCCAGTGGTTCCGGCATCTTTCGGAGAATCCTCCAAGAACGCCTTCTCCGGGAAAGCGAATCTTCGTCGAAATTCGGGAAGCGTGGGATCAGACGGAGTGACCACACGTGAGCTCTTAGAGGACGGCCGACCGGATGTCATGAACCAGGATCCTCGAGGAAATTGCACAGAGGAGCAAGGAAGAGGAGGAGCATCGCCGGAACTCACCCCGAGGGAAGAGGCCGACCTGGCACGCTTCGTCCACAAGTATGAAGCCAAAGAGCGCCACGAGGGGAGCAAAGGACAAAGAGTCGGAAGACGACCCGACCACAGCCAGCGGGTCCAAGAAGAGGAAGGCCAAAGCCATAAAGGCAGGCAAGAGGAAGGTGGTGAAGGTTGGGAAGCGGGCAGTGGATCCCGCCATCAACGGCCGTCCGGAGAGGAAACCCGCCCCACCACCGACGATTTCGGATGAAGACTACGCATCGCGCGCCTTGACGGGGCAAGCTCTTCAAAGCCCCTCGGTCAGAGGAAGAGGTCCCGAGCGATAGCCCAAGAACAGGAGGAGGCCGGACAGCTAGCTAAGCCCCCACCTTTTCCGAGCGTGGGATAGGGTTAAAGCCCCGCGACCCAGTGAGGTTATGTGATAGACCAGTAAAGGTCTATCGGAAAGAGGATTAGAGAGCACAACTCCTATATGGAGAAGTGGGAGGCATACAATGCCTATTTCCAGAGCATCGGGTGAGAACAAATCGGAAGCGAGTACCCCCAAGGCAGAATCAAGCCACCGCCACCCGGGCCCAAGCCTCCCAGAGCACCGGGGAAGAAGCGGAGCAAGAAGAAGAAGTTAGAAGATAGAGCCCTCAAGGAGATCCGCCATTTCGGAAAGAGTTCACGGACTCTTGATTCCCCGGCGCCGTTCCAACGTTTGGTCCGCGGTTATGCAAGAATATAACACGAATCATGCGGCGTGGCCAAGCGAGATGTTGTTGTGTTTACGGGAGGCTGACGGCGAAAATAGTGCGACATTTTGAAGATTCAACGGCTTGCCGCGATTACCGCGCAAAGAGGGTCACCCTCATGAGGCGGGATATGTATCTTGCCGGGCACATCAAGGGAGAACGCCTTTGAATTTTGTAAATAACCGGAAAATTTTGTTAATATAAAGAAATTTTTGTGTAAATAAAGTGTCAAATCTGTTTAAATAGGTCAAGATATCGATCCCTAGCCTTTGTTTTAATTGAATTGGAGCTTTGAGCAAAATTGAGACGATGTCTCACCGCGTCAGCGCCGGACGATTTTGACATTCTCAAAATGGGGGGCATAACGTGTGAGACCATGCCCAAAAATGCCCAAAACAGCTCCAAATCGACCAATAAGGGTCAATTCTGCCTAACTTCGATGAGTTTAGTGGAATTACAGCCCTTAGATCACTTAAATCGAGTAAGCCTAGCCCAATTAGGACCCATGTCTCACACCGCGTCAGCGCGGGACGATTTCGACATTCTCAAAATCGGTGCTCAACGCAACGTGAGACCTCGCACTATTCTTCACCAAATGATCTCCAAATTGTACAATAGGTTCAGTAGTTGTCCTTAGCATGCTCAAACCCTAGAAATAGTCTTCAAACTTGCAATTGCATCCCTTAATAGGTCGGGGATTGCCTAATCTCGATAAATTCTAGGTCATCCAAAATTAGGGTTTCCCCTTTTCTATAAATAAGTTCCCCATTCCTCAATTGGCACCCTGCAAATTTGCTCTCCACTGCTTAGGCGATCTTTCAGCTCCCTGAGGCGCTTCTACATCCGTTTGATACTCCCTTCTTTGCTAGATCAATGGCCATTGCCGACTTGAGGCGATGGTACGGCCGCCGATGCCCATCTTTTAGAAGGCGGATGTCAACGACATCTTCCAAATCTTTGGGAAAAGAAATCGACATCAAGCTACGCTAAATGCAACCCCACATATATAAGCGGTGCTAGCGGAATTTCGGGCTAGGGTAGGACCCTCTCTTGTTCAAGTCCCCCTTGCATAGGATACTTAGTTCCCATCCCATCCCTTCAAAAGCGGCCTTGGGCGATGTCCCCAACATGCATCGCCAAGTACTTGACTAACAAAGCCAGAGGCTGCTGACTACATGGTCCTGACGACCAATAGGACCAAAGTACTTCTCTTACACCGCCCCCCTAGCCATCTTCTTATCCCACCGCCCGAGAGAACCCGATGGGGGCAACCTCTATCCCTCCGATGGAGGTAGACCCCATAGCGGTGTGCAAGAGGAAGAGCGGATCTTTGTGCGACAGCGAGGCAGGAAGCAAGAGGATGAGGAGGAGTCGGACGGCGAGAAAGGATACACCTGAGCTTCGACTCGGGCGAAGAAACGGCGCCCAGCGAGAGGTGATCAACCGGCGAGCGTGCCGGGGGCATCGAGTTGCTCCCCCGCTGGGCTAGGCATCACAAGCCTAGCCCCTATCATCATCAGCGGAGGAGTATCTACTCCTCGGCGACATCGAGAACCTTCCCCAATCTGAGGGAGAGGGAGCTCGATTTAGACGGCTTGCTCCACCAAGCTGCGGACCCACGCACACGGGCGACTTCATGCGTCAGGGGGAGCCTCGAGACTTTCCTTCAAAAAGTGAGAGGCCGACACCTACGGGGGGAGGCGACCTCCCATATCCGTGCCTACAAACAAAGATCCAAATGATGGGGCGGCCCGGGAGCTGCCAGCGGAGGGAGGAGTTCCTCGCCCTCCAAGAACAGATGGGGATCCGTGGAAACGAAAGCATCCTAATGCCGGTCCTTTGACACCACCCCGCCAAGAGGAGAAGGAATCGACCTCGTGAGGCTCAACCGACAATTGAAGACTACGTGAGCCGACCAAATCGAGGTCGGTCGACGAGAAAGTACGGGCAGGTACGGAGGGTCAAACAGTTTTTATAGAAGCTTCTACACACAACGGCAATTAAACGCCGTAATACTTGCCGCTTCAAGGATGGGAGAATAACAGCGGTAATACACCGCAAAGTTCAAATCCCGTGAGGTGAAGAAGGAGTGTTCATGCCGATTGCACTCTCTGCTTCGCGTGCATGCTCGAGCCAGGCAACAAACGCCGACTATGCGTCCTTTTAGTCAAGAGGGCAATGGCACTTGACCTCTTCGACTTCGCCATACCCCCAATCGACGCCGCAAGATTAGCAAAGTGGATCATGCCCCTTACATCCCAATCGCAGGGTAGAAGACCGTGAGAGCCATACAGGGAGGCTCGGCGGCAAGCATCATCGAGAACTTGGGTCACTCGGTAGGGGCGGCCCAAGTTAAGAAGTTTCTTGAAGACAACCCGTCTTCTGGGCGATTTCAAGACTAGTTAGACTCTTGATCCCTGAGACTTTTGTATCTGAAATATTATATGATATATGAATATAAATTATGTTTTGTTGATGTATTTTGCCCCACAATTATACCAACAAACATAAACAATGCAAGGGAACAAATGAAACTAACCATATAGCCATGAATTACTTGTGTATACAGCTAGAGGCCTAAACGCCAGGGGAACGACAAGCTATGAGACCTTATAGAAGAGCAAACCCGCCCAGACCACCCCGGCAAGGAACCTATTTGAAGATATGGAACCCATGACCCCGGAGGAGAGGAGATAGCCCGATGAGGGCGGACTGGAGGCGAGATAAAGGCCTTCATCGTCCCGCGAAGGTGGGTTGGTGGTGGCAACGCCGCTTCGATTACCGCAAGCATCAGCTTCGGAGAGCGGGGAAGGGACAAGAAGAGGAGCAAGAGAAGGAGATCCTCCAGCCGAATCTTCCGACTCAAGTTGGACTCGGACTCACCTCCGAGGAAGAGGAAGAACAGGCTTCGAACGCGAGCGATGGATGGAAAGCGGAAACACCCGGATGGGCGACAAAGAGATACGGGGGCCTCGACTACGAAAGAAGGTAGATTCCGCGCACCGGCAATGTATGGAAGGCCGGAAATGGAACAGTTCTCGGGGAGAACAGGTCAGGATTGGAAGCAGAGGCATGGCTGGACGAAATGAGTGAGTACGCAACGCGCTTATGGCATGAAAGATAAAGACAAAGGCGAGTTGCAACATCCAACTTGAAAGGAGCCGCACGGATTTGGTGGAAGGGTTATGCAAAGGCACATGGCTTAAGCGAGGATGCTTGTAAGTTCAGAAGTTCGCTAAAGCCTTCAAAAGCGCCATTCGTCCCCAAGGGAACATAAGTCCAAATGATCGCAGCAGTTCTATAGACTCCAACAGTGGAAACAAATCAGTCGAAAATATCTGAGAGGAATTCATGAGGCTAAAAAGGGATGTGCGAAGTTGGGAGAGAAGCATGCGATTGGAAAGCTATATCGAGGGGCTGAATGAGGAGATCCGGCGAAGCTTGTGAGACAATAAACCCTAGGGCGATATCGAAGCGAGTCCAAGGCTATAAGCTTGCGGGTCCGGACCTCCGAGAATAGCGGCGAGAAGCGGCGGTATTATCGGGACAAAGGCAAAGCAGCGAGGGAGTTATAGTCCCGGGCAGCCGGCCAGTCGCCTAGAGCCCCCATATGGGGGCAATCAAAGGAAGCGGCGGGGAGAAAAGCGTGTCCTTCAAGGACAAACAAGAGGGGTCAAACTACTCCAAAGCAGTCGCGATCCTTTTTGCGTGGCCATGCCAAGGAAAAGAGGCGGAGTGCATAGAAAAGCGCCTTTGCTTCAGGTGCTTCCAGCCAGGTCATAGGACGGCAAACCGCCCCTACGTCATGAGTGCGGCTCTAGCGGAGTTGGGAGATTGGGGCGCTTTCTGTCTGACGGCGACGGCCGAAGAAGCCCGCGCGACTACATTGGGGGTGAGTGTCATATCTTTGCACAATAGATCTGAGAACAAGCGGCAGAGCCGATATAAGGTAATTTCCACGGTAGGGAAGGCCAAGGCCAAGTCCTTCATAGTCTTGATAGACTTCGGGAAGTAGCCATAACTTTGCATCCCCGAATGGTTCAAATGTTGAAGTTGGAAAAAGTCAAAGCCAAGACCCGTTGTCTTAGCAAGTGGTGCGATAAAGGCGGGAGCAAGAAGAATCAACCGACATCGACTTGCCGAGGATTAATATCCGGATAGGGGCGAGAAGTAATGGGCATTGGCAAAGTATGACTTGATCATAGAATGGAGTACCTTGGGCCAGCGGGGGCCATTATCGATTGTGTAAGCGGAAGGTGACCCTCCCAGCGCTGGCAAAAGATCATCGAAATCCGCAGGTAAAGAAGTTGTCCCCATCATGCGGTGCATGTCTTCTAAGAGGCTGTTCAAGTGCATCAAGAAGCGGCGGTGGCATACATCTTCAAGCTTGAGATTAGTGGCCGAATCGGAAGGAAGCAAAGAAGACAAGGTGCTTTCGGCAAGTTCTTGAAGCAAGTAGCTTCGGTGATCCGCGGAGTTCCATGATCTCTTTCGAGGATAAAGATCAAGCGGCTCCCTCCTTATAGGGGAGTTGAGTGCGAGATTGCACTTTCGAACCGGGAACAAAGCCAACGAGCAAGGCTCCATATAGAATGACAACGCAAGAATTGTCGAGACTAAAGAAGCGATTCTGGAGGCTGCTTGACCTAGGTTTTATTAGACCTAGTGTTTTACCGCCATTTGGGCGCCCATTCTCTTCGTTAAGAAGAAGGATGGCGGTTTAAGGATGTGCATAGACTATAGGCGGTTGAACAAGCACACCGTTAAGAACAAATGCAGCGCTCCCGGTCGGATGACTTGATGGATCGGCTCAAGGTGCAAAGATCTTCTCCAAAATGCGACTTAAGGTCGTTATCATCAGATCGGGATAAAGGAAGAAGATATCCATAAGACCCGCCTTCTAACGCGGTATGGGCACTATGAGTTCACGGTAATGCCCTTGGCTTATCGAATGCCCATACGTTCATGAGGCTCATGAGCGACATCTTCGGGGAGTTCTTAGACACCTTTGTGATTGTTTTCTTTGATGACATTTTGGTGTATAGCGGATCCCTTGAAGAACATTACAACACTTGAGGAGAGTGCTAGAAAGTTGAAGAGGCACCGGTTATGCGTAAAGTTGTCGAAGTGTCACCGCCAAGAACGGAGAAAGGTAGAATACCTCGGTCCGCGTGATATCGTGGAAGGAATCTCGACGGATCCCGCCAAGATTGAAGCCGCCATCCGTTGGCCGCGCGAAGAATGTGCATGAAGTCGAAGTTTCCTCGGCCTAGCGGTACTACTACGGGAAGTTCGTGAAGAACTTTGCCAAGATAGCAGCCCCAGCTAACGGACTTGACGAGGGCAGAGAAAGTGAAAGATCGGGCGAGCCATAGCTCGATAGATGCCCGCATCTAAACATTAGATGTGTTAGATCCGCGATCGCACATCCGCATCGCATCTAACGTAAGATGCTTACACACCTTAAAAAAAAATAGCCCTTTTTTTTTCCTTTAGGTTTTGCACCTTTGCTAGACATTGCCACCACGGCTCCAAAACGATTTTGGCACTCCAAATGGGGAATTGGATTCTCTCGCTACTCCGAATCCGGACCCTTGCGGCCCGATTTAACCATATCGAGCCCATTCAGCCAAAACAGAGCTTTTTTTATGACAAACATGTTTGCTTCAACAATCTCACCTTTTGAGATTGTTCTTCAATTCACAGTAATGACGGAACTTGCTCTTCAATTCCTTTTCAATCTCACCTAAAACTCATTCAAAAGAGCAACAACTTGCATTTAATGATCGGTCGGACTCGAATGGGCATTCAAGCGGCCGCATCTGAACGGTAACAATAGGTAGTAAAGTAATAATAGGTATAATGATCAAGGCAAGGCTACTGTAGATTTAGAAGAAATTTTAATTTTACAAACGCATCTTATGCGCATCTAAAAGTATAGATGTTTCGATGCTTACGATGCTTTAGATCTCACGATCCGGCGCATCTATCTTTAGATGCTTTTTTTAAGCGCTAGGCGAGCATTGGCACAAGAAAGCCCAAGCAGGGTTTGAATTGTTGAAGGAAGCCTTAACAACAGCCCAGTCTTAACCTGGGACCGGAGAAAGATAAGCTTGTAGCGGCGGGCCAAGTAAAGATAGCTACAGTGCGGTCTTATGCAAGAAGAGGCGTGGTAGCGTATGATTCGAGGAAGATGAACGGCGCAAAACGCTACCCCCGCGATCAAGAATTGCTTGCGGTTGTCGGGGCATTAAGAATTTGGAGGCACTACCTTTTGGGAAGGAAGTTCCAGTTGGATCTGAACCACGAGCCTCCAATATGTATTCCGCGAACCACACCTCAACTGAGGCGTAGAAGGTGGATGGAGTTCCTTGAAGAGTGCGACTTTGATATAGTCTACAAGCCGGGGAAGCTCAATGTGGTAGCGGATGCGCCAAGGCATCCCGACAACTAGAGTGCATTGCAATGCAATTTCGGCGATCTCCGGCGACTTTGGTAAGAAGATTGAAGAGTCCTTGCCAGCGGATGTGGATTTTAAGGAAGTATGGGCAAGCCTCTCTAGGGAGGCTAGAACGGATAAGGAGCGGGGGAAGCCTTTAAACATTTTAAGAAGGAAGGCAACTGTTATACCATAAGAACAAGTTGTGCGTGCCGAATCATCGGTATAAAAAATTGATCCTCCACGACACGCTGCAGCCCAATAGCTGGCCATGCGGGATTCATGAAAACATATTTCAAAGTACGCAGGGCAGCTATTATTGGCCAGGAATGAAAAGCGGTGGCTTGCTACATCAAGGAATGCCCGGCTATGTCGGCGGACCAAAAGCGGGCGGCAATTCGGGGCATTGGAGCCATTAAGCGGTGCCAAGCGCTAAGTGGGAGGTAGTATCGGCATGGATTTCATCCGGGGACTCCCAAAAACGGCAAGAGGAAGGATGCCTTGATGGTAGTGGTGGTCGACAAGTTGTCTAAGATGGCACATTTTGTGCCTTGCGGGACCACGATCTGACTATGGACCGCGACAAAGCTCTTCACCAAAGAGATCTTCGAGGCTTCATGGCATGCCAAGGGAGATTATCTCCGACGAGGGGATCCGAAGTTCATGGCGCCTTTTGGCGGGACCTCTTTGCGACAATCCGCAACGAAGCTATCCATGAGCACGGCATATCATCCCTCGGACGGATGGCCAAGCGGAGGCGGACCAACGATTTTAGAGGACATGCTACGAAACTATGTGGGAATAAGCAAGGTATGTGGGAAGAATTTATTCACTTGGTGGGTTTGCATACAACGGCACCTGGCGGGAATCATCCCAAATGTCGGCGTTTATGATCAATTCACGGCTATCGATTTTAACTCCGCACACTTGGCACAACCCCGTGTCAAAAGTGGAAGTTTCGCGCGGCGGATGTTGGCGGATATCGCGGCGGCTTCGTGGAGGAAGTTCGAGGGTATTTGCTAGCAGCAAAGAAGTCGACAAAAGAGCATCGCCGACAAGCATCGAAACGATCGAGAGAGTTCAAAGTTGGAGATGATGTATGGCTCAAGATCAAAGGTGAAGCGGTGGCTCGGGGATCGGGCAATTGCAAGAAGCTTGCTCCAAGTGGGCTGGGCCTTCGAATAGTCAAGAGAGTGGGTAATCAATCCTACAAGCTAGACTTGCCGGCCACACCTAAAGATTCATAAAAGGTCTTCCATTGAGTTTGTTGAAGAAGCATACTCCAAATCCGCACGAAGTCTTGGATTCGCCAACGTTGTTGGAAATGATGGAGGAGCAGCCGAAATAGTTCGAAATTGATTCTTGATAAAACTTTCAAGAAAACGAGGAGATCGAAATTCCTCCGGTATTTGGTCAAGTGGAAACACTTGATTGGAAGGCTGACGTGGGTACTTAAGAAAGATTTAGTAAGCGTTACCCACGGTTTATGGAGCAATGGGACGGCAAGGTCATCTCCAGAAGAAATGCGGCTCGAGGCATGTCGATTTGTGTAGGTTAATTCTTGTGTAATTAAGATTAATCTACGCATGCAACCTATGCTTAGTATGGGTCGCATGCGTTGTTCACCGATGATGGGACCACTCACGGTGATCTCTAGGGCGTGGTGTAATGTCAATGTAGGCATGACCAAGTTTAAGCTTGGGCGAGTGGAAGGTAGATTAGAAAGTCTACTTACGTCCCCGCGAGTAGACGGCCCTCGAAGAAAGGAGGTCATTGAGGAATGCATTGATAGGGAAAGCACCTTTAGCCCCATATATGCTTTGATAGGAGGAATCTATCCTTCACGCCCCCGCGAAAAGATATCCTCCCGCCGGGCAACTAGAGGTGTAGGCATTAGCGGCATATAGGCATATAAGCGGCTCCGCATGACCATAATGGAAGATTCACCCTCTTCCCTCGGAGGAGATTAGCCATGCATCCATGTAGATAGGTGGGGTGGTCACCATATAACCAAAATTTTATTAATAATTAAATGGTACTAACGTGGTGTCGACACTGCATTGAGCCAATAGAGCCACGGAGGGCAAGGAGGTCGAAGAAGACGAAGACTTACAACACAAATTTTTGTTGGAATGTGTTGCAAGGAATGAAGAGTACCTCGGACGTTAATTTTAATTTTTGATAAACTTAATTGTCATGTTAAGTGAATTATTGGGTAACTTTTTAATGATGTTATGAATTGATAAGTTATTTCATAATATAATGTTGTGATAATGTCCTAAAAATATTACCTTAAGGTAATCTTAATAAATGTGTAAGGATTATGGTAGTTATCGTATGTATCGGGTTGATTCGCGGGTTAGGTTGATCCCAAGGTGGGGGACCCGCGATCTTTGCGGGCGACATCAATTCAAGGTGGGGAGAATGTGGCGTTCCAGCCGATATCGCCCCGGGGCGTTATCAAATGCTTGCCTCGTCGCGTGCACCACACTCCTCCGGTAGCGTGTATGCGCTAGCGTGTAGCCAGGGTGGGTAGCCCAGGGGCAACTTCGCCCGAAAATATGTGCAACTATTAATGTGCACATTTTCCAATGTACACATTAATGTGGGCACACATTTCCAAGTGGACACTTCATGCCAAGTGGGCCACACCCATAGGTGCAATTAATGTGCACATTTTCCAATGTACACATTAATGTGGGCACATTTCCATGTGTGCACATTTGGCCACCTAGCCCTTAAAGGCAAGTGGGCCCATTTCCAATTATCCCACATGCCAAAAGAGGATAATTGGAAACCCTAACCAACCCCTTGTCTATATAGGGTGGGAAACCCTAACTTGCCCAATTTTCGATTTTTGGGGCTTTGGAACTTCTGTTTTGGGCGCCTCAGCGGCCAAAGCCGCCTCCCGTTTCTGCTGGGAGAATTGCATCCTTAGTTTCCCTTGATTGGCGTCTCAGCGGGATGGTGGAAGCTTTCAGTCGAGGAGCCCCTCAAGGATGGGGTATTTGGCCAATTAGATAGTCTAAAACCCTATTTTAGTCATTGAATCGGTGGGTTTAGCCTATTAGATTGCCCATAGCAGCCCTCTAGATCTCTAGATAGCGATTCTAACTAAAGAACCCAACTCTATGTTGTAGATTAGATCTAGTTCTTTAGTTCTCATTGAAGTGTATGGAGGATGTATCTCTATGAACTCCTTGTATTGGGAAGGGGGTAGAGACCTAAAGCTTTGTAGTTGATGCTCCTAGAGTAGCCTCTCTAGCACACCCAGTGGATTCGGCACGTGCACAAGAGCCACCTAACAGGGATGTGGGTGAAGGGGCGAGGCCGGCCGAAGGAGGTTCATGTCCCGACTCTTGAGCGGTTCCTCACGGTGTGTAAGGCCTACCGGGAACCATTGTGACTAGGTCCAATGGCTTGCCAATGCGTCTTGGGGCAAGGCATGGGCTCACACCCGTGAAGTGGTGTTCACTTTCCATTGGGTTCCGGTCCGAATCTGAGGCGTGGCCCTCTAGTCACCTTGAGTCCGCATGTAGATCTCTGCGGAGGGAGTGATCCCTACATCGGGCTGGGAAGATGAGCCCGGGAGTAGCCCTTTTGGCTATGCATCCCGTGGGGGCTACTGATCGAGTCCCGAGCACTTTTTAGGCGACTACGCAAAGTGTACCTGCACGGGGGATGGCGGATGGAGTGGACAACCCTAAGCCATGTTCATATGCCGACCAAATCCATTGCCATGAATTACGCCGCGATGAACTCACGGAGACCAAGCCGTCAGTCATCCCTTTGAGTCCGAGCCTTGGGTAGGATTCCCTATGTGATGTCTTGATCTTTGTCTATCTTGCAGATATGTGGAGGACCATCCTTCCGTGATGGTCATATGATGTTGATGTATGTGCTCTTGACATGTATGTTTTACGCCTCTTCCTAGGTAGGCCCCGAGGGAGGCGAGGTGCAATGACCCTTCCACTCTTCCCACCGGGACCCGTCCACGGTTGCGGTGTCATGTGGAGGGCCACCCTAGACAGCATGGAGCTGGTATGGGGATGAACTCTGTTTGTATCTGGTGAAGTGCACCGTATCTGAGTAGAGGACGTCACATCTCTGGCTTTCGAAGAAGCCAATATGCTTCAAACTATGATCACATTTTGCAGTATTATTACCAAATGTGAGATTAAAAGGAGATGCTGCTTTGTCTGGATGTGCCAGTTAGCCGACCTATAATAGGCTCGGCACACAGCCCAGCCGCCAAAACTCTCCTAAATTCAGGTTCATGATATCTGGTCTTGATATGGAAGCATCTTCCTAGACACCATCAAATCCCTAGCTCGACAATCTCAAATAATCTGACATCCTGTTTCAAAACTGTAAAATTGAGATCAAGAACTTACCGTTCCTTTCAAGAAAAATATCCCTAGATCTTTCCTCGAGCAAGAAAGAGCAAGAGGAGGGAAAAAACCATCTACTTAGAAGATCAACAGAAAAAGACTATCTAAACGACATATAACTGCTTTCTTTATAAGTCTTGCTTAAAATATACTCAACTCCATGCCTTTCAATGTGATTTGCTTAATAAATCATCATCTTTTTGAAAAACATTGAGAGCAAAATGCAGACATGCAGAATCAGAATAGGCTGCTTCAGAATCAAATATGCAATTTCTTTGAAGAAGAAACCGTCTGGAATACAGGCAGACCCTGCTAACATCGGATTGTAGTCTCCAATTTGCAAGAAGATCTACAGCAGTGCCGGATAGAGTGCCGGATATAGGGAAAGAAGAGCGGCCTCCTTCCCTGTTGCCACCCTAGTTGTAAGCGCAGGCAAAGCATCAAGATTATATTTTTTTTTCCAGCTCCCATTGAGTTAAGAAACTAATACAAAGCCCACTAATCTATTTTGCAAAGTGAATGCCTCTTTAAACCCAACCCCAACTATGAATCATGATTTTGTGATGAAGGAGAAGATAGGAACTTGCCTTGGTAGAAAAACTTCTTTGATTGCTGAATTAACGTGTTATGAGAATTCAAAACCCTCATCCTCATACACATATTCAACCTCACACTCACCCTCAGCCTCACCATCATGCCTATTGTTGTTTGATAAAATAGTTTGGCAAAACCATCTAAATTTTTCTGAAAAGAAGCAAATTGACCAGGAAACAAACCCATCCACAAAAACATGGACCCGTGGCTTGGTCACTCTGCTTCTGAATCTAAAGTATGCATGCATACAAAGGATGCAAAGTCAGATATCAGCCGACCTATGTGTACATCATCTCATAAATGTTAGTAGGTGCACACTTTTCTTCCAATAAATACAAGTGCTTATATCACATACATGACCTCAATTGACCATTCACCACAAAGGCATGCCTACTACACAACCTATGGGTTATAAAAGGAGCTCGGTTTTGTTCTCATGTAAGAGTGCTAAGGGAATAATCTCGAATTATATAGGTATCCGCTTGATATCGTCCTCTGGTTTTTGAAAAGAGCCTTTTCATTATGATTCTCTAACATTGTACTAAGCATTTCATTATAGATAGATCTTCGGCTAATGCTTCGTTTATAAGGGCAAATGCATTGAAATTTGAAAAGCATAGCTTGCACACAAGCGAAATCCTATTAGCAACATCTGACTAAATATAAAATTATGCGAATCGGAAATATTTTTCAGTGCTTTTTTCAGTTACTCGATCCAGTGCTTTGGGAAGCCCACAATTTGTGCAACAAATTAAACAGAAAACCCCATCTTGCTTTCCCCAATTTAACACGAGCCTTTAAGCATTCTACTGTGGTGATTTCAAGATCAGACTACCAGAAGATAGAGCTGATTTCTGGTGGCCCAACATTTGCTCTGTATTTGGGCTGAAATAATTGCACTTGACCCAAATTTGGCGCTACTGATGGTTCCGGCAGCCAGGCATGGGCGCCAAGCCAAGCCCTCTTTGCTACAAGGCTCTTATAGAGCTTCGGAAATCAGGTTCAAAACTAATTTTATGGGTCAAAATTTTATTTGGGGAGCTTGGTTGCATTGGTAATTGGGATCTTTGAAGCTTAGGTTCAAATTTAGCATTAAACAGAGGGTGGAACGATTTTGGAGCTAAAACAAGGGAAAGCAGAGTTTTTTGTTATGCTCAAGCAAGCTTGCTCTGTTATAGCAAATTAGTTAGGACTGAAGAGCTGAAATCTGACAATAGCAGGGCTTGGGCATCGTTCTGTTTCGACATTATCAGAACATGGGCATGCTGTGTGAAACCAAATAAAACATGTCAATTTTTTACAGCTGCAAATCTGTATTCAAACTACATTTTTTTCGCCAGATGGGCTTTACTCTTTCTTAATCATGGATTTTTTCCATTTCTCGCTTCCCTCCTGTATTCTTTTATAATTTCCAGTTGAAATAAACAACGGTTGCTGCTGTTGCAAATTTCTAAACCTCCAATTTTAGACCCAACTCTCTTATATGTGGGCGCTCACAAGATTAATCTGGCGACCTCAAAGGCCTTTCCTGTATCATTTTGCAAAAGTACAGTTTCAGATTATGGAAAAAATTATCTAACATGCATGGGTGATGAGTCAAGGGTGGTTCAGAGGCAGAAATTAAAGTTTTAGAGCAGCTCAAATACGTGACACACAGCCTTTGGATATGCATGCAAAAATGCCTTCCAAAACTCAGCTAATTCTGGGATTTCATACAAGAACTATTTCTTTGTATATCAATTTTCAGAAAGTTCCACTATGGAGCTATCCTCACCCCATTCTGTAGCTTCTTTATTATACACATATATGCATATCTGGCAGGAGCCTACAAACTAGTGAATCCATGCTAGCTTAAATGGATTTACTACATCATGTCATTGCATGCAACCATTTTATTTTCCAAAAACTCATGATGTCAACTGTATTATATCTCTGATATATCTCTGAGCTCGTACAGATTATGGAAAAAATTATCTAATATGCATGGGTGATGAGTCAAGGGTGGTTATACAGGACCCATTTGCAAGTTAATCTGCATATTCGCAGAAAACGACCAACTTATAGAAGACCATCCAATGGCAACAACAAACTTTCTCAATGGTTATAAATACCTAGCACTTTCCCAACATGAACTTGAATTAAAGCCCAACACAATATGCCATCTAACAAAAACCTTGGACAGAGATAGAGGTTTGATAAAAAAAATGCAAGGGTAATGGTATCTTCAATGCACAACAGATTTGTGACCGTCAAACTACTTACAGACGATTCACAACATAAAGGGACTCTTCACCCCATCTCCCGGGTAGACTTCTTCACTCAGCCAGATGATCGACCATGGACTATCCATCGACAACAACTTCCACTCCGACCAGCTTACTCAACAACATTCAATAGCTGTCTAGGACTTACACTCGATAAAATAGTCCTCGACCTACGAACTAAAGTTTTTCCACATGCCCAATTATACACAGCACTCACTCGCATCCGAAGAAAAGAAGATGTACTAATCCTACTCGATCTAAGCAATGTATCACAGACTACAATAAACGTCGTCTACACAGAAGTCTTACCATAAAGAAAGGTGCATCAAAAAAAAAAAAAAAAAAACACACACACACACACACACACACACACATTCCACTCCACTCCGCGCCCGGCCGATATAGGCAGTACCCCACGCCTCAAGGCACCGATGCTCTGCCTATATTGTGGGCACTGCATTAGCGGTTGCACCAGGGTTCAACTCCCAGGGATGCTATTCAAGAGAATACCATCGCACATACCCTATAAAAATAAAAAAATAACAAGGTGCTGCGCACGAGGGGTTGCCCTCCGGTGGCTTGAGAGTGTGTTTTCATGGTTTTTGTTTGATCGTAGCAAAGCATATGTCAGACATAGGAAAAGGCCAAACTCATTTCTATGGGTCAAACGCAGTCCACAAGCACAATGCAAAATTCGACTATGAATAACACTTTGATCTTACTGCAAGGCTTTTGGTTATCTGCAAAGCAACTTTGTTGCACTTTATTCTTCCAGTCCAACCAATTTTTTAATCTCCTTTTCAAGTTCCAGCATTTTCAACTTTGATAACTCGCATGCCCTTTGAGCCTTTTGATGTTTTTGCACAACCTTGGTAATCACATGTAGGGATATGTGTCAAACGCCTTTAAATCCTAATGCAAGGCATGGGCAATTCTCTATGTTCAAGACAGAGGGAATAATCATGTATATAGGATGTCTACTTCAAATCATATTTCCATTGTTTAATATTCCTATCTTATGTGATGAGTATACCATAAGGATTTCTAGTGAATAATATGTGGCATAATAATTATGTTTGCTTGTCTTGTCTATAAGCTAAGCAAGTATCTGAAGTGGATTCCATCGCCCTAATGCATACCTAATTAGGACTAAGTTGAAGTTTCCCAACTCATAATAAACTTCATGACCCACGTGTATTCATTAAATAGGGGCAAATGTTAACATGTTTGGTGGTTTAACTTATTGTTTGACCGGCTTATCTATCTAGTTGAATTCAGTGTCATAATTCATACAATACAATTGTCTTTTTTTACGTATTGTTTTTGTCTTATAAGGAGCAATTGATCCTGAACAATCTAAATATCTAAGTTATTTTGTATGTTGCAGTTCTTACCGGTGTTCAACTCTAAAGGAACACTTGCCCTAACTATAATTGAACGGTATTCAACTATAAAGAAATATTTGCCCTAACTATATGAATAAACCATCAATTTTCATGTACCATCAGTTTCCATTTAAGAAAAACGAAGTATTTGGTTCATATATGATATTTTATGCTTAATGGCCAAATAAAATGTGAGAGAAAAGTTGAGTAGAGCATGCTTTGTTACAACTCTTAGTCTTAGCACAATATATTTTAAAGGTAGCTATTTGTTTTATTGTGAATCTTGTGGTCCTGGATTCCTCAACTCATATACGCTTTACCATAGAGCGCATAATAGCTACTGTTGATCATTGTTTCTGGCTCCTGAATTAATAGTATCAACTCTCCAACTCAACACTCTCCGTGAAACAAAACTCAACACTACATGAAGACATGGAGCAGACACTTGAACTCCAATGGGGACTTGCTCAAAGGCAATGCTTTGGATAAGCGATCTTCTTAGGATGACTGGCATTATGATGGTCGAATTTTCCAATTGAAGAGTTCGAACTTTTATTCCTATGTCGTCATTTTGTTTCTTCTGTATAGTGTCAAGCAATCCATGGCTATATGTGTATTTTGTAATAATGTAGGTGTTTGTTAATGGCCCTGACACGTGCTTGGCGTTGCCACACTTGATCTAGAATATGTGGATATCTAAGTCGAAGGTCGCACGTTACATGTGGATGTCTAGATCGAAGGTTTCAAGTAAGTGTTTAAGCATTAGTCTATGAAACAATCTGAGTTGCCAGGGAGTGCTAGGTCTTATGCATGTGGCCGAATGCCAGGCAGTTGTCAATATATGAGGTTGGTAAAAGTCAAGCACATTCTATATGCTTTGAATGTCCAAAATGTTTCTCTAGGTAGTTGCCAGCCTATAATTCCCTTAAGTGTTTCTTACATTCACAAACAACATGCCAAACAGCAAGACAACATGTCCATTTGGCAGCTCTTATTCTGGCTTGGCCTATTCGATGACCCCTAGTAGTCCATTATGTGCAGCAATAACTGTTGTTCAGGGTTAATAATGTTCATCAGTATAGCTTTATTCTTGTACCAAGTTCAAATTCGATAGACTATAAACAAACACGTTGAAAGGACAACATTTGTGTTTGAAATAGCTTTTCCAGTCATCCGGATCGAATCGAGATCCGAATCCAGATCCGAATCCGTCCAATCGAATCCAGATCCGTGATCCGAATCGAATCGAATCGAATCGAATCGAATCGAGATCAGATCGAATCGAATCGAATCGAATCCAATCGAATCCGAATCGAATCCAGTCGAATCGAATCGAATCGAATCGAATCGAATCGAATCGAATCCGATCAAGGACCATTATTGGAGAAAGCTGTGAAGGACCAGGGGAATCTGGCATTATTGTTGCCCCATGCAAGACCATATTTAGGCATGCCCTGCACATACTTACTGCGCTTAGGTGCCAGTGGCAAACCTGAACAGGTGAAATATCTTGAAAATGTTGCATGTTCACCATTCCCACTGCCTTCAATCTTAAGCTATGTGACATTGCTCATACATCCTAGATCGACCCCCCATAAATGTGTGTAATACAGCTCTTGTTAATAAGACATACTTTGCATCTCTTCCAACAGGAACATCATGGATTATTAGCTATTACTCCTATGATCATATTCATTCTTATTGAATGTAAGAACAAAGAAAAACTTCTTAACACATAGAAGTTTACTGACTATAGTCCAGGAGATAACGCATCAAACTAAGAAAATAGCTATAAGCATCCACAAATAATAATATACAAAGAGTTCAGACACAATTTTTATACACAATATCAGAATCCACATTTTCAGTTCATACCCAGCATGAAATCTAATGCATGAAACTTTTACCTATATAAAGAGCAACTTGAAGCCCTAGACAACACATTCTAAAAGCTCAAAGCACTTACAACATTTGTTAAAAATTGACCCTTATTCCATAGGCTTCAATCACTGTAGGAATGTTCTCAAGTCAGGGAAATCCAATGATACACATCACTGGTAGAAAGAAGGTGGACAAATCCCTTGAACGTCTTACAAAATAAAAATAAATAAGGATTGTGAATCTTCTGTTTACCTTGAACTGTGAATAGTAGCAATCGAATTGCAAACAACAGAATCCTGGACTCCAGAAGACAACCCAATGTACAGATTATTATGGTGCTTTGATTCCATCTGGCACAAACTGGAGGGCATTAGACCCATGTTCGATACAAAAGTTCCTTGTTTGGGGCCGAAAGTATCACGGTAACTGCAGAATAAATATGGTATGCTTCAATCTAGTAGCGTAATGCAGAAAATACACCCACACGCAGAATGAATCAAAGTACCTCCATCTTATTTTTTGTACTAGAGCTCTTTTGAATGCCCTAATTTGATGATGCTGGAGCAAGTAATAATATAGAGAAAGGGAAAATATCAAGCAAAGCTTCACTGGATCATGAAAATTACAGAAATGGTTCAGCTACAATAAATATTGCTTTCAATGTAATTGAACCTGGCCTGCACCAAAGAACTCGATTATAAAATATATAGTTTCACATGCAAGACCGCTTCTTGTAGCTTTACCTATAAGCTGCTCCACGAAACATTGCTTTAGAGCCTAGAGATAACCCAAGCTGACAAAACCCCGAAGGACAGTTTGTTTGATGAGATGCCCAAACTTAAAAATAAGCGTTAGCCTTGCAGCTTCGATATGTCATAGGATCATCAAAAGCTTGAAGAAGCTTTGCAGCATTCCAAACCAAGAGTCACGACCAGTAAGACAGCTTAAGACAGCTCAAACGTTGATGACACCCTTGCAAGAAGTTACAACCTCAGCTTAAACTTATTTAACAACATCATCCAAATCTAATTATCCTGTAGATTTTGGAGCTTGTCTAATAGAATAAGAGTTGCGATTGCGATACCATACCGGTTTATGTCTGTATGCGAAACTAATGAAAGCTGCAAGAAAACCTTTTAAATACCTTCCTTGCCCAAATTTGCCAGCTTGCTGAGCAATATCATGGCCCATTTTCCATGGAAAAATTTGCAATGAAGGCAAAACGTCAAGTAGCATATCCCAAGTACAGAGCTTACAAAAACGGCCTTGAACCATCTTACCCAGAATCAATTTATAGATTGCTTGAGCTGGGTTAACTTGCATTAAAGAAAATGTACCTGTTCCAACGATTCCTCTGGAAATGAAAACGCTTCATGCATACACAGAAGGCCTAAAAAACAACGATTTAAAATCCAAATCTTTTACATCCATACCATTTTTTGACTACACATAGGATAATATGGCACAATTCATTCGAAGCACTTCGGCAATGCAGGGCAGAAAGCCATTCGGCAAAGCATGACAGGACTCCAAAAATAATGTGCTATGCTCTAGGCTTATTTTTCCAGCTCAAAAAACCTGGAACTTGCTGGAAAAAATGCACGTAAAGAAAGACGACTACACATAGGTGATAAGATCTCTACAAAAATGCATAACCATAGAAGCTTACCTTTGGAACAACGCACAAACCCTCCGTGTCAACTTTCGCCACGATCCTCCAGAGTGAAAATGGCCGCGATGAAGCTCTGGTGCATAGCTGAGATTAAGGGAGATGAGATTATGCCCTAGAGGGTATAAGGAAGGGATAAACATGTGCTCAACTCGCCAGAACCCTGACGGAAGGCGCGGAAGGGAGGGCAGAATCCGAGGTGCAGAAGCCATAGCCAAGTCCGGCGGATAGCATTTGTGTAGCAGGCTGATAATGGGGCTGGATGACCGACCATTTACAGGCAGCAGCCAGTTTTTAGCAGTCATCAACATATGCTAGTATATGCCAGCATATACTTGAATATGCCCACATACCCACATAAACGAGGGTTTGCCCCCCTAGGGGCAACCCAAAAAAAATAAAAAAACCCACAACAAAGGCGCTGGCTCCGCCAGCGCTAAATTCTTGTATATTATATTATTATTAGATATTTATATATGTTTTAGGGAACACTACCAAAGCACTTCTAAACACAAATTTATAGTTGGTAAATATATAAACATGTACCACTACGACATAAACACAAAATTATAGTTAGTAGTAAATATATAAACCACTACGACATGAAGCATATTCGTGATCTTGCACATGATTGCCGAGAAAGGCAATAAACGTGAAAAGCTGGGCTGGATAAATATACTGTAGCCACCTGTTCGTTAAGCTCATGGCGGTAGCTATGGCGACGAATATGGCGGGAACCCAGGTCTTTCCTATTTTCATTCTCCACCACCATTTTCATTCTCCAAGCCTGTGGCTTCATCCTTTCCGGCGGCCTCGCCTTTGCACATTTTAAAAAAAATGCAAGCCCACAAGTCGGTCCTCTCTCAATAATCTCCTTCTCATTCCGACCTAAATTTTTCATCTCGCCCAGGCATGGCTTTCTTAGAGGATGAGATTTCCATCAAGTCAGGTGACTCTTCTTCCAGTGGTAAGATCAAATTTTTATGCAGTTTTGGTGGCAAAATCATGGCCGTCCCTCTGAATAATCAGCTTTCGGATACATGGGAGGTGAGACTTCGTATTAGCGGCGTGGGTGAAATATTTCCTACTTGGAATTAATGGAGAAGCTTGTTAATCTCTGTGGCAGTGATCATATAAGTGTCAAATATCAGTTGCCAGGGGAAGACTTGGATGCACTAGTGTCACTGATTTGCGATGATGATATTGAAATAATGATGGAAGAATACGAAAGGTTAGAAGCAATAGATGTCTCTCGTAAGGTTGAGGCTTTTATGTTTCCATCGGACAAAGAAAGTTACGTCTAATGATGCTATGGAAAAGCAAGGGCTCTGAATGCTAAAAGAAGCGAGGCAAAGGATGTGGAAACTGTTTCCCTGGGAGGTTCTTCTCTGAGGAAAGTGCAGAACTATCAGGCGACCCGAGTTTCAGAATATTTGATGGGGCAACAAGCTACTATACCTGCAGCGTCCTTGGCACCAGGTATGGTTGTAGGGAGGCATCAAGTTTGTTCTTCATATGTTCCTGTAGTTGCTCAGGTCAGTCCCCTTATTGCTGGGCATTCTGTTCCTCCAGGTGCTGTAATTAAGCAGTTGTCATCTATGGCACTTGCATCCTCAGTTGCTGTGGGAAATTCAGCTCCTATTGTTTCTCCAATCCCATCCATTGTCCCGTCACTTGCTCCAGTAGTTAACCCAGCTTTGATGAATCAAGTTATTCCTCCAGTAGTGAACAATCCACTTTCTGCAATGGCCAACCCCATGGTTTCTCCAATCCCAGCTGTTGTTCCTTCCCTTGCTCCAGTGGTTAATCCAGCGTTGTTGAATCCTGCTGTTCCTCTAGTAGGTAATACTCATGTTTCTGGAATGGCAAATCCTGTTCTTCCTGTTAATCCACTGGTGACTCCTGTCCCTGCAGTAGTTAATACTCACATTTTACGTTTCTAAAATGCGTGAATCATGTTCTTTACGTTAAATCCGGTTTACGGAATTGTGAATCTGTTCTACGGTAGTTAATAATCGGTGGTGAATCTTCTGGCGTTTCTCTTAGTCCATTGGCGAATCCTATTCCTCCGGTTTACGCAATGGTGAATCACGCTAGCATCTGTTAATCCGTTGGTGAATCCTGTTCCTCCGGGGTTACGCAATGGTGAATCTACAGGGCTACGGTTAATCCATTGGTTAATCTGTTGCTTGATTACTCCGGGTTCTATTCCACCGGTCATTAATAATCCGGTTTCGACAATGGTGAATCACGGTGTTTACGGTTAGTCCATTGGTGAATCCTGTTCCTCCGGTTTACGACAATGCGTGAATCACGGGGCCTCTGTTAGTCCATTGGTGAATCTGTTCCTCTAGTTTACCGCGGTGGTGAATCACGGCAACCCACGGTTAATCCATTGGTGAATCACATTTGTTGCTTCAATTAATCCGGGTTCTCGCCGGTCATCAATAATCCGGTTTACGCAATGGTGAATCACATTGCGTCATTTAATCCATTGGTGAATTGGTTCCTCCGGTTTACGCATTGGTAAATCCTGGCGCCGATGCGGCTCCGGTTTCTCGGTGGTGCCGGTGGTGAATCACGTTCTTTACATTAATCCGGTTTACGGAATTGTGAATCCCTATTTCACCGGTGGTTAATAATCCGGTTTACGCAATGGTGAATCCTGTTACTTCGTCAATCCAATGGCGAATCTGTTCGGTTTACGCAATGGTGAATCCGATTGCTCTGTTATTCCATTCTTTGCCTCGGTTTGCATTGGTGAATCTGTTGCTTCAGTTCCATTGGTGAATCCTTTGTTAAATTACGTTTCCAAGAGCGAGTTCTATTCTTTATTATTGCTCCCGGTGGTATTACTCCGGCGGGTGCACCCGTTTGTTCTGTTTGCCCCTATGTTCTGGTCCCTCGGTCGCGGGATAGAGCATCAACTTCTTATGTGCCAACAACTTATGTTCGATTCGCGAGAAGACACATGAAAGTGCATCTCAAGGAGTGCAGACTTTAAAGGAAGTCTAAAGAGGAAGTGGTTGTAGTTTCATATCAAGATGTTCAAGCTAGCGGGGGCTTCCACAACTCTTTTGTCGGCTGGCCGGGGAGGCAATGAATATGTCGGCGGGGATTGATCGCTTCGGATCTGGACCTCATCATTTACAAGGATGCTCCGAGTGCGGACCTCGGTATTTACAAAGGATGCTTTCGAGGATCACGGACCTCGGTATTTACAAGGTTTCCCGTTCCGTATCACGGTTCTTCACATCACGGGGATTCCCGTTGGGGATGACGGCTCTGCACATTCTTCCTTTTCTTCAAGAGCCGAGGAGGGATATTGCGAGGGAGGCCTTAGCTTGTAATGAAGAGCGTGATCCATAGTCTTTGCTCCAGTGCCCGGGTTTACTATCCGGAGAAGATTTCCGCGTCGGTATGTTCTTTGTCCCACCATTTTAAGGATAAAATTACTGCAAGTGATGACGGTTTTTTTAAACATCATGGAAGACCTTTCACTAGTTTTCTTTTAGGTAATGGTTGAGGAACTCTTCTATCTTTAGCTTTTTGTTTTCCATATTCAAGATACCTTGACATTGGGTTTTCCAACAGCTTGGAAGTTCTTAGGTGATTTTGTTGAAGGTTTACCATATAAATAAACTGTCATTTGTTTGTGAGAGAAAAGGAAACAAAAAAAAGCCTTGTAGCTGTTTTAAGATTTTAACCTGCAAAGAGAGACTTTAAAAGCTGTCATGCATGCGTTGAAACTTTCAAAGGTGCATTGCGTTGTGAGTTGCAATGGGTCCTGGCCAGTTTTTGTTATAAGTTAGTATATAATTTTAGCATTTCTGAGCATTTCACTTTGGAAATTAGATAAGCTTGTAGCACGTCATAAGCAATTACCAGAACGCTTCTAGATTGTTGACGGGACATTCCCCGACGTTTAGGACCCATAAGTGACAGTAATTCCGTCGCAGATTTCCCTCGTGAGCATGATCTCGAACAGCTATTTTACGTTTTGGAACAACTAATTTAAATTTATTTGATTTGATAAAGGTATCGCTGTGACAGGTGGAATTAAAAAGAAGGAAAGAAGGTATGGACGTTGTGCATCGATTCTTTTTAGACTTGATTCATACAGGTCAGATGAGGGTATCAGATGGATTTTTTTTTATGCATGATGCCTGCTTAGGGTCCGATCACACGATGCCGCCACCAGGGATTTTTTCCTTTTTGACATTAACGCCTTTTTTTTTGCCGGGGTCACATGTTATTGCGAAAGTAAGGGTTTCCACGTTGCGAAGAAAAGTGGACGCAAGACAATTTCATGCTTTTTTTTCGGCAAAGTGATCCGACAAAGGATTGCTGCTAAGTCCAAAAAAGTCATGCCATCTTTGAAATCCCTATTGACGACAAGGCTTCCAACTAATGCACAGCCGGTGGAATGGATTGCTATCAACACGGCTCCTTCTCTGTCAATCTATCGTTGACGGTATGTGATCATGAGAAACGGCCACCTTTTCGCAAAATTGCCATGCCCATGTTGCCGACATCATGTGATTGGATCCTTAGACTAGATGGCAAAGATGATGCTCTTCCAACTTCATGTTTACACTTAGAAATAGAGCCTTTTGGTAATTTCACTTGGCTACATTGCAAAAATTTACATTGGATACTTTGCGGCATGGTTCTTAGGGTGAGATTCCTCACAGCGGAAGGCAATTAAGTTAAAACTTTGCCATTACTGCTGGAACTTCCAACTCCCAGCCCTCATCTCCCGGTAGTTAGAGGAGCATTTTTGGCAATTATACACTAAACCGAATCTAATGCCAAACCTAAATTGCCGCTCTTAATTGCCACTAATAGAATCTGAGCTCCTTCGGCATTTTGCAAGATGGCTCTTTTTGATTTGTGGACGTAAACTGCCACATCAAGAATTGCCGTAGTGGAATCTCACCCTTAGTATGAATGTGGGCCTTCAATCCTATACTATAATGTTATTCTGTAAGTTCTGGATTTGGATCCAGCCCTAGATCCAACGCCTGAGATTTCACCATCCAATTGTGTTTTGAAATGGATGGCCAGATTTCACCCAAAAAAAAAAAAAAGAGAACACACTAAAACGTCTGTCCAATCCCCTCTCTCTTCTGTTACAAGTTTTGCAAGTAGCGGCGATGGTCGTGTCGGCCAAGCTCTTGGGTATGGCCTTATCTATCTTCTTGGCTACGTTCGTCCAAATCCCCTCTCTCTTTTATTACAAGTTTTGCAAGTAGGGGTGATGGTGGTGTCGGCCAAGCTCTTGGCTATGGCCTTATCTATCTTCTTGGCTATGACACCCAATGGCGAGCTATGGAAGCACTGCAACTTGCAAACGGCTATGACGTCAGTTGCAAATGCATATGGGAGTCTTCATACGTTTCTGTCACCTGAATGCACCAAGGTGTGGGAGCCTCTTCAAATGGCAACTCAGTTAGAAATTTCAAGAGCTGATGCACTTTGTCTGGACTAACGTGAGCCAATGTTAGAGTTAGGCTGCTCATTGAGCCATACACCAGAACCAGATGTTTATTCATTTGCTTAAAGATGGAGCATCCGATTGGTAAAAAGAAGCTTTGAACCTTTGGTCATGGCCAGTTGTATATTTAATTTTGAACCGTGTTTTTGTCACTCCAGTCCATAAGGCAGTCTTTTGCTTTTTCTTCACATTTTCGTAAGGCAGTTCAAGCTTTAGAGCTGAAAGTTACCCGTATGTCCAAGAAGCACATGCAAATGGAGGTACTCTTAAATTCCCATGCTGCTTTATTTTACAATTGTTAAAGATCTTCTGCTAGACCTGAAATAATTCAGCAAAGACCTGTATGTGATATTTCGTCGTAGGAAATGCCTATAATGCGAGGCTTTTTTTATTCAATATGATAGTGGCAAAGATGATAGCTACAGTACCAATTGTTTCAATCAGATAGAAACTGAAATAGAAGTATGTTTTTGTAACTTATATTATGACTTTTCTACTTAAGGATTTTGCTATTTAATATGCAGTAACATTTTGATTATGTGCCATTGGGCTTTCGTAATGTTTTAAACATGTGCCATTTGCATACTTTTCTGACAAGCTTACAATTTATTCTACACTGCTCTTCCATTGTTTTTTTTTTTTTTGTACATGGAAACGTGCAAGTGATTAACCATGTATGTGTTGGTTGTCGATCATTTTCCATATGCCAAAGTGGGTTGCAGATGTGTAAGCAGAACATTTGCTATGAGAAACCTTAAAGCGTATTTTCCTGATTTTATCTGTAAATCTTCCTCTTTGTTGTGCATGTGGTTGACTTGAGATACTTCTTAGGATGACTCAAAATTGACTGCATTGCAGCGAATATCCTATTATTTTAGTGTCTTCTTGATTGATCTAAATTAACGTTTTCCTTTCTTTGTTTCCCTTTAAGCAGAGAATTATGCTGATTAGAGCCAATTAATCGGGTTCTTATCCGACTTCGATTTTGAAGGCTGAATTAGATTGGGTTGTGTTTTTCTTTTTTGGAAGATGATATTTGATCTGTGCACTTTAAACAACGAAATCAAGGTAGACAATAATCTTAGTTTTTCAAGGATTCGGAGTAAGTAATCTTGGTGTCTTAGCAATGGATTGTGTGAGAGCTAACAATAGGAAGCTTTTCCTAACGCCTAAACCTACCAAGATAGAGTGTAAATTTATACCTAGACTTACGCTTAGAGAAAACAATACAAACAACTAGAAACTAGAAACAAGAAGAAGGAAGAAAGAAAATGCTCAAAGAGAAGGCCGATAGGAATGAACTGGAAGACAATGACAATATATAGAAACAATAGAAAAAGTGAAAAAATCTGATAAAAATAGGCCAAAGATATGCCGTCTTCCCAAGAATGATGGTTCTATGATGGCATAACCATTACAATGTACATATACCTTTATTATATAAAATTTTATATTTAGAAGGAATTAAGCTATTTGGCTTTTAACTCATTTAGAGAATTCCCCAATCCTTAATATAAAAAGAACGCGTCAAAATTGGTCTCCTATCCTATGTGGCTTTCGACTCACTTACACATAGCTATTCATTGTACACCTCCTATAATGTCTAAATTTTGGACCATTCAATATGAGTATGCATTCAATTTAGGGAGTATCCGCAATAGGGTCGAAGTAGGTTAATCATTTCTGTTGTGTTGCATAGTTGCTTGAATCACTTGCACACAACATTGCACTTTTTCAGCTCCTTTACACATGCCTCAGCTCCTTTACGCATGCCATTTTTAAAATATATCCTTTATTAGAACATTTGGTAGAAGATCGAACAGATCCATGGCCAACAGAATTAAGGGCGAGGAGTCTATTAACAAGTGCATACCTTTTGTGCCCTTTCAACAAGAAAGGTCTTATAGGTCTTGGAAAAGGATTGACAATAATTTGAGTGCAGAACGTGTTTTCATGCATTAATATTCTGTTTGATCTCTGCTCCATTTGCTTTCTGTCTGCTTCATCTTGAATTTCTGATTAACCAGCCTTAGAAATCCTATCTTCAGTGTTATTGCATGCCATTCTAGTGCAACAGAATGTTTGCATACTATAGTTTTTTCTTTTCAAAAGCTTTCTCATATATCTCAGTGGAAGGCAAATCAGATGTTTCAATGCAGGCAATCACGAAATTCACGCACCAGGTAAGAGCATCTGAAATGTGCGGTGAAGATGTATGTATTGAGATAAATATGTTTGAAAAGACGAATTTAATTGCACTGTAGTAATGAGTGCATTCAAACCTCATTTGGCAGTTTTCAGCTAAGTAGTGATTAGTTATCTTACAAGAATGCAATCAGAAAAGAGTTTGTAAGATCAGATGACAGTAATGGAAAAAAAGCAAATGATATATATGTATATGTATAGCCGCTTCTCCCATGGATATGATCTACTCCCCCACCTTATAGACATAAGTCCTTTCGGTGTGTTCTCACCCATCCGCGTCGGGACACCAAAAAAAAAGCAAATGATGCGATGTTGAATAGAGTAAAAGTAGAACGTGTAGGATAAATGTAGAAATGATGAAGAATTATGTAGAGCAAGAATGTCGATCCTACGCACAAGATAGGAGTGTCCTCTTGGAGCTAACTAGAGTCCCAATCTTGAGGGGTCACTAACTCTTGCTATTATTCCATATAGTTTGCCCAGTTCGCTTGGTATTTGGGGGAGGGTATTTTGGCAATGGTGGGGATTATGATTTCGGTATGGTATTGTATAGAAAAAGGTATATTTAGGCCATTTTGAGGAGCTTAATTGGCTTAAGGGAGATTGTTCTAATTTTGGGTGGGTTTTTTGGAGAATTTTTTGGTTTGTTTTCAAAGGTTCGAAATTGGAATGCATGTGAAAATTGCCAGGCGTGAACGAGCATCTGAGGGCTGTGAACATGCTGGGCTATCGGTTACAATGGACCTGCAATTTTGTCAAATCAATTCCAGGCCGGAAGCGAGCGAGGCGGGTTTATATAGGCGGGGGCGAGGGGGAGGTGTGGAACGCTTTAGCCTCTCGGACATTGCTTTTCACGTTTGCCAAGGATCAACGGGTTCTGTTGTTCATTTTTTTGTCCATTTATTTCTTCTTGTAGGGGATTTCTTGTGTGTTTATTTCTTACGGGGCTTGGTGTTTAGGCATCCGGGTGTCCGGTCCTATTTCGGATGGCAGGGTGGTTCTCTTGCCTCTTTGCTTGCCCATATGTTGTCTCCACTTTGTAAATCGACACTTGATGTTTTTTGTTGAGAGTCTATTATAATCTGGTCTACTGTGGGTCAGCACAAAAATATGTGACGTAATAGTCTTGTACAGAAGTTTAATAGAATATGGTTTCTGCCAACTATGTGTTCAATCGAGATCTTAGAAAGTGGCACGCCATTTTTTATCAAAACCGATAAAGATTGAAAATAGAGATTCAGCATAAGGGAGGGCATAGGCCATGAACATGTTTTGATGATGAATCGTTGAATATTCCCCAAGGTTAGTTTGGCTTTTATGTATGTGGATGATCTAACCGAATTCATATAATTTGGCCAATGTTGCAATAAGAAGTTCGTATGGACATGGTATCAACCTTTGTTTTGCAAAATGCTGCGCCAATGACCTTGGTTCGGGAAACTTTTGCCTAAAGCATTAAGTTTCCTGCAGTTTTGAACCTGTCCGGCAAGCTACAAAGCTATTCTTCAAAATTGCCGAAAAAACAAAAAAAAAAAAACTCCCAATTGTAGAGTGAAATTTCTCACCTTTCTTTGCCCATGTTAATTTGAAAGTAATCAGGACACATGGGCTAAAACCTCGGCGATTCCCAAACCAAACAAATGGCCTTTCGACTAGACATTACAAAGTGGCTATAGCCATGGCAAAAAATATGGAAGCTTGGATGTATGCGGCGTTTATACCTACAACTCAATGATATTTTGTTTTACGTAAAGCTGGGCATTTTGAAAGTGCTTTAGAAATGCTTGATGAAATGGATAATCAGAGATTGCAAACGACCTTGTTACCTACAACATGTTGATTGTTGGAATTTGGAAGTCTAAGGCAGTGAGGAGATCCCTCTTTTTTACTAGAGAAGATGGCGAAAAGCGGTTGTAAGTCGATGTTCGTGCACTTTCAACATAGCGATAAAGTTGTTATAAGATGGAGAAGGTAGAAGCGGGCTTGTGAATTTCTAGAAAAAATGAAGTAAGAATTTGCGATCAAATGTTTATTACTTACAACACTTTGATTAAATGGACTTTGTAGGGCAAAAGCAGGATGGACCCGAGGCATCTATTCTTGTTTGAGATATGGTGAAAAAAGTGGATGCTAGCCGGATATTGTGATCTAACACATTGATTGATAGTCATTGTAAGGCACATGATATTAAGCAGGCACATAAGTTGCTGGATGATATGATAAAATGGTTTTGTTCCATATGTTATTACGTACAATAGCTTGCTTGATGGCTTTGTAAAGAAAAAAAAAATTGATGATGCTAATGATCTTCTTCTGTGTGGATGATTGATAAAGGATGCCAACTAAATGTTGTCACTTATAGCATCCTCATTGATTTCCACCAGGCAAATAAGGAGAAAAAGACCGATAAAATTCTCAATGAGATGGCTAAAGGGGGATTTGTACCAAATACTGTTACCAGACAAATGGATCGATTAAACTCAATAAGTTTAAGGATGTCCATGTTCCTAGTCAACTGATGGTCGAAAATGGTTGCCCTATGGATGTTATTATTTACACTACATTCATAAATGGCTTTTGTAAAAGCAAAGGCCCATTACAGAACTTCTCATATGTTGGTACAAATGATTGAAGATGGATATACTCAGTACTATCACTTACATTTCTTTGTTGACCAGGCGTACAAAGCAAAAGAAATTTGATGAAGCTCATGTCCTTTCTCAAAAGAATGCTTCAAAATAATTGTGATCGAATGTTGTGACTTATACCTCTCTCATTGATGCCTTTTGCAAGGCTAGAGGGTTGATATATACTTATGCTACTTTTGATGTTTGAGAAAGGTTGCGAATTAGGATATTGTACTTATACCGTTTGATAGATGGATTTTGTAAAGCCAATAAAGCTGGATGAGGCATAATATCTTTATCGTCAAATGGTTCAAAGCGGATGTCAACCAAATCATATTACAATGATTGTCTTGTCCAAGTGGTTTTACGCAATGGAAATAATCTACAAAAGGCTTTATAGCTTGCCCAAAGAGATTGGAATAGGACATGTTCGGTTATTGTGGTCCGGCATCAACTTCTCTCAATTAATGCAGAATACTTGGACAAATTAGCTAATGCATGCAAGCACTAGGCATTATCAGGGCCTCCACCACACCTCATGTTGTTGGTAAGCGTCTTGGCGAAGGTCAAGGATTATAGGGACGGCAGTATTCTTTGATTGGGGGGGGTCGGGCGAGAATTTTTCCACAAGACATTTCCCTATAATTGCTTGATCTACTTGCTTGTTGGGCAAGAAGGTTATTGCGTCGCGTCTGAATACTATGACAAAATGGCTGACATGGGTTGTATTCCTATTATAAATACCTATAATATCTTGATCTCTTGTTTATGCAAAATAGGGCAGTTGGATGGGGCTCGGGGATCTTTTAAGGAGATGTGTACCCTTGGATACAAACCTGATGTTACAACTTACAACATTTTGATTGGGGGAATTTGTAAGAGAAAAGGTTGGAGGATGGATCTACTCTCCTGAGAAAAGATGATTGTCAGCCATGAGCCTAATGTCCCTGACATTTAAATGAGTTGATAAACAATAGGCTTGGGAAGATGATGATATTGTTGATCCCTTAGCAGGCAATCCATTACGACACAACAATAAATTGGAGGGAGAATTTTATTTGGACCGTATACTTTCGAGTTTTGGCGAAACATCAACATCATTCATAACCAAAAAGGCACTCTTGCCCTCTTGATATCCTTCGAGGGATGATCTTGAAGAAATGTTCAAATCTGGCGAAAAAGAATGATTTAATGCTATATAGGAAAAGCACATCATGTTCAAGAAGCTTTTCACGATAGAGATGGTGGCATCATAAATGATGCTATGTGTCTAGAAACTTCTTGATATTAGATGGACAATGTTAGTGATGTGCATTTCCATGCAAATGTCCATCACAAGCTGTTTTGACAATGTGGTTGAAGCAGGGAATGCCAACATAATGCGCTAGTCTTGAGTAAGGTTAGAAATTTGGATAAGGATGTTGTGGGGTGAACAAAACAAAACGAATGCCTACTAGTTGTCAGATGGACTAGGAAATTTATATTATTTTGGTGCTCAATTTGGATTAATTTCAAGTACTAAACACTAGAAAAGTGGTCTCTTTTAACTTCTTTGAGTAATCTTGTTGGAATAATATTTAGTTGATTGTTATTTATGCAAGGCCCATGTGGACACGGTATACATATGTACATTACTACTATATAATGCATAGGAAAAGTGATAACATTTTAGGTATATCTTTGAAAACATGTAAAAGAAGATTGATATTATTGTTAATGGGTGAGATAGATAGATAGATATAGATGGATGGATGGATGGATGGATGGATGGATGGATGGATGGATGGATAGGGAGATGAATCATGAACAAAGTTATGGATTCTTGAAGATATCAATGGGAAGGTGATGAGATAAAAGCATGAAATGAATAGCTAGAATGTTTTTAAACGTCGACTAGTCTAGATAGTACCAAAACTGATTTTTACTTTAAAATGCATGTCAAGGTTCTAGTCATAGCAGTACTAAATAGAACTACTTTAAACTGGAAAGATGTTTGTCACGTATTGTAAAGTTAGGCAAAACTATCTTTGAAGCGGGACTAATTTTTAAATTTGGAAATGCGTGTCAAGGCTCCCTCCCCTAAATAACCCAGCGTGAAAAATATTCTAACATATGATAATAGAAGAAAGTTAAGCCTTTTTGAAGCCATAATCTCTGTTTAAAGAGATTGATGGGTAACATATGAAGCTAGCAATTCGAGTCCATGGAAAAATCTTTTTTTAGGCACGGATTTCTCGGAGTCTCTAAAAACTCGCTTAGAGCGTTATCTATAAACACTTTCCTGCCATTCCTTTTGAATACAATAAAATTCAATACATATCTTGTAAGAAAGCAAGTGTGCTCTCAAACTCAAAGGAATGTGTCTCACACTCAATTTCCATGGCATGTCTCCTGTTCTTTTGTGGCCCCACTCATATATTGTCCAAATGTAAATTGGCGGTGTCATAACCGACATTGATCAATGATGACAGCGCAAGCTAGGCTATGCATGATGTGGCATGGATCCTTTCAGTATTTCACCGACTCACGCTACTTCTGATGTTGTGTCTCCACTTGGTTGCCGTGTTAGATATTACATAGAATTTTGAAGAGACAATCAAAATGAAGGATAATGATTTTCAGGGGGTTGCAATGATATATCTAATAATAGATGATATAAAACATATATCTGTGCTACACATTAAGGTATGTTGCTTATGCTTACCCTAAATATGCCATTCTTATGGCATCATCTCTAATAAAAGTGAAACAAGTTTGGATACCAAGGAAAATATAATAGGGTTGGTGTGAGCTTGTAAGCGTCCCACTATAAACATGTATTGAGACACTAGCAAAACTTTTCTAACTATGAGCTTCAAGTGAAATAGGGGTTGAATAATAGGCATATAAGCATCTCATTATAAACATATATTGAGACACTAAAAAGCTTTTCTAACTATGAGCTTCAGAATCAACTTAATTCCCTTGTTAGATGTATCCCATGGGAGAAAAATACATGTATACCAAAATGTATAAAAACATCCTACTAGGACGTTATCAAAATGTGGTATGAGTGTAAACAACAACAACTAGACCAACAACATCAAAAAGCATGTTAAAATGGAGTAAATAACAATGTCATGTGATATTATTGTGCATGGAGCTCATATGCATCATAGGCATTACACATCTCTCAAACCACATGGCTACTTCATCTCTCAATTCTAAGCTTGTGCAGTCCACTTTTAAATTGAGCACGATAATAAAAAATACTTGTATTTTCGTTTTGTCAAGTACCATATCCCAAACTTTTTATGTATTTGTTTACGTACACACAAGGCTATTTTTGAACCGTGTGTTGCTGCTTATACTCAAGACTTCTGCAATATGCATAGTTGTTTTTCAAAGACAAATATCATACATTTCAAGATGACTACATCTAAACAACACAATATAATAGAATATAGAATTATATAAAACTTGTGAAATATTATAATCAATCTCAAAGTGAATTGAAATGAAATTTTTAAATCCACAAGATTAAACTTGACGAATGGATTCCGATATTACTACTATAAGATTCTTTGTACATGTGCTTTATGGTACTTTTTTCATCATGGTGGTAGATACTCCTTTGCCACCTCTAGTACATACGCTATTGGCTATTCGTTTCCCCATAAGGATCAAGTCTAGCATCTACAATAGTTTAGATTAACAGTTTCAGAATTTATTGCTAAATGCAGAATGGTAAAGTGCTATTCTAGTGAAGGAACAATATCCTATATGTGCAATTGAAGTTATTACACCTACATGAGAGTCAACTTACATTGACTCTTTCCATGTTAACAGGCCTTTTCCATGTTAGAAACATTGTATGGCTGAATATCCATCGCTTCAGAATATAAGACTATAGTTTAGATTGTACTATACAAAGAACATGTGTGGAATGAGTCCCAAAGTAAAAAGTAGGTTCGCTTTGGATTTACAACAGGCTCAATTCATGTTCGTACTTGATTTATGATTATATCTAAAGCAAAGGAAAACCTCAAAAGCTGCAAAATCGAATTAAAATGTTATACCAAAGGCATAAATATTTGCAACAAGACAAACTTATGTCCATTGATGGAGGATGTTTTATGCTTTCTTCCCAACTTTCTTTCTCATGTGCATGAACCAATATATCAGAACGTCACTGGGAAAGAAAATAAAAGCATAATTTGATCCTAGTCCTAAATTCAAGCATATAATGGAACTAAAGACTTGATGCCTTTCTTATAACAAATAAGGCCAATTCTTGAGGTAAGTGTCTCCAAGCTGAAAGGAACTTGTCCTTCAAAATAGATTTGCTCTTTTCTCGTCTTCTCTTCAAAAGATATTCAATTGTATATGTCTTCTTCTTCATAATGGTACTTGATTGCAACGCCTAGCGGGCTTGCATTTTATGATCTTTGGCAATGTGAAGAGCACACGAGTACTTTAGAATGTGGAAAACAGATAGGAGCCTACATGTAAAAAGATGGCTATAGAAACTGAAGTGAACTTGTTAATGAAGCAAGATATGATATATGGAACTGGTAAGAATGCTAATGGTCAAGAGATCGATTAAATTGGCAGAAGATATGATGTGGCATATGATTTTGCATGCATGAGGCACAGATGGCCAATGACTTGTTATTGGGAGGAAGTCAAGAATAGGGATTAAGTGCTACATTCGTGGGACTTATCTTGGAGAGAAAATTGAGACGAAGGTATCGACGAAGGTTGATATGGTAATGAAATAGGCCCTATAAGCCACATATATAGGGTGTCCGTGTATATGAAGATGAGGTAAAAGGGGTTGATATGGTGATGAAGTAGGCTCTAGGCCATCGTTGAGGATCGGCTGCACATTCTTCCTTTTCTTTAAAGAGGGATGTGCGAGGCCTTGCTTATAATAAACGGTGATCTATAGTCTTTGCTCCGTTTTGGGTTTACTATCAGGAGAAGATTTCACGTCGGTATGTTCGCGTCCACCATTTTAAGGATAAAATTGCGAAGTATTGACCCGGGGTTTTAAGCATAGGAAGACCTTTCACTAGTTTTCTTGGAGTGGTTGAGGAGCTCCTTCTATCTTTCCAACTGTTGTTTTCCATATTCAAGATACCTTGACATTGGGTTTCCATGACTTAGAGTTCTTAGGTGATTTTGTTGAAGGTTTACCATATAAATAAGCGTCATTTGTTTGTGAGAGAAGGAAACAAAAAGCCTTGTAGCTGTTTTAAGATTTTAACACATAAAGAGGACTTTAAAGGCATCATGCATCGTTAGAGCTTTCAAAAGGTGCATTGCGTTGTGAGTGCATTGAGTCACGGCGGGTTTTGTTATAAGTTAGTATATAATTTTAGCATTTCGAGGCATTTCACGCTTTGGAAATTAGATAAACGTAAAGCATGCGTCATAGCCAATTACGAGCACTTCCTGAATTGTTGTGGGACATTCGACGTTTGGACTCATAGTGCAATGATAATTACGTCATGATTTCTCGTGAGCATGATCTCGAACAGCTATTTCACGTTTGGAACAACTAATTTAAATTTATTTCATATCTTGCCCGCTTCGGATGTAATAAAAAGGCGGCGGAAGTTTGAAGGACGATAAAGGTATGTTGTGGCGGGTGGAATTAAAGAAGGAAAGATAGAATTATGGGCCCGTTGTTACGCTCGATTCTTTTTAAGACTTGATTCATACAGAGTCAGATGAGGGAATTATCGGATGGATTTTTTATGCATGATGCACATAGGGTCCAGAATCACGATCCCACGGGGATTTTTCCTTTTGACTTGGTAACATGCCACTAGAGTCACAGCGTATTTAGAAAGTAAGGGGTTTTCCACGTTCGCGAAGAAAAGTGAATATAAGAATATTTCGTACCTTTTTTTCGGCAAAAGTGATCAGGCAAAGGATTCTTCTTTAAGTCCAAAGTCGCCACTGCATCTTTGAAATCCCACAATGGCGTTGAGCTTCAGCTGTCCGCGGTAGGTGGAATGGATTGCTATCAACGACTCAGCTGCCGTATTATGTTGGTGCGGTCGCGAGCGGCCCGCACCCCATGAAATTGCCCATGCCCATGTTGCGACATCATGTGATTGGATCATAGACGCGATGCTTAAGATGATGTAACAGCATGTTTACGCGAAATAGAGCCTTTGGTAATTTCACTTGGCTTTCACATTACCGTTGCATTGGATACTTTGCGGCGCTGGCGTTTAACTTAGGGTGAGATTCCTCCACAGTGAGCAATTAAGTTAAAACTTTGCCATTCTTCGGAACTTCCATCCATTCCCTCATCTCCCGGTAGTTAGAGGAGCATTTTGGCATTTATACACTAAGCGAGATCGTGCCAAACTGAAATTGCGGCTCTTAATTGCCGCATGAATCGAGCCAGCTACATTTTGCAAGATGGCTCTTTGATTCAATGGTGGCTGCCCTTCAAAAATTGCCCGTAGTGGAATCTATACACCCTTAGTATGAATGTGGGCCTTCAAGTATCAATCACATCCTATACTATAATGTTATTACATAAGTTAAGTTTGGATTGACCTAGATCAACGATTTCACATCGTTGTGTTTTGGGAAATGGATGGCGATTTCACCCAAAAAAGAACACACTAAAAGCATCTTGTCAATCCCTCTATATACGTTTAGAGTTTTGCAAGTAGCGTGATGGTGGGTGTCAGGCAGCTCTTGGGTATGGCCTTATCTATCTTCTTAGCTCACGTTAGGTCCAAATCCTCTCTTTTATTACAAGTTTTGCAGAAGTAGGGGTGATGGTGGTGTCGGTAAGCTCTTGGCTATGGCCTTATCTATCTTCTTGGCTGCGGCTTTGTGAGCTATGGAAACCTTGCAACTTACCAGCGGCTATGGCGTCGGTTGCAAATGCATATGAAGTCTTCATACGTTTCTGTCACACAGATTGAATGCCAAGGTGTGGGAGCCTCTTCAAGTAACCTTCAGTTAAATTTAGTGATGCACTTTATGCGGACTAACGTGAGCCAATGTTAGAGTTAAGTGCTCATTGGGCCGCACGAGAACCGAGATGTTTATTCATTTGCTTAAAGATGGAGCACCGATTGGTAAAAGCTTTGAACCTTTGGTCATGGCGGTTTGTATATTTAGTACGAGCCGTGTTTTTGTCCTCCGGTCCATAAAGTCTTTTTGCTTGCTTCACGACACCCCCAAGTAAAGGCGGTTAAGCTTTAAAAGGCTGAAGATTACGTGCCAGAAGCATACCGTCGGAGGTACTCTTAAATTCCCATCTTTGCTTACAATTGTTAAAGATCTTCTGCTGGGCTGAAATAATTGAAAAGACTTTGTATGTGATATTCGTCACAGGAAATGCCACCTATCTTGAGCTTTTATTCAATATGATAGTGGCAAAGATGATAAGCTCTGATTACCATTGTTTCAATCGGATAAGCTTTGAAATAGAAGTGGCATTTTGCAGCATAATATGACTTTTCTACTTAGGTTTTGCTGCTTTAATATCGCGGTAACATTTTGATTATGTGCCATTGGGCTTCGTAATGTTTTAAACGTATTGCCGTTTGCCTTTTCGACGGCACAATTTATTCTACTTGCTCTTCAGTTTGTTTTTTTTTTTTTTTTTGTACATGTGGAAGCGTGCAGAGTGATTAACCATGTATGTGTTGGTTGTCGATCATTTTCCATATGCCAAAGTGGGTTCGGATGTGTAAAGCGAGAACATTTATATGAGGAAACCTTAAAGCGTATTTTTCTGATTTTATGCATGCAAATCTTCCTCTTTGTTGTGCATGTAGTTTGACTTGAGATACTTCTTAGGATGACTCAAAATTTACATTGCGGTGAATATCCTATTTTTAGTGTCTTCTTGATTGATCTAAAGTGCGTTTTCCTTTCTTTGTTTCCCTTTTAGAGAATTATCTTTGATTAGAGCCAATTAATGGGTTCTTATCGGAGTCTTGCCCGATTTTGAAGAAATTTGAATGGGTCGAATTGTGTTTTTCTTTTTTGGAAGATGATATTTGATCATTGCACTTTAAACAAAGGGAAATCAAGGTGAGACAATAATCTTGGATTTTTAAAGTTCAGATAAAAAATCTTGGTGTCTAATGTACAATGGATTATGTAATTTAACAATAGGGCTTTCCTTCGCCTAAACCTACCAAGTAGAGGTGTAATTTATACCTAGACTGAGCTTAGAAAACAAAATACAAAACTTCGAGAAACTAGAAACAAACAAGAAGGAAGAAAAGAAAATGCTCAAAGAGAGGCCGATAGGAATACTGGAAGACAATGATGACAATATATAGGAAACAATGAAAAAGTGAAAAAATCGATAAAATAAGGCCAAAATGTCGATCTTCCCAAGAATTGATAGTTCTATGATGAAAGCAACCATTACAATAATACATATACCTTTATTATATAAAATTTTATATTTAGAAGGGAATTAAGCTATTTGGCTTTTAACTCATTTAGAGATTTCCAAATCCTTAAATAAAAGCGTCAAAATTGGTCTCCTATCCTAATGTGGCAAACATTTCACTTACACATAGCTGTTCATTGTACACCTCCTAGTAATGTCTAAATTTTGGACCATTCAATATGAGTATGCATTAAATTTGGAATTATCATAATAGAATTGAAAGCCAAGGTTAATCATTTCTATTGTGTTGCATAGATTTAGCGAATCCTTGCACACAACATTGCACTTTTCAGCTCCTTTACATGCCTCCAGCTCCTTCATGCCATTTTAAAATATATCTTATTATTAGAAGAAGGTTTGGTAGAGATCCATGATCCAGCAGAATTAAGAGGCTGAGGAGTCTATTAACAAGTGCATACCTTTTGTGCCTTTCAACAAGAAAGGTCTTATAGGTGCTTGAAGGACAATAATTTGAGTCGCGGGGCGTGTTTTCATGCATTAATGATACGGTTTGATCTGCTCAAACAACATGCTTTCATCTTAAGATTTAGATTGTGACCTTAGAAATCCTATGCGATTGTTATTGCATGCCATTCTAGTGCAGCAGAATGTTTGCATCTTATAGTTTTCTTTTCAAAGCTTTCTCATATATCTCGGTGGAAACCGTCGGATGTTTGATAAATCCACGAAATTCGCGCGCGGTAAGAGCATGGGAAGTAATGCGGTGAAGATGTATGTATTGAGATAAGTATGTATGTTTGAAAAATAAAATTTAATTACTGCTTTGTAGTAAATGAATCCCGAGGTGGATGGAGTGCATTCAAACCTCATTTTAGTTTGCGGCTAAGTAGTGATTATCTTACAAGATGCAATCGAGAAAAGGTTTGTAAGATCGGATAGGCATTAATGGAAAAAAAAAAGCAAATGATATATATGTATATGTATAGCCGCTTCTCCCATGGATATGATCCTCCCCCCACCTTAGACATAGTCCTTCAGTTGTGTTCTCACCCATCAGCGTCGGGACACCAAAAAAAAGCAAATGATCACGATGTTGAATAGAGTAAAAAGTAGAGCGTGTAGGATAAATGTAGAAATGATGAAGAATTATGTAGAGCAAGGGAGAATATGGATCCTACGCCACAAGATAAGTGTCCTCTTGGGCTAACTAGGAGTCCCAATCTTGAGGGTCACTAACTCTTATTATTCCATATAGTTTACCCGATTCGCTTGTATTGTTATTTGGGGGAGGGTATTTTGGCAATGGTGGGGATTATGATTTCGGTATGGTATTGTATAGAAAAGGTATATTTAGGCCATTTGAGGAGCTTAATTGGCTTAAGGGGGATTGTTCTAATTTTGGGTGGGTTTTGGAGAATTTTTTGGTTTGTTTCAAGGTCACGAAATTGGAATGCATGTGAAGGCTGCCGGGCAGCGGACAGGAGAGCATCTGAGGGCTGTGAACATGCCGGCTATGCCGGTTACAGTTCTGGACTGCAATTTTAATCAAATCAATTCCAAAGGCCGAGGCGGCGGGGCAGGTTTATATAGGCGGGGAAGCGGGGGGGAGTGCGTGAAGCGCTTTAGGCCTCTCGAGACATTGCTACGTTTCACTTAAAGGATCAAGGTTACATTGTTCATTTTTGTCCATTTATTTCTTCTTGTAGGGATTTCTTGTGTGTTTATTTCTTCACGGGGCTTGGTGTTTTAGGCATCAGGGTGGGGATCCTATTCGGATGGCGGTGGTTCTCTTGCCTCTTTGCTTGCCCATATGTTGTCTCCACTTTATGCGTCGACACTTGATGTTTTTGTTGAGAGTCTATTATAATCACGGTCTCTTTGTGGGTGGCTAAAATATGCGTAATAGTCTTGTCTGAGTTTAATAGAATATGGTTTTACGCCAACTATGTGTTCAATCGAGATCTTTCAAAAAGCCAAATATCGGTACGCCATTTTTATCAAAAACCGATAAAGATTGAAAATAGAGATTCGGTATAAAGGAGGGCATAGGCCATGAACATGTTTTGATGATGAATCGTTGAATATTCCCCAAAGGTTTGGTTTGGCTTTTATGTATGTGGATGATCTACTTAGAATTCATATAATTTGGCCAATGTTGCAATAAGAAGTTAGTATGGACATGGGTATCTTCTTTGTTTTGCAAAATCTTTGCGTAATGACAGTTTGGTTCGAGGAAACTTTTAGCCTAAAGCATTAAGTTTCCTGCGGAGTTTGAAATGTCGACAGAAGCTACAAAGCTATTCTTCAAAATTGCGAAAAGAAAAAAAAAAAAACTCCCAATTGTAGAGTGGAATTTTTCACCGCTAAGCTTACATGTTAATTTGAAAGCCATCGGACACATGGGCTAAAACCTCGGCCGGGTTCCCAAACCAAGCAAATGGCCCTTTCGGCTAGACATTTACCAAAGTGGCTATAGCCATGGCAAAAATAATAAGGCTCCTTTGGATGTATGCGGCGTTTATACCTACAACTCAATGATATTTTGTTTACGTAAAGCTGGGCATTTTGAAAGTGCTTTAGAAATGCTTGATGAAATGGATAATGCGAGTGCAAACTACGACCTTGTTACCTACAACATGTTGATTGATGGAATTTTAAAGTCTAAAGGCGGTAGGAGATCCCTCTTTTTACTAGAGAAGATGGCAAAAGCCGGTTGTAAGTCTGATGTTCGTACTTTCAACGCACTGATAAAGAGTTGTTATAAGATGGAGAAGGTAGAGCAGGCTTGTGAATTTCTAGAAAAAATGAAGTAAGAATGTTGCAGTCCAAATGTTGTTACTTACAACACTTTGATTCGTGGACTTTGTAGGGCAAAACAGATGGACCAGGCATCTATTCTTGTTTCAGATATGGTGAAAAGTGGATGCTAGCCAGATATTGTGATGCACAACACATTGATTGATAGTCATTGTAAGGCAAGTGATATTAAGCAGGCACATAAGTTGCTAGATGATATGATAAAATGGTTTTGTTCCATATGTTATTACGTACAATAGCTTGATTGATGGACTTTGTAAAGAAAAAAAAATTGATGATGCTAATGATCTTCTTCTGTGTGGATGATTGATAAAGGATGCCAACTAAATGTTGTCACTTATAGCATCCTCATTGATGGCCTTCACAAGGCAAATAAGGGAGAAAAGACCGATAAAATTCTCAATGAGATGGCTAAAAGGGGATTTTGTACCAAATACTGTTACCAGACAAATGGATTGATTAAACTCAATAAGTTTAAGGATGTCCATGTTCCTAGTCAACTGATGGTCGAAAATGGTTGCCCTATGGATGTTATTATTTACACTACATTCATAAATGGCTTTTGTAAACAAAGGCCGATACAACAGGCTTCTCATATGTTGATACAAATGATTGAAGATGGATATACTCCTGATGCTATCACTTACATTTCTTTGTTGACCGAACTGTGCAAAGCAAAGAAATTTGATGAAGCTCATGTCCTTTCTCAAAGAATGCTTCAAAATAATTGTGATCCGAATGTTGTGACTTATACCTCTCTCATTGATGCCTTTTGCAAGGCTAGAGAATTGATATATGCTTATGCTACTTTTGATGTTTGAGAAAGGTTGCAATTCAGATGTTGTACTTATACCAGTTTGATAGATGGATTTTGTAAAGCCAATAAACTGGATGAGGCATAGTATCTTTATCGTCAAATGGTTCAAACTGGATGTCAACCAAATCATATTACGAATGATTGTCTTGTCCGTAGTTTCTGCAATGGAAATAATCTACAAAAGGCTTATAGCTTGCTTAAAGAGATTGGAATAGGACATGTTCCAGTTATTGTGGTCCAGCATCAACTTCTCTCAATTGTGCAGAATACTTGGACAAATTAGCTAATGCAAGCACTTGCTGATTATCAAGGGCCTCCACCCACACCTCATGTTGTTGGTAGCGTCTTGAGAAAACTGAAGGTCAAGGATTATAGAGCGGCACTGATATTCTTTGATTGGGCTGGGTCCAGGCCAGAATTTTTCCACAAGACATTTCCCTATAATTGCTTGATCTACTTGCTTGTTGGGCAAGAAGGTATGCCGATGCGTGCAGATACTATGACAAAATGACTGACATGGGTTGTATTCCTATTATAAATACTTATAATATGCTGATCTCTTGTTTATGCAAAATAGGACAGTTGGATGGGGCTCAAGGGATCTTTAAGGAGATGTGTACCCTTGGATGCAAACCTGATGTTACAACTTACAACATTTTGATTGGGGGAATTTGTAAGAGAAAAAGGTTGGAGGATGGATCTACTCTCCTCAGAAAGATGATTGTCAATGGCCATGAGCCTAATGTCCAGACATTTAGTAAGTTGATAAACAATAGGCTTGGGAAGATGATGAAGTATTGTTGATCCTTAGCTTGGGCAATCCATTATGACACAACAATAAATTGGAGAATTTTATTTGGACCATTACTTTCCAGAGTTTTGGCAGAAACATCCAACATCATTCATAACCAAAAAGCTGCTCTTGCCCTCTTGATATCCTTCTCAGGATGATACTGAAGGGAAATGTTCAAATTATCTGGCCAGAAAGAATGATTTAATGCTATATAGGAAAGCACATCATGTTCAAGGAAGCTTTTCCTGATAGAGATGGTGGCATCATAAATGATGCTATGTGTCTAGGCTTACTGATATCAGATGGACAATGTTAGTGATGTGCATTTCCATGCAAATGTCCATCACAACTGTTTGACAATGTGGTTGAAACAGGAATGCCAACATAGTACGCTAGTCTTGAGTAGGTTAGAAGCTGGATAAGGATGTTGTGGGGTGAACAGAACAAAACCAGAATGCCTACTAGTTGTCAGATGGACTAGGAAATTTATATATCATTTTGGTGCTCAATTTGGATTAATTTCAAGTACTAAACACTAAGAAAAGTGGTCTCTTTTAACTTGCTGAGTAATCTCTTGTTCAGAAATAATATTTAGTTGGCTTATTTATGCAAGGCCCATGTACAGACCTGGTATACATATGTACATTGCTACTATATATAATGCATAGGAAAAAGTGATAACATTTTTGGTATATGCTGAAAACATGTAAAGAAGATTGATATTATTGTTGAATGAGTGAGATAGATAGATGGATGGATGGATGGATGGATGGATGGATGGATAGATAGATAGAGGAGATGAATCATGAACAAAGTTATGGATTACATCTGAAGATATGTGCAGGAAGGTGATGAGATAAAAGCATGAAATGAATAGCTAGAATGTTTTTAAGCCGTCGACTAGTCTAGATAGTACTTAAAACTGATTTTTCTGCTAGAAATGCATGTCAAGGTTCCTAGTCATAGCAGTACTAAATAGAACTACTTTCTGTTGGAAAGTGTTGTCACGTATTGTAAGCTAGGCAGAACTATGCTGAGCAGGACTAATTTTCTGTTGGAAATGCGTGTCAAGGTTCCTCCTAAATGACGTGTGAAAAATATTCTAACATATGATAATAGAAGAAGAGGTCGCCTTTTGGCGCCATAATCTCCTGTTTAAGAGATTGATGGGTAACATATGAAGCTAGCAATTCCAGGTCCATGGGCTTATCTTCAATCTTTTTATTAGGCACGGATTTCTCGAGTCTCTAAAAACTCGCTTAGAGCGTTATCTATAAACACTTCCTTCTGCATTCCTTTGAATACAATAAAATTCAATACATATATCTTGTAAGCAAGTGTGCTCTCAAACTCAAGGAATGTGTCTCACACTCAATTTCCATGGCATGTCTCCTGTTCTTTTCAATGGCCCACTCATATATTGTCCAAATGTAAATTGGCGGTGTCATAACACGACATTGATCAATGATGACAGCGCAAGCTAGGCTATGCATGATGTGGCATGGATCCTTTCAGTATACCATTCTACGCTACTTCTGATATTGTGTCTCCACTTGGTTGCCATGTTAGATATTACATAGAATTTTGAAGAGACAATCAAATTGAAGGATAATGATTTCAAGGGAGGTTGCAATGATATATCTAATAATAGATGATATAAAAACATATATCTGTGCTACACATTAAGGTATGTTGCTTATGCTTACCCTAAATATGCCATTCTTATGGCATCATCTCCTAATGAAAGTGAAACAAGTTTGGATACCAAGGAAAATAGGGTTGGTGTAGGCTTGTAAGCGTCCCACTATAAACATGTATTGAGACACTAGCAAAGCTTTTCTAACTATGAGCTTCAAGTGAAATAGGGTTGGTGTAGGCATATAAGCATCTCAGTATAAACATATATTGAGACACTAGCAAAGTTTTCTAACTATGAGCTTCAGAATCAACTTAATTCCTTGTTAAGATGTATCCCATGGGGAGAAAAATACGACATGTATACCAAAATGTATAAAAACATCCTACTAGGACGTTATCAAAATGTGGTATGAGTGTAAACAACAACAGCTAGACCAACAACATCAAAAAGCATGTTAAAATGGAGTAAATAGCAATGTCATGTGATATTATTGTGCATGGAGCTCATATGCATCATAGGCATGCACATCTCTCAAAACCACATGGCTACTTCATCTCATTCTCAATTCTAAGCTTGTGCGGTCCACTTTAAATTGAGCACGATAATAAAAATACTTGTATTTTTGTTTGTCAAGTACCATATCCCAAAGCTTTTATGTGGTTGTTTACGTACACACAAGGCTATTTTTGAACCGTGTGTTGTGCTATACTCCAAGACTTCTGCAATATGCATAGTTGTTTTTTCAAAGACAAATATCATACATTGAATGACTACATCTAAACAACACAATATAATAGGAGCTCATAAATTATATAAAACTTGTGAAGTATTATAATCAATCTCAAAGTGAATTGAAATGAAATTTTAAATCCACCAAGATTAAACTTGACGAATGGATTCGAAATGTTACTACTATAAGATTCTTTGTACATATTAACTTTATGGTACTTTTCATCATGGTAGTGATCTCCTTTGCCACCTCTAGTACATACGCTATTGGCTATTCGTTCCCCATAAAGGATCAAGTCTAAGCATCTACAATAGTTTTAGATTAACAGTTTCAGAATTTATTGCTTAAATGCAGAATGGTAAAAGTGCTATTCTAGTGAAGGAACAATATCCTATATGTGCAATTGAAGTTATTACACCTACATGAGAGTCAACTTACATTGACTCTTTCCATGTTAGCAAGGCCTTTTCCATGTTAGAAACATTGTATGGCTAGACTATCCATCGCTTCAAGAATATAAGACTGTAAGTTTAGATTGTACTATACAAAGAACATGTGTGGAATGAGTCCCAAAGTAAAAAATGGGATTTCGCTTTGGTTACAACAGGCTCAATTCATGTTCGTACTTGATTTTATGATTATATCTAAAGCAAAAGGAAAACCTCAAAAGCTGCCAAAATCAATTAAAATGTTATATAAAGGCATAAATATTTGCAACAAGACAAACTTATGTCCATTGATGGAGGATGTTTATGCTTTCTTCCCAACTTTCTTTCTCATGTGCATGAACCAATATATCAAGAACGTCACTGGGAAGAAAATAAAAGCATGGGCCCAGTCCCTAGTCCCTAAATTCAAGCATATAATGGAACTAAAGACTTGATGCCTTTCTTATAACAAATAGAGCCAATTCTTGAGTAAGTGTCTCAAGCTGAAAGGAACTTGTCCTTCAAAAATAGTTGCTCTTTTCTCGTCTTCTCTTCAAAGATATTCAATTGTATATGTCTTCTTCATAATGGTACTTGATTGCAACGCCTAGCGGGCTTGCATTTTACTTGATCTTTGGCAATGTGAAAGAGCACACGAGTACTTTAGAATGTGGAAAACGGAGTAAAAGGGACCTACATGTAAAAGATGGCTATAGAAACTAGAGTGAACTTGTTAATGAAGCAAGATATGATATATGGAACTGGTAAGAATGCTAATGGTCAAAAGTCAAGTTAGAATTGGCGAAGATATGATGTGGCATATGATTTGCATGCATAGGCACAGATGGCCAATGACTTGATTATTGGGAAGTCAAGAATAGGGATTGGTGCTACATTCGTGGGACTTATCTTGGAGAGAAATTGAGACGAAGGTATCGACGAGGTTGATATGGTAATGAAATAGGCCCTACTTAAGCCACATATATAGGGTGTCCGTATATGAAGATGAGGTAAAAGGGGTTGATATGGTGATGAAGTAGGCTCTAGGCCATATATGTAGGGTGCCAATACGAAGATGAGGCGGCCTTGAAGAATTACCCAAAAAAAAGGGACGTGGATCCCACTTTGACAGCATGCATGGCACTGCCTTGCGCAAATAGCTTCAAGACCACAAGAAAGGAAGCAAGGTGGACCTTTCATTTGTCTTTGGGAATCTGGTGATGGTCAGTGTGATTAGTTTAGGCTTGGATACAACTTGTGTGTATAATCTCCAACTAGGCCTCGACTTTGAAATAAAATATCAATATTATGCTTTGCTACAAATTAACACAGAAAATGGGCTGACATTAAGCAAAGGCCAGGACCCATCTATGCTGCTTCCTACTTTAGACCATTTCCCATTTGACCTTGTATAAATTGCACACCTAAGAGGCATTGTGCAGATACATGCATGCATATCTTTAGTTCTTTCGAGCCTTGGAGTTTGGACCATTTCTAAATATTTTCTTTTTGATACTTTTGTGCTTCCCAACTCTACCACACACTGAACTGAAGCATGGCTAAAGCCAGAGGTCTTTTATTTTATGTTTTGCTGCTCGTATGCTCAGTAGGGGCAGACAAGCTGACAAAAATTACTCTAAGCCCCTCTAGTGCATGTCAAGCAAGGATGAAAGCAGCAGCACCCAAAATCCAAAACATTCTCAATGACATACAAAGCTCCTTGCTGGCTGAGAAAAGTGGAGGAAGGCTGAGGGCAGTTCTGGAGGATTGCCAGGAGACAATTGGGCAATCTTTGACATACATCAATTCCTCAATAAACAAAATGCAATTTTATTCTGCAAAGTCTCTCAGTGATGGAACCAGTGATGACATATGGACTTGGATGAGCTCAACACTAACAGACCATGCTATATGTGTTGAAGAATTGCAGTCTCTAGGTGCTTCATGTCCTCAAGAGCTGCTAAAAAGTGCACAGGGGTTGCAGAATGAACTGGCCAGTGCCCTTTCCCTCTTTACCACTGCAAGGACTCATACAATTCAGCAGTCCCTGCATAATAGAAAACTTCTTTCCCTTGACCATGGCCATCTTCCGTACCCTCTTGATCATGATGGCCTCCCTTCACCGGATGCCGAAAAGTAGCCTCCTCAAGCTACCTGGCGATATTGTTGTTGCTCTTGATGGTAGTGGCAAATTCAAAAAGTGTTCAAGGCTGCTGTGGATTTGCCTCTTACGGCAATGTTATCTATGTTAAGAGTGGTACTTACTATGAGACGGTTACCATTCCTAAGTCTAAGACCAACTTGGTGATATTGGGGGATGGTATTGGCAAGACAATTATTTCTGCTAGCAAGTATTATGCCCAAGTTGGAACCACCTTCGAAACCCCTACAGTCGGTAATTAACTCTCTCCCTCTCAATTATTCTAGCCTCCTTTAATATTTTTTGTCTATCTTATTATTCTTTTCTTTGTTGTGGTGGTATCATGCATGTTTCTCTCTCTAGAACTTTCACTTTTGTTTCTCTTTCTAATTTTCTCAACTTTTGTGCCCTGGCAGCCATCAAAGCAAGTGGTTTCATCGGCAAATACCTCACCATACAAAATACTGCTGGTGCTTCGAAGAACCAAGCAGTTGCCTTGCTAGTCACTTCTGATAAGGTTGCCTTCTATAAATGCGCAATCCTTGCCTACCAAGATACTCTATATACATATACCAACCGCCAATTTTATAGAGAGTGTCAAATTCAAGGCACTGTAGACTTTGTATTTGGTAATGCAGCTGCTGTCCTCCAAAGTTGCACAATATATGCTAGGAGTGGTGGTAATACATATACAATCACTGCCCAAGGACGTACCAATAAGAATCAAAATACGGGGTTGTCATTCCAGAGTTGTCAAGTTGATGGGGCCACCTCAAACACATACTTAGGAAGGCCATGGAAAGATTATTCTAGGACAGTGTTTATGCAATGCCAACTCAGTAGTGCTATCAAACCAGCTGGTTGGCTTGAATGGGCTGGTGCCTCCTATAGATCAAAGACTGTGTACTATGGCGAGTATCAAAACACTGGTGCTGGAGCAAGTATATCTGGTCGTGTGAGTTGGAGCAAGGCCCTTAGTATGGATGAAGCATCACAATTCACAGTTGGAAATTTCATTGGAGGCAGTTGGTTGAGTGTCCCTTATGCTGTAGGACTTTAGTCTTGTTTCACTTGTGTATATATATCCTAGATAGTGTATGGCCATTCTTATTCTTTCAACACATCAAATTTACTATTATAGAGAGTTTAGTGAGTCATAGTGGTAAATGCAATATTGGATCTCCATCCATACTAAGTGCCTTGCTCCTACTCACATGACTAATTGACTAACTGAACTGAATGTTCAAATTATTCCATGGCGACAATTATAATTGCTCATGTTCCTTTGGTATGTTTATTATGATACATTTCCCATTTCCTTCTTATTGGGGGTAGGCAATTTGCAAAATTCTTTAACTAGAGGTGATAAGTTCAATTGTGACATTTGCAATATGCTTTTCCCCTGCCAAGTGGCTTTGCCATGGCCTCGTGGTATCCTATTCTAAGCTCTCAAAAAACTCATCTATTTCAAAGAAAATGAAGTCTATTTCTTATATCCAGTCCCTTTTTTTTTTTTTCCCTCAAGCTTCATGCTTACTGAAGTGCAAAAGTACATTGTTTATTGAAGTGCAAAAGTACATTGTCTATTGCAGGTTGGCATATGTTCATATCGAGGGTGACCAAAAACATAATACTTAGCACAAAATGGGATCGATACTTACGAAAGTAAAAAAGGCTCTTCAACATTACAGGCGACCTTTATGGTAGTGCCTTCTGCTAGAAAATACACATCATAGGAAATACTTTGGTGGAGCCACGTTGCTTTTGATTTTCCTTTCATAGATGTGGACAATCGCATCTCCGTAAGAATACGTCCACATAGCCCTTCAATAAGAAAGTATTGATAGTAAGAAAATGTTGTTTAATAATGTGGAATTACATGCAATAAAGGAGACATGTTTTCCTGAAAATAATGGTGCAAATTACCTTCCTTTTTGTTTGTGCCACGCAGCGTTGGCTATTTTTAGCATAAAAATCTACCGAAAATTTTCTTGCAATGCGCTAACTCAACCGAAAATTCTTAGTTTCAACCGGAACCAACCTTCTCTACCCCGGAATTTGCCCAACAGTGGCTCCAACGATGGCGATCTATTGAATGAAGGTCGACCTTATTTCATGTTTGGTTCACCATTCAGGGTATTGAAGGCTCCATGTTTGATTTCATGCAAGAGCATATTTTGTTTAGGGATTTTTCTACCATTATAATGTTAACTCTAGTAGGAAGCTCTTTTTTTTTTTTTTTTTTTTTGAAGGACGACAAGCTTTATTCACCAACTAACAACTAGAGCAACATAATTATAACCCCAGTGGACAAACCGATCCAACTGAACACAACCACCTGCCTATGCAAAAGAATGAATCTGAAGGTATGTATGGCAGATCAGTACTTTCTTCTCTTGATCAAGAGAAGAACAATTGTAAGCCATATAACAATTTTATTTTGCACCCACTGAAGAACAAACTCATCTGCAGTATCTACGCTCTTAAAGATAAACAACCTCCTTCTCTTCCAGATTGACCATAAAAGCCAGCCACATGCGAGATGAAAAGCTCGTTTCCGTAGTTTGGGCCAAGCATTAGGATAGATAGCAAGCAAAATTTGCTGGCTAGATCGAGACACGCCAAATAGGGTCAGCAACCAAGACCATGCCTGCCGAAGCCGCTTACACAAGAAAAAACAATGCTCAATACTCTCAACCCTTTGCTGGCATAAAGAAGCACAATTTCATTATATATGGACTTTTCGCAAGTCCATATATATCTCAAATGGTAGCTACTGTTAAGAATACAGTGTCCTTAGGACCAAAACAATGGAATATGTTAGCATGTTTTCGTTCTGAGGTAGCAAAAGTAGGCAGACCCAGAGCCTTTGAAATCTATTGTTTGTCATACGAGCAAGGACCAGCATGTCCAATATGGACAAGTGATGATGAAAAAAGTTGAAAGAAATTCCATATGGATCCCAAATGACCACGATATCTTGAAAATATAGCGTATTGTGCACAATAAGATATAGTTTCATTAAGATATCAAACAATTTTCAAGTTTGCAGATAACAATTACAAGTGACGCTAATGTTTTGACAATATTAAAGTTTCAAAATTTTCATCCGCATGTTATGTGACTGCAATTCCGCATCAGCAGGGAAACTTTAAATGTTGTTTTCCTACACATATCCATGTAAATGTTAGTATTATAATGGGTTATCAAGAGGGACATACAAGTGTGAAATTGGGCGACCGCCGTATTTAAGACTACCTTCACGTCCAATGACGTTCAAGAATGTCAGATTTGATGTTGTGGAAGTGTTGCCTAAAGGGGCAATATGCAAAATGAATTCAATTAAGTAAGAAAAAATGCATTGAATAAATAAACGAATAAATATAAGCAAAGAAAAAAATCGTTTATCTAAATCTAACCTAACCCTAATGCCTAACCCTAACGGGAAGCTCACGGCTTCGAGCTATCTCGACGCTTGCAGGAGATGAGCTATGGCTGCGGTTTCAGCAACGAGGCAGTATCAAGAGATGAGCTATGGCGGCAGTTTCAGCAATGAGGCAGTATCAAGCAATGAATAGGGACGGGATGTGCAGGGCCGGATTGAAGGGGCAGAGCCTTCTGGGCACTCTGATCTGCAATAAAAGGTTTCGGAGCAGAGGCAGCTCAGGTACTGCCTTAGGGCCAAGCTCAGGTACTGCGGTTCAAGAAGATGAAGCTTGTGGAAGTGAGTTTTATTTTCTATTTGATATGGAGTATTTCTTATTCTTAAGAACTTCCACGATTAGGGATCTCTTGAATCTCTTCCTCCCATTCTCTGATTTAGCAGAAGATAGAAAATATGGCAGTCCCATCCCATTCTCTGATTTAGAAGAAGATAGAAGATATGGCAGAAGGCCCTGCCCAATGAATCGATCTATAGAAGATATGGCAGAAGCATTATTTTAGAACAAATCTCTGCATTCTTTCATTTAGGATTGACCTTCTTGAATCATACAACTGCAGCAATGGAAGACCCCTGTTCAGTCCTGGACCCATGAAAATGAGTTTTCCTCCATTATGTTTTCCCTTAAATGGAGTTATATTATGACCACAGCAAACATGGCCCGCTTCTCTTATATTTGTCGGACTTTCTGCTATCCGATCAACAGAGCTTAACCCACATGGATTTGCTTGAGCATCAAAGATTATTTTATCCCTGACATTAGCAACAGGGGCAGGGGCAGACATCACGTTCCTGACATTAGCAACAGGGGCAGGGGCAGACATCACGTTCCCACCAAAACTGGGCGCCCGCCCAATTTCGATACCCAGTGTAAGAAAAAATATGCCCCTAAAAATGTGCCTTGGCATGGAGAGATCATCCTACCACATTGGCAAAATTGGGCGCCCGCCCAATTTGGATGCTTAGTGATAGTCTAAGAAACCGAATCAAGTTAAAAGTTACGCACATCAAGAAGGAAGTATGCCTGCAGACATCAAGAAGGTCTGGCACAGGCTGCAGACATCAAGAAGGAAGTATGCAGACATCAAGGTCTGGCACAGGCTGCAGACATCAAGAAGGAAGTATGCCTGCAAGAAGGTCTGGCACAGGCAGACATTAAGTTAATTGGGCGCCCGCCCAATTTTGATATATAAAAGAGCTACAAGATATATAAGACTTAAAAGATATAAAAGTAAATGATACCAAAAAAATTTCGCGCACATTACTTAGTCTCTTCAGATGTTTGTACTTAGTATGCTAGATATCGTTTCGGATGACTCCGAAGCACACTTCAATCATTCATTCAACACTTTCCAATCCAAAAATTTTAATTTATTGTTTCTCATGTCCATCAAATGTTTGAGATAGCTCATGCTTCAATCTTTTATTTTTTATTTGATTATTAGATAGATAGTATTTTTTTATTATTATCATTATTCATGTGTATCAAATCTTTTACCTAAGATGGTATCCGCCTCAGATTTATTTTTAACGTTTATCGTGCACACAATACCATCCTTTTAACGTTTAATGCATGCCAAAATGCAAGGAAGATGTGGACATCTATAGAAAAAGAATAGAAAACAATAGACAAAGGAGATGCGCCTACCTTTTGGCAACCTTGAACATGCAAAAACACTTCAAAATGTCTTTTAACTGATAGGCGCCCTGGTGAAGGAGGACCACAAAATGGAGGAGGAACAAAAAATGATCTTGCACCTTTCAAACGAGGTCTTAACATGAGCAAAAACAAGTCCAAAAAGACTGCATGCATGATGGACACCTGGAACGTAGTAAAAGGTATAGGGCATATTTAGTGGGCCCATAATGCGTCGCAAAATAAACCCGCCTTTTCATGAGCATTTCAAATTTCAAATTCCAAATTTCAAATTTCAAATTAAAGTGGCCACGTCAACCTTTCACGTGGTTGTCAAAATTCAAATTCAAATTCAAATTCAAATTCAAATTCAAATTCAAATTCAAATTTCCCCCCCTCAAGTCAATATTGCCTCCAGGCATCTCGCCATCTGTCATTGCAACCATCAAGTAGGCGTTTGTGGATGGCTCTCAACTAGGCGCTTGTGGACGGCTCTCAACTAGGCGCTTTGCCTCCACAGCGTAAGTTTTTGTGTTTTCATTAGCATGTCGCATGCGCTAGTGTTCGTTAGTACTTCCATGTTTTGCTGCCATTTTCTTGCAATTCTAGAGTATTTTTAATGTAACTCTAATGTATCATTGAGCATTCCGGCTAATGAAAATCTAAGTGCCCATGTTTCTGTAAGTTTATTACAGCCTGTAGTGACACAATGATCATGAGGTGATGAGCCCACCTGCAGGCTTGAAGATGAGGCAAGACTTTTTGTTATTTGAAATCACATAACTAGTTGTGGTAGAGTTTGTATTAGACATGTGCAGATATTGTTGTTGTCAGATGGGGTGCTTGGAAATGAACATATATGGCTCAACACGCGCCCAACTTGGTGGCCCAAAGTTGCTAGGCAAGTTGTTTGAGGATCAATTTGGAGCTTGTGCATTAAATCGAGGCGGCTGACCAATATGGAGAGCCCAAATGGAAGCGACGACCAATTTCGATGCGTCCAAATTGGTAGGGCCTTAATTTAAGGGGCAAAAAAAAAAAAAAAAAGGAGATCTCAAATTGGGCACCCGCCCAATTTGGATGCACCAAATCCCAATTTGGGCTTATCAAATTGAAATTTTGAGGCTCAATCTCTCTCTCTTCCTCTTTTTTTTTAAAAATTTGTTTTCTTGAGATATGAACACAATGTAAGAGGTGTTTGAAGTCGAGTCATACACTCTAGGAGAGGATAAATGCCCATAAATAGAGGTATGGCATCACAATACCTTTAGGGAAGGGTTTCATATCCTTAGCAGGTCGGGATGTTACGATTATATGACACGCTTCTAGGATTGAATACTATGAGTGTGTTCGACACCCAAGGGTTCCATCTGCCTAGCAATCTCAACATTCATTTTTGGACTATTTCATTATATATGGACTACTACAATGACAAAGCTATATGTGCCATCCAAGACTTGAGCTCTTGGACTTTTTGACAAGAAGGCAATTTCATGAAGTCGGCACTATCTATTAATGCAGATATCCGGAGGTCTCCTTTGAAGAAACGTGAATGTCCATTTGACGAGCCATCCAGTGAAGTTCTTCGCGTGAGATTTCTCTTGCAAGCCCAGGCGATTCATTTGTACAAAAGCGAGAAATAAGTATGTGATTTCATATCTTTTACATATTTCAATAACATATGCACATCTTTGATGATGATGAGAGGTTGACTGGGCACATTGGGCCTCTAGTTTTTGAGTTTGAGAATGACCACTCATGTACCACCAAAGCGTCAAGCCATCACCATGAGAAGCATTGGTCTGTGAAAGGATAAACCTATGCCCAGGTGATGTCTTGTGTCTAACGTGGGAGATGGAAGCCAATGACTGCTAGTGACTACATAGAGATAGAGACTATCGACTACGCTTGGGAACCATCAAACAAGAAGAAGGTACCCAATACTATCACGATACACGTGCATGCTGCAGAGGCATATGCAGCACTCGCAGGGGATGTCAATTAGTATATGGAAAAGAGTCATTCATGCAAGTGCATTAAAAAATGGTCCATAAATTCAGGTATTGTCCAAAAATAATGAAATTGTGCTTAAAGGATAGAGCTCTGAGATCCGATTATCCATTTTATGGACTAACCCGTTGACTCTGAGGCATCTATGGATCACTTGCCACCACAAAACTACTACTTTGGGATGAAGCAGCTTATCCCATACCCATATCCAAACACTTTTCCATTGTGGCTGAGGGACTTGAAGATGCCACCTATTCGATGGAGGCAGGATTTCAGAATGCAAAAGCAATTTATACACAGAAGACACAAACCGTCCTGGCTGGATATCCTGATGGCAACCCCATACGACTACCTCAATCTGTGGACCAGAATCATGTGGCAACAATGCAGCAATATGATTCCAGATTACTCTGTCCCATCACTACAAGAGAAGGGGTCCATTAGTGTCATTGATTGTGTCAATTTTGGGGCTAAAATTGCAACTCCAATTTTTTTGATCACTGACGCTATGGATGACACAGCCAGGTGACACAAATATGGCATTTAGAATGTCATATATAATGTCAGCATCTTTGTCACCTATAACGTCAATGGCAACGCCACCTATAACATCACATTTATCGTCAGTGGCGACGTCAAATATAGTGTCACTTATAACGTCGCAATTAACCTCATTGGCAATGTCATATGTAAGGTCATTGATAACACCATTCATAATGCAAACAATTTTGTCAGAAATTATGCCATGTATACTGTCGGCTCTAATATCGACTTTAATGTCACTCATAAAGTCATAAATAATGACATCTATTTTCTTAAGATCAATGTCACTCATAAAGGCATAAATAATGCCATCTATTTTCTCCAGTTCATTGTCACTCGTAAAGGCATAAATAATATCATCGATGTTTTCAATATCATTGTCATTTATATTGTCAATATTAATGACAACTTTATTGTCAATATGAATGTCATTTATTGATGCATTGTTACCACATATATAGTGGCGCTACATTATGCCTTTGGATGAGATATTTCTATCATTAAATGTTAAATGTTTAAATGCCCTTTGTTTTATGTCTTGCTTATGGTCATATAATGTCATTTAGATGTGATTGTGTGTCAAGCTAGATGGAATTAAGGGGATTTGAACCCCCGCCGAGGATAAGCGAGAGCCGGTGTTTCCCAAAATAACATTCCACATGATATACCATGTTTGTAAAAAGAACAAAACAAGCTGTAAATTTAGACAGCCTCTTTGTATAATGAGTCCCTTAAGCACATTAAATGTGAGATTTACTCCATAGAATATGAAATCCCTATAACTATAAGTGTAGAAGTCGGATCTACCTTCTCCAAGCCGCACACTTCTTTGGAATAATTGGAGTCCATGTGTAAGGATTTCGTTTTCCAAGCTATTTCAAATGGCTGATTTGCCTCACATAAAGTTTGGTTGCAACCGAACATACACATGACATGGTAACAAAAACACGCAATTGCATCCAATCCATTGCAAGAAATAAGGACACGTGACTTGGCGGAACCACAAAGGCGCCTTCTGCTTTGTAGCTAAGGCATGGGCTACCCACATTTGAATGAAATCTATCTAACATATATTTCCATGCAATAAAAACCAGCAAACAAGCACCTAGCACATTCACACTTACTTTACAGATATGATGTATCTCAAGGCATTGACGTCAAGACGAGCTAGAATAATAAATTTACTTCAAACTTCTTCACATATCCAACACACAATCTATGCTATCTCACACAATATATTGGCATGCAATATAGCCGGCTACTCTAAACATGTCCATGCATGTAATGTCACAAGGCCGACCCCAACAACCACAAACCTGGTTTCTTCTGCACTTGAGGCAGGGGTTGCTCATATTTCAATCCAAATCAAACTGTCTCCTTTGCAGCAACAATAGAACAGGCAGTTAGCACTACATTCGACATTGGATCCCATTGGAATCCGAGAGCTTTGCACAACGAAATCAACTTATAGAGGCAATTTCATGGTACATTGCACCCTTCCGGTTCGGTTTGTTTTTCCCATTCTTACCACGGTGAGAACAAAGACATAGGCGGACCATATTTGCACCTGCAACAACTTCTGAAGGCATTAAAAATTTGAAATGTAACAATAGCAAGCACATAAGAATATAAATGGAATGAGCAAGAAATCAGAGATAAAAAGAGAAAGAAAATCATGTTAAATGTCTTTGCTCTGTTTCTAATCTTATCTCAGATTACGCTATAAATTATAAATCGAAAAGAACTTAGAAGCCCTTTGCCCGGTCTGCGGATTTTTTGGTCCCTTGCCATAAAAGCGCCCATGCTTGGAAGATAGAGCACGCAAAACCCGATCTTACGCCATAACCCTATAGCCACACTGCTCCATCGTATTGCCATACCCTAAGCCGGATCGATTGCTTACCTTGGAGCCAAAGAATGGGGGTTGTTCATTCGAGCTAAAACCATCATCGGGTGAATGCTTAACCCGAGAAGAGAATAGAGATAAAACCGAGTTGAGGAAGGAGGGAATCGGCCCGATTTGATCATGCCATAGCGAGAGATGGTGAGGAGTCGGATCGATTGCAAAGGAAGAAGCCGGATTTTTGGTATTTGCCCTTCGAGGCGGGTTTTGCCCTAAACCAATTTTCAGCGTGAAAACCTAACGAAAATTTTAACTAAAACCTAACAATTTCATAAGTTCCAATAATTCCATAAGTTATTAATAAGTTAACCTTTTGTTTTCCCTATACGTAAAAGAAAAGAAAAGAGAAGAAAAAAGCAATAATAAAATAAAATAAAAAGGAGAACATTAATCTAGGAAAGACCATGTAGTGTGTAACAATGCTAAAACAAATGATTGTATTGACGAAGATAATAAACATTATAAGTTCGCATTCACATAATAATTAATGCAAGGAGTAAACGCGAAGCGGTGCGGCTAGGCTTAAGTGGTATAACGGAAGTTATGATAATTGTGGTGTTGTTGGAGTAATGGACCAAGATAAGCTAATAAAATCATTTAAAATGATCGATCAGGAAAAACAAGGTTGAAAGGAAAATTCTTTTTGCAAATAAATTAAGCACCAGTATTACCATAGGTCCATAGTGGCTCAAATTTAGACAACATGTATATTGTTTGAGCATAGCTAGAGACTCCCCTTGCACTTGACATAGATTTATGGTTAAGGTGCAAGCATGCATGGTCAAACACATGCATCACGAATAGCTTGTTCTCGAAAAAAATCCCATTTCCTACTTGCTTCCTTCCTTTGAGAAGTAAGGCAAGTATATCTGCAAGCATATCTGCATAATGTACCCCACAAAGCAATTTTTTGCCCTGGATAGACCAAGTGTTAGCCAAATGTGTGTCTAGTGTGCTGAACTAACAAGTCCCAATCTATAAGTTAAGGTTAGAAGAACAAAGCCAATAAAAATCAGTTCAAGGATTGTTCCACTTTCCCTAAGCCATGGCATTAAATTCGGAAAGACCCTTTTCCTAGAGTTGTGTGCACACTTGAAGTCCCAATAATCATTATAATGTCATGTGCATTGTGTTGGATTTACAAGCCTTTATCGTCCCTTTATAAGTTAAGGCCAGCATTTTAGTGTTGTGTGCCCATATAAATTTCCGTCATGAAGTGCACAAATAGACGTTTGACACGGTGGTATGTATGACATTCAAGAAATGCAAAGGGATTTTACTCTATGTCGGAGTGCTTACATAACCAATGGTTCCAGATACTTTGTATGCCAAATATTTGCCACAAATTAGCAAATAAGGTTCAGATCAAAGAGTTCATTAAATGGTAAGCAGCTTTGTTGTTGGGCAAGCATGGTGGGCAAGCATGACAGGGGGCGAACTTTTTTGCCACCTCACCAAAGGGGAGAGTCCCAACCCCAGGAGGCGGACCCCAAAAAAGTTCCCGAGGCAGCCTGTCCTAGCAGCGCTCCCCCGGGGGGCTGTATGCTAATGTCCACTCAAACATTGACAAAACGTGTGACACTAAAGATGCTATTATATTTGATGCTAATAACACCACCTATAATGTCACAAGTGGGTCTTAACACTAACAACGATGTTATATGTGTAGCAACTCATCGACACTATATTTGATGCTAATAACAACACTTATAATGTCACTGATGGACAATGACACTGAGACTGATGTTATATATGTGACAACTACTGACACTATATATGATGCTAATAGCACCACCTATAATGTCACAAGTGGGCACTGACACTAACTTTCTTGATGCTATATGTGCAACAACTTGGTGACATTTGTACTTGATGCTAATAGCAACATCTATAGTGTCGTAACCAAGTTACTGACATTGTTGGTGACACAAAGAGTGAGGCTATAGGTGACACAAATTGTGGCATCTGTAGCATCACTTCTGTAAAAATGTCACTAATAATGTCATAGTGTACACTTTTCAATATTGTGGTGACGTTTTGGTGACACTAATGGACCCCTTCTCTTGTAGTGCATCTGTACAATAAGAACTTTGTTCTAAATGCTTCCCATGACATGAGATGACCAGACTCATACCAAGCTGCAATAGTGCTTATACCAGCTGCTATCCATCGTCGTTGTGTCTTTGGATGAACAACCACCCATAGAGGCACATTCTCTGGAGTGTCCTGCAAAGGAATCCACCAGCATGGAGTGGACAACTAAAGACATGCCTCAGGATTAATATGAAAAAGAGACCTGACAGTGTCCCACGTAGCAAGCAACCCCTTTAGAAAAGGGAGAAGCATTAGGATACGGATGCATATGATAAAGCAAAGCCCAAGGAAGGAGGGGCTTAATGGTGGCCTTATGAAATGGGAGACAATGCTAAATCGACTGCACCAACAACCTCAGGCCAGGAGAATCATCCTTACCAATGAAAATCCTCCAAATAAACTTTGATATCATCACTTTGCTTTGGAGGTGAAAATCCAACATACCAAGACCGATGGTTTGTCTTAGGTCTAGTGCATTTAAGCCCAAGCTACCTTGACCACAGCTCCTAACTCATTTCCACCCCAAATAAAATTTCGACGATACGCGCACATTCTCCTCCATCTTACTGCATGAGCTAATAAGCGCAGAGCGCCATGTAGACATGAGTATTACTAAGAACACATTTAGCCACAGTGATTCTACAGGGCATGGGCCGGTTTTAGTCAGTATTCCACCAAAACAAGTGCTTTTGCAACCCACTAATGATTTTATCCCAAGCATCTGAAGTAGAGGCGTGAATTCCAATTTGGGATACCAAGCAACTTTGTGGTATTGCCATCTGTGAGAAGAATCTTCCGCGGATAGTCCAAAATAGGGGAGGGATGGGATTGTCCAAGCGTCCACAAAGTCGTACATTTTGCCACCCTACAAGAACTCGATGCTAAGGAAAAATGTGTCTAATAATAGCTTAGCATTTACGAAGATTCTCGGCCTCGGCAATTAGGAACAAAAAAGTGTCATCGGCATATTGGTTACATACCTCTTGAGAACCATCGTCCATTGGGAGGCCTTGAATAACGCCATCTTGGGTAGCCAGGAGGAGAAGAGCTGGGGATAATACTTACGCCACAATTGTGAAAAGCAAGGGTGCTAAGGGACAACCTTGCCGAATTCCTCTACCCCCGACAAAAATATCGGATGGCTCGCCTACGAAAAGGGCGATAGATCTGGGCTGATGTATGGAGCTTCATGACATTCCTTGTGAAAGACTCCCCAAACCCAAGCGCAAGAAGACACTTCTCCAAGAAACCCCAATCAACACTATCGTAAGCTTTAGCAAAATCAAGCTTAAGATACACTGCTCTATGACCCTGTAACCGGGCCCAATATATTCCTTCATATGCAGCAGCCACGTTGTTGAGAATACGACGACGAGGGAGAAAGCCAGATTGTGTTGACGGGATAGCGTCAGCCAAGATGTCTCGGACTCTTTCTGCCAATGTCTTAGCAAAGATCTTGTACACAGAGGAGAACAATGTAATAGGTCGCCAGTCAGAAATAGTCTTGCGTTCCTTGCTCTTTGGAATGAGAGAAGTTGAAGAAGTTTCATATGAAGTATAAGCAGTAGAGCGTGAGGATGTTTAAGAAAACCATGACTACCTGCAGAAGTTGGGGATGATCCATTCCAGTGTGTATACAAGCTCTGCTTGCCTTGGCTATGGTGGCCCATCAGAATTCGGCCCTCTGCAGAAGAACCCAGAACAAAAAAAGGATAAACATGCACTTAAGCTGCAAAGTCCGGCCTCATGCAATAGCAGACCATACATAAATCTGCAAGGGACATTGTGCTGGAAGAATTCCCTTTTGGGCTATCAGAGAATGGAACCTGTGATTTATGAAGAAAGCATTTTCCTGCTTGGTATGCATGCCTTTTTAAGTCTAACATACAATTGGTTCTTTAATCATAATATTTGCTCCTGCGCAGCCAGATCTAGAGCTCGAATTAAGTTATGCACAACATCAAGTTAGCTTAGCCGTAGGCAGCTTGGTTGTATTACAGCTTGGCTTATAGTATACGTTCTATTTGTGACATAAATAGTCTGTACATGGGACTGTTTATTCATTCTTGCTTTGCTTATTGTCTAGCAGGATCTGATCTCAGCTAGAATGGCCATTTTGCCGAAGAGTTAACACGGTACATCCCCTATAAAGTGTTTCATACTTCTATGTAGGACAAATTTACTAATCAATAATGTGAATAGACTATTGCAGTTCAGTGGGAGCTTGGTCGGATATGAGTAGCCAAAGAAATTGACTGTTTACCCATGTAATTTACAATGTCTACCATGAATGGTTTAAGATGTTATAGCTTCAAAAGAATATCATGTCAATACAATACTCAGCTTATGGAGCCTATTCTGTTATCTTACAAGAGCTAATAATAAGATGTAAGGACGGCAATAGGTTATTCTTAGTCTACCAATGCTCTTTGAGGCAAGATGCCATAAGCAAGTCAATAATAAGCCTAATATTAGGCAATAATATGATGGCATCTTGCTCTTTGAGGTGCTAAAATGGGAAAAGGCCAAGCCACAAGGGCACAGCTCACGGACCTTATCAACATGACCGGACTATATCTTGCAGCATTATGCAGGAAGGAAATTTTTTTTAGCACAACCGAGCAAGCAATTCCTGCTTAATGTGGTTGACAAATATGGTTTGATGGCTAATCAAGCTCAAAGGAAAGATGGAGGTATCACTAAGTTCATAACAACACGCACAGATGGGAATAACCGCATCCTGCCAACTCCTGGCGTAAACATGATGGCTGATTCAGTAGGCGACCAGCAAATGGAAGCAGACAAGAATAAAGAATTCGAAAATAATTCGGAGCCTCAATCCAACCAGGTTTTTTCTGAAATTAATGGATAGTACTAAGTTAAAGAAGCAGAGACCAGACACCAGTATGGTGCTCCAGCATATCTATATTTTTGTGAGCTTTTGTAGGTTCTACAGTAAGCAGTTAATATAGGAATTGGTTCTATGATAGCAACATCTGTCTACAGAAGGCAGATTTCATGTGAGAAATAAGGTAAAAGCTGTAGAAACAAATTACTGCAGATCTTAAACAAAGAATAGTACAAAAACAGGTCATAAAACTACTGTTTGTAGGAGTTAATGGCTTCTATACAACAAATGGATGGCTTCAATATCTTAAGGGGATTCACCACTAGCAGTGACCACTACAAAGATTGCTTCCACAAATCGATATTATTAACTATCATGGCAAAACTTTGGGCGTTAATAGTGGGTCTAAACTCACAGGTTTAGAACCAAATAAATGTTCACGACGGCCTTTGTCGCTGCGATAAATTTCTTGTATTTTGAAATTTGATTCTTAAAAAAAAAAAAACCTAGCAAAAAAGCACGCCAGGAGCTGTGGCCGAGAAAGATCAAGCTAAAAACTATGAATGGCCAAGCAAGATACCCAAGTTATTCACATCTATAATGATCTAGAGGAAATGGCATTGTAAAATATAGAAACCTAAGGTAAAGTGCTTTTGTGAGAGTGCATCTTAAAGCTTCATATCTTAATGCAATTGTAGTGGATACTGGCATGGCAATGAATAATAATATAAACTAATTACATGTTGACAAATTAAATGATAAAATTTTGAAATATGAACATTTATGTTCGTGCTTGATGGCACTTGCTTGCCATGGCTAGTTGTGTAATGTAAGGAATGCCTTTCTCTTTCTTTCTTTTTTCCCCTTTCTTTTTTATTTTTTGCTTTATGATTTAGTAAAGAAGCTTGTAAACATTGTTTCTAGATGATCTTCTTGCATTTTAGGTACAATATTTTCTTTTTTGGATGGGCACGAGCATAGGTTGTTGTAGCCACTTACGGTGGTGTTGTATTGCATTATATAATTTGTTTTGATTGCCTTTATTTTTTATTTTTATTTTGGAGCATGTTTCTGTAATGGCCCATGGGAGACTGCTCGAGTACATCTTGGTATAGCATTTCTTGATACTACCATAAAAGGTGGGATGGATTTCCCATAAATCTAGATATTTTGGCTAGTTGGTTAGGCCTGGATGGTTAAGGAACATTACATTTGGTATTAGAGTAGGGCTTGAATTCGAGTCTCCATGGGGACATATATGACTAGGGCTTTTTGAAGGTTCATACATGAATTCAAGTCTCCATGGGGCATATATGACTAAGGGCTTTTGAAGGTTCATACACATGTTAGTTGTGCCATACAGTTGGTGGTAGTTAAATGTGCTTTGTTTTTGTTAGTTTATCTGTGTATTTGAGCATTATAATAATGGACCTCTTATCCATAGTAAGTGTGAGAGAGTAGTGTTATGCCTTCATCTTGTGTCAGGGAAATTAATAAAAGGCCAGAAAAGTATTTCTATATTCTTAGATAAAGTAATGTTTAAGGGGGTGACAAAAAACAAAAGATGAGAAGCATGAGCTTCATGATTAACCTCAATGTATTTGATGCCATAAAGTAAGCATGGAGCAATTATTCTTTGTGCTTATAGGTACTTCAGCAATAAATACAAGATAGATATGGTAGTGCCTAAGGCCATTCAATAAACTTATTTCTAGCTAGATTTACTTTCTGGCACAATGTTCCGTGCTTGTTTCCTCTGTGCTGGATCCAATTGCAGCTTATTTTATATTAAAACCCTTCCTTTTCTATGGTGGCATCTTTTATATTAATAACTCAGACCGAGTTGCAGGCCAAAATGTAGCATAAAGGAGAAACTGCTATTGCAAAAATTGCATGCACATTTGTAAGATCAAGATATTCCTGCAAAAGTGTATAACTCCAAATCATTGCTTAAAAGCAAGATAATGAAAAAGAACAATTCACATAGCTCTAGTCAAGCATTTCACCTCAAATCCTGAAGTCAAAGTTGTTTGTACAATAAGAAGTCCAAGGCCAATCAGGCCTGTAACTGCATGTGGGCATCTCAGTGCTTTGGATAAAGATCTTTAGCCTTCACTTCTGCTTCCTATTAACATACCATGAAGAAGCACAGAGATATGAACAAATTGGGATAGAAAGTTACACATTGTATCTCTAGCAAGACGAATTTGCCAATCTAGATAAGAACCATATCCATCCATAGCAAAAAGCACCACAACCTGTTTATATCATACGTTTAATCAAACTCAACATGAGTATGCTGTAAAAGTAATGGTTACCATGTTTCCTGGATGGCCCCAATGAAGCAACCATAAGAACGAATAAGCACGACACATATATTCCACATTGCTTGGTCTGCAACACTGCATAGATGAAAATCTCCAGAAGTTAGTTATGACTTCCCACAAGAATTCATAGCCAATTTTGTGTCTGGTAGTTTTTTGATGCAAGAGGTCAGATGACATATGCTGATGTAGGTCAATCATAAGGATCTACATTGAGAGCATGAAGCTATAGCAATTAGGCAACGCTTTTCAGAAGTACATGAGCTCCAATCTTTTATATAAAGCTTAAAAGTGTTGTTAGTGCACTGCAACAAACTTGAAAAATGCAAAGCGCTTACCTAAACATAAACCGGATAAAGAAAGCTTCTTCGTGTACATGAGTTTTTAAGAAAATAATCAGAGGTTGAATGCTCAAAAGCCAGATGCAACATGAGATGCATGGCAAGCCTGTTTGAACTCTACCATTGATAATGGACTCTGAAACTCTTAGTTATATAAATCGGTGAAAGATGTAACTTACAGTATGGAAAGAAGATAATGTAGACACATAAAATATAACCTATGCTCATCCCTATCAGATGATTTTGGTGTGCCACTCGAAGCTGCAGCTCCAGGAACTGGCCCATTAGCTTCTATCCATATGGATCCATTCCAAAACAAAGAAATGAAAATACACTTATTACGAACTAAAGAAGATTTCGCTAAGAAATTTATAATGAATACATAATGATATTTAGGCAATAATATTTTCTTATTAAAAAGTATGACGGATATGTAGAAAGATTGCAAAGCAATAAGAACAAGTATGGTAGAAAACAGAAATATCTAACAAACAATAAGCAATATTTTGTCTACGGTTATCCTTGCACGAAATCTGCACTTACACATTGAAGCAGTCTTGCCTCTGTGAAAAAAACTCTGACCAGTTGATCTTTAAGGTATTTGAGTTTGATTTGTCTATGCAATAGCAGAAGAGGGCATCAGCCTGGGCGATGACACTGGCTTAGCAAACTCGATCAGAGGATCCCAAAATGTTGAAAACTCCCTCTACTAGCTGCCTTCTCTGAAGCCAGCCACATAAGGAAAATTAAAAGACGAATGGAAAGTAAGAGGCCCATCGAGAAAGGAAAAAGAAAAGCTAGAGGGAAAGGAAGGACCGAAGGAGAGAGCAAAGCATGGAGGGGAGAAAGGGTAGAGGAATCTGCAGAACCCATTCCCATCTCCATGCCTTTTTTTAGCCAATTTCTAATTTCTTTGGGTGTAGATCTTAGAAAAGAAGAATCTAACGGGGAAAATTGCTGCTACATCAACTTTTGATGAGGTGGAGGTGCTAAGTGGATAGGCTAGAATTGCAAGAAAGGCTGTAGGCTTGGTTGGGCTGGCGTGCTAAAAACTAAAGGAGACCCCTTAACTGTTCGTTGGAAATGAAAAGTGGTCGATTTCCCACTTCCCCTCCCCGGGCCAATTCTAGCAGTGATCCATCCAATCGATTTCCAGTGCACCTTTTATGGCCTGAGTCGTACCATTCGTTCGAGTCTATGTTTTATGCTATCCTACTCATAACCGGCTTGTGAATTTGAAAGTTGTACATGCTTTCTAACATAATCAGTTACATTGGCAAATGGTTTTTATAAGGTTTTTGTTGGAGCTAAAAGGTTTAATATTTGTTTTTTGTGCGCGCTAAACCATTGAGAGTTCATATAAACATAGAGGAAAAATGTAGCTACAAATGAAAGGGGAAATAAAGAAGCTTATATTATTTTAAGGGCTTTTATATTATTTTATTGGTTTATCTTTTTAAGGGCTTGTTATATTTAAACCTAACAAACTTTTTAAGAACTTTTTTTGTTTATCTTTCGTTTCATGGAGATTGCAAGAAATACCCTACGCCACATCATCATGCCACTTTTGCCATGTCATTCACCATATCCAAATGTAGTTCTTCAACTAACTTTTGTGCATATACTCGATGTCTATATCTCAAACCAGCAATTGTCAATTATGGCTCATTGATGTACCTGTCCCTAGGCTCCTTTGTGGTATATGGAAGGCTAGTTAATGGATCATCATACCTGCACATTGAGATACTTTTGGCATTCAATTTTGGAAATTTATATCAAGGGTAGGAGTTTTTGTTGGACACACACTCCCATGTCAGAGGATGCCCAGATGAGCTAAGCGGTCTGCCTGAACTGGGCAGACTGTTGTAGGGGTGATATAATTTATGGACTCAGGGGTTTGCTCGATTGTAATAAGCTTGAGCTTCCCTGTGCTTGAACTTGAGTTTGAGCTTGAGTTTGAGCTTGTGCTTGATTCTAGAACATAAATTTTGGTGGTTCACCTGCAGATTGTGTTGAATTAGCCATAAATTGATTCCATCTGGCTTTCTAGGTGTATTTATTTGGCTTTCTAGGGTCGCTCTTGGATTTATGCAGCAAAACAGGAAATGGAAGATGAACGAGAGAAGCTTGATTACTTCCAGAGGTTAGCCATGGCTGAATAAACCAGAAGACCTGCCAAAGGCAACATTGCAAACTATATATAAAAGATCATTGTAGTGCGATAAGCTTTTATAAAGGTATTAAAACTAAGATATGTAGGTTGGGCAGTTTACTTTTCGGGCCTCTTTCATTCCTTACTTTGGAAGATGGTGTTATGGTGATGGTGGCCGCACTTTATTGGCCGCATTTCGTATCGAAAAAGAAAAATTGAATTTTTTGTTTCGGTGTGTCATGGGATTTGTGCTATATTTAATGTTTTATGATATTCATGAGCTTGCCAACATGTTGCTTTATAACCTGATATGGACCTGGAAGTTGGAAAAGAATAGATATAAAGCAGCCCTTGCTTCATTGATGTTGAAAGCAAAATCAGATGCAATCAAATGATCTCAGCCATCCAAATTAGGTTTGATTCATTACATATTTACCCTATAATTTTCTTTTCTCTACATATATAAAGTAGTTTGTCATTTTTCTTTTTCCTGTATTCCTCCTAATATTTCCGCGTCGCAATCTAATCTCATATTTACATGCCACGCATATTTCCTTTTGAAAATATCCTCCTACAGTTCGACTTCTGGCTAGTGGCGACGACAGATACGTTTGACCTTATCTCAAGCCCTGCCACTGCAACGAAGACATAGGTATATTGCTCACATGCTATTTGCGAAATAATTCTTGTTTACCAGAGGAGCGAAAGGGACCCTCTGTTTTGCTGTGGCATGGCGAGTTATAGCAGTATGCAGAAAAAAATGGAGGGTTGTGAGGTATAAACGCTCAGATTTGTGCTTTCTTAGAACAAGCTCTGGTTGGGTGATCCAAAATCCAGTCTCTGTCTTGCTCAGCAACCCAAAATCATGGGGAGGTTTGAAGATTCAAGAAGATGCTCCTTTTCTTTCCATATGGTTGGACGCTTCATCTTAATTACAGGTACAAACCCTACGGTTTTATCATATTCTCATCCCTGAAATTTTGAGTGCTACAGTCATGCAAATTTGTATTTTGAAACCTTTGATTATGCTGCAGAGCTGGGCCAATTTCATCACAGGGCTGGGCCGATTTGATTGCAGGGCTGGGCCATTTTGTTCTCTTCCTAAACTGCCTTTTGCTCCCTTCCATTTTTTTCCCTCTTTAGTTATAGTGTGGGATTTCATGTAGTTACAATTCTGGATTTGGTTTAATGTAGGACAATGCAAGATTTGGTAATTTGGTTTGGCCGGAGAGCATAACTGTGTATCTTGTATGATGTAAATGTCAGGTTCTAGATTTGGGTTTACTTATGCAGCCATCTAAGTTTAGAAAAGAAGTTGTAGAGTCCATGCATGCAATAGTTGAGCGCATGCCATTTTATTTCTTTCAGTCCTTCTGTTTGCTTTAAACTCTGTAATTTAATGACACATTTTGGAAGGTGATGTAGGCCTAACAAGCTTTTGAAGTTCTGCCATGTAACTCTGCAACTTTACTGCATGATGCAAGTCTTTGAATTTTTTGAAGAACTAAACAAGCATAGATAAATATATTGGGATATGGTCAAGCTCGGATATTTGTTTAAAGATCAATGCAATGTAGCTCATTCTTATATGCAACATGATAAGCTTTGACTCTGACTGGTTTCATAATATTAATGCGCCCGGATCTGGATTTTAAGCCCATCAAGCTGATAAAATTCAAGAATTCTATACTTTTTGCATTGGATTGCAGTCATTTGCTGTTGTAAAAAAACTCATTGTTATTGTTCACAATTCTCAAAAAGATATGTATATGGCATCGTTTGATTGGACTTACAATGACATCTATAAATCTGTAGGAAGAATCTAAGATGTTTATTGATGACTTGGAATTGCAGCAAATTTGGTTGGAGAAGAGAACCTAAGGCACATAATTGATGCAACATTGCCTTACAAGGGGCTACTCAGTGCACTAAAGACGCCAATGCATAGACATGTTAAATGGGTAACACCAAAGTTTTCTCCTCTTAACATTACAAACCCATGTCAAATGCTTCTATTGTAACTTGTGTTGCACTAGTCGTAGTATCATTTGTTAATGTCGTAGATCAATATCCATAGCACAAACTTAGAACATAGATACTTCTACTATTGGAATATAATTTCTTAGTACGGTTTAATTGTTCACTCTATTGCTAGGTTGTAGCATGTAGGAGCAGAGTTGCTAAACACAGAATAAAACAAATGATTGTATAAACTTCCAATTTTTTTGTTTGGTATTTGCGGGCGGTATTTCTGGCATGGTTTGGCCAAGATTTCGCCTAAGTATTGTATGAAAAATCGTATACGAAGAGTATTTTTTAGCTGATTTGAGCTGCTTGCTGGCGGCCGAAGGTAGTGGCCCAAAGACTTGTATGGTTGTGTTCTCAGTACCTGTTTATTTCAATTTGTGTCTGAATGGTTCAATTTAGAAGGACATGACTGTGGAGATCGGCATGACAGGTCAGGATTGCATGCCTGTGTTCTCGATTTCTTGAGTCGAGGATTGGAGCGGCATGGAACAGGCTGATATGTCCAGTATGCATTCGATCTCCCTGCTCTTTGTAAATAATTTAGTGGGGAGATAGTATCTACGCCGGGCTTTGTAAATAAGTTAGTGGGGAGATAAATTTAGTGGGGAGATAGTATTTACGCCGGGCAGCGAGACTGAAGGTTATAATAATTTGTTGGCTCAGAACAGGAGAAGAACGCACGGCGTGGTTTAACCATCTTGTCCGGCCTCCGAACAAGGCATGAAAGTTGAAAGCTTGCCTGATATCTGGATTGTATTGCATTTTGAGGATTTGGGAACGCATTTTAATCTCTCCCATCAGAATCGTGTGTTTGTATTCGAAAACAAAAGTCCTAAGAATCGCCTGCATCTGTGCCTGGTGTTCAAGAAGATGGACAATGACCGTGAAACCGCATCCGGCTGGCTAATGCATGAGTAAGAACTTAATTCATTGTTTGAAAATTCTTCCAGATTGAATTCTAAACATTAGCTTTGATTTTTTTCTGTAATTTCAAAGCGTCTTGGTCAGATTTGAAGAAGCTGTAGATAACAATTTGTTGGCCCAGGTGCTTGGAGACAGATGTGTATTGCCGCGGTTGAGTGGAGGCCAAGGAATTTCTTGCTCCAGGCAGGATCGATTAAGATCATGGTCTAAAAATTTTCAATCCGGACCATAGGAAATGTCATATGATTTTTTTGGCAAAATGTTAATAGCCGTGGATCTGGCACAATTCCAAGAATATGCTACCCATCATTTGGAATGTTTCAAATACTTAGGCATTGATTTTGCTTCTAAATATAGCTGGAAGGAGTGCATAAAAAGGCGGGTGACAGGAGGGAAATCCGCTTTATATGCCATGCTTTCAAAGTGCTCAAGATTGTTCCTCAATGACTGGCAACTGAAGAAACACCTGTATAAAACCTTGGTTCAGACAGTGATTTTGTATGGCTCACCCATTTGGGGGCCCAGTATTTCGCAGAAGCTATGGGGACAGATTGAATCAGTCCAGAAGCTCTTCTTGTGTGGAGAGCTGGGTATTAAGAATACCATACCATACGCAATAATGCTGGCCGAGACGGGAATGTTTCCTCTTGAATTAGAAGCTTTCTATCAGACAATTAATTTTGTCAATAGAGTTCGAGGGCAGCCAAACAGCAGGTTATCACATCAAGCTTTATTGGCATCAACCAATCAGGGGTGGTTTCATGATATGAAAGAATGGGCAAGCCGTTGGGGAGTGACGGAGGCGAACTGGCCAGTAGACAAGGAGGAGACTCGAGCAATGGCAGAGCCGCTTGCAATCCAGGTCATATGGGCAAAACAAGGGAGCAGGATGTCACACTATTAAGGCTATCAGTCAATCAGATGGAACATTATGGTAACCAAAGGTATCTCTCCACAAATATGCCGAAGAGGCTCAGGCAAATTATAGCAAGATATCGGGTCAGTTCTCACAGGTTAGAGTGTGAAACAGGCCGGTGGTCCAAGATTCCAGCAGAAAATTGGCTTTGTAAACTCTGCAACACAAACAGCATTGAGGATGAAGATCATGTTTTTTCGGTTTGCACTGCATATAAGGTTATCAGGGATAATTTCGGTATCCATGTGGAGAATTTTAGATCTCTATTTACTTTAGATTTGGTTAAAATAGGTTCATATATAAAAGCAATAGAAGAGCATCGTACATTCATATTGAAATTGTAAAAGATAACAGTGTATTCAGGCTCCATGGCCTTCAAGGCCCCAGAGGGCATTGAATTTATTATTATTATTATTAATTGAGAGTTGAGAAGAAAACCATAATAAATGAACAATACAAATGAGTACTTCAATGAAAAAAGATTTTCGTGGAAAATCAAGGTTCAATCTTGCATGTTTAGGAACTTATTTTGTAATGTTTCAAACTGGCACAAATTCGTTACTAAGCGAAGAACCATAATCCAACGTTGAACATTAATAGCGGATCTACTAGCACAGGTTTGGAACCAAAGAGCCACTGCCACTGTATTCTTGTCTAGACATATATTATAATGCAGTTTGTTATTTTTCATTGTTTTTGTCCCACCCGATTTTTTCCGCGCCGCAATCCATTTTCATCTTTTGTTGCCACGTTTTTTCTTGGGACGATCTGTTGCATCCGTTCTTGACGCCTGGCAGGGGCCTCGTCCGTCCTGACAAGATGTGATCCTGCTGCATCATCCATTCCGAGCTTCATCATCGGCGAGGCATAGGCTCCTCCACCAACAATCCGGTAATTTCTGTTCCCTTTTCGATAATTTGTTTCTGGCAAAACAGTATGGGCTGAAGGATATTTTGTTTCCGGTCGAATGCAGCAGAGGTAAGGTTGCCCATATTTCTCATCGGATTTAGCTTCCCTTTCTGGGTTCTGAGCAAGTAGCGAAGGTCTTGAACTTTCTCTGTTCTCCTTCATCGGTCCTGAGTTTATCAAAGAAGCGTTGAGATAGATACAGTCTAGATGCAGCTATGGTGCTCAAGCAGCCAGATTCTTTGCATCTGGTGTTTCTAGAGGAGCAATGGCGACATGCAATCGGCTCAAGTCCTTGGATTAAAAACCTTTCGAATTTCTTTCTACAGGTTAAAAAATTCGCTTTAAAAAGCAGAGCTTCTTCTTTTGTGTCAGCCGCCTCAGAACATTCTGAGGGAAATCTTCGAGTGAGGAAGATTCCCTGGATAATAAAACCCGTCTTCAAATTACAAAAGCAGTGATCCTTACCACCGTAGCTAGAATCTTTGTTCTGAGAAGAAACTGCTCTGAAAAGCCTTGAGTTTAAGAGAAAGCTCTGCTTATAGACTGGAGCTTTGGTGTCAAAATGCCAAAATATAGACGCATAGAAGCTCTGGATAAAAAGAAATCCGGCTAACATGTTTTTGTGGCTGTCAACAAGGACCGATTTTCTCTATTCTAAGCTAAAAATGGGACAATACCACAAAACACCATAGAACATCCAAGACTGCTTCGAATCAAGCAAAACCTGAGCTCAGATTGAAGCTTGGAGAATGAAAAGTGGCGGATTCAACAGTTGCACTTCATACGACAAATTCAACACCGTCTAGTGCCTCGACAACAGCAGCAGATTCAACGGAATGACCTAGCCGCTAAGAGTGGGGCATGCAAATTGAAAGGGGATGGTTGTGCATGGCGGCGCCGGTCCGCAAAACAGGGCAGACAATTACATTTGATAAAAGGCACGAAAATTTACAGTGATTTGGAGGCTGGGTACGTGCCTTTCTCATTGGAATTTTTTCTCTTGCTCTTATTCCTCACAAAAAAAGTAGGTTTTGGTGAATCATCTTCTGGCAGAAGGTGTAGCATAAGAACTGCCGAAACTAAAACCTATTAGGAGGACATTTGTGCCTCTAGTAATGTGTCTTTGAGTTCTTCTATTCTTATTCTAGATTCTGAATCCTTCAGTTTGGGAAATTATAGGGCAAATATTCATTGGATGCATGTCGAGTGGTCTCTCACTCCGGTGGTACGTGACCATGTATTTGGAATAATTTTCCTTTTGCTGGAGCTTATTATTTATATGCTTAGATGTTTCATTTGCAGGAACCATCAAGCTCACTCGTCTATTTGAAGTTCTTGGACTATTTTGAAAAACAAACCAGACCCATTGGAAATTAGATTTGCGGGTGCTTTGATTTGGTCATCTCATGTGATGAATGAGTTTAGCCTGGAGTTTTTTGGGCTTGGCGAGAGTTCATTTCCACATAAAAATGAATTGAGTCCTTAAATAAATAGAATCGGATGTGATCTTAATATTCTACTATAACTCATTGTGATGAAGGCATTTAGATATGCGAGGCTTGGCGGAACTTATATTTTGAACTATAGTTGAACTTGGGGCCTGGGGAATTATTACAAAAATTTATGTCGTCATGTTTTGTAGGGTATACAGCATGGAATTGTAAAGAATGATGCAGCTTCCTCATGAGGGTCGTATCAAAGTTTAAGAGAAGCATTAGGTGGTCAGAACCCTCATTCAGATCCACATATGGACATTGGCTTCCATGTGGTTTGCTTCGGCCTGCCGCAGAATCCACGCCCCTTCTCTGAGTCCGAATGAATTACACATCTCACAATATTGTTGCATAGCTTTCTTCTTTGTTTTTTCTTCCAAGTGGAGCTGAGTAACTCTCGTCTTGCAGATTCCTCTATTCTATCCTATTCTCTCTTCAATAAACCCATTTCTGGCACAGTTAGGTTCCAACCAATGGAGTGGAATTCAATCTATAGTTTATATGTTGTTGAAATCTCAAATTTATGATGATCACATGTTAGATAACAGATTGAATCACGTGAGATGTTGTTTTGCAACCAAAATTGTCATGCATAGGACTCCATAGTCTTATAATTTCCTACTGCCATGTAGATCCTAGAATGCTCTGCTTTTCTCACGTGAGGTTAGTTCAGTTTGAAGCTTTATTGTTGTCGCCAACCACAGCATCCATGTATCATATGGGCTCAGGAACGCAAGGCAATAGTGCGGGTTTGAATCCCGCACGTTCAGACTGACACATGATCCAAGCACAATCTTCACCCTTTATATTTGAGTAAGGACACGAGGATTGGAAAAGAGAAATGTTCGCAACCAAGGAACCAAGAGAAATGTTCGCGGCCGAGGAACCAAGTTATTTTCAACGTATTTCAATATAGCTCTTAGCCTTCTAGCATAGGGTAAAAATGTGGTCCAAACGTTACTTGCCCAGTTGGGAATTTATGACTGTTAGACATTTTAGTGGATCCAATTGAACAGGTTAGGAACGAAAGAAATGTTCGCGGCTCGCGGCGGCCAAGGCCGCCGCGATAAATTTCTTGTATATATAGAAGATTATAGGCTTGAAAGGCCAGATTTAACATAAAACAGATTTAACTAATATCTAAAAATTTTCTTGTCCCATTATACAAGAGCAAATCTAACTCATTCATGTTTAGCAAAAGGCTACTTGTAGGTTGAGATGAGATTCCAACCCTTAGATTTCTAAAGATTAGCATATGCATATCTTCTTGAAAAGTCAGCCATCGATCTAGGATTTAGGTATTTGTCATCCACCGTAGTGTTTAAACCAGCCTTAAATCACAAAAAATCTGCTAAGTCCGTAAAGCGCCATATGCAATTTTCTTTATAAGGCTATAACAGGAGAGGAGGATATAATTACCTGTGGTTTAAGATGATAAAAAAAGGCATGGTATATTTGCTGTTTGGAAAACTACCTAAGCAATGGCCGATATCCACCTCCGGTAACAGCCAGAATTTGCTCGTCCAAGATCTGCATAGCCGTGTTGTGAAGGATGCGCTTCTCCCTTGCAGTTGTCACACCAATACAGGCATCTACAAAATCATCTTCCACAAAATCGGCAGAGAAGATCTGCAGATGATCCCCAAGCCCATTTTCAAAAGCCTGAGATATGAAAAAACGAGCAAATCTTTTGATCCGTTCATTTACGCCATGAACTGTAAGAACCAGGCTTGAAATCTGGGGAGTACAGGTATGTTCTACTCTGTAGAAATATTTTCTGATCGAATTGGACTGCTGAAGACCCAGATGCTCCAAATTCGAGTTGAATTTCGTAAGCGGAAGATCTGTATCGACCCAATTATCCTTTAAAAAATTGGGGCCAAACAGGGGATCCCCTGCTGCTGGAACTGGGGAATATTGGGGCTTCCATATGCAGATTACCCTTCTGGGCAGTAGATCGGCCAATTTGGCCTCAAAAATGCTTTCATCTGCATGAATTAGATCCGGTTTGAACTGATCTACTAGCCATCTACTAAAATTGGGCGGATCTTTATGCCCGCGCTCTGTTCTAAATTCAAGAATGATGAATTCGGAGCTTGTTTCTGTCAAAAATTTCTTCACGTCATCTACAACAACTTGAACTGGGTAGCTGCGAAGAATTCCATGACACACATGGGCGTCGGATTGGACTCTTATATCCAGACATCTAATTCCACGATTCAGCTGCTCATAAACTGAAATCTTTTGGCATTGAGCAAAAGGCCTGGAGATGCCCAGAATTCCAATCTTATCAGTGGCAGAATTGTGGGTTCCTGGCCACATTAAATCCTTGATCTTCAGCACCTTTAGATCTAATGTAGACATCCATTGTTTCTTGCATTGAAGACGGATTTCTGCGCCTGGGAAATCTGTTTTATGATTTTGTTCCAAGAAAAGAAGCTTTTTCTTCTCTTCTGTGATGGATTTGTGATGAGAAATCCTGGAAGAGAGGAGCTTCATACCGAATTAGGCTGGCGCTTCTTTTGCAGGAAGTAACTGGCATGCAAAAAGGTCGTTAGAAGACAAAAAGGCATATTTTTTTCTGGTCCTATCCCTAAATTTAATTTTAATTTAATTTCGTTAACGTCCTTTTGTGCCTAACAGTTGACTCTTGGTGGTCTCAAACTCGAGATTTAGTTGTTGCACTCCAGATATATAAAATATAACGTTGACTCTTGGTGGTTTTGAACTCGAGATATAGTTGTTGTTGTTGCACTTAAGATTGTTCAAGATTCTTTGCACTAAGGGACGCCTCACATGTCACCGGCAAGTTTTTGCCGGACGTCAAGCCGTTGAGCCGCTCAGGTGTAAACTGCTCCAGCAGTTCGGGGGCGAACGGCTCAGGCGTCAAACCGGCCGTCTCAGATTAACTACATGTGAATACCTAAAGATTTACATGTGAGGCGCCTCTAAGGGCAGAGAATCTCCACGTTTCTTGAAAGTTGAACGAAACTTTCGGTGTTCACATGAGCACTTCACTTGGGTGGGCTGAGGTCTAGATCCTTCCTTGCAAAGTAATGCCAGGATATTTCTTGAAGCCTAGATTTTGCTGCCAAATCTATTGGTTCAAATTCGTGGTGATAGATCTGGAGGTGTGGTGAAACCAGGCTTGGCATCCGGGTTTGCCGTTTTCAGATTGGTTCATGGGAAACCACCCTAACCAGTCACCCAATGGATTCTGAGCCTTGTTGGGGGCTGATCACTAGAGTGTATGTTCAATAATGCCTTATGCACCATTACAGGCCTTGCAACAGCGTATCTATTTATCGTTCCAATGTAATTATGGTTAAGGCATTAGAAAATTTATTGGCGTAGATTTATCGAATGTTGCAAATACAACTTGACAATCCATTACCTTAATCGGCAGGCTTTTGATCAAAGCAATCTTGAACGTCAGTTGCAGACCTGTGATATGCCAGAACCAACTGATTGTAGCTTTGGATTCAGGTTTGGATGCTGATATCTTGGTCCGGATGCTGATAATCTTGCCCTGGGTTTGATAATCGTGCTATGGCTGCTGATAACCGTTGTTGTGGGTCTGATAATCCTGTATCGGGTCTTCGTAATCCAGGCTTGGTGTTCAGCATCGGTAGCCTGCCGGTTAAAGGGGTTCACTAGCCCATTTATCTGGCGTAATGGGAGAGCAAGGGAGGTGAACCCCGTCTTCTAATTCTATGGTATATTGTTCTATGGTGTTCTATAGTTAATTCAAACATGCCTCAATCAATTACTATATACGAAGTTGTAAAACGGGATATGTATCTTTTCATAGATGCGGGTCTTTGTGACATCATTGTTGAAGTAAATGCCTGGCTTGCTCTAGCAAGGCATATATGTAAAACAACTTAATGTTCAAAGGGCCTTGATGTTGTGCACATGCAACATGTTTCTTGGCATGCGACATGTTGCTTTATGATATTGGATTTCTATTGTGCTTGGGTCATGCGCATAGGACATGTTTTTTGGCACCGACAACCAAGCATCTTAGAAGAACATACTGAATTTCCCTTGCCACTTCTTTAAGATCAGGAAGCCATGATCGAACCAGACTAGCCCATCCTTAACACATGCCACCATTGCGGGTGCCAAGATCACCGATAATTGTAACTTTTAAAACTTTGCGGATCTTCACCAGTTTGTTCTTACCTATCACAAGGTTCAAACTTGATCCGTGCTTAGCAACCCATGCTTTGCTCAATGCATGTCCCCAATCTGATCTTATTCCTATTTTTGTGATCTACTTGCAAGAATTCATAAGAATTTTTCATTTCTAGAACAGAAAAAGATTTATGCTCTCTGTGTGAAATGGAACACACTCATAGTCCATGATATCCTCCACTCAATTCTAATTAAACGTGTTTCTTTATGGTAGAAATGTATGTTCAAATCTTACATGTTCAACATCGTTGCTTTGATAGCTTTTCAAATTGGGTTCAAATCCAGAGTGTGTTCAAATTGGTACATGCGTGGGTTCAAATTTTGTGTGTTTCCATATTGATGCACACACATTTTGATACAGAATTCCAACTAGTAGAGGAAAATCACTTTCCTTAATTCATGGTAATCGATATAATTGGATTGAGAGAAATGTTAGCGATAAATTTATTGTATTTTGTAAACGTTGAATGAACTAATTGATGTATTTTTCGCACGTTTGCACAAACACAAGTTGACACTTTGAAGCAATTTTAGAGTGTCCACGTTGATGCCAACTAGGATTTTTGTCCACGTGGATGCACCTACAATCGTTGGATTTGATTGACGGTCACAAAAAATTAATGGAAATTCCAGCATGTCTCATGTCTTGGGCGGTTATGCCCGCGTTGGGAAGCTATGGCGCATCAATTCGGCTATGGCAAAGCGTAAGTGAGCCTCTTCAACCATAAACCTCCTCCTTCCCCTCCTATTTCTTCTTCTCTTCATAACCCTTCTGCTGTTACCCCGAGCTCCCTTTTCTAGTCTTCTTTTCTTAGATCTCCCAATAATTACAAACTCCTCGGTTTTGCTTTTGGTCGTTCTTTTCCGCCTTGCCCTCCCTCCATTCCGTGGTTCTTCCGCAGTCCCTTCCAATGGATGATTATGACATGGTCAATTTCAAAATGGTGCTTGTTTTATAGACGATTTTGCTAAAAGAAACCCAAGGTGATTTGTTTTCTTCTTGAGTTTTGGATAGAAAAGGTGAGAATTCTCATGGCTTGGGGTTTGAATTTGAGGCGCAGGCGGAAGCCCTTTTCTCAGAAGAAATTGGAGGCTCTAATTAGACCCGATTGGCCGTAAAGACATTAATGATAGATGGCCAAAGGCATAACATATGTATTCGAGCTTTCAGAAGCGGCACGTGGATACAAAAAATGCCGGGTTTCTTGCTTTGCTTGACAAAGATGGCTCGCTTTCGACGTGGGTTTTGGCGCCTCACATGGCTAAACCCAAGCAAACAGGGTGATCGATGGACTTAATCGAGAATGCAAGCCTTGATCCGGCCGCAATGTTCAAAACATCCCCGATATTCCCCATCGGTTTGGGATCCGCAAGATCATTTGGATCCGAAACAGCTTGCATGCGCTGATCTTAATGCACTATGCAAGCAGGAGGAAAAAAGAGTGACACATCCCGCTGGCCAAATGAAGATGGCACGAACGTCTTTGTTGCTCCGAAAGTCGTGGACGCCTGTTCCATTGGAAGTTTAATTTAATTTGAGGAAGTAGAGGAGCTTCAACTCAACCAGGTTTCTCTTAGTAGTAGTTTCCATTTTACATTGCTTTTTGCATTGAGCAATCCACTCTTAAAGTGCCGGACTAAATTTCCCCAATACTACGAAGGGCATATGCAGATTTGCCTAGTTTTTGCCTAGTTTATCCGTCTTTAATTTGTTGTAGGAAATTCGTGCACATTAAGTGTAGAGTAATCTCTTGTACGGCATGTTTCTATGCTTAGGTACGTAGGATATGATTAATTTGTATAGAATAATGATCACAGAGCCATAGATTTACTCTATCATGTTCTCGCATGCCACTTGAGAAGGTTAAGTACAATACCTTGTTTGTTTGAGACTCATATGCCACGCTTTTTCTTGAGAATAAATTGAAGTGAAATATGGCGGTATAACCGGTATGATGATACAGAAATGCAAGGTGGTATAAAATCATAAAATGACCCACCACCATTTTAATATTGTAGAACATGAATGGATTCGAATTTCGATAATTTAATAAATTTCGACTTTTCCCTAAGCACGTTGACATGCGTGACATAAATTAGATGTCTATATGAATCATATGTGGGGCTTAAATTCAAGCATGAACATATCTTTTAAGCCATTATTGATTAAATCTTAATATAACCGCATGCCATGTAAATAAACTTGCCATTAAATGCTTGGGGACATCAAACCGGGTGGATTTGCGTAAATGGAGGGATCTTGCATTCCTTGAACTGGTTATGGTTGGTATTTACTACTTTGTAGTATACGTAGAGATGTAAATTGATCATAGTAACCGCTTTTAAATTGAATTATGGTTGGTGAAGGGCGATGAGCCATGCCAAGACCACCGCCACTGTTAACCCTTGCCTCATTACCATTTCTTTGCTAATGTTGGTCCTGTTTTGTTTGGTTTGTGTAACCGGTCTTGCATCTCCAATCTCTTTGTATTTTGGATGTTTGGATGCATATTTCACATGACGAGTACAAGCTAGTCAGTGGATGGAAGATTTGGCACATGTAGACAACAACCTAAGCTCTCTCACCGGAGGCTCAACGATATTTTCAACTCGCTAAATCGTATCATTTTTACAGTTTACAAAACAGAGGTACCTATTTCAATTCTCTTAAATTGTGCTCGTAAATTTTTGAGCACAATAAACAAGGTACCTTGACATAATGTTTGTTTTAGGCTATGCCTGATTTCTGGCAGTTTTATCATTTGAAGAATAGCACCGTTTTTTCACATTTTTGCCGTTGAATAGTCAGATAGAGATAACACATGTAATATTCATAAAGAATATGAGAAAATGCAGGTGTGTTTGGATAAGTAACGGATATAATGGATCAACAGATATTGTAGTTTACAGTTAGTTTGTATTGAATAAAGGATGCATGATACAAGAACTACGTATATTCTGCTTTGAATATAGAATACAAAGGGCTTTATGTTCATGGAGTATTGCCGAGGAATTTTTTTTGAATGATGAACTATGACGTGTTGGTTAAAAGGCAAAAGTATGCACGGATGCATCAATGGCATGCACTGTTTGGATTGACAGTAGAAACTGATAGAAACATACAAGATTGGGAGGCATAACTTGCATGTATGCATTAAAAATATGATGTTATGATGGTCAATGTTGTAGATGGAATCAGCAACATTTTAATGAGCAACATTTTAATGAGTAATACAGGCTGCTTATGGTGACACATATAAGTGGATATGAAGTCTGATTATATGGATATGAAGTCTAATTAAAGTACGTACATTGAACGATTCTGATAGTTATTAGAGCACCATTAGATGATTTTTAGGATGCTGACCATTGGTTTCAAACTGAAGGAACAGATAAGAATAATTGCCCATAAACATATTGATATATTGGTGTAATATAATGATATTTAGGACTACGGCAATAGTAAAAGAATGTTGTGAGGGATAAATACATAGGCATGTGTTTTTAAGTGAAATATGCATCCAAACATCCAAAATACAAAGAGATTTGTATTTTTAGCATGCTTTCACCCAAGGATTTGCTCAGTATATCGGCACATATCTTGTATGAACCTCTATATCTTTCCTCATCAATGGGCAGCAGTATGCTGGATGTTAAACTGGGAAGCAAATCCCCAAGTACTTTTGAATCCAGTCTATCAGGTCTTTAAAACAGATCATGGCTTTTATTTTTACCTCAACACAATAAGTTGAGAAATATCTTTGGAGATGCCTCCAGAGATATTGATTTTAGAGGTGGTCTATTTTGTGACGAGCCTGGTTTGGGGAAGACAGTTACTGCACTTGCTTTGATCTTGAAAACTCAAGGAATATTGTCTCAGCCCCCTCCTGGTATAAAGGTATCTTGGTGTAAGCATAGTTCACATGGTAAGGTTGGTTACTATGAGGTGACAACCGCCTTTGGATTTTGTAGGTAAACGATGTTCAAAGATTGAAAGCCCAAGTGGTTTGATGGAGCAGACTATGGAAGTATTGATTTCAACGACTTATTTGAGTCTTCTTGTCAATCCAAAAGATTGAAATCATGCATGTCATCAAGACATGGGTACTCTTCACAAAACAGTATGTTGAGGAAAAAGTTGTTTCATGGCGGCAAATGTTTTTAGCAAGATAACTTGGGGGAAGTTGATTGTCAAATGGAAGTCTAGGGTGACACGATCCCAAGTGAAAGCAAGTTTTGTCAATTTGAGATAAGCGTGTCCAGGAAGATAGTTTGCCATTTGAAAATCGTGGAAATGAAGTTAGATAAGATGAGTGAGTTTGGGTCCAATGTGAGGCTTGCACCAAGTGGAGAAAGTTATTTTGACCGGCCTCCTCCAAAAGAATGAGTTGCACGGTTTTGCGGCATGAATGTGGACAAAGGAGAATCAAAACTGCTCCATTCCTAAAGAAAGTTGGGATAAGCGATGTAAGATTAACTCATTGCCATGTTTTGTGAGGGAAGATGGTCCTTATTGTGATGAAAAAATGTCAAGTTCTTTACCGATGAGCTGAAGCTGCGTGCAAATATTTTTAACATAGAAGCCAAAAGGGCTTTAAACTGGCTTGCAAACTTGAGCCCGATTGATTTAAGAAAGTTTAGAGGTATCTCAGTACCTCACTCCCTAAGGTTAGTTACAATGTCTGGGTCTGATCTGCATTATTATGACAAGTTCTTTCAAGCATTTGGTCAGGTACAGTTTAGAGATAGGAAAGGAGCGGCACCTAAATGGCGCTACCCAACAGGCTTGAATAATTTGGTGTTTGATTTTGATGTTGAAGTTTTGAAAGTTGCATTGTTAAAACCTGTTCAGGAAGTTACTCGTATGTATCTCTCAAGAGCAACGCTTATAGTTGTCCCTTATAACTTAGTTGAACACTGAAAAGTTCAGATAACAAAATACATGAAGCACAACCAATTGAAGTGGCATGTATGGACTGATCAGAAGAGTTCATTAAAACCTCATATTCTTGCATGGGATTATGACATTGTAATAACAACATTTCCACGACTAAGTGCAGAGTGGAGCTCGAGGAAAAACAGTGTTTTGATGCAAATACATTGGTTTAGAATTATTTTAGATGAAGGGCAACACCCCAAATTGTTGCCCCAGCACAACGATTGTAACAATGCCTTAATTCCTAGAGCAATTGGCAAAGCCCTAAAGTCCGTTACGAGCATATGCAATAGAAGAGCTAAAGTGCTATACGAAAAATCTTAGTTTTAATGTGAGCATGTGCGACACCATGAGCATGGCTAAAAAAACATTTGTGATGCCTGAACAGTTTAATGCTATGAACATCATTAGCAACTTACAAAAATGCAAAAAAAACAGAGCCTTCAATATGCAAGGTTTTTTATTTTTCATTTCACAATCTATCAACATTAACGTGCATAGGTGAAAGAACTTTATCAAAACCTATAATTTCTGTAAAAAGTAATCAAACGTGCTTTTGACTAGTTGTACAAGAGGAGCAGTTAATCGTATTCTTTTAGTCCTAGGTTTTTGCGAGTTTGGCCCACAAACAGATCCTTTTTCAACTTTGCTGGGAATTTGCCAAGGAAGGTGCCAAATGGAAACTGGGCCACTCCTACGTACCGTCCTAGCGACACTATTCCAATTGGACTACTCGTGGCCTTGTAGCTGCCCAGCTTGGCGCCATCGGCTTTCTTCACCAGCTTCTTGATATTGCCCGCCACTACTTCGGCATGTTTCGAAGCAAGGTATCCTTGCTTTGGTTCCTGTTAAAAAAAAAGCGAAAAAAAACATCTTCATATTATCTTGTTCTGCATTGAATTTCTTGCTCAGATCTTACTCTTCCATTATACTGAAATGGGTATTTAATGCATCTCATAGATCCTTGCCTAAGATTTGGCATCTAGATCTATAGAATTCCAAACTAGGGTTTTGAGAAAGTTCATGTCTAGGGTTTCTTACCTGAAGATCTGTTATGTCCCCAGCAGCAAAGATATTGGTCTTTCCTTCCACTTGCAGGTATTTGTTCACTTTAAGCCTCTGTTTTTCATCTAGAAGCCCCTTCAAATGGCTCTCTTTCAGCCAAGCAGATCCGACAGTCTTTCCTATGCAGACGAAGTGTTCATCAGCAGCTATGACTCTGCCCTTTTCTGTTGTGTATGAGCCCGTCTGCAAGTCTGCTAGTGGTATTTTTTCATTTAAAACCACCTCGACTTTCTTGGATTCAAGCCATGCCAATGCCTTCTTTGAGGCCTTAGGTCCCAGAAATTCTATCAATCTTTCTCCTGAATGCACCAATATTATTTTCTTATCTGGAAAATCTACTGCTATTTCTGCTGCTAGCTCTACTCCAACTGGTCCTCCGCCAATTATGAGAATTGTGCTGGCATTTTTCACCTTCTTGTGCTCTACAAAAAAGAAGGCAAAATTGTAAAAAACACAAAAAGTTGTGCTTTGTATGTTATTTTAAATTGCTACCAAGATCAGGGTTTTATGCGCTGTTGTGTATGTTGAAAGAAATAAAATGGAACTCTCGTTCGAATGGATAGGTAGATTGGCTTATGGAAACGAGAAAAAATGAAATTATTAACTATCATGCATCTTACCTGCTTCAAATTCCTCCAGACGTCCTGTTCTTGTAGAAACACCATGATGTCTTGATCCAGAAGCCAGAACTAAATAATCATAAGGAATCTGCTTTCCAGAACCAGTGATGACATCTGTTTCAGTGACATTCACTGCGGCATCAATTACAAGGTCGGCTTTTTTGAGATAATGTTTGTGCTCAATGATAGATCTGTGTGCAAATTTGGGCTCAACAACTGATCTGAGAGCTGCATATGTGACTTCAAAATAATCCTTTCTGCATAAAAGTTGAAACGGATGTAAGATAAAGCAAAAAAAGGAACAGGAAAAAGACTAGGAAAACAGAGGGGCAAGGATATTAACGGATCAATTAAAGTGACATGGCCATAATCCTCCAATGATTTGGCTACAGAGGCACCAGCAATTCCACCGCCAACAACCACAATTTTCTTCTGCTCAGCCATGGCCAGAGAGGAGACAAGAGTTGAAGGATCTAAGGGTTAATAAACTGCTTGATTTGCAAGCTTTGGCTGCCTTATTTCGTAGGAAACAGCCTAGATGTGATGTGTGCTGAACTAGATCCTTCTTTTCACGACTTCCTGGTATGCATGATGGTTATCTTGCATTGTAGGGCCTGGAATGCATGATGGTATCTTGCATTGTAGGGCCATTTCTGTGGTTGAAACTGTGCTGTCATGTTGTCATGCAGGAATTTATTTCAGCATTCCACATTGTATTTTGGACCAGATAAAAATGACATCATTCTGAATTAGTATACATTGTATTTGGACCTGATAAAAATGACAGCATTCTGATTAACATGCATTCGGATGTATTATGATGTAGAAAGTTTGAACATGTCTTCGTCAATGTCTCGTTAAGGCGTAATCATATTATATGTCATTTTTACCCACTTACTAGAAAGCTAATAGAAACATGCATGATAATTTTCTAAGGCGCGTGTGGATTGACATCTCAAATAATTCAATTGCATAGGATATCTCAAATAATTCAATTGCATAGGATATGAAGCCTTTTAGATTCAGCCTTTTAGATTCATAACCAATTTATATCTTTAGGAAAATGATAATTGTGTTCCACATGTGATGTAATGCATCCCTCATACATAGGTTGTGCATTTCTATCCCCTTTCCTAGGAAGTAGTGATCAACTTTGCAACGTTGCCCATCCTTAATTTGCCATGTGACCCACCCAAATACAGGAATTTCTTTTAGAGTAGATTTTATTTATAGGGGTAAAACAAAAAAAATGCCCTTCATCATGAAAGGGGCAAAAATAAATATTTCATTCTACATAAGGGCAATTAACATTTTGTTAAGCCCTCTTCCTTTAATGGAAATTTCTATAAGAGGAAACGGACGTGCCTTTTTTTCGGGCGGGAGTCTCAGGAAAATCAATCTGATTTTTTATTCTGAATCGATGAACAGGGCTATAGGGTCGGATTTAGATTGCATAATCATCTCCAGTTTTGGATCAAAAGCTATAATTCAAAAAATTTCAATCTGAGCCCTCAGGCCAACTATTCCATTTGGGCATCGATCTTATTTATTCCATGGACTCTATTAGTAACTCTATTGATTCTATTCTAGCAAGTGAGTGATGCTATTTAGTGATGTTGTGACGATCAGGAGAAGCAATTGAAAGGTAAGAGTTTATCCCATCCAATCCTCACTTAGCATCTGCTTTTTTGTGCCCATTTGTAAGAAGGCCTAGGCTTTAAATATACCAAGAGTATTGGTTGTGGTGAGGGTGGCCAAGAGCATTCATTGTGGTGAGACTAATGATGGAGCATGGTCCCTCTCTGTGATAATTTGGTTGTGAGGGGTATGTGAAATGATGAAGGCAATGGCCTTCTTGATGTCAGCATCGACTTTTGACATGTTAGGGGTGGATGCACTGCCTTGTTTCTATGACAGCTTGGTTAGTTTTTGTGAGAATGATTGCATAGATAACCATGATTCCGTTTATTTGAAATTGTTCCACTGTTCATTTTTTTTACCTCGGGTTTTTTCCCTATGTTTTGAACAAGAAATTGCGTCATGCATTTTTTTTTAATATGAATTTGCACCATTTATTGAGTGTGTAAGAAATTAGTGACAACAAAACCAAGGCAAAAAGTAGAGTGTAGACTGGAAAGATCCAAGGCCAAACTAATTTTGCATCAAAAAACATCTTGTATATTCATATAAGTTATGTACATGCACAAGTATTTTTACAAATTTGAGTACATTTTCATTGACAGTAATTTTTTACAACCAGATCATAGTCTGTAGGGTTTGAGTTTCCTTGCAAATCTGGTCTAACACTCAAGAAAGCAGGCACTGTAGGGGCTGATATGAGGGAGTCAAACATCTGTAGTGTTTCTGCTGACACCCAATTCTCTTCATCTACATTATTTGGGTGCCATGTCGGAGGATTTATGCTGCTGTCTACGTTCAAGCAACACTTGATAGGGTCATCATCCACCAAACATATCTGCTCTTCTGAAAATTCTTCTATCACCTCCAAGGCCTCATGTATATTCTTGATGAAGATATTCTTTGCTCCATGTTGTGGTCGACGAATAATCCCACAATTACCTTGATATAATATAATGTAGAAATCAATGTTCTCAACTTCTTTAATTTCTAATATATGTAACGGGCCCATGGTAGACCGCTCGAGTATTCGAACCTTGAATGTGCATGTGGAGCGTTCCCGAGACACCGGTGTGTAGAAGCGACTACTCATAAACGTCTAGACGGTTTTGCCCAGTTGGCTAAGGGCATGTCGGTTAGGAATGTTACAGTTGATATCAGAGCAGGTCTCGAGTTCGAATCTCCATAGATGCCTATATGCATGGATAATTTGCAAAGACTTGGTAATCATTGTGACATGGTAAAGCCTTGGATGCTCGAGGACGAGCATAGTTCTAGTGGGAGAGACTGCAACGGGCCCATGGTAGACCGCTCGAATATTCGATCTTGTATGTGCCTGTGGGGCGTTCTCGAGACACTGGCATAAATGGGTAGAAGTGACTACTCATAAACGTCTAGATGGTTTTGCCTAGTTAGTTAAGGGCATGTCAGTTAGGAACATTACAGTTGGTATCAGAGCATAGTTGGATCCTTGGATGTATGATAGCGAAGTCTAGATTCAAGTTGAGGTTGTTGGATTATGCAAATAGTATTCAATTGACAATTTGTTTTATGAAGGTATGTGAAATTGATTATATGATATTCTATAATCTTGGTTGATTTTCTATCCTGCAAAGCAGATAAGCTAGAAAAATGTACTTCATCAGGGGGCTAACTTTGATTTAGGGTTGCCAATATGCGCATAGCATGGAAGTGACGCTTGAGGGAGATTAAGTTACAGGTATTGCATTTCACTTTGGTAACCACTCCTTATAGTGTAGATGTGATCTCGTAGTAGTATACTCTGGTGGCAAGAAAATTTGGAATAAGCAGTGCATAATCTATGATATTCAGGGAAGGTTCATCTCACCATATCAGATGAATAAGATTCTTAATGTGATGTTAGGTGCATCCTTTTGAAGCTAAAATTGAGAAAACCAGGCAGCATCCATATATTGATATCCAGTGGTGATAAGTTGATAGCATTCAGGCTATGGTTGGATAGGGTTACAACACGATGGTTGTAAGACAAGTTTTGAGAATGCTTAGATATGGTTATAAATTAAGATTGACATGATAGTCAGATTGAAGCTCATGTGTAAATAGCAGATGTGTGACGTAGAAGGGAATGTCATGATTACATCATGGTCCTACTTGAGGTCTATAAAGTTGTTGACCCTAGGGTTATGGCTAGAATAGTCGGTAATAGCCTTGAAAAAGTTCTTGGCCTTGAAAAAATTCTTGGAGTATAAGAAAGCACTTAATGGAACAAAGTAGTCAGATTAAGCATTTATATTTAGATAACGATATCCACTTAAATTATGGCTGATTGATTGATTGGCCAAGATTGAACAATGTTATCCATCAGAAGAAGGGGATGAATAGAGGAATAACATATTTAATTGTGGTAGTTGTGACGACCATACGAATATTCGTATCATATGAACATTATACTCGTATGTACAAAAGATGGTCATCATACGGATGCAAAATGGTAGTTGCACAAGACAGAGTTTGAACTCGCAACCTTCCAATTGCGAGTCACACACCCTTGCCAAATGCACTACCAATATTTGATGAAAACATTCCTTCACGTCTCCCTCATATGTGGGACTATCTCCAGGAGGTTCTAGAATATTCTAGAACCTAAATGCATGCGCGACACTTAGTGCGATCTCATCCATTGGAGTGGCGCGATCCTGACCGTTGGCTTAGATATATATGGAGGCATTCCTTCTTGTCGAACCATTCCGGTTCAATGCCAGTCTTGAGCCTTCTAGGCATCTGTCTCGTGTTCCTGCTTGCCTTCGGGCCATTGTATTCTCGATTCCTGTTCATATATCAGATTCCTTGCCGATCTTGGCGTATTTCTTCCGTATTTCTTGCGTATTTTCTATGTATTCTCCTTGTTTTCGCGTAGGTTCATGACAGTAGTAGGTAAACCATGAAGTTGAACGAAAGAGTTGTCAGATAAAGCCCCATACATGAGATAAAGGCAGAGGGGAATGTATAAACATGGGGAAATGCCATTTTTTGAAAATCTTAGAATGTAATAGAAGAGTTGTAAGCACATCTAGTAATGGTGCTTCCATGTATCGTAATTATTTGGCATGCTAGAAGTGATTGTAGATAATGGAGAGATGGTGATTGCATTACTTGATTAAGGATATAGTCAAAGGATTGAAGTTGTGAACGAAATACATGAAGTAAGAGCTTCATTGAAATTAACGGCAATTGGTGACTATAAAATCTTGTTGAAAGACTAACCAGTGTGATAGGGTAATATGTATGGAAGTAGGCTAAATATAGAGGTTGTGTATAGCCTAGGATACTTCAATGTCATTGGATGAACTCGTAGAGGAATTCTCTGTACCATGGGCTATAATTCTTATGGGATCCCTTGTATCAACTTAAATATGTTACCTAGCTATCACAAGGCATCCTAAAATTTAACTGTTATTATTAACCACTAAGGAACCAATGCAAAAAATAATAATCTTAATAGAAACCACACATTATAGTGGTTTTTGGGTTGCCCCTAGGGGGCAAACCTCGCTTATGTGGGCATATTCAAGTATATGTTGGCATATACCTAGCATATCTCGATGATCGCTAAAACCGTTGCTGCTTTTGTAAATGCTCTATCATCCAGCCCCATTATCACTGGACGCTATCCGCCCGGACTTGGCTATGGCTTTCGCACCTCGGATTCTTACTTGCCCGCATTTTCGCCCGGGGTCACTTTAACCAAAGAATTCAGTCCCGAATCTTACTTTCGTGTTTTGTTGTCCGAAGCTTAAATGGCCGACCTCTGGATTTTCCGCCTCAAGATCTTTAATTCAATTATCTCGGGCATCCGGAAGCAAGGGACGGCTATGGCGAGTCCAAAGACGAATCCAAGTGAGTTTTGGGGAGGATGAAGTGGCGGAGTTATTTAATTGCGGTGGCAATTTTTTTCCCACATTTTTTTCTTGCCCCAGTTTGTCGAAGTTCGGTTCGAAAGATAAGATTTTCATCCACATCCCAAGTTGACAAGCGGGGGGATTTTGAAGCAAACAAATGACTAAATCGGTAAGATTCTTGGATTTTGAAGATCGCATTCCTTATTTTTGTGTTTACGTGAATGGTTAGTGTTCTTGCAATCCCGTAGGACATCTATTTGATGCTTTCCTATAGGACCTTCAAGTAGGCATCTATAATTTAAGGTCAACAATATTTTTAATTTCGCTTTGTTTTCCGAAAGGTCTTATCAAAGCTCGTGCACGTTGAACCGAGCTTAATTTGGAGTAGCTAGATAGGTTAGGCGCTATTGGTACTAGCATTAACTATTCGAGCATATTTTCGTCCTACCTCTTGGTTGAGAATCCATTGCGACTATGGAACGAATAGAAAAATGCTTTCCATTCATGTCCATGCCGATGGGTGCACTTTTTCCGGGAATTAAATGATCAAGACACATATATTTCTCCGTGTTTGACTCTTTTCGTATGAAGGGAAGTAAATCCCTTTGGGAAGCTATGCGTAATCATAAACAAATCATCTTAAGAGGGGAAAGGTTTTGACCGGCCGCAATCGACATCGATCTATTTAGCATGCCAATCATTTTCCTTCATTCCTTCACAAAGATCGTAAGTCGAGCACAAACGCAAAATGCTTGGCCGGGTTGCGAGAAGCTTGGGAGAAACCAAATAAATGGGCAATTCATAGAGATGGCAGGGTCATTATCCAAACACGGATCATAGACGAGGGGACTTCGGGGTCTATGAGACCACCGGGCTTGTTAGAGTTGGCAGTTTGTATGGCGAGTTTATTGAGGCAACCGGGAAGTGTAATGGATGCCATCAAGGATAAAGACATAATTTTCTTCATGGAAACATTTGAAACTCATTTGGAAGACCTTCGGATGTGCAAGTACAATGGGAATCTGTTCTTAGAATTTTTTCTCTCTTAATGAAGGGATTGTAGAGGTTCGTGGAATATTTGTTTTATTTAAGTCTTAAAAAAATGACTTGGCACGCTTCACCGCACATAGCAGACCGCTACTTTCCTCCTTACCAATCAAAGCACATAGATCTGAGTATTTTATAGAATTCGCCAACAAAGGAGAGGTATTCTTTGGTTGATCATTTCGATGGTTGAACATCGATTATCAAGTGCATCGATTGATTAAAAGCGAGATCCTTTTATCTGCCGTGTTTTACCCTAGGGTTCACAAAGAGAGTCTCCACGACAGTGGCTGCTCTCTGATCACCAAGTATGGGCATTGCTTGTTGGTAATGGGAGAGGTACTCACTTTCTTTTCATTTTACATAAAATATATTTACCATGCTCATGTGATATCATTGCATATGCAATTGGACAATGAGAGGAAGTTCGAGGCGAGGCATAAAAGTTTGAGAGTGCGATTAAATATAACATGGGCCACATTGACATTGAAGATCAAGAAGTTGGAGTGCAATGGTTAATCAGGCAAGGACTATTAAAAGCAGACAGGATTGGGATTTATGGCTGGAGCTATGGAGGCTATTTAGCCATGATGGCCTTGGCTCATTTGTCCCAAAATTTTCGAATGTGCGATTCAGGAGCTCCCGATAATAGCATGGGATGGATCACGACACATACTATCTTGAAAAATACATGGGGACACCATCTAGTAACCAAGCAGGATTTGAGTTCGGGTTCTATCATGCATCATGCTCACAAGATTGAAGGCAAGGTGTTATTAGTTCATGGCATGGTCGATGAGAATGTGCATTTTAGACACCGCTGATTGATCAATGCTACCGATAAATAGCTCGGACAAAGGAGTATGAGTTATTGGTTCATTAGTCGATGCGTGTCAATGCAAGCGTCCGGTCATGGCGGGACAAGGAGTATGAGTTATTGATTCGTTAGTCGTTCTTCAGCGTGCGAAACGATAGTTGGTGTCATGGCCACCAATAAACAACAGGCGCCAATAAAGCGAGCACCATGTCCAGTAAAGGAAAATATAATATGGTATTTAGTCCAAGCGGTTGCATTGATGTTAGAATTTAGTGCGGTTTTTGTCATTGTAAATTATGCTATGACCTATAAGGTTAATCGAGAGTGCCTAATCGTGCGAAGGAGCTGATAGGAAGATCCAGCGTCTTTTTGCGAATCAAGGTATTTGATTTGAATGTCTTACGCACTTGCATTTGCAAGAGCTTGAGTCCATTTCGTCCTTAGTTTTACGTTAATATTGCCTTTATGGGATCACTTTATATGTAGAATGGGCGACCTTTCTATTTGATTGAATTGTGAAAGGCTAAAACAAAATTTGCATGGTGGGCACTTAGGGCAATGTCAGATGAGAATAAAAGCCTGTTCATTTTGGTGGTGGCTGTGCTGTAGAGAAGAACTATAGAGCCCCCTTCTTGAGGCCTTTAGAAAAATGCCAAAACAAGTCGTAGTGAATATGTAGCATTATGACAGGGGGTTTTGTTTTGTGGTTTTGTCCTGTTTTCTCTAAGGTTTTCATATGATTTGGTGGTCCGTGTTATTCATCCAGGTGTACTAAATAGTATTTCTAGAGTGCACCCTTTTGTTAGCGTTGATTTTAGAAAAAGGGGCAAATCCTGTGGTGGAGGTTTTTTTTAGGGTTGTGTGATTGTGGGTTGTGTGCAAGCACTTCCATATCCGGATTGCAAGACCGGATTGTAAGACCTATTTACACAAGCTGTAAAGTATCCAAGCGTTTCTTGCCCTTTCTCGAACTTAGGCTGCGGATGCATGAGCTCACTTGGCGTCTGAAAGGCCAAGTTTGAGGTCAATAGCGGATTTCAGCCGGTGCAAGTGTGACACGGTTTCTTGTCATCTTTATCCCGCAAAGCGGAAAACCTAATCCTTGGCTGGCGGAAGCGTGATTTCGGCCAAGCGAGCTTCCATTTGGCCCCTTAACGTGAAGCGAACCGCTTTGAACACTGCCACTGTCGCTAGCGGAGTTCCCATTCCTTTGTACAGCACTTGCGGGCCTTCTGCAGCCAGAACATTCCCCGTTGGATCCAAGACACGATGGCATATTGCAGATTAACATGGTAAGTTCTATTCTTTACATTTTATCCTTTGCATAGAAGCGTCTTCTGCCGCGAGTTTGTAGATGAGCGCCATGGCCATCTTTGTGATAACAATTATGGCATAACAAACTTTAGCAAATCCGGTATGCTTTTCGGTCTTTTTTAGCATCTTCATCCTTCTTTGGGCAAACGGTGCTTAAAAACAATATCTTGTATGCATTGTATTGTCTAGATCGCATTACATAAACCACGAGTTGCATTTTATTAGCCAAATTCTGCGGGAATCTTGTGCGAAAGATTAGTCAAGCAAAGTTTGGATACTCGGGCTTATTAGTTTCCCAAAAAGGTAAGGGAATTCAACCAATAAATGCTTGACTAATGTGTATTTTTGCATTGAATCCCATTTTACGAAGCTTATGATGTAATAGTGCGCACGATTGTGTGCCAAATTCATTCGAAGCAAAGACAAAGAATAAAATGGAGTATTTTGTGATTTAAAGTGAGAAAAAGGCGAGAGAAGAATAGAGGTTCTTTCTTATTTAGGTTTCTTTCTTACTTGCGGGTTTAGCAAAGCCCATGCTAAAGATTCCTCCTTCCTTTGTTGGGGCTAGACTATTCATGGTAATCCCGGAATATTGAAGTTGTTTCAAAAGCCATGATTATGGCCATATGCCAACCCGATTGGGCATGAAAGTCTACGCTTTGGTATATCATCATTTTCTTGTTAATTCAATCATTTGAATCTCAAATGGATGACTAAGACTTGCATTGTTTGTGTTTAACGGGTAAATGATAGGTAAATGATCTGTTGGCACATTGGCGGTGGTACTTATTGGGATAATGATGTGGTGATAGCTGTGATTCTTGGGAACGGCACCAATGCTTGCTATATAGAGCGTGTTGATGCTATACCAAAGTTGCGATTCAAACTTGTTTGCAAGTTAGCGACATATTATTATATTATTAAGGAATTGACACGATTTGGAGCAAAGTTATAAATATGGAATGGGGAAACTTACGGTCATCTTATCTTCCCGAGTTCTATTAGATGAAGCTTTAGATCTTTGTGAGAGAACTTAGCTGGATGTAACAACTTGCAGCGGCTATTCGAGTTGCATGGCTAGCTCATTATATTCATATCTGCTACAAATTTACAAGAATGCAAAGCGAGTTCATCCGATAGTTTACTCCCGGTCAAGGGGATCTTGCATAATTTCTTTTGAGACAATATCTTTGCGAAAAAAATCAAACAATTTTACATGCTTCTTTGTAACAAAACTTAAGAAAACACAAAAACATCACGAAGAAAGGAGTAAAGTTCATCATCATATATTTGAGAATTTCAAGCATGGGTTTATGGATTTATGGGTTATTGTTGTTTTTGCACATTTTATAACAGTGTGTTTGCGTATATTTGGGCAGCTCTTGGTATGCAGTGGAAATAAACAAACTTGATGTTATTGTCCTTTCTAGTAATTAATGTTTAGACCCATAAAGTTTACCTATGTTTGTTTTAGTTAGGGCAGAAAATTTTTTTTTTAATATAACAATCAACACACAACTACCATTCACATTATTAACACAAACCATTGCATTTAACACATTTAAATTGAAATCCCCCTTAAACCCCCTTTGGTTTGGGTGCATATTCACACGGGGGGTTACGTAGGACAGCGAGAGCCCCAAAAATATATTTACAATACACGTATAAAATTAACACCATTAAGTACATTATCTCAAATCTTATAGTATTTTACAAACTTTTCTATTAGAGCGATCTTGCATTGTATAGATATCAAATCCAGAATGGAATTATCATTTCTTTTATCAGCTTTGTGCATCTTCAGGTTGCTTCCGCCATTAACACTTTTAGTAAGTTGTCGACAAAGGGATGACATTTGATGGATTTTTTGTCTCCGATCTTTGAAAGATAGAAACAAACTGGGAGGCGTAAAGAGGTTACGCTATCTAAACGAAAGCAATTGCTATCAGGTTGAAGAAGGAGACTTCAAATACTTAAGGTCTAAAACGTTTTGCCATATTACGTCACATTTATGAGCGCGACAAAAACAAAAAGAAAATAGTGGTGCGGATCTGAAAAATATCATGTGAGTTTTTATGCAAAAGTGTAAGCACATTATAAATTAGTAGATTTTAAACCGCTAGATATCTTTTGTGGACACTGCAGTAAATCTTGCTTCTCTAGCACTGTGTTTGATTCATTGAGCTTTAAAACCGGTTCTCCTTTTTTGTGGTGAGCTATGATGCATGGGAAAAACCGGTTTGTTCAAATTGCGAGCATGTTTCAATTCGGTGATTTCATGTAGTGTGATTTAGTTTGGTTTGTATTGCTCATGCATATTCTCATTGTATTTAAAAGTCTGTACTTTATGATAACATTATTTGTTTGATAATTTGCAGCAAGTATTATTAGAACTGGAAGTCGGTAATCGTGGTTTAACACGAGAAGACGGCTAAATAGAGTATTTATTTTAAGGCGGTCAATTGAAAATTGAACTTGGATTACGATGGAGTCGCATAACATCTCGGATGCTCAAAGTCACGGGGATGCTAAACTGTGCTATGTACGGTTTGCATTCAATCTAGTGTCGGAATTTACTCAACACATATGTGTACCTACTTGCTTAATTACAGAGGCATGACTACAATCTTTACTCTGCTATTTCTACATGATTGAGGTTTGCCAATCAACTTTGTTTTATAAGATCAAGAAAACTGCAGAAAAATTGTTTTCTATCAATGACTTCAAATTGATCTTACAGATGTAAAGGCATTTTTTAGATGGCTAAGATTGATACTCAATTGAGTAGTATGATGAATAAGAGTATCTTTAGCAGTACAATTGTGTGTGGCCTTTATGATCGTAGTTATAATGTCGTATGAAATGCTATGAACATTTTCTATTTGATGCACTTCGAAAATTGCGAGTTTAACTCTAGTCTACTAGCTCCCTGATTGAAGTTAAGATTGTAGATGTTAGTATGTTGCTAGTTTAAAAGACTTATGTATCATTATTTTGGCCCCCAAGCGATGCCCACTTGCGATCTTCATAACACCCATAGAAAGCTAGTCATGAGCCTAGCACTCTGGCCTGACTTTTTGAGTTGAGCTAAGGTGGGTTTGACTTGCAATGCAAGTTTGATGTTCTAGTTTTAATTAGACTCTTTGAGTTTATTTCAAATCTAGCTTGATATTTTGATTTGGCCTTACCCAATACGTCGAATTTGAACTTGCTTCTCTAGCCTGTGTTTGATTCATTCTGAGCTTTAAAACCAGTTCTCCTTTTGTGCCAGAGCTATGATGCATGGGAAAAACCAGTTTGTTCAAATTGCAGAGCATGTTTCAATTCAGTGATTTCATGTAGTGTGATTTAGTTTGGTTTGTATTGCTCGTGCATATTCTCATTGTATTTAAGCTGTACTTTATGATAACATTATTTGTTTGATAATTTGCAGCAAGTATTATTAGAACTGGAAGCTAGTACTGTGGTTTAACACCGAGCTGCCGGCAGAGAGTATTTATTTTTAAGGGGTATCAATTGAAAATTGAACTTGGATTACGATGGAGTCGCATAACATCTCGGATGCTCAAAGTCACGGGGATGCTAAATCATGTGCTATGGTACGCTTTTGCATTCAATCCTAGTGTCCGAGACACTCAACACATATGTGTACCTACTTGCTTAATTGCAGAGGCATGACTACATTCTTTACTCTGCTATTTCTACATGATTGAGGTTTGCCAATCAACTTTGTATTATAAGATCAAGAAAACTGCAGAAAAATTATTTTCTATCAATGACTTCAAATTGATCTTACAGATGTAAAGGCATTTTTTAGATGGCTAAGATTGATACTCAATTGAGTAGTATGATGAATAAGAGTATCTTTAGCAGTACAATTGTGTGTGGCCTTTATGATCGTAGTTATAATGTCGTATGAAATGCTATGAACATTTTCTATACCACGCCTCTCTAAAACATTTAATGTTGTCAAGTTGCTTGAGTTATTTTGTAGTTTGATCAGTACACACATAGCCAAGTCGATAAGTATATGATAGCTCTCTAGCTAGATAATTAGATAATAGCAACCTATGATTCATGACTTTCTAATTCAATCAAATACACATTTAGAAAGAAAGATGAGATCTTTCCTACTTGCTACAAGGCTTTTGCAGTGAGCTCATTATGCATTTTAATCTCGTGTTTCCTTGCATTTCTGACGATATAAGTAGTGCAACTTTAACATTTGTTTAGTCAGTGCAATATTTAACACTGGCACGACAAAGATGCTACAATTTAAATATTTGTTTGACATTTATAATGACAAGTTCTTGAACTTTGCTTTATAATAATCATAAACAAAGCATATTGAAACCTTGGCATCACAATGCAATTTTTGATATTCTTTTATAAGCACTAGCTTTCAATGCATCCGAAATATGGGGTCTTTGTTTCACGATCTTTGTTTTTAGTGTTCCTTTATAAGCACAAGCTTTTGACGCATATACAATATAGCATATGGCTTTAGAACGCAATTTTTGGTGTTCTTTTACGAGCAAAAACTTTCAATGCATGCGAAGTATGAGGTTAGCATAAGCATGACCCTTGCTCTCAGATGCCCTAACTTATGCCCGCAACACAAGATAAGGGTGATAAGAATCATCATAAACATTTTGATCACAAATTACAAGTCGACTGTACCTTATAGTACAACCACATGCGCTAACTTATGCCCGCAACACAAGTCAAGAGTGATAAAAATCATTCATAAGCATTGTCAATCAAGCAAAGCATATTGAAACCTTGACATCACAATGTAATTTTTGATGTTCTTTTATAAGCAGAAGCTTTCAATGCATGTGAAATATAGATTAGCATTTCGCCACACAATTATTGGTATGGCATTAGCATAGTGTAAGCATAATGAAGACTTGGCTTCAGAACAATTTTTGGTGTTCTTTTAATGAGCAAAAGCTTTCAATGCATATGAAATATGAGGTTAGTGTAAGCATGACCCTTGCTCTCGCATGCTCTCTCTTATGCCTGCAACACAAGTCAAGGGTGAAAATCCTCAAAAATATCTTGATCACAAATTACCAGTCGATTATGTACAATCGCTCATAGTACAACCACATCTTATGCCTACAACACAAGTCCAGGGTGATAAAAATCTTCATAAGCATTTTGATCATTTTGCACTCCCTCATTTTGTAATGGAATTTCTGGTGTTCTATTATACACTAGCTTTCAATCAAGATTTCCGTAAGGATAACCCTTGTTCTCACATGCACCAACTTATGCTTGCAACACAATTCGAGGGTGTAAAAATCCTCGTAAGCCACTTGCATTTCGAGTTGCTCCCCACATGTAACAACAATATACTAGAGGATAGCTCCAAACAAGCTGGAGATTGGCAACAAAGGCTGTATTCGACGTTAGTAAGAAGAGTAATCAAAGCAAAGGATGTACAGTAGCAATGCAACAACTGGTGACCTGCCAACACACAAAACAAGACCCAACACATAAGAACGAAACAGAACCCATGAAAACACACTCTCGGGCCACCGGAGGGCAACCCCTCGTGCGCAGCACCTTGTTATAAGTAGGATGTGGTTTTTCATTCTGGTTTTTGTTGCAACATGGTTTATTTAAATTGATAATGCTTTCTAGCATGGCTTTTTTGTTAATTTATTGATACAACATGGGTTATTAAGTTGGTAATGGTTTATGGTATGGTTTTTCAATGCTAGACGATGATTTTCCATATTGGTTTTCTTTTGTAGTATGGTTTACTAAAATTAGTATAGTTTGCAAGGTGGTTTCCACTGCCAATTTAAATACCTAGTGGTTATTCATTTTGGTTTTCTATTGCCGAAATTGTCTGTTAAAAGTCGACCACATTGGTTTTCTTTTGTAGTATTTTTTTACTGCCAATATAAATATCTAGTGGTTATTCATGATGGTTTTCTATTGCAGAATTGTCTACTAAAAATCGATTATGGTTCGTAGCATGGGTTTCTGAACAAATTTAATTTGCATGGTGGTTATTTATAATTCCAAACCAAAAGGGTGGTTATTCATATTGCGATTCATAAACTTCAATGGATATTATGAATCCATGATGTAAATTAAATTATTACTTAAATATATGCTACAAAATTTATATTTTGTGGAATTATGAGTATACCTTCTACAAGCATTTAAGACAATCCCTCTATAATTGATCAGTGTTGTCTTAGTTTAATGCATTCGACAATCATAATCTTAATAGTAGATCATGAAGTTTACTTTAAGTTCCAAATAATTGGGATATTTTATATGCCCAATGATTCTAAAACAATATATCTCGAGATTGTCCCCTTTAATGTATATGCAAGATGCACCGAAAAGTGCCGTTAATCCATGAGAACACTTGGGTAATATTAAAACAATGTCTTCAATAGATTTCTTGATTTAAGGAACTAGGTGATTGTGTGGTTTACTAGACAATCAAATAGATATTAGTCCTGGAGTAGCCATGACATGATACTAAGTATGCATGTTAATGACATGCAAAGAACAATTATGAGGGAATCCTAGTGCTAAGATAGAGCATAAGGTCTTCTACATTTAGCAACCAAAATGAGCGCATGTCAATGATTTAATTTACATGATCAATAACAAATGAAAGCAACAAATAACTTCAAGGGCTCTAACACGTCCAATGAACCTCCTCGTAGGCAATAGTATGGTAGTTAAATCAATGAACGAAATGAGCCTTGGCATCAATTCCTAACAAGTGTGAACAAACTTACAAAATGTAACTTTTGGGTGTCAAATATAGCCCTCAATGGACTCCCAAAGTAGAATTCAATGAAGGCAAGTGCCGAACATAAAAGTGATAGTCTCCTTCCGCATTTGAGCTTTGTGGTGGTCCTCTTTTTTATTGCAACATATGTTTGCACTTGTCTAGAAATTAGATAAAGCTTTAAAACTTTACCTCAAGAAAGATAGATAGATGGATAGTTGTTTTAACGCCATGCCACTAGGCAGCATCCAACTGGACATGTGACCACACATCACACTACATTGCTCGGTTGGGCCCTGCCCCCAACCACTTTACATTGCATCTGTGGGATTTGACGCCCAACAATTCAGCGTGCAATTTTGGGCAGTCTCGAACTCGAAACTTATAATTGCTAGAACTAGTGTGTTACCGCTAGACCATATGGATCAAAATGCACCCTAGGGATTTAGAGTGACAATATAAATGACCTCATAGCATTGACTCCCATTGGTTCTAGAAATAATATGTTATTTGTCAATTGGAAAATCTCATACCATTAAAAGACACCATTTTGTCGACATTTTTACCATTTGGGTCCAAGGACCTTCAAACTTTGCCAGAACAATTTTGTAATTGACATGCATGTTTGTTCTTGGCGTAATATAATATTTCAATGGTATGTTTGCCCTAGAATATTTATGGAAAATTATCTAGAATATGGTTCATAGCTACAAGTTTGCCTAAGAAAGAACAACGTTTGAGCATTCAACTGTAGGTTTCATGTTATTAGGTCATTTTAGTTAGTTTGGGCTTCGCAAATGTGGCTTATGGATCAAGGGATTTAGAGTGACAATCCAATTCACGACTTCGAACAGGACGAGATTATACAACCTCACTGTGTTGCTTTAGGGACCATATGTTATATGTCGAAACATCTCCCACCCTTAAAAAATACCATTTGTTGAAAATTTATACCATTTGGGCCGGTGCGAGAATCATGTTACGCCTAAATTTTGCCACACCAATTTTATAAATACTTGACATGCATGTCTATCCTTGGCATAATATAAGAGCAATGGTATGGCTATCGTGGAATATTTTATAGTCGCATGACTCCTAATTTGCTCCTCAGGACTCGGTTAAATGCTTTCGTAAAATCGACGAAGCAGCAAAATAGTGCATTACCAACTCCGTTAGATCCTTCCATGACTATGCTTAAAGTGACTAGATGATCGTGGTTAGTTGATCATGACGAAAACCACTCTATTTAGGGACCATTGTTCAGGGAAAGACATGCTGCAATATACCACCAAAGAGTTCTATTATCCTCAACAATTATGTCCCGACCCCATTTGAGAAGCTTGATTGCCATATCTAGAGAATATCGGACTTTTCCACTAGACATATGGTTAAGGGAAAATTTGATGTCTTCAACAATTAAAACATCCTCCATTGTTCCCTCAAAAGCTGCAAATTAGGCACATGATAGAATTCTTTGGCAGAATCTCAAAAATTCTTTCTCGAAAAACACCAAATGCACTTCTAGCTTTCCTTGGTGCCTCTCCTTAGATGCTGCATCATGTGACTAGTGTAAGCTAACATGCTTTTGTAGTATGATGTTATAACAGTCTAGATGTCATGTAAGCTTTGGAGAGGAAATTTGTGCTATTGGGCACTTATCTAGTATATGTTATTGTGGCGCACCAACCAGACTAGGTATTGCCTTGGTGTTACTACTTCTGGATTCTCTTCCAGGTAATGGGGAGCGAGATCAATTTGTAAGGCAATATAATATAATTGCCTTAGTTTTAAAATAAGGCAATGACAATGTTAATGGTTGAAAACCATCAAATAAAAGGTGACTTTGCCACGTCAACAAGGAAAAATAGAAGAGATGATGGTTTGTTGAAGGTAGAAGGTTAGAAGGTTGAACGGAAGGAAGAAGGCAGAAGCAACCAACATATGCATGTTGGACAACGAACCCTAACCAGGGTTCAAATCAAATTTAGAATCCTTCTTAACTAGTAAAAATGCATGCTTATATTTAAGACTACTGGAAATACTTAATATTGTGGTGTAGTTACCCGAAAAACCCTATTTGATGGAAATGGCTAAAAAAAATGTCGGAAATCTTTTTGGTTATTGATTTTTTTTTAAACATTGCATTTTATTTTAAACCCTCCCATGGGTGCCCCATTTTGAATGGGGCCCCTAACCCTTTGCTCCAACGAAGTTGCAGTGGTAATAATTTTGTTCATGCAAAGTGTAAGTGGCAACGCTTCCACTTTTGCAAGGGCAGATTCAGAACCCGTCCATGCTATGTTGAAAAGGTTAAGATCTAGAAGCAATAGAAAGCATGAAATTATTAGAAACAAGTTTGTAGATCAATTTTCCCCAATGGTTGATTTGCCAGGGTCGGATTTGTTGTTGCCGATTTGTTACCAAGGTCGGCATTGCTTTGAATGCAAGCACAAAACAAAATAGAAATAGGGTTAGCGTTTTTGGTGTGGCGTGCATTTTGGTGGCGACGCGTGGCAACCTCTACAACGCGGAATGGAAGTTGGGTGCCCTGATTCTGCACGACCGGTTCTTCCGCTCGATTTTTAGGGTAGAGTTTTTTTTAGGGTTGTCTAGGTTAGTGCCGCAGAGGCGGTCTTCGAGCAAACAGATCTGAGCAAACAGAGGATGCATGCCAGTGACAGATCTGAGCAAATAGAGGATGCATGCCAGTTCGAGCAAGGAGAGATCCGAGCAGCATAGGAAGCCGAGCAGATCCGAGCAAACACACCAAGCAAAACCAGACAGATCCGGGCAAATCTGAGCAGATCCGATCGGGCAGTGCTTCAAAGTACAGGTAAATGCAAATCCGGCAGTGCTTCAAAGTTCGACTTCTTCAAAGGGAGTTCGGCAGGAAGCTGTTCTTCAAATGCCATTCGAGTTGCCAAACGCAGTTCTTCAAATCACAGTAGACTGATGATCTGCACATGTGACTGATGATCTTTCTGGCTCCCAGCCTAGTCATTTTCCATTCAAAAAGGTTGAGAAAATCTTTAGTAGGGCTTCTGGATGTGGCTTTTTGCATTGAAATCAACCTGCCCCCAAAAGGGCTGCTTCGGTCTAGAAAGAACAGATTCGAATGTATGTAAATGCTAAACAGCTCGCCTTTGCCGTTGAAAAATTGCTACCACAAAGGCATCAGAGGCAGCGCAGGCCCTGTTGACAGAAACATGAATGCAATTTTGGGTTTTAGCGAATCGGATCTGCATGCCATATATGGGCGTTTTAAGCCGATGATGTTCTTTGTTGCTACATCAAAGGTCCTTTTTGCTCATGATTTTTAATAGATTCACAGCCCTATTTGGTATGCAGGAGTCGTTGGAAAATCTATAGCTATGAGGAATGACTCTTTAGGCTAGCTAACGCATTTAAAATCTTCTGAAGCACAAATGCTTTCTGGCTTAGCTCCATTTTTTACACAGGTGAATGAAGGTTTTCCATTTTTTACACAGGTGATGGAGGTTTTCCTTTGGCAAATCTTAGCAGACTCTGACATTTACTTCATCCCGAGGTAGAAAACAAACCCGTGATCTTTTGTTGTTTCCCAAATATTCTAACCCCACTTATGTTCTGTTTATTTTGTGAGATTTGTTGAAGAGAATCCAGCCATGCTCCATCGAACTGTATTCTAGGTGATCCATAGCAAATTTATCCGGAATGCACAGGTTTTTCTTGTAGCCCTTAACATTTGAATAGTTTCACAGATCTATTTTGCATGCAGGATGGAGAGGACTTCGCGGTGAGATCTGAAGCCTGATTTAGAATACCCAGTGATGGTGGGCGTATCTTGTAAAATGTAAGATAAGCTTCAGCGGCTCCCCTTATTATTTTTTATTTGAACATGTAATGTAGATCAGCTTTTTCACTGATTCTGCGTTTGTAGCAATGGCCAAACGTCTGCTTTGACATGGCGAATAGCTTCTGCTCCTGCAAATACTTCATCTGCTACAGGTAAAAAGGTTATAGCTTATGTCTGTTCTTGTAGTTTCAAGTATTTTCTTGACATAATTCAAGGATCCAGAATGGTTGGCCCAAACATTTTGATCATTCATTCTTTTTAAAGTTTTGTTGCACGTTTTATTTTATGTATCCTTGTTTTTTGCAGTATCAAGTGCAGTATTAGCTCAAAAGTTGGAGCACTCAAAGTAGCTGTTGCATATTTCTGAAAATAAATTTATCATTCTTTAAGAGTTTTGGAAATGGTTCGGGTCCCCTTGCTTCCTAATTTTAAATTTTTGTAGAAGCCACTACAGTCCATAAGAAACCATTTGCATTTAGTCTACTAAACTTGGAATGCTTCAAACAACATAATGTTATTGGTTATCATTATTGGTTTATAAATGACATTAGTGGTTATTATTATTGTTTTAGTGGTTAATCATTATTAGTTTTGGTTATCATTATTGGTTAATAAGATATTAATTTTCGCTATCATTATTGGTTAATAAATCACGTTAGTGGTCATCATTATTGGTTTACTAAGTTATCATTATTAGTTTATTATTGATTTATAAATGACCATAACAAAACCATGCATATTTGGAACAAACAAATACACCTAGGGAAAAACTACCAAATGCCCTTAAGTTTTCGACTATTTTGCAAGATGCCCTTAAGTTTTCATTTTTTCACGGAATGCCCCCAAGGGGCGTATACGTATCTAGGATTGTTTTTCATCTTCAACAGGATGCCCTTATGTTTTATCAAAATTTATGAAATGCCCTTAAGTTTTATGAGAATTTATGAAATGCCCTTTCCATGTAAACGTAAACCTGAAAACTGTAAACCAGAAACTGAATAATGTTGATACAAAACAAATCAAAAGAACGAAACTTGTAAACAAATAAACATGTCCATCAGATAGGAGCCCTACATGTTCGTGAATTATGTCCTGTGCCCTTGCATCTAGTGCAACGATGCACTTCTTTCACCTCTTCCTCAGTGCGGATTCTCTTGGTCCGTGGACGACCTGGTGGTCTTCTTGTCATTGGAGGCAACATACTTCCTGTGTTACTAGGAATTAAAACTGGATGCATAATCTCCTTGTAGGTGTGAAGATATGAAACTGCAAAAAAGGCCACATGAGCATAGTTCTGTACACGTTCATTTCTATAAAGTATTGCGCATGCTGCATGGCCACATGGAATTCCGTCTTGCTGCCACTTGTTGCATGAACATGTCTTCAAACCCAAATTCACAATCCTTGGTTTAGATGACAGGACTTCAAATTCAACATCAGAAGCTGCAATCACACGGTATGAACGACCCTTTTCGCATGATTTCTTCACATCAAGCTCAGCATGAGGGGTCAAAGCATACTCTCCTGCATTTTCTAGCCAAGACAAAGCATCTTTTCTACGATAAAAAAACCATGCCATCATCTTATGGCGTATCAATTCCAACATAGCTAGAATAGGCAACTCTCTAGGCTCACGCAACCAAGAATTCAAAGACTCTGCGATATTAGAAGTTAGATGTCCATACCTCCTTCCTGTGAATTTTGAGTTGGCCCAATGGATAGGATCAGCAGCAGCAAGAATCCATGTGGTGGCCTCTGCATTGGCTGCACGCATTTCTATGATGACTGCGTCATATTCCTCAATACTGTTTGCCCGTGCCGCATTCCATAGCATGTGAACAAGCTGTGTACTCTTAAAAAGCCTCCTAAAATTCTCAGCTAAATGGCGCATGCAATAAGCATGTGGCACATTTCCAAACACAACCTGAACACCTTCTACCAATCCCTTCTGTCTGTCAGATATGAAAGTTATCTGTTCATGATGATGCAAGTAGTTCTTCAAATTTTGTATAAACCACACCCAGTTATCATCATTCTCTGCAAGTACAACTGCAAATGCAACAGGAAATAAACCATCATTACCATCAATAGCTGTCGCTGACAAGAGAATGCCAAGGTATCTTCCTTTGAGGTGAGTACCATCTAGGCCCAATACTGGTCTGCAGTAGCGAAAACCCTTCAAACTAGCATCAAAGGCTATAAAAATACGAAAGAAACGGTCTTCTGTTGTTTTCTGGACAAAAGCCACACTTCCAGGGTTGCTTTCAAGAATTTCATTACAATACCCTTCAAGTTTCTTGTAGGCCTCAGTATGGTCACCATGAATGTTAGCATGTGCAGCCTCTTTTGCTTTCCAAGCAAGCCCATATGAAATAGTCACACCCTTCTCTCTTCTAATATCTCCAATGAGATCCTTGGGTCTTAAACACGGTTGATCTCTGAACCTGTCAATGGTATGGTTTGCAAGCCAAGCTGTACTAACTTCTTTATTTCCAAGACGAGCAGCACCAGTACAAGTATGAACATCGTGAAATTTTTTCACAGCACATTGAGGACCACCATCTCTTATAGAGGCATGCAAACGCCAAGTACAATTTTCAGTTGCACAAATCACTGTGTACCTGCATCCACAATCCATAATACTTAATTGATCAATCATGTACATTCACCAAATACAGTAACAATTAATAAATTTCAGTTCTTAGTGGAATGTAAACACTCTATGCACAACGAAAACTCACCTTGTTTTATCAGCCTTCAGCACTTTAAGCTCCACATGATGTGAGATTGCATGATTCTTTACAGCAAGCTTCAACTCAGCCAATGAGGACCACATGGAACCCAGTTGCAACTCCATTTTTTAGCATAGACACTGCTATTGAAGGAAAACGAATCAATATAATTACAATGAACATTTAAGATTTAAGATGAACATTTAACAATGAACAATGTACAGATGCATCTAGATGTTTTGCATGTAGACAAAGGAAAAGGATTCATTAGGCAGAATTCAGTAGCTGACTGTCTAAGGCAGCTTGAGATTGTCTGAGATTGTCTGAGATTGTCTAAGGCAAAGGCAGCTTGAGCCAATATATCCCTGCCTTCTACATATCTCGTCTTTGGGCACCTTTTATGACTGTGCCAAAGTAAGCGAACGATTAAATATTTGGGAAAGGATATGTAAAGGAATTGCTACTTTATCACTGCTATTTGACTATCTCATGGTTGTCAAACAAAAAACATAAGCATACCATAGAATCTGAAGACTTCCTCTTTCTTGTGATTTCTGAAATAATAACATAAAAGGGATCATTACAACAATTAGATTTTGCACAGCTAAACAGAAATTTACCTTGAACGGTGGACTTAAAGTCCAGCTTTAATTGCTTCTGCGGAAAGTGTAAAATGCTGGAGCATTAGATTTGCAGATTCGTCAAGGTCTTTACATTTCGACTTGCACTGAATATAATGAACGGAGTAAGCATATCAATACAAAAGATAAAGTATCAAACACAGAAAATGGCCTTTCATCTCAATCACATACATTGCGTACATCTGAACTTTTTTTCCTTTTTGCTGCATGCTTGTTTTCATCTTCAGAATTCACCAAAATTGGAATACCTTTCGCATTGGAGTCTCTTACATCTGTTATAGGATGTTAGATTAACGCTCTAACCTGCTGATCACTTGCATGCAGGTCGAAATCCATGCATGCAGGTCGAAATCCAGAGGAGAAGTTGAGGCAGCATGATCTCACAAGAATTGAAGCAGAAGAAGATTTGCCTTGCCGATTGAAGCAATCGGAAGAAATTGGCCGCCTCTGGAAGCCCGCCAAAATTGGCCGTTGTAGAAAGGGTAGTTTATGAAATACAAGAAGTTTTAAGGGTATCTAGACAATTGTGGATTTCTACATTGACGTATACGCTGCCGAAGGGCATTTCATTAAAAAATGAAAACTTAAGGGCATCTTAGAAAATATGTGAAAACATAAGGGCATTTCGGAGTTTTTCCCATACACCTACAATTGATAGTACCATGGCATGACTAGTGCATTTACCATGACATTTAATCATGTCAGTTTACCACAATAATGAACCACAATATGTAGCATAATAACAGGGGGTTTTCTTTGTGTTTTTGTACGTTTTTCACTAAGGTTTTCCTATGATTTCGTGATGTATTCAAATGGATGTACTAATGCGTACATCTAGAGTGCACCATTTCTCAGCCATTTTTTTTGTGCGTGTGGTGCATAATGGTCAACAAGCAATGGCTCACAACAAAATCCCTCTTTTTGTGTGTGTGGTGCATAATGGGCAACAACCAATGGCTCACAACAAAAGCCCTTTTTTTGTGCGAGTGGTGCATAATGGTCAATAACCAATGGCTCACAACAAAAGCCCTCTTTTTGTGTGTGTGGTGCATAATGGGCACATGAAGGGCTTGAAGGGCGCATGTAGTGCAGTTTCCCCGCTGGCAACACATTTCTTATCATAACTTTTGATCCAGAGCTCTGTTTGAGATGATTTTTATTGCGTTGGAAAGCTCTCTCCGAGATCTTTTTGATAGTGTATGATATGGATATGTTTGGTTAAGTTATCTATGCTAAAACAAATATTTTTCAGCCGAGTTTGGTCGGCTTTCACATCCTACCAGCTGATTAATACAGGATTGCGCTATTGGATATTGTTTTATGGCTCATTCTGAATGAAGCTTGCAAAAAATTACCATGCATTTTTAGATTTTGAGGCAGTTATTAAGCAAATTCCAAGGCTTCTAGATCCTTGTGCTAACAAGCAGAAACGTTTCCCACTTTGGTTTCTTACCACAAGAATCCATGGAGGCCAAAGGCTGCTATTAAATCCCAGTTGAAAAATGTCTGTGTATGGGTGTTGCAAACTTTATGACTTTGAGAATAATGGGATCAATCTGCTCTATCTTTATGGTAACAATTACTTATGTTCTATTTGTTTTATTGTGGTGAAATTCAAAAGCTACAAGTGATGAAAGCCTCAATAGTTTTTTTCTGGTTTGAATTCTAAATTTTTTGTCACACCAGGGGGGGATGTCCCTAAGGCCCCGAAGGGGCCAAATTTTTTTTTTTGCAACACAAACCATTAACATCCAACATATAAAAAACCCCAACACATAACAACCAACATATAACAACCATTGACATTAACAACCAACACATAACTACCATTGACATTAATTAACACAACCATTGGGTCCAACACATTTAAATTAAAATCCCCCTTAAACCCCCTTTGGTTTGGGTGCATATTCACACGGGGGTGACTCCGGGCAACGAGAGCTGTTGGATAGGCATATTCACCCCTTATTCCTTAATCTACACCGATAAAAGTTCCTCGTTTGTGGGGTATGCAAGTACAAAATTTGCTATACTGTATAACAAGATTTGCAAAATACTATAAGATTTCAAGCGGAATACCATATTAAACCACATCCACAACCTTCATGTTATACCACATGGACAGACCATACCCTTAAAACGGTATAATATACCACATTCATTTACCAATATGTAATACCACTTTGACAAACTCTACAAAGAAGCCCATCCATCTAACCATCCTAACAAACCTCACAAGAGAACCCATTAGTTTAGCGAGATATGGTTTTTAATGATATCAACCCACAAAAATGCACTGGTTTTGTAGAATGGTTTTATAGTCATAACCATGGGAAAAACCATGTAGAGTTTTAATTTTGGGTGCCTTGTGTATAAGATACCCAGACTGGGGGACTTGATTATGTATTTTGCTTGTTACTTTTTGGATTTGGCCACCCAAGCAGTCTCGAGAGATTACATATCTAGTTCGACTTGAGTTGGAATGGTGGGTTTTTTTTTCTATGGCATGTACCTTCTATGAAAAGTTGCATTAACTGCATTACATTTATTATATTGAATTGGATATGTATGTTTCTCTTTTCCTTTTGTTGTTATTGATGCATAGAGTATACTCAATGTTATTAATATTTGAGTTAGTTCTAGACTCGGCAGTATGTTAAATTGAATGTTAGAAGGGTCGTGCATTGGAGCTATCTAATATGTATCTTTCCTTTAGCTTAAATTATGAAGCTAGCTTTGAACTTTCAAGTTTGGAGAGGCATCATCTTGGATTGGAAGGCTAAGCAATTGTGTTTGACAAGGATGGGTCAGTTCTGAGGGATAAAATTGTATTCATTTGGAAGTATGTTGAATTGAGGATTAAGATGTGAAGGCATAAATGGAAGAGACCCGGGGAATTAAGAAGGCAGACTATAAAAAAAATTTAGGTCAATGGTTGGGTTTGTTCCAAGGAAGATGTCACAAAGGGAGATACAAACTGGACTTTTTATGAGTGCTCTAAGATGCACCGATGAGGACTGTGGTTGAATTTTTGGAGGAGAGACTGTAACGGACCTAGCAACCTAGCACCAACATTGCATGCAATGTGTCCATGCATGTAGCATGTGCATGCATGTGCATGCATGCAAGGTCATTGTTAGGTTATATAAGCGCAACAATATTATTCTTGATTTCTTGGGAAGAAGTTTTCCATGGGAGAGAAGCCTTTTTTGTTGTGGTGGATGCGCTTGCACCAGATTGATCAGAATTGGACCGAGGAGAAGGAGCAAAGTATTTTCAGGTGGGGGTCAAGTCTTACACCTGGGGTTCTTGTGATGTTTATGTTTTGATTGACGTAGTTTGGGAAAACTTAATGAGCTTTGATGATAGTTTGTAGATTTAATGGATTGAGGCATGATCTGAATTTAATTAACATAATCAAAGATAGATTCTTGAATGTAAAAGAGAAGGAAAAAATAGTGTTTTTAGATTATCATCTGTGGTTTTTATATAATCATATAGTAGAGATTGATTCTGAATAGCTGAGAAATTCATGAGTTAAACACACATAATTGTATTACGGTTGGATGATGTTGAAAGTATATCATGTCGGTGATTTAACAACTTAGCAACCTATTGTTATTTTATTTATAATCTTATTTATAATCACAATCTTATTTTATAACCATATCTAAGCATACTCAAAACTTGTCTTACAACCACCTTATTGTTACCTTATCCAACCATAGCCTGAATGCTATCAACTTAGCAACCTATTGTTATTTTTACTACTGGATAACAATATATGGATGCTACCTGGTTTTCTCAATTTTAGTTTCAAAAGGACGCACCTAACATCACATCAAGAATCTTATTCCTCCGATAGGGTTGAATTTTTGGAGGAGAGACTGTAACGGACCTAGCAACCTAGCACCAACATTGCATGCAATGTGTCCATGCATGTAGCATGTGCATGCATGTGCATGCATGCAAGGTCATTGTTAGGTTATATAAGCGCAACAATATTATTCTTGATTTCTTGGGAAGAAGTTTTCCATGGGAGAGAAGCCTTTTTTGTTGTGGTGGATGCGCTTGCACCAGATTGATCAGAATTGGACCGAGGAGAAGGAGCAAAGTATTTTCAGGTGGGGGTCAAGTCTTACACCTGGGGTTCTTGTGATGTTTATGTTTTGATTGACGTAGTTTGGGAAAACTTAATGAGCTTTGATGATAGTTTGTAGATTTAATGGATTGAGGCATGATCTGAATTTAATTAACATAATCAAAGATAGATTCTTGAATGTAAAAGAGAAGGAAAAAATAGTGTTTTTAGATTATCATCTGTGGTTTTTATATAATCATATAGTAGAGATTGATTCTGAATAGCTGAGAAATTCATGAGTTAAACACACATAATTGTATTACGGTTGGATGATGTTGAAAGTATATCATGTCGGTGATTTAATTGTTCTAGGAGCATGGGATCATACTTACTATTGTCAATGTAGTGTGTTGTTAATGTTTGCATTTAATTAAAGGAATTATGATTTATCATATCTCTGATTTGGTTGGCTTAGTAAAGTATAATTATGCGTGCATGGATTATTGTTAAAAATATGTCTTTGCGATGTATCATGGTGTGGTTGGTTACCCACTAATATGGCATTATGATTTGCTACACAATTTGGTTGACATTGAGAATCCCTTGTTGGAATATGCTACGATATATTTTTATGTGAAGTGCTATAATAGTATTGGAATGCTCTATGGTATAATCCTCTGGGGCCGGAGTCTAGGTACGATGTTCTAGACTCGCGGTTATTACTGATGATATCCTGAATGGTTTATTTGGAACATCGGGCGTTGGTACCTTAGGTACAAACGTCTTGCACGATTAAGTGGTCCTTCAATCCTAGGCATAGCAGATGGGTGTGTACCTGCGTGGTTTACCATTCCTCTATGTCCAGCACGATCGGCCCGAGTTGACCATGCTCGGACCAGGAGGAATATTGGTTGTTGTCTATGTTGCCATGGTTGCTAAAATTTATTAATTAATTGGGATGTCTTGTATTGAATTGCAATGGCTGTAGTATGCCGTAGCTATTCATGGGTAAATTGTGCATTGTGGGACATGCTTGTATTGATTACTAACTTGAGTTTCAGGGGCGAGGCTACGATAAGGTTAAGTTATTGTTTTTGGATGGATGCATTATATTGTTGATGCTTAGGCATGTCCTAGAACCTCGATCCCCACTTAGTCCCTGTGACTAACCCCATTGTTGATGGTGTAAGCAGCTGGAGTGTAATTAAGCTTTGGGAAGGCGATAGTAGGAATTGGATTGCAAATAAACAAACTTGTTGATTATTACAAGAGCTGGGTTGAAACTATAATTGCTAAGTTCGTGGATGTAGCATGAAAATATTAAATAATAATATTCTCATGCTACATCCATGAACTTAGCAATTATAGTTTCAAATCAGTTCTTTTAATAATCAATAAGTTTATTTACTTGCAATCCAATTCCTACTCTCGCCTTCCCGAAGCTTGGTTACACTCTGGAGCCTCTTGCACGCCTGCTTACACTATCCACAATGGGGTTAGTCACAAGGACTAAGTGGGGATCCAGGTTCTAGGACACGCCTACGCATCATCAACGTAATGTATCCATCCAGAAATAATAATTTAATCTTACCGTAGCCTCGCCCTTGAAACTCAAGTTAGTAATCCATACAAGCATGTCCGACAAAATGCACAATTTACCCATGAATATCTACTACATACTGCAACCATTGCAATTTCAATACAAGACGTCCCAATTAACATAATAATAACTTAGCAACCATGGCAACATAGACAACAACGAATATTCCTCTGGGTCTGAGCATGGTCAACTCGGCTGATCAGGACAGTGACATAGAGACCATAATTTAAGCGAATATCATTCTCTAAATATAAATGCTTAACCTGACTACTTTGTTCCATTAAGTGCTTTCTTATGCTTCTAGAACTTTTTCAAGGCTATCACCGACTATTCTAGCCATAACCCTAGGGCCAACAACTTTGGTTTTATACCTCAAGTAGGACCATGATGTAATCATGACATTTCCTTCTACGTCACACATCTGCTATTTACACATGAGCTTCGAATCCAACTATCACAATCTTATTTTATAACCATATCTAAGCATACTCAAAACTTGTCTTACAACCACCTTATTGTTACCTTATCCAACCATAGCCTGAATGCTATCAACTTAGCAACCTATTGTTATTTTTACTACTGGATAACAATATATGGATGCTACCTGGTTTTCTCAATTTTAGTTTCAAAAGGACGCACCTAACATCACATCAAGAATCTTATTCCTCCGATATGGTGAGATGAACCTTTCTTGAATATTATAGGCATTATATGTCATGCAATGCTTATTCCAAATTTTCTTGCCACCAGAGTATACTACTACGAGATCACATCCACATTATAAGGAGTGGTTACCGAAGTGAAGCTGTACCTTAATCTCCCTCAAGTGTCACTTCCATGCTATGCGCACATTGGCAACCCTAAATCAAAGTTAGCCCCTTGATAAAATACATTTCTCTAACTTATCTGCCTTGCAAGATAGAAAATCAACCAAGATTATAAAAGTACCATGTAATCAACTTCATATACCTTCATAAAACAATTTGTCACGCCTCCTCTGAGGCCGTTATCTCCATATATATTCAATTGAATACTATTAGCCTAATCCAACAACCTCAACTTGATCTAGACATTGCTATCATACACCCAAGGATCCAACTATGTTCTGATACCAACTGTGAAGGGCCTTGCTAGTTACCTTTATGGTAACTGGAGATCCCATCAATCTCGACCATTGGATCTACTTAAGCCTAAAAACTTAAGAATATGCCTGAATAAATCCATGCGACCACTTTGAGTACCTGGGCAGGTCTTCATCAGTTATTTTCATCATGTCCAAGATACATTGCTCAGATAGGTTTTCTATTCCAGACATCTCAAAGAGTTCCTTTAAGATGGCCTCCCTTATGACACGAAGGTCCTTCATGGACTTGCAGGCCTCTGGAAAGGATGGTATATCTTTGATTTTTGACACCTTCTTCACAAAGACCTGTCCATCTATAGCAGACTGGAGCACCTTGAGAATTTCTTCTTCCCTTAACCCCTGTGCACTCCTCGAGTTCGTGACTGTAAAATCTTGAGGGGATCTTTTATCAGGTTTCCCTGCTTTTCCTACAAGCTCTCCTGTTGTCCACTTGTTCCACATCTCATTCCATTTGTTCCACACATGATCAGGACTGAATACTATGTGGTAGGAATCAGAGGGGCCTTCCTTGGACTTCTTCTTGCCAGTTTCCTCTTCCTCCTCTGCAACATCCTTCTTCTTTTGTATGATGACCTTGCTGATCATCTTTATCATTCTCTTGTCGGAGTTGTCTTTCTTCTCCTTTTGCGTCTTTCTTTTTGAAATTGGACGGCTAAGCTCAACCCATTGATTTCTAGCTTGCCTCAACTGCATGGAATATGGTCTGAGATAAGAATATAAAACCATAAGTTAGTACCATGTAGATATCTATTTCGCGCATAGCGCGAGTATGCTGAAGCAAGAAAATAAAGGACGTACTCGGGCTACGCGCGAGACTGCAGACCAATGTTGGTATGCAGTCTCGCGCGTAGCGCAAGTTGATTACTGCAGAATAAAAAACAAAGGCACTTACGAGTTGTATTGTACCACCTTTGCAATTGTGTTCAAGTCTGCACTTATTGTAATCAGTGCAAGTTGAGGCGTGTAATGACTAAAGATTCGACATTGCCTGTAACTGAAGTGCTCCCTGTACTCATTGGCACCTATCTTATCCATTTTCTCTATAAGCGCCTTCGTTGCCTCAACTGAGTACATACTCTGTCTTCCATGGGTATAGCTTGTCATTGACTGAGTTCCATGGTAGAACATCACCTGGATTTGGTACTATAGTGGGAAATTCAATTATGGACTTCTATATCTTCAGGGCATGTTTGGGATCAAAGATCCTAGATATGAAAGATGCTCTAGGAGATCTTATCAGCTTGTCAATGGCTATCCTTTTTGTTACGTCCAAATCAAGTGGATACCATTGCTTGAACTTCAGAAGCTTGTCTACAGCATCAACCCTTGATTTCTTTTCAATATCTGTTTTCTTCACTGGCTTTGGCAAAGGTTTTAGGGCCAAAGTTTCTGACTCAAGTGCACCGCCACTACCACCGATACCAGATATGTCGAAGCTTGAAGATGGTTTCTTCTGCAAACTTTGTCGGACTGCGAATATTCCTTCACATACAGAACGAACTGTATGGTGTGAGCCTTGAATGGGCCAGCCATACTTTGTAACACCGTCTGCTGCCTTATCTGGCCTGAAACTGTCTATACTTGCATTGTATTTGGAAATGCTGAGATTCTTCTTCACGATACAGATTTGGTCATCAAGCTCCTCGCATGAAAGGATCAACCCTATTTTTTTGAAGTTCTCCCTTGAATGCAGGACCACGTCATACTTTGAGCCTGCCCTACTCACAGTAACGTACCATTCAGACCCGTCAGGTAAAACTGTCTCTAGCAAGTCTTGACTTAGCTCGCATGTTATGACTTTGTCGTCATCAATTAGCTTGATGCCAAGAGTTCGATCTATCTCCTCAGTTTCTTCTTGTACTACCTTGGGGTCCTTCTTGGGTTTCTTTGAGGGTGTAGTAGTTGATGTAACTAGTGCTCTCTTGGAAGCTGTAAAACAAATATCCAAGTTAGACATTGCTGAAGTATTTCTGTATTAAGTAAGCAACTTGCACCAGTATCTTGCCCGTGGCGCGACAAGTCTATAAAGATTTATACGCGGAGCAATTTTTCTGGATTCGCACGTAGCGCGAGTCGAAGGATCCAGGACACTTAGAGAGAGGGTCCATCTCTCTTATCGTCCTCGCGTACGGTTGACCTCGACTATGACCTCGACTTGCGCTACACGTGAATCTGGAAAAAGAGTAACATAACACTACAGTGCAATCTTTCTTGATTCGCGCGTAGTGCGATTCGAAGGACAACCCTACATTTACAGAAGTCCATAGACCGAGGGCACTCCACAGAAGGCTTAACATAGAAACACATTAAAGAGAGTATGCGTCATAAAAAAAGAAAATCATAACACAAGGAAGCGTAACCCACTTCCTTGAAGATTAAGATGCTAGGAATTATAATCACAGAGCATTGCAGATTCACTTAGCAAGACTAAGCAAAAAACCCTGAACATATAATCAAATAAAGAACTTGGAATTGAAATAGAAGTAGATTACACGACTAAGCTGCAAACAAAGACAAGCCAAGAAGCAGAGATGCCGGGTAACAGAGATATTTCAATGAAGATAAAGTTAAGGAGATAATCTAATCAAATCAGAGTTGCAGAGTCACAGAATTACAGAGTTAATCACAGAGTCACAGAGTTTCTAAATCTATTAATAAAATTAAGCACACGATCAGAAAGTTTCTAAGACCTATTAAAAACAGAGTCAAGTAGTTTCTAATCTATTAAAAACTCGAACATACTAACCTTTAGTTGCCATATCGAAGTGGGTGAAGCTCTAGAAACTGAAATTGAGCTCTGTTGCAGGTCGAGAAGCTCGAGTGCAGCTTATTACTAAGATGAGCTCAAATCGAGCCGAAATTTTTGTAAACAGGCCGGAAATGAAGTAGGATACCTCAAAATGGAGGTTGCGTTCGAGAAATTTCGCTTGACTGAGAGATCGCTCAGCGCAAAGGCGCCGGAAAGTAAGGCGCTCGAAGCAAATCATTGCAGAAGAAATTAGGAATAAAAAATTGAGATTCAAATTAGATTGAAATTAGAAAAGCCGTGGTTATTACACTGGTCGTACAAAAATTAATGAATAGATGCCCGCCATTAAAACCGTATAGTACCCTTATCACTTTTTAAGAAAATAAGAAAATTAATCCCGCCCGCAATTTAAAATTTAAAAACTTTTAGCCCGCCCGCGAATATCCCTTTGCCCAACTACTTTTCAATCATTGGCCTGTACTAACTGTCTATTTTAAAAATGCCTGCCATTTATAGCATTCTTGGCTGCGCATTGGATCATGGAATTTGTGTTTCCTGTGCCTAGAGAAACACAAGAACTGTGTTTTCATTACAGTGTTTTAATTCAAATTTGGGATGTCGCCAAGAAGGAAGCTTGTTGAAGTGCTGGATCAGGCTGCCATATCTCAGGTAGTTCTTCTATCAAGTGAGTGGATTGAGGTGCCATGACTTGTGCAACATAATTAACAGGTGCAGGTCGAGGAAATGAGCAATCAAGCAGGAATAATGAAATTTTCCATTGGAGAAGCATGTTTCTTGTTAGCAGAAAAATACAAAGATGTAATTGGCAGCAAGGGCATTGTTGATAACATGGCACCAACTACAGCATGCCATGGTGTGCCCTTGGGACCTGATTATATTAGAATTAGATTGACAGACTGCTTTGCTGCCACTCATCCATTACAAAGACCACATGCATGAGCAAAAACACTTGGAGAATCAGTAGGGAGTTTCTTGGCTTGGCCAACAACACTACTCAGAGAGGTATGCACTAAAATTTTACTGTAGCACTCTTGCTCTTTATTGTAGCTACTCTAGCATATTTCACGTGTCACCTTTTCATGTGCTTATATTGATTGATTGATAGTATTTTTACATCATGCCACATTGGCAGCGTCCACGAAGACATATGATGGACCCCCAGAGACTTGAACACGACATATGATGGACCCCCAGAGACATGAACACAAGATCTTTTAATGGCTAACCCAATGGACTAGCCACTCAATCATTTAGTTTCATATTAGGATTCAATTAAAACCATATGGTGTTCAACCTTATAATGTTTTCAATATAGGAAACATAATATAATATCCAATGAAACCTAATATAGTTCATGGAAAGTCCGTAGATGAAACTATCAAGATTAGTACATATACATAGAAATGGTCTTGAACGTCACCAAATTTTTAACCAATTTAAGCATCTTTTGATTGATCATCCAGTAAAAGGATCCAAGAATGATATGTACTACAATATCTCTCACTTCTTTTGAACATGAAACGAGCAAAAATGAAAGGTACTTGCAAACATGAAAAATGAGCGTGCACGAGCAAAAATGAAAGGTACTTGCAAACATGAAAAATGAGCGTGCACATTACAGAACCAACATGATGTTCTCCCCGTTTCATGATTTACGTTTTTCCCCGCCCATGGCACATGTATCAGGTGCACCTATATTCTTTGTCTTTTGGCAATAGAGTATGCTGTTCCATAGCCATGTGTAGTTGAGGGAAGAACCTTCTGCTTGCAAGAGGATTAGATATGGGCAAATTCTATAGCTCTAAAAATTTGAGAAATGATCTTTGAGACCATAATACCTTGTTTTAGAAAATATCATTTGCATATGTACTATACATATGAATACTATAATTTCATCGTGTGCATTTAGATACAACTATTGAAGTTAGTAGAATCAAAGTTTAAAGCTACGTTCGTAACCGGACTTCGAAATTCCAAGGTGTCAACTGCAGCTTTCAAAAATCCTCGACCATTTCTGAAAACTCGAAGTCAACTTTTTCAATAACTTTGGCAATAATCTGAAGTCAGGAGCCAGCATGGGAACGTAGCCTAAGTACAAAAAATAATGGAAGTCATAGGGCATCACATTGGTAAGGCATGAAGGAGATGACAGAATTTTGGAGGTTGTAAAGGACTCTATAATTCTGCTGGAAAAGGTTACCAATGATGGAAAGCTGGGGGTGGCCAATAACTGCAAGGCACACAACATCCTTTTCTGTGGCCACAAAATAATTAGAAACAGGGGGCCTGATATCAGCCCCCCCTCCAAACTGCAGGCTTAAACCAGGAAACCTGTAACCCTCATTTCCAGACACATTATAACACAGCAGAGAATTTTCCACCACAGGTAGCTCAATTTGATCCCTGAATGCCCCCTTCACTGCTTCTGCCACTGATTCCGGATAAAATCTCAATGCCACCGTCCCTGAATCAAAAATTGTGCCCCCCAATCCTGTCTCAGGGTCGAATTTGAATGATCCTGTTGTCAGATTGATCGGAATATCGTTCACCCTTATTGATTGAAGATCTACATGATACAACGTCGAATTGGGTGTGTAATCTAGCATTTCAATCGTCTGGAAATTTGATTCTGGTTCAAATAAGGCTGCAGATCCTAAAAACAGAGGACTGGTTTTGTTAGCAGATGCTTGGATGTCTACCAGACAGTAGGAAAATTTCTTAAATCCGATCTGCGAAGGAAGGGAGATTGAAGACCTCGCAAATCCGGCGAATCCATCCGCTCCAAGAGAGGTGGAAATTGCGACAGATTGAGCACATCCGAAGGAGAAATTTGGGATTTTTTTGTTTGATCCAGAAACAGAGCTCAGACTAATTGTATCAGAAGATAAGAAACCGCCGCTGCTGCTTCCATCTGCATATGCATAGAAATACTTGCAACTCCGACGGCAGTGGCCGCTTGCCTGTGTCAAATTTCTGAGGATTTGGCAGGCCGGAGTGTGACAGGTGAGATTTTTATAACTAGCAGACCTAAAAGGATCAAATTTACCAGATTTTGGACAGTTCCGACACTTTCTGCATTGGATCCAAACCAAATCGCTTCCCGTATCGACCATGAGATGAAATTTTCTGGAGGGATTTCCAATTCCAATCTCCATGATATATTCTCCAACCGGAACAGTATGAGCCACTGGAGCCACAAGGCTTTGTCGAAAAATTCTGCTCCGGTGAAGCATATCCATAATCGAAGCAGATTTTCCGTTATAGAATGGAGAAAGCGGAGAATCCCTGTGGTGCATATCGACCCTGAATCCATAGCCAGAACATAGGAGAACGAAAATGAGAAGAAAACACAGAGCCCAATTCGCCATAGCCTAAAAGATGATTTTACACTATATATAAAAATTAGGGTTTAGATCGTGCAAGAAGCTTCAGACATAACGTGAAGTAAATGGGAAGGGATTTAAAAATCTACTCTAAGTTAACCATGGACCCCTCCTTTATTTCTTTGTGTTATGTTGCCCTTTTTTTCTAGTTGGTGTGGTGGTGGTGTGGTGTTGTGCGTCTCATAGACTAGTTGATCTTATTATAGGCCGGTGCAGCGCCTCTCATCTAGTTCCTCTTCAGTTCCTCGGTCTCGGCCTCGTTGTTTAGCACTTAGCCCACACGTTGACCCTCGCGTTCACCCAAGTTGTTTAGCACTCAAGCCTCCCCTTGTCCACTGCCTTCACATGCACTCTGCCCCTCCATCCACCAACTCAATCCAATTCAATTCATCATATGTTTTTTACACTATCCCCCATGTCAAGCGAGGAATAACGTGTTACTACAATCATGCCTTCTATCTACGCGATATCGCCGTTCATTTCTAAATGCACACCATATCTACCCATGTGGTTTTTATGCATTGTTTAGTCACAATATCCAAATCAAGCTCGCAATAATTGGAGGAATCTTTGTTAAGGATTATGTAAATCATGCCTCGGGTATGGACATAGAGGTTCTTATCTCCTAGTTTGTTGGCAAAAACATGAATGAACGTGAAGGAGGATGCTTGTGCTTTTAGTCAAGGATGGGCCAAATTATATGATAAATAAGTATTATTCATCTCTACTAATTTAGTGGTCATGTGATACATAATAAAAATAGCCCAACAATAGATTTCTTTCTCACGTTCTCTTCCCATTTCTTTCCCTCCCTTTATGCTTTGAAATACTCTCATTTCACTATGAAAGACTAGAATAGAATAGAATAGAATAGAATAGAATAGAATAGAATAGAATAGAATAGAATAGAATAGAATAGAATAGAATAGAATAGAATAGAATAGAATAGTTTTTTTAACGTCCACGGAGACCAATAGGTCATGGGACCCATACAATGGGTTAGTACAATCATTACTACTAGGATTAAAAAACCCCTGCCTCGAAAGGTTTTCAAGGGAAAAACCTTTACAGTAATGATGATACTAGACAAGCAGAGATAATGACTATTGAGGGCTCAGTAATTGCAGACGTTTATCTAGAACCTCAAGTATGTATAATGCCAAGTCATGCACAAGATGGTGCTCACGAGAAGTTGTGAAGCGTGGAATGGAATGCTAAGGTCAAAAATGATTAGGACTATCTCAAAAAGGTGGCAACTCGGAAGAGTATGGCTTTCATCTTCAACAACTGTAAGAATTTGCAACACATAGTCTCGCTTCTCATGGCAATGCGGCCGCTCCATCTAATTGCCTCAATCCGTAGCTGTGGGGGACCCGTGCGAATTGATGCAATAGCTACAAGCTTGTTCCTGGACAATGAAGCAAGCAAATAAGCTTGGGGCCCTGGTGCCAAAGTGGGATTTATGTGTGCATGATAATGACCAGTTTTCACTTGGGCCAAAGTAACTACGTCCCATATCTTTTGAGAAAAACGACCATTGAGATATTGTTGCAAAAGCTCGGGATGAAGTGGCAAGCATCGTAGTGCTCGGTTGCAGCTTTAGCGGAGCCAAACCATGTAGTGCAATGCTCTTTCCAACATCGTTTCAAACGCTAAGGAGATTCGACCATGGCAAGTGCAAGAACAGGATACCTAACATCATCCATGTGGTGCACCTTGCAGATATAGTGGAGATGGCACTTCATGGCAGAATGTTGAAGAGGCCAAAAACATGTCTCTTGTAAAAGAATAGCATAGGGCACCGTTGTTTTAACTCCGAAAATAGTAAGTGAGAAAGGACTTTTGCACCCGCTCCAAGCTCTCCCAAGCACTAGCACTAATGGCGGCCCCCACACTTCATAACCATACAAGAAAGCAGGCTCTACCAAAGCCGAAACAAGTGGGCTTTTCAGTGGCCAATCATGAATTTCTCAACATGGTGCTCTCCATCCAGCTGACCACCCGCTTGGTAATACTTGTTCCCCAAAGTGTGTTGTTCGACAATTCTACACCAAGATACTTGTAGCTATCTCGACTTCAACTTCGGCCATCATAGTGCATAGGGGAACATTGTGACGAGAAGATTGAACTACCAAAAGCTTGGTCTTTTGGAGATTAACACTTGAACTGCGGTGTGTCGTAAACCTGTCTTGAGCATGTAAATGTTGCTGCATACTAGCAGCAGTATGTGCCAGAAGTGAAACATCATCAGCATACATAAGTTGCCTAATGATATAGTGTGCCAAATGTGGACCTCCGCCGCCATGATTATCAAGCCATTCTTCCAATTGATCAATGTACAAGCCAAAGAGTAGTTTATATAGGTGGTCTACTTGCAACCTAATAGAATAATGACGCAATATATAATGAATAAATACAATCATCCCATACAATTTGGGGTGCCTATATTAATGAATTCCATCCACTGAATTGACTTTATATTTGATCCAACACGATTCCGATTTATACTTGTATATAGAAGAAATTTATCATAGCAGCCAAGGATGCCTGCTACTTTATATTGTCAAATTGATGTTTAAATCCAAACATAACATTTCTTTGGTTCCAAACTTGGGGTTTGGTTTTCATGATATAATCTTAGCAAATATTCTCAGTTCTATAGCAAGAAAATTGAGTAAATGGATTGAATTCAATCTTTGGGATTAGCTTGTTACACCCAACCGGGCTCAAAACTAACAAGAATTCTTTATCTTGCACAAGAAATTGTTAACTTGCTAAACAACAAGGATCCTTAACTATGACTATATCATTGGAAATAACTGAAGGATGTAAGATGCGAGTTATAGGTAAGATTGCAAGGTTAGAACGTACCAATAACAAGGCAGCAATGATGATTATATTAAATCAATTTTTTCTTTAAATAAGTCATGACTCTTTTTAAAAATGGCTTGGCTTCCAGAAAATCTTCTCTGCGAAATGCCTTTTTAGATTAGATCATAACTAAATCTGCAACGGCCCTTTTCTAGGTCTCCTGAATATATCCGACCAGATTAAGAAAAAGGTAAGTGAAGACAAGATAATATGGCCAAGATTTCTGTTATGGGATGCTTTCCATCATCAGCTGCAAGGCTTTAGAGTATGAAATCACTTTCCTAATGTTTAAAATAATATCGTAGTTAAGTTGACATTTTTTCCAAGGTTGCTTCTTGTTATTTAGAGCCATTCCCCCGAGCTAGTATAAAATCGTAATAGACCCTGTACTACTAGCATGCACTATGAACTTGTTTGGTAAAAATGGAGTTGACAGACTTGTTGATAATGGAGTTGGTTGGGGCATAAAGGCCCACCCCATGGAAGACAAAAATTAGGACCTTCCCCTTGCTAGATATGCTTGTCAATAAGGCCATTTGAGATTTAAATAGATTGGAAAGGGGCACTCAATTGTGTTCCACTCTAAAATTTCTTTGCTATTTATTTTTACCCTTCTTAGTATAGCAGACTCCATAATTTCAAACAATCCAACTACCATGTCTAATCATACCAATGCTGAGTAGACTTGAAGAATCTCTTCATGCCTTTGAATTTGAGATGCAAAGTTTAAAAGGTGGAGTGCCACCCATCTTCTCACTAGAATGACATTATATATGATATCTTTGAGGTTGGTAAGCATGCCAAATCCCGATAGTGCAATCAAAAGAAATACTAATTCTGTTTTCTCTTGGGCTAAACTCCTTGTGGAAGACTATTATCCATCCTTGCATAAGAAGAGGAAGATAGTATCTTTAGTGCCCTTTCAATTTTGAAGTTACTCCAGATCTTCTTCTTGCTGCTACTTTTCCTCAAATGTCGTAAGGCACGCAGCTGATCAGGATTCTTGTGTATGGAGATGTAGCTGCCTCGAAGATTCTGAGCTAAAGAAGATGACTCTACTTTAACCGTGCTTCTGTTTTTGAGCTGTCTAGCCTGAATATCTTAGAATTTGTCTTCAATCAAAAGTGGTTGTGCTTGAAGTTTGGATCTGATGTTATCATAGGCTTCTATGTATGGCATGGTCTGCCCATTGTACGAAGATGCACTTGGCCTCCTCCCTAGAAAACTCTTGATACAAATAGTTGATGAAGTCATCTTCTGGTTGATGGTTGAGCTGTGACAGTAGCTCATCAATGCAAAGACCTTACTCAAGACAATATGGTAGATGGAGGAGGAGGATATCATTAGCTATAAGATACTCGTCACTTGTTACAATTACTGGCATGAATGCCATGCCCATTGGCTGGTGAATAGCTCTTCTTGGCAATTCTTTGGTTCTTTTCTCGTGCCTTAATCTCTCTTTCCTTGTCTACGTTGTGTTTTTCCTCCTATAGTCGTTTTTTTGTCCTGCTGATGTTACTTCAAGAAGGTGCTCCCTACTCTCGAGCTCCTTGATGTATGGCCAAGAGGCTCTCATGTTGGGGGTTCAAGTTCAAGGGGCTGCAACAAAGGCTCACTTAACCTATTGACTGACCTAAAGTGCAAAAACATGGTTAATGCTGTTGATGACGGCAAGTGCCTTGGCACCTAGCAATTTCCAGTGAATAAGCAACTCAATTGCCTCCCCATGCCACATGTCTCATGCTATGGGTGTATGATTTAAGATTCTAAAAAAAAATTATAGAACCAGAAGAGAAGTACGATCACAGCTCCTGGGTGTCCCTTATTATATCCTCCAATGCATCGAAGTGAAACGTGCACTTAAAGCCGATACCATAGATGACTATGGAAACTTATTTTACAGTGGTGATGAGATTATTACAGGTAACTACTTTGAGCTGATACCTCGTTGCCATCAGAAGTACAAGCTAGTAAAAGATAAGAAAGTTTCTGTCCCTCCCGAGTCCGTAATAGGGGTGAGATTTGCATTGGAGCCAGTCAAACACAAGATAAAAGGTGTTGCTTATGCATATGAACTGTCTCAGTATTGGCACGAGACGCTATTAGGAAATCTGCCAGAGATTGTAGATGTTATGTCAATCTCTATTCTTGTACATGTTACATTAGTACATTACATTACATCAGGTTTACATTTACAGTACATCACTGTCATGTGTTTTATTGTTGTGCAGTGCAAGATCATAGTTAAATGTATCTGAATGTGCAAGGCATAAAACCTATTGCAGAAATAAGTCCATCCATAACGTTTTATATCAAAGTTTTGTATGTTACTTGCAATACAAAACTAGTGGCGGTTGCAACATTCCCATATTGACATAGAAATAGGGGCAGTCGATTATATTTAACCATTGACAACAAATATTTGACAAAAGATAGTCACATTGTCAAAGATTCATGCACGTGCACATGGCATCCCATGGGCTTAGACTTAGCCATGTACATATATATGTACATGACATCCCATGGGCTTAGCCTTAGCGTCGAACAAACCGTCACATTGCGTGAACCTACGTCATGAAGTTATAACATCAATGATGGAAGCATATACATATCATTTGCACTTATAAAAGTACTCTAAGTTGCTTCGTGAATATATATTGATCAGGGAGTTGAAAGTGTATCCAAGTATGCAATTGCAAGAGCAACATCCTCATCATGGATCCCATGAAATGTTGGAGTTCGAGTGCGAGCAGAATCTGTAAGTCAAGTATTGGGGACTTAGTGATGTTACTTGGGAAAATAAGTGCATAAACAATTTGCAAGGTCATGTAGATCAATGCATGGTCAACGAGAGCAACCAATATCGATTCCTATCTATAACACACATAAACACTATCTTCAATTTGTAGATGCTCAGTAACTCACACTAAACTAAAGGGCAGCTTGTTGTGATAGAATAAAATGTGATAGAACAAGTGACAATAGAAACCCTGGGGGCTTCACCCCCTTAAGGTATAAACCCTTGACATGTTTTCAGATCTGTCAAACAAGGTAGCATGCCAGCAAATCTATCTCCCAGATGTTCTAGAAATCAAATAAAATGGAGGCATAGTGGTAAGGTTCAACTAAACCAGCTAGCTGTAACCTGTGAGATAACGAATAAGTAATACACATATGTTAGAATCTGTTCACTACACAAAGCTAGATCAAGTTGTGAAAAGAACTTACATTCAATTCTTTATGAGAGACCAATATGTTGACAAATTTCTGCATGAAGGCCGTCACGTACAACCCGCAAGATGACAAATCGGCCTATTGATGTACCTCAAGAAATTCAAGCCCCTTCACGTTGTTTCTCCTCATAAAGTCAACGCCATTGGAGGTTAGACTCATTGACAGAGTTAATATCTGCGTATGTAGCCTGCACATGTAAAGGCATATGTAAGAGTAAAACAAGAATAAGGTTTAGAGAAAGATGTTGCAAGCGTGCCATGTACCCTCTAATTGCCTTCTCGTTCGTTGCATAGCCTTTCAAACTGTTTAAAATGTGAATTGATGGTCCACGGAGAACTTTATGATTACTTTCTGCAAAAGCAAATATGGCCAGCACAAAGTGCTCGTTCTCAAGCACAGGCAGGAGAATATACTGGCATATAGACATAACCAGCCCTCTAATTCCCTGTTTCACTATGTCTAGCAGTTCTTGCTTCTTGTTTTCATAAGTGCAATAGGCATCTGGGCCCCCTCTCAGAAATACAAGTAAGCTAGTGTTGAGCTGGCAGGCCTAGAAATTTATAGAGCTATTTGCTCTCCCTTGTATTTCATGGATCACACACCAAAATGGCATAGGTACCTATAAGATGGAGCAGATTTGTGCAGGGTTGTTGAGAGGAGGAGATATATTTCAAAAATTTATAGAAGTTTGTTATCAGTTCAGATTTGGTTTTGTATATAATGAGCTACTCCCTTCCTTTCGCTCTCTCTTTCTAGCAGAGAGATCCAAAGATGTACACATGGAGACCAGATGGAGATTATCCTGGTATTCATGATGGTTATTGCAGATAATTGATCAAGGATATATGGGCTTCTTCATGGGATAACAGAAGTGGAAGACTCCCTCTTATAGGGCCTTTTAAGGGGCATTGTCGAGCAGTTAGAGCAGTTAAATAAGTTCCACCACTCGATGGACTGGGAGTAATCCTTCTTGTGGATTGAAATAATGTACTTCTTATTATATAATACAAGGTGCTGTGCACGAGGGGTGTCCGCCGGTGCACGAAAGTGTTTTTTCATGGTTTCTGTTTCGTCGTTTATTTTCATGTTTTTTATTTGATTGTTCCTTAAGATCGAGCTTGAATGCTAATTTATTTTTTTCAATCAGTTTGTCTCTTTCAACCACTTACCTATTGTACGGGAGAAAGAAATAAAGATATAAGAATTGGGATTTGGACATTCTTCCTGTTTTTTATTTTGTTTCATAATCTACATGGTAAAAGAACTTTGCATGATATTATTGCGACAAGGGTCAGATTCTCTTACTTAAGGACCTATAAAAGAATATGCTTGCTCCAAGTGGACACTTCACTGCACATATTTTCTTGTAGAAGTCATTGTCCATCAGAGCACTTATGCAGCTTGTGGGCGCTTCTGTGACGATCATACGGATATTCGTATCACACGAACATTATACTCGTATGTACAAAAGATTGTCGTCACACGGATGCAAAAGGGTAGTTGCACAAGACAGGGTCTGAACTCGCAACCTTCTGGCGAGTCTATGTTCACCCTCTTGCTTGTTGTGTGCCTGATTGCACCACTTGCCAATACCACTGTTCTGCGCTTTGACTTCAAGGTTTTCAACTTAAGCATTTCGGTCATTCTAGATGAGGCAAAATTATGGGTGCTTCCCATGTCTAGAGGACTATGAATGACCTGACGGTTATTTTACCAATGGTAGATATTACTTGGTACTGCCTTTCTGCATTTTTCGTATCAATGGCTGCAAGAATGTGACACTTACCCTGAATATTGTCACATGCCTCCTTGTCATCGTTTTTTGGTGGAATCTCCCGTCCTCCTAGCCCGCAAGAGCTGCATTCATCACCTCTTATACAGGCAACTCACTAACGTGGTCTTTTCCTTTGATGCTTCGGTAAGCATTATGTTCATTCATATTCATTTTCATTTTCATATTCGTATTCGTATTCGTATTCGTATTCGTATTCGTATTCGTATTCGTATTAAGATTCAGATTCGCATTCAGATCAAGATTCGCATTGCAGATTCGCATTTGATTCGCATTCGCATTACGCGTCGTATTCGTATTCGTATTCATATTCATAGAGGAGATTAAGCAATCAAAGTTTTGCAAATTTCTAGCAGTTCTTGCTTCTTATTTTCATAAGTGCAACAGGCATCTGGGCCCTCTCTCATAAATACAAGTAAGTTAGTGTTGAGCTGGTGGACCTAGAAATTTATAGAGATGTTTGCTCTCCCTTATATTTCATGGATCACACACCAAAATGGCATAGGTACCCATAAGGTGGAGCAGATTTGTGCAGGGCTGTTGCGAGGAGGAGATTCATTTCAAAAATTTATAGCAGTTTGTTATCAGTTCAGATTTGGTTTTGTATATAATGAGCTACTCCCTCCCTTTCGCTCTCTCTTTCTAGTAGAGAGATCCAAAGATGTATACATGGAGACCAGATGGAGATTATCCTGGTATTCATAATGGTTATTGCAGATAATTGATCAAGGATATATGGGCTTCTTCATGGGATAACAGAAGTGGAAGACTCCCTCTTATAGGGCCTTTTAAGGGGCATTGTCGAGCTAGAAGATTTGGACATCTTGCTTCCGGCTTTTTGAGAGGAGTCTAGTAGTTGGGCTTATACTAAGTCTAGCCAGCGTTAAATTGATTGTATCTAGACCCCGACAATACAGCACTTCGCTTTGCGCTTCAGTTGGCAACATTCTGAGATCTATGTTCAAGTACCTGTTGATTTCTATTTGATACTTCTTTTGTTTTCATGCGACAGGCTTTACTGTGCTTCATCCAGTTTGTCTCTTTCAACCGCTTACCTATTGTGGAGAAAGAAATAAGGATATAAGAATTGGAATTTGGACATTCTTCTTGTTTTTTATTTTGTTCGCAATCTACATGGTGAAAGAACTTTGCATGATATTATTGAGACAAGGGTCAGATTCTCTTGCTTAAGGACCTATGAAAGAATATGAAATCAAAGATCTGTGTACTTGCTCCAAGTGGACACTTCACTGCACATATTTTCTTGTAGAAGTCATTGTCCATCAGAGCACTCATGCAACTTGTGGGCGCTTCTGTGACGACCATACGGATATTCGTATCATACGAACATTATACTCGTATATACAAAAGATTATCGTCACACGGATGCAAAAGGGTAGTTGCACAAGACAAGGTTTGAACTTGCAACCTTCTAGTTGCAAGTCAAACACCTTTGCCAAATGCACTACCAATATTTGTTAAAAACATTCCCTCATTCTTTCTCATATGTGGAGCTATTTTCAGGAGGTTCTAAAATATTCTAGAACCTACATGCATGCATGACACTTGGCATGATCTCATCCATTGGAGTGGCGCGATTCTGACCGTTAGCCTAGATATATAAGGAGGCATCTCCTTCTTGTCAAACCATTCCAGTTCATTGTCAGTCTTGAGCCTTCTAGGCATCTGTCTCATGTTTATGCTTGCCTTTGGGCCATTGTACTCTTGATTCCTATTCATATATCAGATAGATTGCCGATCTTGGCATATTTATTCCATATTTCTTGCATATTTTCCATGTATTTTCCTTGTTTTCGAGTAGATTCATGACAGTTTGAACTGGAATCCCTTATCGGTTATTGCCTGCTCTAATCCTAAGCATTTTTTTGCTCATATTTGGTGATTTTATATCTATGGAGGAGGTTTTGACTTTATCATAGCAGGTCTAGCAGCTTGTTCAAGTATGCCAGCAGTTGTAGTTGGACAATAAAGAGCTTAAGGAACGTGTTGCTTCACATGAATCCGCTTCTAGCTCTAGACTGAGGCTATCAGAGCCTAAGATTAGCCTGCCAGAGAAGTTTGATGGCACTCGGTCCAAGCTTCGTGGTTTTTTGAATCAGATCCGACTTGTGATCCAGTTCCACCCTCATAGATATCCCACGTCCTAGGAACAAGTTGGGTTGATTGGGTCTCTCCTCACAGGGCCAGTTCTAACTTGGTTTGCTCCTTTCTTGGGGAAAGGAGCCCCAGAGTTGCAAGATTTTGCTGCTTTCACTGCAAAGCTCGAGGCATGCTTTGGAGACACCGATTGTCAGTACACAACGGTCATAAAACTTTGTAATCTAAGGCAAGGCTCTCATCCAGCTTCAATATATGCATCAGAATTTCGCCAAATTGCAGTAGATATAGCCTGGGATGATGTTGCACTTCGAGATTGTTTCCGAAGGGGGTTACATGATGATGTCAGGGATATGCTGTTGTCTATGGAGGACCCTCGGACTTTGGAAGAAGCCATCAGATTTGCAATTCACCGTGATAATCGGCTCTTCGAACGTAGGCAAGGGAGACGTAATCAGGTTTTCCCAATCACACAGGCGCCTGTAGCTAAGCCTGCCCAGGTCTCATCTGTAGAATCCAGCAGGTTCGGACCTGAGCCTATGTAGATTGATAGGGCAGTTCGAGGACCTTTATCTACCATTGAGAAGCAGCGCCGGAGAGAGGCTAATCTTTGCTTCTACTGTGGAGGAGCGGGTCATATTGCCCATAGATGCTCTGTGAAGCGCCCAGACCAGTCGGAAAACTTCAGGGGCCAATCCGAGTAGTAGGAGGCTTTCGTCGGCTGGTCGCCTTTTCTCAGACTCCTTCCACACTTCTTGACATGTTTATTCCATCTGACAAGGTCAAGAATGCATTTTTCATCTTTATATCATTGAAATCAGAGGTTGGATGCATTGGCGCAACTTGATTGTGGTGCAAATGCTTGTTTTATAGTAGTGCGTTCGTCAGTAAGCACGCCATCCCTAACAGCAAGGTTGAGCATCCCGGTTCTGTCGAAGTGATTGATGGATGGGAGATCTCCTCGGGTGCATTCACATAATGTACTGTGCCTCTTCAAGTTTTGTTCGAGGGAGTATCTTGTAGTATTTCCTTCAATCTCATCGCTAGCCTACATGCGCCAATAGTCTTGGATCTGCCCTGACTCGACCTACATAACCCACAGATTGATTGGCGTACTAGATCATTTCAATTTGCTGGTTCTAGCTATAGTTCCAGTTCATTTGCAGTTCAGGTCTCTGCACCAACATCGATTTCAATCCGTGCAGTATCGTGGGCTCCTGATTTCATCCTTGTTGTTCCTGTTTTTGCTCCATGGTCTGATTCAACTCTTGCCTCTGCTCCAGTTCATGCCCCAGATTTTGACCATATTCTCGGTGATGTCCCAGTTCCAGTTCCTGCTTCTGCTCCAGTTCAAACTCCAGTCCCTGTTCCAGTTCCTGTTCCAATTGCTCCTGCTCCTGCTCTGGCTCATGTTCCTGCTCCTGCTTCTGTAGAGGCTTCTTCATGCCCTTAGTTTCGTATCTCGAAGATTTCTCTTTGCGAGTTCGTTAAATCTGGAAGGCAAGATCTAAGTTCAGTATTTGCAATCCAGGTTCACCCATCGGCTAGCTCGGCACCAGCGAAGTCTGCTTTAATGCTCCCAGATAAATATGGCGACTTCTCATATGATTGTCCTATTGATTTAACCCGTGACAATGCCGCCATATGGTCTGATATATGGTTTATCTCCCGCTGAGTTAAAGGTTTTGCGGGATTATATTGAAGAGAATCTGGACACTGGTTTCATTCGACATTCTTAGTCCCTTGCCGGAGCGTCTATCTCTTTTGTTAAAAAGAAGGATGATTCGCTGCGTCTGGTCGTTGATTATCATGGCCTCAATAAAACCACAGTGCTAAATTGGTATCTGCTTCCTCTGATCCCAGAGTTGTTAGAGCGACTCCAAGATGTGCATTATTTTACGAAGATTGATCTTCGGGGTGTCTACAATCTTATCTGGATCCGGGAGTATGATGAGTGGAAAACAGCTTTTCATACTCGGTATAGCCATTTTGAGTATAGTATTATGCCGTTTGGACTTATCAATGCTCCAACAGTATTTCAGCATATGGCCAATGATGTCTTTCGAGAGTTCTTAGACACTTTTGTTATCATCTATTTGGATGACATTCTTGTTTATTCTAAGACTCTCGAAGAACATGAGAGGCATGTGTGAAAGGTCCTTCAGAAGCTTCGTGAGCACGGGTTATATGCCAAACTTGAAAAGTGTCAGTTCGAGCAGGATAATGTGGAGTTCCTTGGCTATCATATCACTCCACATGGAGTCTCTATGGATCCCAAAAAGGTTAGTACTGTTCTGGAGTGGCAAACACCTTCATCCGTTCGAGATGTTTAGTGTTTTCTTGGGGTTGCCAATTTCTATCGGCGTTGCATTCGAGATTATTCGGAGGTTCCCCTTCCTTTGACATGCCTCGCGGTTAAGGGCGTGCCATTTGAATGGAGTGTGAAAGCGGAATCTGCTTTCGTTACTCTGAAGCATGCTTTTACCATGGCGCCAGTTCTTGCTCATGCAGATCCTTTGCGCCGATATATTGTCGAAGCAAATGCTTCTGATTTTGCTCTTGGTGGGATCCTATCACAGGAGGGGGATGACCATGAATTGCATCCAATTGCCTATCATTCACGGAAGTTTCAGGCTGCTGAAATCAACTATCCCATTTATGGCAAGGAGTTGGCGATAGTGGATTCTTTCGAGGAGTGGAGACGTTTCCTGGAGGGATCTCCTTATAAGGTCACATTATACATATCATCAAAATCTAGAAGATTTTTAGTCTGCTTGGGCGTTCAACCATCGCCAAGCCCGGTGGCATACTCAAGTATTATCCTGCATTGATTTCATGATCAAGTACCGTCCTGGATCCCTCCAAGGGAAGCCTGATCCCTTGTCTCGACCCTCTTACCTTGAGCCCAAGCTAGGTGATCCTGCATTTGATCAACAATCACAGATTATTTTAGAGCCTGATCGGTTCCAGTATGACCTTCACTTTATTTGAGAGGCCTCATATTACAGCCTTATTGGAGTCTGTTCAAGCATCTCTGCCCTCCGATCCAGTGGCCCAAGTTGTATTCTCACACCTTGGCTCTGCATCATCTTCTCAGCAAATGTGATCAGACTATGATCATTTTGAGGTTCGAGATGGACTCATGTTCCGTGATGGGCTTCTATATGTGCCAGATGATGCTTCTAGACTTCGGATTCTTCAGGCTTGCCATGATTCACCTATGGCCAGACACTTTGGAGTAGCCAAGACTCTTGAACTTATTAGTCGAGAGTATTGGTAGCCTGGGCTTCGTCACTCTGTCGAAGCTTTTATTTGATCATGTGACATCTGCTGTCGAGTGAAGGTTCCAAGACATCTTCCTCATGGCCTTCTTCAGCCACTGCCGGTACCAGATGGACCTTGGAAGAGCATTTCTATAGACTTTATACCAGAGCTGCCACTCTCTCGGGGTTATGATGCCATCATGGTGGCTGTTGATCGTTTCTCTAAGATAGCTCCTTTTATTCCCTGCAACATCACCATCATAGTGAAGGAACATCGGATCTTCTTCTTCGTGAAGTAATCAGACTTCACGGCTTGCCCGATACTATCGTCAGCGATCGTGGACCGCAGTTCATCGCAGGTTTTTGGAGGCAGCTTCTAAAGTTATTGCATATCGACCCCTCAGTGACATCTGGTCATTATCTAGAAAGTAATGGACAGGCAGAGCGCACTAATCAGACTCTGGAGCAATATTTAAGGTGCTTTATTAGTTATCAGCAAGATGATTGGGTCGAATATCTTCTATTAGCTGAGTTTGCCTATAATAACTCAGTACATGCTTCCATTGGCTAGACCCCGTTCTTCCTGAACTCTGGTCAACATCCTCGTTGGTCCCTTAGTGTCGTTGGCGGTGACTCTATCAATCCTAGTACTGAGTCTTGGCTTGAGAAACTCTAGGCTCTTCAATCAGATCTTCAACATCATCTTCACCGAGCACAGGAACACTATCGGCATTATGCAGATTTGCATCGGCAGGAAGCTCCTAAGTTTCATGTTGGTGACCTTGTCTAGCTTCTTCGTAGGGACCTCCCTACCTCACGTCCCTGCAACAAGCTTGACAATTGTCACCTTGGTCCTTACCAGATCACGGCTCAGATCAGCAATGTGGCATTTCGGCTGGAGCTCCCTCCAGTTGTTCGGCTCCATCCAGTATTTCATGTTTCTCTATTGGAACCATACACAGTTAATACTTTCCCGTATCGTGTTCCTCTGCCGCCACCATCAGTAGAAATTGATGATAACGAGGAGTTCGAGGTTCGAGAGATCCTGGACTCCAAATTTCTTCGTCGGCGATTGTATTACTTTGTCGATTGGGAAGATTACTCACGATGTGATAAGAGTCTGAGAGTCTGCTGAGAATCTGACTAATGCTCCTGATAAAATTGCGGAGTTTCGCCGACGTTACCAAGATAAGCCAAGTTTGAGTACTCCGGCCCCAGCTCCGAGGACTCGTTGCCGTCGTAGGAGAGGGATGGTATGACGACCATATGGATATTCGTATCATATGAATATTATACTCGTATATCCAAAAGATGGTCGTTACACGGATGCAAAAGGGTAGTTGCACAAGACAAGGTTTGAACTCGCAATCTTCTAGTTGTCAGACACCTTTGCCAAGTGCGCTACCAATATTTGTTGAAAACATTCTCTCATGTCTTTCTCATATGCGAGACTGTTTCCAGGAGGTTCTAGAATATTCTAGAACCTACATGCATGCGCGACACTTGGCATGATCTCATCCATTGGAATGGCGTGATCCTGACCTTTAGCCTAGATATATAAGGAGGCACCTCCTTCTTGTCGAACCATTACGGTTCAATGCCAATCTTGAGCCTTCTAGGTATCTGTCTCGTGTTCCTGCTTGCCTTCGGGCCATTGTACTCTTGATTCCTATTCATATATTAGATTCTTTGCCGAGCTTGACACATTTCTTTCGTATTTCTTGCGCTTTTCCACGTATTTTCCTTGTTTTCGCGTAGGTTCATGACAGTTTCTTGCATTTTTTCATTTTTACCAGAAGTCATTATCCATAAGCGTTTGTGGGCACTTATTTTTCCACCTGCACCTTCTTCTTTTTTACTTTGAATTCATTATCCACAAGGGTGCAAAAGTAAATTGATAGGCACTTCCTTTTGTATTCTTTCCTTTTGTTTTGCTTTAGTAGCACATCATTGGTTCTACAACTATATCAAGAATTCAGAGCCTTTTGAGCTTACCAGAGCCTTTTGAGCTTACTTTGTTTTTAATAATCTATGCCCTCTCACGACATGCTCTACAGCTATATCAAGAATCCACAGTCTTTGAGCTTACCTTGTCTGGAATAATATGCACCTTCTCACAACCATATGGCCATAACGCCTCGAGGGAGGACGTTATGTAGCCCTTAAAGTTAATGGTATAGATTTGTTATAACGTTGGAAAGAAACTTTCAATTTTCTTTCCTAGGTAAAAGTAGCTTTAATGTCTCGTTTGCTAAAAAATTTCTTGAATCATTTTCAATTAAGAACATGCTTTTGGCATCTATTTATTGGGAGATGCATAGGACCTTTATTTACATGTTTAACATCTATAGCTAGCAATCAGTGAATTCCATGTCACAACATCCCATTTTGGCAATATGATAAAATTTCTATGTGCCTCTTTCAAACTACCACATTTAGAATACATATCTACAAGGCTATTTCCCACAACCATATTACATTGAAGATTAGCTTCCAGAATTTGACAATTAAAGTATCTGCCTTGAGTTAAGGCACTTGCTGCCATAGGCTTTTAAGATGCTAGCGAATGTGAACTTATATGGCTCTATGCCGCCTTGCTGCATGACTTCAAAATACTCTAGAGCAAGATGGCTCTCTTCATGATCAACACACGTTTGAATCATGGCACTCCAAGAGAATACATTTTGGTTTGGCAAGCTATCCAAAGTTCAATGTGCTTCATCCAATCGACCACACTTGCTATATATGTCAACAAAACAATTTTCCACCACGACATCTGATTGAAGCCTATATGCAAGGATATGCTCATGAATTTTTTTGGCGTGTTCTATGGCAACTGTATTGCAACATAATGTTAGGATGCTTAAGAAAGTGAATCTGTTTGGCATCTTACCAGCACTATGCATTGCATTATACAAGTTAAAGGCCATCTGTCCTTCAACAGATTTTGCATAGATATCAATAATTCCATTCCATGCATATAAACTTGGGTTTGAGACTCTCGCAAGTGCATGATTTGCTTCTGCCATTCTTCCACAGAAGGAAAATAGCCGAATAATGGGGTCAGCCAAAACGACAAAAGAATCAAGTCCATTATACACATCGAAATCTAGATCCGTGTGAACATTAAGGCAATTAAATACCAACTCATTGTTGCTTACGTTTTGGAAAAACATGCTGACAATGTTGATGAGAAACCCTAGAAATTAAACCAGATTGAAAACTATACTCATACTAGGAATTACTGCGGCTTGAATTTTTGCAGGATAGAATTATAGCATGACTATAATGCTCCTCATAACCTGGAAATCTCTGTTTGCAATAATTAGCAGCCTAGACCTTTAAAGTCCCATTAAACTACCAAATGATAATGGTCATGCATAATCTCTGCATATAACAATGCTCCCATCAATTGAATCCATGTCATAAAATTTTGAAGCATGTGATTACATGGACGCAATCCATTATTTCAAAGTAAAACGAGGGAAGCAAACTTAGCACGCTAGAAGCTTACAAGATGACAATATTGCTTACAAGATTGCTTGTCCCCAGAACAGTTTGAAAATGCTCATTTGTAGCAACCATAGAATTTAAAACTTCTGTTTCTATAGTCTCATCTTGAAGGTCAATAACATCCATCTTTTTTCGGTTGCACTAAAGAGCTGCTTCTGTACATAAAGTAGCCAGATCTGTTCTCCGAGTCCACCTATGCGCTTTCTCTCTTAACATTATCTAGGCCTCCAATGTCTTCCCCGCTAACATTGGAAACATCCACAACCTGCACATTTATCATAAAAAAACAGTAGTAGAATAAACATAAGAACATAGCTTACCATAAAATTTACAGTTTCAAGTTCTTCAATGTACAATTTTGAACGTTATATCCTGGAAGAATGCTGGAAGTGTGCACCATCTATTTCCACTTTAGATTGTGATTTTATAGACTCCAACATCAAATTGGAAGCCAATATTTCATTTTAACAAAGAATTAAAGAATCAGAAGAACAAAATCTAAATAGATCAGAATGCGGTGAATAATGAATGTAACAAATAAGTGTGGTCAAATGCAAGACGAAGCTTATGCTCCTTAGAGGGCAACTTTACTTTTATTGCAAGACCAATGGCCTGTAATAAGCACATCATATACCATGTTGGATCAAGCTGCCACCACTCTAAACCATGTCTTGCAGAGTACTCAATTGCATGATGGTTGTTGTGCCATCCTTCCCCAAAAGCAAGCAAAGCTACCCACCTGCATCACATGGTCAAATCTTATGGTTTTCCTAGATAAGAAAATTTAAATGTCTCCTATTCCAAATGATATGGCAATTAACCCCCTTTTCTTTTAATTGTGCCATCCACGAGTCTCTTGTGGCATAATCCATAAACATACCAATTATTTCTAAATAAATCGCCAGTATTCCACTCTTGCGTCCGCCATACATGTGCAGCAGAATTTACTGCCCAAGTTATGTGGTAGACTCATACAGCCCGCACTGCCTATAAAAAGATGTGTTAGTGCAAAAAACTTCAACTGTTTAAGTGCAAAAGACTTCAACTATTTAATGGATTGAGCAAAACAACACACCATTCCCCAAATGATACATGGAAATCCTCCTATTGAATACAATGCCATACCCAATAGAATAGGATGCAGAAGATATATTCTCGGAATAAACTTATAGAATGGATCTGTCGTCATGCCACTTATATTATTTCTAGCCCCAAATAAACAAGCCCAAATCCCTGTTACTAAAGGAAGGAAGGAAGGAAGGAAGAAATTTTTAACGTCCACAGAACCCAATCGGGTTATGGGACCAGAACAAACAAAGGGGCATAAGCCCTATCAGATGTGTGAGGGTCAAGCCCAAAAGTAGAACATGGGGTCAAAACCCCGCTTCAACACGTAAATAACCAAACCAGAGCTTAAACAACAAAAAAATACATAGCTATACAAGAGTGCCCATGGATCGATGGCCATCGATCTCGAATGATAGCTTGACCTCCCCTATAAATGACCCCACTTCCGGGCCGAGGGCGAAGCCTTTCGCGACACGACATAACTCTTCTTTCCGCCTATGAGAGTCGTCTTTTGGAGTCAAGTCTTTTCTCGGCGGAGAAGGTGGTTCCTTTTCAAATGGTTGCCATGTCGCAGATGTGCAATGGGAAAGAGCATCTTGAAAGCGCACCAAGAGGTGACGAGGGACGGAGACCCATCGCCCAACCCACCGGGCGAGACAATACCATGTGCTTGGATATGCATCACTTGGGCAAAAAACTGCGGCGCCTCATTCAGAAGCAAGAGAATCACCCGCCTTTGAATACCCCACAATATGTAGGTTCAAGTATGCATCCTCGTGCAAAGTATGTGTGGATCCTTGTACGCCGTCATCATCTTTAGGCATATCATTCACATGGTCGGGCCAAAGATGCGTGATCCATGTACTGCTATCGACCTCGTGCATATCATTCACATGCCCATGTACTCGCTATCACCGCATATCATTCACATGCTCGTAAGGTGCATTGTGCTAGACACCGCCGTGGCAAGATTATGATTATCGGGCCGTGGCCTACGATTGTAGCAACAACTCTAGAAGCCGCACCCGCCTTTGTAAGGGTAATCGAAAGGCACGCTGTGGCGGATTGCGGATGAGCATACCGCCAGATCTTTAGCCGCTAAGATATCCGGATGCGCCGGGCCATCCGGAAAGCATCAAGCCTATCTAGCGCCAGATTCATTGTGGACACATCGTGAACCGGGTTGTGGATCCAAATTGGTCGAATAGGACGCTGGGGCCCAAAAGAAGGGTCTCCGCCTCGAGATAGGGGCTCTATCGGGGATCATAGGGCTTACCGTGATGACACGTGCACCATGATAAGGTTCTTTTGCCTTATGGTCTCTCCGCCATACGCTTGATTGTACGGTCATGCCGGAGGCTATGGGGTCTCCGGGTGAAAAGCGCCGAGGGGGTTCCAAAGTTTGAGGGGTCTCTGGCTGCGTAAAGGGTGCTTAGAATCCAATTTGGGGACTCAAAAACGCGGGCAGAGCACCTTTGGAGAAGATTCGAATAAAAAATCTGTGTTGGAAGATAAGATCACAGAAAACTAACACAGATGGAGATAAACTATTATTTCAAAATTTGAGAGATGGGTTAAAGTTTAAGCTAGATATAAAGCGGATAGAGTTGAAGGTCTAGAAACTGGATTTATACATCTTGCTGCAGGAGCCGAGTTGATCATTTCAATCATCCAGCCATACCTCCTTCGAGCAAGGAGCACCGGTTAGCTAGTTTCCAGAGTCGCTGGCGAAAGCAACACAATAATCGAGCGGTTCCACATACCAAGAATGGGTTTGGAGCGGTTGTGGTATATTAGAGAAATATAATCGGCTTATACCTGGAATATGCCACAAACCCCACATGAACAAGGGTGGCAACCCAATAAAATCCCTCTCTCGGTATAATTCCTTATAATCGCTCATTCCTGGCCATAGATGCAGGGAATATTCTCCAAAATATTCCCTCTCCATCATCTTGGTTCCATCCGCTGGAAAATAAGATGGGGTCAAACCCCCTTTTCCACGTCACACTATGATTTGAAGACAATGGTCTCCAAGTCAATGATTTCTAAGAGATTGACTTCCCAATTACATCATTCAGATTTAAACAGATTATATTCAATTACAAAAAGGAAAGATACAACACGTGAAAGTGGCTATTCATTAATATGAGGTCTGCTCATAATCGACCTGAATCTAAGCACAACACAAGCACATCACATGTGCTATGCTTTATAAACTGTGTACACCAACAAATGCTCAAATAACACTACCGTAGCTCAGGGCGCTCAACATATTATAATGTGATGTGCTGCCCACAAACAATAGTAGCACATTATATGTGATGTGCTGCCCACAAACAATAGACCAAGGAAAACATCTGTACATCAACAAATGCTGAGCTTCATTATACCAGGGGGCTAATCCCATGCATGCCGATGAGCATACGGCTGCCCTATGTTCTCAACTTTCTTCATTTTATTCTCCTGATATTCATGCAACAGAGATAAACATACCATGCTCCATCCACACAATACGGTGCAACTACAAAAAACAACAGACCAAATTCTCATTTTTTAGTTGTTGATGCAGTAGAATCACATTCTCAAGGATTTTCGGCCAAAAGAACTCTCTCTTTCTTCCAACAACAAGGTCAACCCAGTAATACAGTTCAGAAGCACTTCGCAAAGATTTCCCACTGAAAGAACTCTTCCTTTCTTACAACAACAATAGAAACCCAGTAATACAGACTTACCAGGCAAAAATAGTTTCTGCAGATGGAAACTGAATATATTAGAAAACAAAGAAATCACTGTAACTGTTTCTACTGTTGGAAGAACTCGACCAGCAACTTTGCCAGAAGCTCGGCCATGTCCAGGCAGTCGGCCAAGAAGAACGCTGCCATAGCCACGCCGCCCTCCCCTGCCATATAAAATTGCCACGAACCCTACCTTCAAAAAAGAAAGAACTGTAAAAAAGGAAACAAAGTAAAACACATTAGAAAACTCAAAATCCATTTACTGACATCAGCAAAATACGATTTAGGCATACTAATACCCTCTTAAACCATGCAAAACCATATGTAACGCCTTGCCCATTCCACAATTGCACAACATAATCGCACCTATTACTTTTGTTGTGTGTAGGTTGCTTCTGGACTGCCTTTTTCCAAAGAATAGTGCATATATACAATGACCATGGTTGAAGGGCCTTTGTAATAACTGCACGTACTACAACTTTGTGCAGGTCGCTTCTAGACTACACTTTCCAAGAATAGTGTGACCATTGAAAAGAATTTCCATGTGGGCCTGCTGCCTCAGCGAAGCTTTGTCATATTGGAAATTGGTGGCAGACATGCAGGGTTGGCCGAAGATCCTGCTGCCCATGATCGGGAGCTCCCTGTTTCATCCCGGGCTTATAAATTTCAGTATGAATGCTTCTTCCTTTTTAGCAATACCCAAATATTTCGATGGAAGAAGAAGCTCTCCTCCAGAAAGAGCCCCATTCAAAACCCTTCATGGGCACTCCCTTCATACAGGACATTATACAGAGGTTCAAATCGCAGATGCACAACGTAGGATTAGCTCTCGGGCCTATATTAGCTGCCTTAATTTTGGGTTTCGTTAGATTGGACGAAGATCAGGTTCATGGAGGTAAGAGTGTCCATATGCTTGCAATTTTAAGCTGGGTTTGTGTCTGGTGGGTAACAGAGGCAGTTCCTGTGCCTGTTGCTTCCTTGGCACCCCTTTTTCTTTTTCCAATGCTTGGAATAATGAAAGCAGATGCTGTTGCAATGACCTATATGAATGACACCATTGCCCTTGTCCTTGGTTCATTTATTTTGGCCCTTGCAGTTGAGCGCTATAATCTTCATCAGCGTTTAGCCTTAAAAACATTGCTCTTTTTTGGTGGACAGAAAATGGAACCTCGCCTTCTTTTGTTGGGTTTCTGTGTTGGCCCTGCTTTTGTGAGCATGTTCATCTCTAATACTGCCACGGCAATGATGATGGTTCCACTTTCAATTGGTATGTTGCACAAACTAGAAAGTGGACATACTGCATTTGTATCACAGTTTTGTCCAATATGTGGCTCTGAAGATTTTGAAGAAGCTTATCAAAAACTTAGCAGGTTAATGGATTCTAGTCCATCTCATGACGACGGAAGACACATATCCTTTGCTAAAAGTCATGCCCATGAAATTAGAGAATTGTTTGAATCTTTACAGTTCGAGTATGATAGAAGAGGCCAAGCTTCAATGCAAGGAGGAGTGGTACCTTCTAGGGACCGTGGGCCATTGTGGACACAAAAGTCTCTGTTCTCTCGAAGAAAAAGTATTCATGATTACTTGGAGAAACAGGAATTAGCAGATATAGCAAATTATGGGAAAGCTGTTGTGTTAGCCATTGCGTACTCTGTGTCTATTGGTGGCTTGGCAACACTGACAGGAACAGGAGTCAATTTGATTCTAGCAGGGGTATGGAGCAGAGAATTTCCAACAGAACCTCCAGTCTCATACTTACAGTGGATTCTGTTTGGGTTGCCTCTGGCAGTTATATTGCTCATCTTCTGTTGGGCCTTTTTGTGCTTGAGGTACTGCTCGTCGAGCACAGTCACAATAGTCTCGCAGTCCTTGACACCGCTCGAGCATGCGTGAAGAATTTGACGCTCTAGGTAAATTTTGTGTTTCTTCTTCCTGTGGCCTGTATAAGCTGTCATCCCCAATCAACCAGCCACAGATATCACATTTTTTTCTTACATGTATCCATAATTTACAAGTTCTGGTAGGTGAACCTCTCTGACGGGTACTTTTGGCAGGCCCTTTTTCGTTTGCCGAAAAGGCTGTGCTTACTATCTTCATGGTATGCTGGAACAATCTCTTGTTGTTAAGTTGATACATTAAATCCTGAATCAGTTCTTCCATGTATGTTCCTGGTTGAAAAACCAGCTTTAGAAGAGATGGAGCCCTGATTGTCTGCTTTGCTACTTTTGTGGTATACCAAATTCATTCTTGATTCCAACAACCTGACGCAAGAAAAAGGTTTCAAGTTAATGCTGAAAGTTCATTGTTTCATTGAGATGGTCATGAGATTGATCCTGTCTTTGAATGGTCATTCCCACACAAGCAACTTGATTTCCATATTGATGAAAATGGAGGCAGGCTGGCACCATGGAAGTCCTGATATTTGATATGCCCTTTAACGATAAAAATGTGCACGTCCCTCCGAAGATGGGAAGAATGAAATGAGTGAAAAACATTTCTTGATAGAGAAAGCTGCGGATAAGGAGCGAGGTGGACCATTAGGATATTGGGATGTCCGAGGTTCTTGTTTTTGGCACATGCCATTTGTCATGAACGTCATTAGTCGATAGCAAATGTTTGTTATAACAAGAGAAGCTAAGGGGGTATCTAAGCGCAGGATCTTTCGAGTTTTGAACTGTCTTTTTCCTTTTCTTCTTTTGATAATGGTGGCATTCACCATTGTGTATTCATTGGTAAGTTTTAGATGTCTTTGAAAGTTTTGCACTTCAACTAAGGTTTTTTGTCTTTGCAGGTTCTTGGAGGCTTGTGGATGACAAGGTCAATTGGAAACCTTCCTGGATGGGGTTCACTTTTTAATGATTTTGTTGGAGATGGAACAGCTAGTGTAAGCCATTCATCATAAGATCCAGCATCAAATTTGAAGTATTTATTATCTCTCTCTCATGTTTTTGATTCGGTCTTTTAGAGATTCTTGATTGAGCATTAGACACACTGAAACACTTAACTAGAGATAACACATGAAATTGTGATGAGAAAGCATCAATTACAAAATCGAAATTCCCACAAGTCCAAAATGGTTAGTAACATTTGGTATAATAGAAGTGACTCTTTTTGCATGTCCTTTGTTGCATTGTGCCTCAGAGAACCAGTTGCTGCGTTTTACCTTAACCAAGATGTTGGCCTCTCTTCAGACATCAAGCCAGCATAACTAAGACCAATTCTCATCAAATTTTTCACTGGACCTGAAGGGTTGGACTGCAAGGTTGTATTTGGGGTGCAACATTAAAAATGACGTAGATCTTTTTGTTTTCATGGATTTAAGACAATGGTACATCAGAACCCAAGTCAAGGGCTCAATGGTAGTGATCTTCTTACTCTTTGTTCCATTTTTTATTTATGAATTGGGGAGATAGATATATATGGTCTTACATGTAAAGAAAAAAGTGTGGCAATGCTGCAATTTTAAGTTGATAGTTGCAAGTTATTGGAGGGGTGGCCATATTCCTCTTATTGTATATAATTTGGCGAAGCCAGTAAATTGAACCGCCTATCATGAGTGTAGAACAAATAAAGTGTTGAAAATGTGGAGTGGTGGTGACATTAGAGACGTCAGCTTCAGTATCACAATCAGAGCATATGGGATGCAGTATAAAGGGTTTGGCTTGCAAATTAATGATAATGTGGGAACCACAATATGGTATGATGACTGCACCACAACTGAAAAGAGAAGAAAGTGATAGAATGAAATATGGACAGTCATGGGACATGAGCCAGGAGTAAGGTGCAAATTCTTTGCTTGCAAGTTTTGCAAGTGTGCCAAGATGCAGATGAATTTGACCATATGCATGTCAATCCATATATTCAAGATTAGATTGTTTTACAGGATATTCAATCTTGTCATCTTTATAGACGTATTAGAGTTTGTGGATAATTAATGCAATGTGTTATAGCCAGGTAATGTTAGAACTATTGTGCCTCATGCTTTCCGTTATGAAGCAGTATAGGACTTTATTCTTTTGCATATTTTACCCCATTTTGCGACATGCATATGCATTTACATACAGAATTGAATGTTGTTTATTAAGACTACAGGTTTTCATGGCGACGTTTCTCTTCATTATACCAAACAAGCGTAGCCCTGGTGCGAAGCTTATGGACTGGGGTGGCTGCAAGCAACTCCCTTGGGACATAGTCCTTCTATTGGGTGGAGGTAATCCATTGCTGCTGTGTTAGATAAGGAATTGAAGATTTATTTGTAGCCCTCATCTTCAGTTTTAGATAATACTGCCATTCTGCATTCAGGTTTTGCATTGGCTGAAGGTATCAAAACTAGTGGTCTCTCAGTGTGGATCAGTCAGAGTTTTGGCTTTTTGAAGTCAACAAATTATGCATTTATCACGCCTGTGATAGCCTTGATTGTTAGCTTGGTGACAGAGTTTACTTCAAATAATGCTGCAGCAACTATTTTTCTTCCACTTCTAGCAGATGTTGCTTTGTCAATACATAGGCATCCGCTATTTCTTATGTTAACTGGTGCAATATCAGCATCTTATGCATTTATGCTGCCAATTTCGACTCCTCCAAATGCAATCGCATATGCTACAGGATACTTGAAGGTCACAGATACTATTAGTAATGGCATTCTGTTGAAATGTTTTGGAATTGCTACACTTTCAGTTTTGGTCCCTACATTAGGTACCTCTCTCCCCCAGAATGGTTTCTCGTGGGAACATTTCCACATGTTCTCTCTTTTGTTTCTTGCTCACTTCAAACTCTTCTTACTGTTCCTTATATAGTTCTTGTAGCGCCTCTAATTTGCTTTTTATTTACAGGTATACGCGTTTTTGGAATGGAGTAAGGCATGTAACATCTCTAGGATCATTTATTCTCAGTTGGCATGGGTAGGGGTGTAGGAGGCAACCGCATGGGAAACCTGATTGACCCAAATTAAGTATCTATGCGGAAGTCTATTTGGATCAGAGAGCACATTTGAGCTGAAATATGCTCCTCTCCATTATTATGTAAATTCCAATTTTCTAAAGAGCTTTAGTGTTATAAGCTAGTAATAATAAACGGGAGGATGAAATTACTGTAAAATTCTGTCCATTTTACACCACGTATTTTGTTCTTCGTTGTGTGCATAGCGGCGCCGCTTGGTTTTATCCCCCATTTCCTTTTTTTCCCTGTTTTTGTAGTGTTTGGTCTTTTGTTCTTTGGGCATAGTGTCTCTGTTGCGTCGGAGGGTCAGAATGGGTCGCAATACTAACTCTTTCCATGCCTCCCAAAATCAGGACTACTGGAAGAAGCAGCATTAGACTGGAAATCTTTGGGCCAGGTACAATCTTCAGGAGGATTAGACTGGCGGGCCAGATACAGTTATCTGGAAAGTTCAGCTTAGCTCTGTTTTTGACGTCATAAGCATGAGCGGCAGCTTCTGGCTCTGTGCAAAGCTTCGTTGGCCATAATTTACATAGCAAAGTTCTTTGCCGGCATGCGTTTCTTCTCCACAGACAGTGTCAAATGGATAAATCAGCAACAAATCTAAAACACCTCTGATTCCTAGTGTTTTTGTTGAGAATAATAGAATAATAGAAAGGCTAGCAAAAAAATCATTGTGACAAAGCGTAGACCCTCTCTGTTCCCCTCTATTCCCCCTTTTTCCGTTCCACCATAAACAAAGCTATTCTTGATATGTTCTTACGTTATTGGGTTGTGTCTGGCAACGAAGCGGCCTCTGCCATAGCCCACTAATGTTTCCGCCATAGCCGTTCAATGTACGAAATTTTAGTCACCTTGAAATTATAGGGTAAATTATCTTAATTTTTCAAGGTGAAATTTCGAGATTTTAGTCACCTTGAAATTATAGAAATTATAGGGTAAATTATCTTAATTTTTCAAGGTGAAATTTCGAGGTGATTGTCTGTTCATTTCAAACCTAAATTTCAACACAGCTTAAATTTCATATACAGTTTAAATTTCAACACAGCTTAAATGTCAATAGCTTCCAATTTCATATCAGTGATGATTACAAGTTCAGACTTTCATATCACTGATCCAGTGATCAAAGTTGCAAGTTTCAAATATTGATCAGATACAAAGTTTCAAATACAAAGTTTCACAGTTTCATAACTGATCCAGTGATCAAAGTTAAATTACAGAGTTGCATCAGAAAATTACAAGTTGCGCAGGTTCTTCAAGACATCACTAACACTTGCAGGACTTTCACCTCCAACATCAACTACTAGTGCATCTGCATGCACCTCTCCAGTAATATTCTTGCCACTGTCCCTCAAATCTGCTGATATACCACTTGCATGCAACTCTTGTGTGATGTTAAGAGCAAAGGACGGCTCCAAGCTACTCACATACACATCCATACTAAAAATATAGCGCCAGGGTGCCATTTGCATCTCAGGGCGCCATATACATGCTCTCAATTATGTATGTTGAGATGCAAATGGTGCCATGGCGCCATTTACATGGCTTCATTAATGATTTATTGTTTTTCGATATACGCACCAAGAAAAGAATCGAAGAGACGGATATGGCCTTTTGGGACAGGGAGCCGAATACGAAATCAGACCCTAATAGACGGAGTTGCAGAGCAGGTGGTTGATCAAACATCCGAAAGTTAAAGCGGGATCACCGGTGGAGAAGCCGCATACCAAATAAGGAGGTCCTGGAAGCTTGGGCCTTTTGGTTGCGTGGCAGCTAGCGTGGATTGCAAAGGCAAGTATTCGGCCGCGTGGAAGACACCCTACATTTAACAGGGTCGATAACAGACTGTCTCTGGCTGGTGGCTAGCTCTTAATATATCATGAAACTTGGCTGGTGGCTAGCTCTTAATATATCAGATGATAATACAGCAAGGTAGCACTTCAAAGAGGCGAAGATGACATATTTAATAAAATTTGGACTTATTCAAATCTAATAGATATCCTTCAGGGATGCTATAGTAAGATTATATATATTTTTAACTCTTATTGATTTTTATAAAATTTACAGTTTATCTTCAAATAAAAAGTATGATAGTTAAAAGTTTGAAATTGTTTTTTAGACTAATTTTTACTTTAAATCTATTTAAAATTAAATTTTCATCTAAGATGAATTCTATATGATTAAAATGTTATTTTTTTTTAATGTTTAAAGAAAGTTTAGATGAAATGAATCAAATAATTACGTTTATTTTTAACTAAATTTTAATATATATTTATTTCATCAATAATAGACTATTCAATATTTGTCATTAAAACATAAACTTTATCTTCTGATTAATTTTAATCTAACACTTTTTTAAAGTAAAGTGCTAAGAGTTTGTAAATTGTGAAATTCTCACATAATTTTAAGTCAATCACTTATCAAACCATCATATTTCATTTACAAATTATCCTGATTGCCAAATTTAAATTTAATAAGAAATCACTAGAAATTAAAATTTTATATTCTTGAAATGTCTAATTCTAAATAGATTCACGTGAAAGTTAGTTTAGAAAGCAATTGTATGTTTCTATAACAATTATATAAAGTTATATAATTAAAGCTTATAAAAATTATAAGAATCGAGAAGAATTAAACATGACATATAATCTTAAAATAATATCCTTGTCTGTTATATCTGAATAAGTTCAGGTTTCGTTGAATATACCATCAACGGAAGATTTTCAAAGGGCAGATACCAATGATGAGGAATTAATAGCAAATATATCAAGCGATATTCAAAGTGCAGACACCAATGAGGAATTAATATCTCGTTTGACAAAGATGGGAGTGATTTTTGATCAAGTGATCTCAGATCTTAAACTTCTTGATCTAAAGCTAGCACACACAGGGCTAAGGATAGATTTCCAATGGGGCATCATCAGTTTAAAGGGATGGTGACATCTAGAAAACAAAAAAAATTTATTTATCATGACCAGCTGGGAAGGGAGAAAAATTTCAGGTCATTTTCATTATTTTTAATGCAGAGGACTAAGAAGCTGGAATTTTTGATGGAGTGCACCGGTGCACCATTTTTTTGGTTAAATTCAACATTATCATTTGGTCGTCCAGATTCCCAAGAGACTACTTCAAGCTCTTCTGATAAAGGGATTAAACATGGCAAAACAGGTGATTTTTCGAATGGTTTATATCCTATTTTGGGGGTGAGTGGTATGGGAAAAAGCTGTCTAATCTATGAGATTATGATTAGATTAAAAAAGGAACATCCAAACTTTAAATTCACATTGATAGATCAAGGCAGAAGTACATTGATATGCACGGACGTTATGGTAGCATTGACCAACTTTGCATCAAAAATTATTCGATCCTTCCCATACTTGTATAAAGAATGTATGGATTTGTACTCAGCACCTAATATTCAGATGGCTTTGGAAAAGCTAGCATTTTTGTATGAAGAGATAGGGAGCGATTGTGCATGGTATCAGACCTATTTGTTTTTCATCATTGATTGATTTGACAATCAACATCATGATATGGTTCAAGTTATTGAGATTATAAGACAGAAATGGTGTTTTTACAGAAAATATACAAGAATAATTTTGGTTGGGCATGCATCACACAAACTTCCACAATACTTATGTTATGGAATGAATCTTGAATATCATCTGTTGTGTGACAAGGATTTTGTAATGAGCTATTACATGTCGACATGATGAATTCTATATGATTAAAATGTTATTTTTTTTTAAATGTTTAAAGAAAGTTTAGATGAAATGAATCAAATAATTACGTTTATGTTTTAATTAAATAAATTGAATAATTTTTTTTAACTAAATTTTATTATATATTTATTTCATCAATAATAGACTATTCAATATTTGTCATTAAAACATAAACTTTATCTTTTGATTAATTTTAATCTAACACTTTTTTAAAGTATTTTTTAAGTGCTAAGAGTTTGTAAATTGTGAAATTCTCACATAATTTTAAGTCAAATTTCACTTATCAAACCATCATATTTCAGTTACAAATTATCCTGATTGCCAAATTTAAAGTTAATAAGAAATCACTAGAAATTAAAATTTTATATTCTTGAAATGTCTAATTCTAAATAGATTCACGTGAAAGTTAGTTTAGAAAGCAATTGTATGTTTCTATAACAATTATACTTTAAATTTCAAGTTAAAGTTATATAATTAAAGCTTATTATAAGAATCGAGAAGAATTAAACATGACATATAATCTTAAAATAATATCCATGTCTGTTATATCTGAATAAGTCCAGGTTTTGTTGAATATACCATCAACGGAAGATTTTCAAAGGGCAGATACCAATGATGAGGAATTAATAGCAAATATATCAAGTGATATTCAAAGTGCAGACACCAATGAGGAATTAATATCTCGTTTGACAAAGATGGGAGTGATTTTTGATCAAGTGATCTCAGATCTTAAACTTCTTGATCTAAAACTAGCACACACAGGACTAAGGATAGATTTCCAATGGGGCATCATCAGTTTAAAGGGATGGTGACATCTAGAAAACCAAAAAAATTTATTTATCATGACCAGCTGGCAAGGGAGAAAAATTTCAGGTCATTTTCATTATTTTTAATGCAGAGGACTAAGAAGCTGGAATTTTTGATGGAGTGCACCGGTGCACCACTTTTTTGGTAAATTCAACATTATCAATTGGTCGTCCAGATTCCCAAGAGACTACTTCAAGCTCTTCTGATAAAGGGATTAAACATGGAAAAACAGGTGATTTTTCGAATGGTTTATATCCTATTTTGGGGGTGAGTGGTATGGGAAAAAGCTGTCTAATCTATGAGATCATGATTAGATTAAAAAAGGAACATCCTAACTTTAAATTCATATTGATAGACCAAGGCAGAAGTACATTGATATGCACGGACGTTATGGTAGCATTGACCAACTTTGCATCAAAAATTATTCGACCCTTCCCATACTTGCATAAAGAATGTATGGATTTTTTTTCTCAACCTAATATTCAGATGGCTTTGGAAAAGCTAGCATTTTTGTGTGAAGAGATAGGGAGCGATTGTGCACGCTATCAGACCTATTTGTTTTTCATCATTGATTGATTTGACAATCAACATCATGATATGGTTCAAGTTATTGAGATTATAAGACAGAAATGGTCTTTTTACAGAAAATATACAAGAATAATTTTGGTTGGGCATGCATCACACAAACTTCCACAATACTTATGTTATGGAATGAATCTTGAATATCATCTGTTGTGTGACAAGGATTTTGTAATGAGCTATTACATGTCGACATTTAATTTAACTTTGTCTAATGAGGCAGCATGATAGTGTGTTTGATGTCACAGATGGATCGATAGGGGAAATTGTAAACTTAGGTCATATCATCAAGGATTCTGATTATAATATACATGAGGGAATTGATGTCTACGTAGCTAAAAAGAAGAAAGATATACACATTGACCAAGTGAAATTTGGAATGACTTGAAACTATATGAAGCTGAAAGTTATTGGAAAAGCATTATTGCAATGCAGTATAACTTGCCAAGTCACATTCTTCAAGGTGGAATTCTTGATGCTGTATACATGTACAGAGGCGAGGATCGTGTTCAAGCAGTCACATGGATTGCTAAGGATACAATCATTTTTGTTGTTTATGAGCTTTATAGACAATCTTACCATGGTGTCTTGGCAATCACTGCTGAGCACATTTTCAGGTACCCAAAGTATTTCACATCATCAGTTGTTGGGAAATTTGTGGAATTGCTTATTGCAAACCACTTTGCACAAGGCAAGGCTTTTCAAGTCGATAACATAGTTCCTCTTAGAACTAGAGGGTCTACCAAAATGTTAAGTTGGACGTTCTATGGTGCAAAGGAAATAAACTTCAATGGCATAAACCCACCTGCAGAAACATGGGATGCCATGTTACAAAGGTTATTTTTGAGTCCAACAAGTGCTCCATATCCTAATGCAGACTTTTTTTTTTTCTATTGTAAAGATGCTGCAGCAACAGGAGGGTTTCCACGAGGTCTTACTGCAATTCAAATTACAGTAAGGACACCACTAATTGAACACACAAATTCATTTTTTAAAGTTTCTAGCCAGGATCAAAAGGTGCATGCATCAAAGTAGAAGGATCTGTTCCAATGTTCTGAGAAAGACATTAGGATGCTCTTCATAGCAAAGGAAATTCCTCAAAATGTATCAAAGGAGTGGTTGGCATTTTATTCTTCTTGGAAAAGCCCTCCGGAGTACTATGGTGTGACATTCAAAGACATCGCAAGATGTAATCCACAACTTGAAATCTTGAACCTTTTATATGAGATTTAAGTTGAGAACTTCCACCCATAGGACAGGTAAATAACTCTTTCAATTAATCTTGAGCTTTTTAATAAATTTTACTTCTTTGATTGTCCTTGAGTACTTTCTAATATATCAGGTCCTTTATTTGCCTTGGAACATTCTGGCTAGGTTAGGTCCCTTTACACATTGCTGCATGGAAGATACAAAAAGTTATAGATAGCAGTAATTTTAAAGGTAGAGGCAATATTCATCATAAATGCAATATGGGGCATGATAAATGTAATATGGGGCGTGGAAGCTGCAATAACTCTGACAGATAGCACACAATGTTTTAAGAATACTGAAACCTAGCACACAATGTTTTAAGAATACTGAAACCTGAGTAGGGAAGGGCAGAGGGGTTAAGATTTGGATTTGCATAGAGGAGGTCCACTGTTCATGTTAGGATCAACGAATGCGCTGAAACCATGCAACTACGAAAAGTAGTTTCATGGTAAGAATATAGAATCACTTTTCTGTGAAGTTGGGTTGCATATCAGCATGAAGTTCCTTGATTTACATAAAACAGACAACTCAAGATTGTAGTAATTACTAGCTTGTCTAGTTGCACTGAGAATATGTAGCATGCTGTGTGAAGAAATTTTATAGAAATAGTAATGGATATGACAGCTTTATAGAGCGAGTTGCTTTGTTTTCATGTAAAATAGTGGTCTAAAATTGTTTACTGATGTTTTAGGTTGTTTTCTTGTAATGGAAGGCAAAGTCTTTGCTTCTGATTTTGTACTTCTTAAATTGTGAGAAACTGATCGAGTTGTGTTTTGATGCAGGTATGAACCGGTTGAACAAAAGGTTTTCCAGAGAGATTGATTTTTTCCTTTATTCTGCTAGACACATCTTTGACAGGTCTTCTTTTCAAGATGGCTCTTGCATAAATAGATTATGTAGAACGATAGAGTTTTAATGTGCATGTTCGTTATACAAAATGAATTAACATTACCTGGTGTGATTTTACTTCGCGAGACCTTCTATACAGAGCGCCAGTCCTTTATTTAAAAAAAGGAAAGAAAAATCTAACAGAGGACCATTTTACACTTACAAATGAAGGCACAAACCCTATAGTAGTCCAATTCCACAATTCAATTCAGTCCTTGATTTGGAGATATCTATTCTGTAAAACATACAAGGCGAACAATGGCTTTAGTACGGATAAAATAGGTTAGATGACAAGCACATGGCAAGCTAAGGACAATTTGTACCTTGGAAAACCTGCCTGGAATATATCGTCCATTTTTTGCAGCATTCTTAGAATATCTGTTACTACATAGCATTTGGTGTGCATATATCTATCTTGTTAATTTGGGATTTTTCGGTGTAGTAGAAAAAGTTTTTGGTTTTCTTTTTAGAGTGATTTCCTAAGATTTTGGCGTTTTGATGGCCTGAAAATATTTCCGTGCTTCTAAAAATTGGGACCATTTTCTTTATATTATTTCTGACATAGAGTTTTTGATTTGTATAGAGTTCTCCCAATCTTTCTTTTTCTGGCTCTTCTGATCGGATTGCAGCTGGCGAGAAGATGATGCATGCCATAATTTACTGCCTTTTAGGCATACCCATTTTAGGCTTATGTGTTTCTAGCAGATTTGACAGACTTCCAATGTGCGTGGAAAAGCAAAGCCAGAAACTGGAGTCTTGCAGATTGTTCTAGCCAGATTGCTATAGCTGATTTTGGTGTAGCCGGAAGTGGCCTAGATATTTGGCTGGAATTGGTTTGGGAAGAAAATTATGTACAGTTGTTTGCTGCAATTCCTACAACAGGTTAGTCTATGCAAGTTGGAACTGAACAATGATCTAAAGTACTGTGCAAGTTGGAACTGAACAATGATCTAAATTACTAAAGCTAATCCCTTATTGGTAATTTTGTTAAGCATGACATTCAATTAATCCTGCTAGCTGCTGCCTGAATCGATAGCAACATTGAATATTTTGAAGTACCAACTCCATTTGCATATGTGTGCATCTGTACATTCCATGAACAGACATTGGATCTGATTCCACAAGAAACCAGATTTACAATATCGGCCATATTCTATTCTGCATGACTCCAAGTTTTTTCAAATGCAGCCAGTTGCACAAAGCCTCTGTTATAATTTTATGGACTTAATGCTTATCAAGAACATGGACATGCTGGTATGTTTAAGCAACGATGATTTTAGCCACTTGCATCACTCTTTCAAGTTGCTTCAAACGTAGCTACTTGCAGAAAAGCTCTGTTATAATGGTATGGACTTTATGCTTACAAGAAGATGGAGGGGCTGTTATGTTAGAGTAACGATGAATTAAGAATAAAGGTAACACTCTTAATCGTGTTCCCTTCCCGTGTCCTGGCCATCCTCACACGGGGCACATGGAAGGCCCATGCAGCAGATGATGCTAGATGGGGGATTTTCCGTGAGGTATATGGCGGGGCATCGTACACTTTGTGGGAAGCGTCACAATTGTATCAGAGCAATGATCTTTGTTGACCAAGATCCAGCTGTGAATTGGCTAGTGTGCTGCTTAACTAGCTAAATCTTATAACTAGCTTGTGCTTTGGCAGATTTATGCTTATGCTTATGCATGCCCAAGGTAAGGCATGCGCTCCTCATTTGATATTTTTGGTTAAAAATCCAGGTATGGTGTGCCCCCAGCATCGCAGTTGGTCCAAAGCTTAACATTCTGTAAGTTTCTCTGAAAAAACCCTCTGTTCAAACAACTCGATTGTGTGGTTTCTCTAAATTTCCCATATACAATAGGCTTTAATTACATTCAAACTTCCTGACAGGGATCTCATGCCATCTTGTCACTTTGCTATGACAATAGCAGCATTGAAATGCCAAGGTTCGACTCGGGCTGCTTCCAATATAAAATCTTATTAATGCAAATGGATCTACCTGTTCTTAGAACGTGTTAATATATCAAAAGAATTTTTGTTGCTGGAGCAAGATCGATTGATGCTTAGAATGTAGATGCATATGGAAACATTGTGGATCTATTTCTATATTAGAAATGGAACATCTATTCATCTGCATAGTGCAGCTACGTTCAGTAGTAAGCTGATGGATTTCGAAGCAGGATTCTATTGACCAATGTATCAGAGATTTCATAAAGTATTTTACGATGCTCTCAGATTAAAGAACCCCTAATTGAATGCCAATTCTAGAATGGGACTCGCAAGAAACCAACAAACCGCCCATAGATAGGCTTCTCATTCATCTCAGCAGATTTTCTACAATGGTGGACAGTGGGTAGCCGCACACATGCGAACTACCCACGAAAAATAAAGGGAAAATCCAATTATATCATTTGGACCCCAAAAAATACAATGCTAAAAGATGAGTGGGTGATGTACCCGCCGAAGCTTATCAAGGGATTAAAAACCAGCCCTTCGGGTTTTCGAGGAAAAACCCTAGTGATAAGCCTTCGGCAAGGGGCTTAGACAAACGTAAGGCATAGAATCGCTCCCAAAAACCCCCGCATGGAGAAGTCGAAATAGATGCCGCTCGCCAACCTGTACCTGCACATCACCAACACAACAAACGAGACAATACAAACATACCAGAGAATAGCATCACCCAGGGGGTGGAAAAAAAACATCACCCAGCGGGTGGAAAAACATGATAAACAGAAACTTGTACAAAATACAATAAACAAAGAAGGGGGGGAGGGTGGGTTCAAAGAGAATAAGGTACTGCTGAGAGAAGAGGAAGCGCCGATGAGACGAGGATGCAGAAACGCGCCTGAAATAGCGAACTCCCAACCAACACGGGCATGCGCCGCCCGCATGCATGCATGACATGCATGCTCATCCCATTCTAGAATGGCGATCCGATGTCTCGGATCGATGCGATTCTAGAATGGGACTCGCAAGAAACCAACAAACCGCCCGACTCCCATTCTAGAATGGCGATCCGATGTCTCGGATCGATGCGATTCTAGAAGAAGCCGATGAGACGAGGATGCAGAAACGCGCCTGAAATATCGAACTCCCAACCAACACGGGCATGCGCCGCCCGCATGCATGCATCACATGCATGCTCGTCCCATTCTAGAATGGCGATCCGATGTCTCGGATCGATGCGATTGTGGTTCGCATACTTAGTAACTTTTTGGCTTTTAAAGATTATTTGCATTAAGCTCTTCCACATCCATGTAATCAGCATCATTCTTCTCTGCTCGAGGTTCTTGGTCACAGGGTTCCTCAGCACTAGCTTCATGAGAAATCTGAAAATTAGAAGAAAGGTTGAGGAAAACATAGTATTGTATGCATTAACAATAAATGAAATATTTATACAATGCTACAATGTGCTACGCGCGACAGTGCGGCGACACATATGGACAATGATTTTATGAAAATACATAAGAAAGGTATATCAATTTACCAAATACGGATATGTCGCATTGGGCGCGACTCATACAAAGGTATCCAATATTTCTGTTTGTGACATAACATGTCTAGACACGTCAGCACATATTCCATTTCGTAGCACATATCGCATTTCGTATTTGTTGAATCAGTACAAATATCATTTTGCCATTCCAATGTCTGCAATTTTTTTTCCTCAATGGGTTACCAAACCGGTTTGGTGCATGTCAATGCTACTAATGGAGTTCATGTCTATGAGCAAGGCTTGGCCTTGAACCTCACCAAAGCCCGGGACAGGGCACTTCACAGAGTTATCCCGAAAGCCACCCTATTCAGGGATTTTCACAGATTGGTCCACAAGTTCGACCATCTCCTCCCTGTTTCTGAGAAGAGAGATGGATGTGGAAGTGCAATGCAGCAAGTGGCAGGCTTAACAGAAGCCGAGTTCAATGCTCAGATAGCAGCTATTGGCATTACCTTTGTTTTGAGCCATTTCTTAGTCCTAGAAGCTGGACAAAGAAATTTGTTAGAGAGTCCAAGGACCTACCATTCAGAAATGCTGGAGGCCAAAATGAACTGCCTGTTGATGATGACAAACCTGGATGCAGATAGACTAGATTATATTGTACAATGGACAGTAATTGTTGATCCTGCACCACTTCTATCAGTCTTACCAGGATAGCTTTTATAAAGCTCTATTGTATAAATGTTTTGGAATTAAAAAAAAAAAAATTACACAATTTGTCAACTCAAGTATATGTTATTTCTGGTTCTTTTTCTTCTAGCGCTGAGCGCGAGAGATTAATATGGGAAACGAAACATATCTAAAAGTGTTTTATAGAAAACCATATTAACTTCTCGCACTAGGCGCGACCAAACTGCAGTTTGTTAAAATTCATTTCTTATAAAAGATTAGATCAGTACACTATATTCAATGATGTAGCCAGTGAGATATATAGATAATGAGGATGTTTGCTGAGTGCGAGTCAATCTACTCAAGGAAACGAAACATATCTAAAAGTGTTTCATACAAAACCATATTAACTTCTCGCGCTAGGCGCGATTGAACTCCAGTTTGTTAAAATTCATTTCTTAAAGGAGATTAGATTTACTGTACATATTACATTTAGTTAATTAACGCTAAAAAAAAAAATACTACAAAATACATACATGTCACACTATACTCATTGATGTAGCAAGTGATATATATAGATAATGTGGGTGTAAGTTTAGGCAATTTTTTATTCAACAAGAAAAAACCATGGCAGTTACAAAAGAAGAGGACCATTCTTTCACCAACCAGGCTCATCATGAGCAGGTGGCACGGGCACTCTCTTAACTTCATAAACGCCATGCTCTGGAACACATACAAGGTGGACGACAATCTTATATGTATCAGGATAACTTCTAGCAGAGGCCATTGCAACTCCCTGCAGCCAAGGATTGAGTTCCAAGCCCCTCTGCTAGCATCTATAAATTTCAGAATAGTTCGTGGAGCAAATGATGGAATCCACATATTCTGGAGCCAGTGGTAAGGTAGATCTGCAATTGCAATTAGAACAAGATGTGATCGGATTGCGGGGCATGACTAATGCATTGCCACTGAGAGAAACTCATATTTATAGCATGAGCAATACAGTAGCAGCATTATTGTGTAGACATACGAGTATGCATGTGAGCATCTTACATTGTAATGTTAATATCTCATGGATCCTAAGACAGGTCAGGAGCCCAAGACCAAGGCCAAGTATGGTGGAGATCGTAGCGAGAAGTGGCCTGGAGCACCTATGATCAAGACCGAGCGAGGAGCCGAGCAACTCCGACTCCTCGGATGACTTTACCATGAACAAGCGGGCATCATATAGCTCGTCCAAATCGACGTAGCGAACGAGCGAGATGGTTGCCCTAGGGACCTTGGAGTGACCAGCAGCAGCAGCAGCAGCAGGTGGCGAAGAAAGGCAGGAGAGTGAGAGAAGGGAGAAAGAACGAGAGGAGCAAGACTGCGGAGAAGAGAACCAAGCGGGGTGAAGATAGCTAGCGTGGGAATGTGGTCATACAAGAACTGAGGAGGAGGAGGGGAGGGAGGGGGGGGGAGGGGAGGGGGTGGGGGTGGTGGTGGTGGTGGTGGTGGTGGTGAAGAACAAGAATTGGAGAAAGAATTGGGGAGCCATCGGACCTAACGCTTGAACTCCATAGCCCATGTGGCCGAAGCCACCAAAAGCGATGAAGAAGCAAGAGGCGGGGGAGAAAGCCTTCAAGCTCAAGCACAATATCGAGTTCGAGAAGAAGAAGGCAGCCTTCAAGATTTACTTCCGATGTTGGACCAGGTATGAAGATTGGTACTGCAAGCAGAGCATACCCAAGTTTGTGAAGGGTGGTAAAAACTAAGCCCCTCGACCTCGACCGAGGATGCCCAAGAGGGTTCATCATGGATCTAATTCCAAGCACAGCTGGGTATATCGAGAGATTCGGCACTTCCAGCATTGTATGAATCTCTTGATCAGGAAAGCACCCTTCAAATGTAGACAAGTCACCCCGATGATGGTCCGAGCACTGTAAGAGGTGTCAGAAGCAGAGCTAGTCCAACTCTTCGAAGAAGGGAACCTCTGCGCTATCTATAGCGGGTAACAGTTATGCCCAAGGACCTGCATTTGCCGAAAAGCCAACTCTTCGAAGAAGGGAACCTCTGCGCTATCCATAGCGGGTAACGGTTATGCCCAAGGACCTGCATTTGGCGAGAAGAATCCGCAAAGATAAAAAATAGGATCTCTTTCCTTTGTAAAATTAGAAGTGAATTGGTCAAGTTTTAGTGATTCGGGTCACTCTGCGCTATCCATAGCGGGTAACGGTTATGCCCAGGCATTTGGCGAGAAGAATCCGCAAAGATAAAAATTAGGATCTCTTTCCTTTGTAAAATGTTGCAACTATGCATGTTTAAATCTCCTCAATTAATAAAAATTATGTCAAATTTTATTGAAATTAGAAGTGAATTGGTCAAGTTTCAATGATTCGGGTCACTCCGATCCTGGAGGCCTTCCCACAATCTGGGAGACCCACTCCGCGTAACGTAACTTAGTTAGCCCAAAATCTTGCTTAAATATGTTAGATCAACGAGGACTACGCCGAGATGCTCATGGGCGCCCCCGGCAATTCGCGGACCCCACACTAGAGCGGCCGATGCCGGACCGGTACGACTTCGCTATTACGGATCCGGGCCGGACGGTGCTGGCGACCCCGCGTCGCCGCTCGGGGTCAGCAACATTTCCGCGTAACCGATGGTTTGATGCAGAGTGTAAAGAGCGCAAGCGTTATTCGGCCACATTGCGGATCCGGTACTCGCTTGCGAGGCCACCACATAGTACCGCGCCCATCCGAAGGAGACAAAGGCGCCTTACCTTGCCATGCATCGATGGGGAGATGTTCGGCCTCTGGACACTCATCCTCGAACCTTTTGCCAGAAGTGCCAAGGCGACCCTACCCTCTGGGGACATCACACCCGAGGCGTTGGGAACGATTTGCGGCGGCTCTATGACCCACAGGGGACGCGACGCCCATACCCCCACGGGATGGCCCCATTGGTTCTCGCGGAGGAGGATGTTGTGGAGGGCCTGCGAACGGCCGGGCTAATGGGAAGGTACCGACCGACGATTATCTGCCGAAGTTACTCAAATGGGCGGTACCGGCCGGTGCCGATCCTCACTACCCCCTGTTCAACAGAGCATTGCAGAAGGTTTCCCCGACAATGGACCACAAGCGAGGGTTGTTTCCATTCACAAAGGCGACCCACACCGTCCGGCCAATTCCGGGCGATCATGGTGGAGTTCAATATTTGCCAAACCGCTATCGGCATTCTCGAAAGCAGCAGCTTGACCGGTAGGCAGCAGATGTCGCGAGCCCTCACACAAGCGTGGCTTTAGACCCCGCCACTCAACGATTGACCATATCTTTACAATGCGGGGCGATTGAAGACGGTAGGAACCATCGGAGGACTTGTATTGCCGCTTTGTGGACTTCGCGAAGGCTTTTGTTACGGCCCCCTGAAAGCTATGGGCTAGGATGCGTCAGCCGGGCTGCCGCTGCACGTGCAAAATGCCATATCAAGCCGGTGTATGAGAGTTGTTCAGTAGGATGCACCGGCCGGGCCAAGCATTCACCAAAGTATCGGGTCCGGGAAGGGTTGCCCCCTCTCACCAACACTTTTTGGCCTCTACATTGATCGTTAGAGCCCCGGACACCTTGAGCATGGGGGGGAAGGGGTGGCATACGGCTTTTGCACCAGGTCATCCGCCACTCATCTATGCGGGACGATGTTGACCTTCCGCCCACACCCGTAAGCTATGCGTCTCATCTGGATGCCCTAGACACATTACGCCGGGCCGCATTACGCGCTGCGTGAATCCGCCAAGACCGTGGTGGTTCTCATATCCTCTTTCACGCCACCCCACCCCCTGCACTCACATATCGGGGGCGACTGTGGAGGTCACGCCCCACCTACAACAGTACCTAGGGGTGGAGTTCCCCTCCCCGCTCGTTGGGAGGCGTCTATCCGCTATGGATGACATGCCAGGCCGCTTTATGCCATCTTATGCCATGCGTAATCAAACCGTGCGTGAGCTCTATGATTGGGGCCATCGGTCACATCTGCTTTTGAACCGGGTCGGCTTCATCCCTTCAGGGGGGTTGAGGTTTGGGGCCCGGTCGTCTCTTTGGCGACCTGGAATGACTTGGAGCAGGTGCAGAAGGCATTTTTGGCACGGGCACTTGGGGTAAAACCTTCAGTCCCCTATCAGATCATTAGAGGCAATTTGAGATCTCATTTCATCCCCATAAGAATCCTCCAATAGAATGGCTACCCTCTATTAACTGCAATTAATGCAGCACCAACAACTTCATTGATGTTGTTTTTCCCCCATAACTTTTGATCCACTTGTCAAAATGTTGCGGCGTTTGTTGCATTAGATGCGGAATGAAAAGATCTTTCCAATGATATATGGTTATGATGTATTTCAATATGGTCATATGCGTTAACCTTATAAAAATGGGATTTTTTGCTTATTTCTTATATATTTATATCGTAAAAGATGTATGAATTGGTTATCATTAGATAGATCTTGTGGAGACGAACCCATTGCTGCAAAAAGTTTTTGAATCGGAGTTATAGATCAAAAGTTATAATGAAAAAATGATACTACAGAAGTTAGTTGCGGTACGCATTAATTACGTGCCGCCAATGTAATCTTGGAATGAGATATCTTGGAGCTCTTCTCTTATTGGACAATTTAAAAAGCTGACATGGCATTTTAAGCATCCCTTAATGGGACAAAATGTGATCTCATTTTTCCTCTAATGTCTGCTGCAGGAAACTGGATTCTTGCCGCTTCAGCGGACAGCCCTTGATAGACACATCGTCTATTTTCAAAAAGTGGTTACTATGGGTGATGCTCGGCTCCCGACTCGCTTCTGTTGTGGCAATGGGCCCGGTGGCTCGGCCTGTTGGAGGGGTAAGAGAGATCGATGGTTCGCCGGATAGAACGCGGCAGAAAAAGGCAGTGCGTCGCGAAGTGGACCGACAGGTCGATCGTGGCGGCCGCGGGGAGTACACGGACGCTTGCTTCCTTGGCAAACTCTAGGACCCCCGGCTCTAGAGCAGGTCAAAACGCCCATTACAAGGAGCACATCAATCCGTGTTAGCCCGGGGCCACAGCTCTGCGTTCCCGGTGCCCCTCAAAAGCCTTGAGACTCATTGCCTCCATTCGCGACGGTGTCCACCATCTTCGCGATCGAGGCGAGGCGGTGGATTGGGGAGCCCCCGCCAGACGAGCTCGTCCGATCTTTACATCAAACGGGTGCCATTGAGGATGAGTCTCACACTTTCCGAGTTGCCCAGCCGCTCAGATCCGGGCGGATCGGCTCCCTTAGTACCACCGGACTTGCCCCTACATTTGCTGATGAACACACCGCCAAGACGCGTGCGGGTCGCATTATTGAGGTCTTGGACTGCGAGCTCACCTTTGCCTCCCACCGTCTGTTCCGTGATTAGGCACTCCAAAGGTGCATGAGTGTATATATTTGTGTGTTTTGCATTTTATATATTAGGGCCGGTTTGTCGGCAGGTGATTGTCGCCCGGGTTTTCCCTCGAAAACCCTTCTTGAGGGGTTTTTAATCCGGGTAGTATCGCTGCTTGCTGCGCTTTTCTATTAGGTCCCATAGACCGATTGGTCCCCGTGGATGATAAAAATACCTTCCTTCCTTCCTATAACCATTTGCACCAAAATTCTCCAAATTCTCCATGCTCAATCTTAGCATCAACTTACTGTACAAAGGAACGTAGGATACCCCACTGGGAAATTGCATTAAAACATTAATCAACTAGAACCTCTAATTCCATTTGCAGACCAGCTTTCCCAAGAACTTGGTTACATACATCAAGGATGCAAACACAAAGAATAAGATGATGTCAGCTAATACAGGCATTGATGATACAAACAGAGGCATTCCTCATATTCAGAAATAAGATTTGATATTTTTACCTTCAAAAAATCATCATATGTTAATGTCCAATCCTTGAAAAACTCTGCTTCTTCCAATGTCTGTCTCACAACTTCCTGCCAGCAGATATGCATTTTACAAATAAATTGACTTCTATCTTCAGGGTGATGCTCTGGCTCCTAATCATTTGATACTTAAGACAAATATGAAGCATTGAAACAGGCATAACAAACATTTTTAAAAATGTGACTGAACTATATTGAGATAGTTAGCTTGGCAGGATACTTGGAACTTATAGTTTGTGCATATATGGAGGCCTCAACATGAAACACATTCACATATAAATTACCTCCCTTTGTTCTTCTATAAGAAAAGAGCCTGACAGGTCATGCAAAACTTCCACTATGACAGATGTTGTCACCTTTCCATTACCATCAAAATCGTATTAATCGGGAAATAGCGCAAACAATACATGACAAATTAGATTATCAAAAATTATTCCTAAATTTATTTGAGCGTACAAGTGTTGTGTGCACATAAACTCACACTCAACTTAGTGCTGAAAACTTACCCGTTGACTGAATGCTGACAGTAGGTAAATAAATTCTTTGAAATTTCGTCTTCCGGCATCCTTGACATTCTCTCATTTATAGACAAATGCCATGTTTCAATACCATGCATTTGTATAAAGACAATGGCAACAACACAATAAAATTCTTGATACATAAGATGCTTTTGAAGCAGCGCAAAAAACAGAAAACATGAAAGAAAGGGCAACATTTCAAATACTGGAAGCCTTAAAAAGGTCCCTTGCTGTATGAACCATCTATAAAAGCTTGGAAGAAGAAGAAGGCGTCTATTTTTCAGAAGCAAGACAAGGTAGTGCATATCCAGAGAACATTTAGGAGGGAAGGATTCTAGCTTCTACTTCTAGAAATAGGATGCTGATGGCCCTAGGAGAGAGATTCCAGACTAGATGAGGATAAGAATTGAAGTGCTACAAAGAATCCCTCCAACATTACAAAATCCAGCAGGACTGATGATGCTACCGTCCTGAACGTTTCCCCAATAACGAAATGCAGGCTCATTCTCTTGCAATGTTGCCAGATTGCTACAATCAAGAGGTTTACACAATCCAAACTCTGATAACTTCATGTTCTCATGTTCGTCAAGAAGTAAATTGTCAGGCTTTATGTCTCTGCAAATTGCAAACACATTCACAGCCACATCAACAACATATTCAATGTTAATAGGAACAAAAAGTCATGTAGTCTCCTACAATAAATATTAGCTCTTGGCTCCTTCAAGCATTTGATGTTCATATCTGAAGCCTGAGCTCAAATTTGAAAGAAACATTTCTTAGAAAGTGCTAAACGAAGAAGCGCCACACAGTTAGATTTGGTTGGGCTACTTTCCCGATTTGGGCCAAAATCATGCCAAGCCATTTTGAAGTACAAAGCGTGCATCTATCCTTGGCGTAACCATAGCCGTGCTAGGATCGGGTAAGATCCTGTAAGTAGCAAGCTTCTCCTTATCCGCTTCTATACCTTTTTTTTCTGCACCGGATGAACCAAAAGTTGGAGTTATCCTTAGCCTTCGTGCGCAAATTTGTAAAGAAACAACATCCTCAGGAAGCCATAGCCATAGCCACGAAGGTACCGATCACCAAAATTCTCCATGAAGTTTGTCTTTAGCGGACTTCCTTTTACTTAAGAACCTAAAGAACTGCGGGTAAGAAAGAAAAAACATCATCCGAAGCCCTGAGCACGCCAAAGATCCTGCAAAATCTGCCAAATTTGTGCTTAAGGGATACCGCTATGCCGAATCTATCCAAAAAAAAAACAGCATTCATGAGTTATAGCCATGCTAGGATTTGCAAATCCGGCAGCTCGTTACTCTGCTGCATAGAGATTGCTAAGAAGGTTTGAGTTAAAATGTGAAAAATGAGATGATCAAATTTGGGCCCCAAAGCTGCTATCGAGGCACAACACTCTTCCGCAAGATATCCCGACGCACCCAGATATCCCGACGCACCCATAACTGCCTCTGACTTGGAATTTCCATGAATTTCTGAAGCCATAGATGAAATCAAACGACAAAAGTCTCATCTGGCAGCAACGTGGACACTCTAGAATTGTTTCAAAGTGTCAACTTGCGTTTGTGCAAACGTGTGAAAAAAACAGTAATTCAATAGAAAATATATATTAATTTGCCAGTCGCATTGGTTAAAACATTCTTATTAGAATATTGAATTATTTTGATAGAGGTTCGAGTCTCCGTATCTCAAAATCTGAAACCTTAAGCGAACTCTTATAGAGAGGAGTCTCGGTATTTCATATTTCCTCTGTCATTGCTTCTTTCCATTTTTCACAGTCAAATAAGTTAACAGCTTCCTCAAAGGTCTCTGGTATTCCTGATTCCAACACCATGTGAATTTCATCTGTATTTTCTCTTAGTGCATTTTGCAATCTACTACTTCTTCCATTTTCTTTTCTGCCAAAATTATGTATGTCAATGTTGATTTCTTGTTGTAATCTTTCTCCTTCACTTTTCCTCTTCCTGACCTGATCATTTGCTTCTCTGTTTTCAGTAGGTTCAGGCTCATACCTTTCCCCTATCTCATTTTCATCATTATTGTCTTCTACACTATCAGCATCAGAGTGCAGATCGTCTGCATTGTTCTGAACCTTTTCTTCTTCTACTAGCAGAGTTGTGCCCATATACAAGGCAGGGGACCCTCAATGCCCAGCCAACTATCGTACTATTATGGTCAGCTCTCTCTTTGCAAAACTGTTGGCTGGCATCCTTTTCAATCTCGAAACATCAAATACTTACTAGAGCTTATAACAAAATCACTAGTATCTCCATGATACAAATGGATCTACCTTTTTCATTATTTTATCTGTGCAGTCCGGCGGTCATGCCAGACCGCTTGCTGATTGCCGAAAGCATGTGATCTTCATGCCATCTTTGCATTGAACTGTAAATGGTTTGAACCAAAAAAGGCTCCAAGCATTTTGGTAGGGCTCTTAGAATATTCTCCCATAACAATTCAATGGTTAAACCATTTATTTTTATGTACTTAGATTAAATCATTGACCTAATATAAGATCAACAATTAACTTGCATTGCACTTCAACCTTGTTCTTGCACTTAAATATGTAAGGTCAATAATTATCTTCCATTTCCAACTATTCAAGTCTCAAGTCTTGTTCCAGTATTTTCAACTGTCCCAACTTATGTTTTCTTCAATCAATATGTTCTCCATATGTTAATTGTGACATGAACCTCAACATTTCCCTTTCATGTCACAATCTAGTATCTCTGCAATTCATATCTGCTGACAGTTTCTGAAACCTCTTCCAACCTAATGCTTTTGTCATAATATCTGCAAGTTGGTTTTCAGAATTCACATACTTTTACCCTGGATTATTATTGTATCTATTTAAAACATTTACTATGAAAGCTATGTCAGGTCTTGTATTGTTGGCAATGAACAACACACTTCCAACCAACTGTCTATATGGCACCTTGCTCATTTTCTCCTTTTCTTCTTCACTTTTGGGGCATAATTCCTTAGACAATTTGCTCCCAGTAATGATTGGAGTTTTTACTGAATTGCATTCTTGCATATTGAATTTCTCTAAAACTGAATCGATGTACTTACCTTGATTTAGAGAGATCTTCATGTTTGCCCTGTCCCTTTTAACTTGAATGCCTAAGAAATGTGATAACTCTCCCAGATCTGTCATCTTGTATCTGTTTTTTAGCCTTCCTTGCACTTATTCAAAAAAACCATGTTGTTAGATGCCAATATGCAGTCATCCACATAAACTGCTATTATGCAAAAATCTCTTCCTTTCTTTAGCAAGTAGACATTGTCATCATTAGACAGCTTTGTGAAACTTTGTTCTTTCAAGAAATTATCAATGGAAAAATATCATTGCCTTGGAGATTGCTTTAAGCCATAGACTGCCTTCTTTAGTCTCCATACCTTTTCTTTTCCAACTTCAAAACCTTGAGCCTATTCCATCTAAACCTCTTCCTCCAAATCTGCATTCAGAAAAGTTGTACAAACATCCATATGATGTAAATCAAGATCTAAAGCATTAGAAATAGCAATTATCATCCTCATGCTTCATCAAAACAGCTGAATAAGTTTCATCAAAATCCACCCCCTTTCTTTGTGGGTACCCTTGAGCAACTAGTCTTGCTTTATGCTTTGGACTACCATCTGCATTTACTTTTAATTTAAATACCCATTTATTTCCTATGGCATTTTTCCCCTTTGGCAAGTCTACTAGTTCATATGTAGATGTTCTCTCGAATGATCTCATTTCCTCTGTCATTGCTTCTTTCCATTTTTCACAGTCAAATGAGTTAATAGCTTCCTTAATGGTCTCTGGTATTCCTGATTCCAACACCATGTGAATTTCATCTGTATTTTCTCTTAGTGCATTTGCAATCTACTACTTCTTCCATTTTCTTTTCTGCCAAAATTCTATATGTCAATGTTGATTTCTTGTTGTAATCTCTCTCCTTCACTTTTTCTCTTCCTCACCTGGTCATTTGCTTCTCTATTTCAGTAGGTTCAGGCTCATACCTTTCCCCTGTCTCATTTTCATCATTATTGTCTTCTACACTATCAGCATCAGAGTCCAGATCATCTGCATTGTTCTGAACCTTTTCTTCTTCTATTCTTGTGTTTGTATTTGTCTTGTTGTCAATAGTAGACTTTTCCTCCCCTTTTGAGTCCTCATTTTTCATTGATAGTCTATATAGGACATTTTCTTCAAAAGTTACATCTCTGCTTACTAATATCCTCCTTTTAAGAGGATCATACATCCTATATTCCTTTGAATGCATATCATAACCCACTAAATAGGTTATTATTGATCTATCATCCAATTTGTGTCTTAATTCCTGAGGAACATGTGTGTATCCAAGGCAGCCAAATACTTTGAAGACTTTATAACTTGAAGTTTTTCCTGACCAAATGTATTCTGGAATGTTTCCTTCCAGAATTTTTGATGGCAAGACATTTTATATATATGCAGCAGTCTTAACCACCTCTTCCCAAAGAAAATTAGGCAGACCTGCATGTTTTAGCATAGATCTTGTTGCATTCAAAATTGTCTTGTTTTTCCTCTCAGCTATCCCATTTTGTTGGGGTGTATGGCTGCATGTATATTGCCTTTTGATGCCTTTGTCAATGCAATATTTAATGAATTTTCCTGACATGTATTCACCCCCTCGATCAGATCTAATACACTTTATCTTTTTTCCTGTTTCACATTCTACTTCTGCTGCAAAAGTCTTAAATGCTTCACATGCCATATCCTTTTTTCTCAGACAGTATAATCTTGTTTTTCTGCTGTGATCATCTACAAAGGTTATAAAATACCTTTTTCCTGTTATTCCTCTCACATTTAAGGGACCACAAAGGTCTGTATGAATTAATTCTAGAATTTCATTTGCTCTTCATAAAAATGGTAGCCTAGAGTGTTTCTCCAGCATACACCCCCCTGCATGTGTAATTTTTAGTTTTCTTATCAGCTGAATCTATTAGCCCCTGTTTTATCATGAATTCAACATTACATTGGTATGTCCGAGTCTTTCATGCCACATTGCTATATTTGGAACTAATGTCAAGTTAACACTTTCAATGGACCGAGAATTTATTCCAAAAAGATTGCCAATTCCAAGGAACTTCAATTCATTCCCATCAAAAATCTTACAATGAGTTCTTTCAAACACAACTTTTAATCCCATGTCAACTAGCTGGGATATAGAAATCAAAATTTCTAACCAAACTGGGAACACATAATTCATTCTGCTCTTCTATTCAAGTCAAATAGCTCCAGAATCCCAACTTGCAAGTCACCATTTTCAACTTGAATATGTCCACCTTGACTTCCATTCTTTCCTTCAGGATTTTTGAGTTGCATGCAATGGATTTTTCTGCTCTACTATCTAAAATCAGAAAATCATTATCAACAAATTTATCATGGGTAGCAATAAAAGCTCTATGCTTTCTTACCTCATCCTCTTCAGCTTCAGTCACTTCTTCAAGTAGAACTTCTTTTGCTACATTTGCCTCAGCACTTGAATTGTTTCTAAATCTTCCCCTTCCTCTTCCCCTAGTTGCTGACTATCCCCTTGCTCCCTTCTCCCTTCCTTTTGTGAATACTTTAGGAGATGAACAGTTTGATGCAAAGTGTCCCCTTCCTCCACAGTTATAACAATTTATTTCTTTTGTCATTGATGGACAGTCTATTTTCAATTGCCCATACTGCTTTTAGTTATAACGTGGACCAAGTTTTCCTCTTTTCTATCTTCATCATCCTCCATTACCTTATTCTGTTCTATCTCTGTCTTAAGCATTCTTTCATCCTCCATCCTTGTATTTGCCAGAGTTCTTATGAAAATGGATATATTCCCAAGACTGGTTACAGCTCTTGAAATTGCCAAAACATGTTGTTGTTGAGTATAAAGAACTCCTGCACCCTCCAAATCAGCAATAATATTGTCAAATGTTTGAAAGAAATCATTGACATTATCCTTATCATGAAATCTTAACCTTCTTAATTCATTTTCCAGCATATCTATTTGTGAGGACGTTTTTTCTCATAATTTAGAAGCATGTAACTCCACATCTCACTAGATGCATCCCTCTTATTTTCAGCACAATGCTTGAGTTCACCTTACTCATGATTATGCCCTGAGCTTCTCTTATTTTTGCAATCTCAACAATCCCTCCTTCTGCTGCAGAGATTGCTCCAACATCTGCTCCATTTACTGAGCTTGAACTCCCCTCAGCAGCAGCTCTTGAAGTTCTGCTTCTCACTCCTTTGTCTCCTGACTCAACAATATCCCACAAGCCCTCTACTTGTAACACATGTTTAATCTTCTCCTTCCATACTTGAAACCATGAGCCTCCCTTAAACACATTAATTGCATTTAATAGCCCTGCACCAAATCTGCTTGCCATTTTATCTCAACCCTGCTCTGATACCAATGTCAGAAAATAACAAGGAAGAATTTAATTGATATTGTTCAAGTGCAACTTGATAACCTTGTCAAGGTAACTATATCAAAGACAATGTGATCAAATAGCTCAAACACTTAAATTCAATGACTTCCTTAAGACTTTATCAATGTAATAATGCAAACTTCTCATTTAAGCAAATAATAAGATTTACTAACCATTGAAATTACAACGGTCTAGCACTGTTCATATGGCACTGCACTTAACACTGTAGCATAGCAAAACTTCAATCTCGAAACATCAAATACTTACCAGAGCTTATAACGAAATCACTAGTATCTCCACGATACAAATGGATCTACCTTTTTCATTATTTTATCTGTGCAGTCCGGCGGTCATGCCAGACCGCTTGCTGGTTGCCGAAAGCATGTGATCATCTTTGCATTGGACCGAAATTGGTTTGAACCAAAAAAAGCTCCAAGCATTTCGATAGGGCCCTTAGAATATTCTCCTAGAATAATTCAATGGTTAAACCATTGATTATTTTCATGTACTTAGATTAAATCATTGACCTAATATAAGATCAACAATTAAGTTGCATTGCACTTCAACCTTGTTCTTGCACTTAAATATGTAAGGTCAATAAATATCTTCCATTTCCAACTATTCAAGTCTCAAGTCTTGTTCCAGTATTCTCAACTGTCCCAACTTATGTTTTCTTCAATCAGTATCTTCTCCATATGTTAATTGTGACATGAACCTCAACAGGATAGACAGTGGGCCCGTAGAGCCGATGTTGCTGGATGAGGGATTTCCCGTGAGGTATATGGTGGGGCGTCGTATACTTTGTGGGGAGAGTCACAATGGTATCAGAGCAATGACCTTAGTTGACCAAGGTCCAGCACTGGCCATGATCCTAGTTTGTTGGGTTAAATGGCATGTAAGGACACAGGTACCCTTTTGGAATTGCCTCCAATGATGAATACGTTGTTGTCGAGCTTGTAGTTTGTTGTGGCTCATCTAAATCCAGTCAGATGTGACTGCCTGAGTTGCCTAGATATATGTGCTCGAGCTGTTTAAGGACCACGCAGATGAAGTATATGCGTTTTGTACTCAAGAAATAATAGGGCGTAAATTGAAGATAAAATATGAAGCTTCTGCAATATGAGGCATGATCTTCCAGCATTTTCATGTGGCATTGCTGCTCAATAGGTTGAACGTATGATGTTTTGATTGCTTCTGGATAGTGTACAGAAGTTTTGTGCTGCAATTATTCTTCAACTTGCAAAAAATCAAGTGAAGTTAAATTGAGGACAGTAAAATAGAGTCAGTAAAGGAAGAAAGATGAAGAGAGAGCTGGCTAAGAAATTTGTTAAGTTTATGAGAAACATGGTGTAGATTGATGCGCTGGATAGAGAAATAGACCTGCCTGAAAAGATGGTATTAGCTTGTACACGATTTTGTAGCTGGTCATATTAGTCCATATTAACTCTGATCTTTTGAGAAATGATTCTTGTCCTCGCTGTACACGCCAGTGTGGTCAAGGTACGGCCATGCAAAGAAGAGACCTTTGATACTCTTATTTGACGAATGTCTCAACACGTTTCTACTGCATATACCACCGCTGGGTTTTAGAAGTGTAAATAATGAAGTGAATGAAGCCACGTAATCCAGTAATATGAAGAGTTAGAGAATTATATGAATGTAGTAGAAATAAGGGATAAATTGAAAGAATTTGCACTTACTTTAGCTAATTTGAAAAGTTCTTCCTGGAGGATAACTCTAAGAAAGGATTGTTGTAACAGTCGGAGCATTCGTTGAAGAGAAATAGTTGTGTGGGGCTAGCAGACAAACCTCTATGGTAAGAAGTGGAGATCAGAGAGCTGCAGACGTGTCAATATGTAACCTTTTTAACAACTGTAAGAATGAAAGAATATACACGTTATGTGCCTACCATCAAATATATAAGCTGATATGTTGCAGGTCTATCATAGCTTGATGTTGGTGGAGTTCCTTTTACACATGTAGCTGCCTCAAATAAAGGAATTGGAAATTTGAATTGAGTTTGAGATTGATTCCTATGGAGGAGGAGCTTGTTAGCAGGAAAGAAGTGGCATTAACTATTGTAATAGCTGGCCGATACTATATTCAATCATTTGATCAAAAGGCTTGGCTATGTACTGCACCAAATCACCTAATATGAGACCTACAGAAAGATGGTGAAGCTAAATTCAATTGCATGAAATGTAACGTCAAGATTAAATTTATTCATGACTATTGGCTGAATCATCCTGCCTGCTATAACCCCATGGACTGTTATAGAGAGCGCTCAATTCAAAAGAAACATATCCGATGTAGACTTGCAAAACAGTGATTTAGACGGCCTTTGGGCATCATGGCCATTCAAAACTCCAAAAGCTTTCTTACCAGGATAAAAAAGCAAGATTAAATAGGGCCCTATCATATAAAAGAAAAGTGCTCAAGAATCAAATTCAAATGCTGTCATACTTTAGTTTCTTACCATCCAAAATTTTGGTCACTTGCATGAAATGGCATTGAAGATCTATTTACTTGGATTGTGAAGATACCTCTCAGGCTTGATCTCTCTTGCATATGCAAACAGATCCTGCACAACATAGTATCAGCTCTGTGAATTAGTGCCATGTCAATTAGGTCCATAGGATGCTAACTAATCTATGTTTCTAGCATTTACCTACTTTCAGAAGATACATAATAGATACCTGTTCCAAAACCCCAAGCACTCATTCTGTTGCTCTCGGTTCTGACAGATTAGGCAGAAGGAAAATAGGGTAGTATAACGACATACTTGTTGCAGAGTATAAATGAAAAGCTCGCACCATAGCAAAAAACAAAAATTCTCCTTGCCGAACCCCTGCCATATCAGATTTGCAATCAGGCACTGGATTAAACATTTTAGATGCATCCCATTCTACGTGCATCCCACGTGTCTCTGAAATGGAAAATCGTCTCAAATGTTTTCTCTCAGATTTTTTTCATGTAATGTAGAATGAAATTCAATCAGAAATAAGAGTACCTTCTGAATTTGTTGCCTCTTGATGCCCTTGCAGCTCCAGGATCTAGATGAAAAGCTCCAGCTCAAGCTTAACAATGACTGAAGAATGTAAAGATGAAAAAGGCAAAAACAAAATTACCTGAGAGGTAGCTCCATAAGCTAGATAATGGGCCAGAATTATAGTTTTGAAATGGATGTTCCTCTGTTGCCTCTTTCTTTTAAACTCTATCTGGCTCATTATAATACCAACGCCTAAGCCGAGAATTAATATAAATCAAATCATGGTTAAAAAGGACCGGTAGGCGATTGCGGCATGCAACTCCACCCATTTGCAATCAGATAGGATAGATAGATAGCCCAACTTTTCTTGGCAAAGGCGAAGGCGTGAAAAAGCACGCGTGGCATGAGTTCGGCATGCATCGGCAATAAGGCTTTGTGGTTGCATCTAAGCAATAAGATCCCGGCTCTTGAACACGGCAACCAAACTCTCTAAAATGCAGATTCGACTTGTCTAATCATTAATGCGCTTCAGTAAAAACAATACCTGACATGTATCCCCTTTTAGCAACAGAGTTTATTTGACTTGTAGAGCTATGTTCTGAAAAATCCAAAGCAAACAAAAAGCCAAAGTTATTCGAACTCCCGAATCAGTAGATGAACAGAAGTGAATTACAAAATGGATTTACCAATCCCACGGATCAACAGACCCACAACACTCTGACATCTGGTGCAATAAAACCCCATTTCACATACCCATCGGCGGATCAGCGGACCCACAACACTCTGACATCGGTGCAACAAAAAACCCCATTTCACATACCCATCAGCAAAAATATGTGAAATCGCACCTGATTTGGAGCTAAAAGAGGATCTATCCATTTCTAAATGGATTATACCTGCCGGTGAATAGATGGTGCACACAGAAGGGGGGAAATTTTCGTGGCAATGCATGCCCGGATGGAAAGGGGCAAAAAAGCAATAAAACCCCCGAAAACCCTCAGCTTTCAAATCATATTAAAAAATTTGCTAGCGATTTTTGGAAGTACCGGAATATTTTCCGACGACCAAAATGCCAACAATCTTAGGAAATTATGCTAAAAAAAAAACCAAAAACCTTTCTCACCAAGCCGGAAAATCTCAAATTAACAAGATTGATTGATTTAAGCTCTAATCATGTTGGATAATACTAATTCCCAAGATACTTAGAGTTAGAACCAAGACCCTTAAGTTAGATAGAGACCGCATCTGCATTCATCTTAGCTTAGTTGTCGCTCTTATCTTGCTAAGTGTCTTCTTGTCTACACAATGGTAATAATATGTAGCACAATAACAGGGGGTTCCAGGGATATGGATGCATAAATCACTATCCTGAGACCATAGACCATACCCCTAAAACATTGGAATGGGTTATTATTGAAAAAAAAAACATCAATTCAATAGAAAAAATAAGCATATTAATTTGCTAGTCGCATTTGTTAAAGCGTTCTTATTAGGATATTGAATTACCTTGATAGAGGTTCGAGTCTCCGTATCTCAAAATCTGAAACCTTAAGTGAACCCGTATAGAGAGAAGCGAACCCTTACTCGGTATTTCATATTCCAAAACCTTAGGCAAACATGTATTCCATGTTTCAAAATCATAGGCACCCCCAGTCATAAATGACCATAATCGAAACAGGAGGCACCTAGAGGCTTCAAATACACTCTGAGCCATAGAATGAATAGATCCAATGACTGAGGTAGCCCATGGAGCACCTCGTTTAGAATATATAGCACAATAACAGGGGATTCCAGGGGGATTTGATATGGATGCATAAATCACTATCCTAAGACCATAGACCACCCCTAAAACATTTGAATAGGCTATTATTGAAAAAAAAAATATCAATTCAATAGAAAAAATAAGCATATTAATTTGCTAGTCGCATTGATTAAAGCGTTCTTATTAGGATATTGAATTATTTTGATAGAGGTTCGAGTCTCCGTATCTGAAACCTTAAGCGAGCCCGTATAGAGAGGAGTCTCGGTATTTCATATTCCAAAACATTAGGCAAACCTGTCTTCCATATTTCAAAATCAAAGTCACCCCCAGTCATAAATGACCATAACTACCAACACATAACTACCATTGACATTAATAAATATAACCATTGGATCCAACACATTTAAATTAAAATCCCCCTTAAACCCCCTTTGGTTTGGGTGCATATTCACCACGGGGGTGACTCAGGGCATCGAGAGAGTTCGGATTGGCATATTAAGCCCCTTATTCTTTAATCTACACCGTGCGTAAAGTTCCTCGTTTGTGGGGTATGCAAGTACAAGATTTGCTATCTTTTGTATAATAAGATTATAAAATACTATATGATTTCAACCAGGAATACTATATGGTGTTGATTTAAATGCGTGCAAAATATAATTATGAGGGCTCTCATTGCCCTCGTCACCGTGTGAATATGCACCCAAACCAAAGGGGTTTAAGGGGATTTTAATTTAAATGTGTTGGATCAATGGTTATATTTATTAATGTCAATGGTAGTTATGTGTTGGTTATTATACTAAAAAATTTTGGCCCCGGACCCATAAAAAAAAAGGCGACGTGAGAATATAAAGACATTTAAAACATGTAGCAATATGTGTTATGTAATATGTAGCATTAAGAAAAAAAAGGGTATATAGTAAAATGAAACATGAGTATAATGTAATATAATTATATATGCTATAAAAGCATTTTATTTAGAAATTTAAAAAGCCAATGCCGTTTAGCACATCAAAATTTCTTGTTGTCTGAGGATAGATATAATAAGCAGTTGAAATCGAGGGAAAAGACTTCTTTCTAGACATCAAATTGCAAAAGTGATGTTTACGTGTAAAGGAGTAGAAGAATGAACAAGATAAAAAAAGCGACTACCTTAAAAAAACAAAACCGTTGCAGCGTTGCTTCTTCAATTCAAAGCCGAGTAGGAAGTGCTTGGATTCTTCCACGCTTTAAACCAACTATGGGACCCAGGAACTCAACGTCAAACATTGGGAAGGGCTATCCATGGCCATCTGCTTTGCTTACTTTTTATACTTTAGCTCGAGACTAGTCCTTTACGCAACCTCGGAGTCCTCTTCATGGTTGCCTTATTCAATCTGAGAGATACCACGAGTCCTTAGCGCCCAAAAACCGGTAATAAGATAGCATAAATGCCAAATCAACATGTCTTGCATGGGTAGCATCAATTCCTGTTAAGCCATTACTATATAGAATTTTCTCTTGTAAAATAGCTTTCTTTGATGGAAAGCCAAGGAACTTCATTAGGCTTGAGGGTTTTCTATAACTACTCCATAGACACTAGTGAAGGTTCAAAATATTTACTACAAGACACTATGAGATGCTATCTTTGGCATCATACGCCAGATCAAAATAGGCTAATATCATATTCCTTTGCATTTAAAAGCGTACACAAAAGTTCGGACCAAACACCAATTACCAATTGCCAATCAATTCCTCTAATTTCCTCAATAGTTCGCTTCCAATTGAATAGTGGGTCCCTCGGATAAGCACACCCACAAGATCATCTTCTACGTCTTACACATGTTGACCAAAAAGCGGAAACACCCTTCTTCTAGAATAGAATAGATAAGCAATTACAACCACGAAATCCTCTCCTCGCATACATGTAAAACCGAAAATAAAGATACCTTTGTTCTTCTTCTTTAAGCAATTTCAGCGGATAAGCAATTACAACCCACGGAACCTTGCATGCGCTATGGAGAATGCGGAACAGGATAAATACCCTTTGTATGTGCTATGGAGAATGCACAAAACAGAATAAATGCCCCGATTTAGGTGGTAAACTTATAAAGCTTGGATAGTTGAGATACTTCAGCTCCTTCACGAACCATAAGGAAAAAACCCCAAAAGCGGATATAGGATGCAAGATGAAGCGAGTTTTCTCTTAAGAACAATGATGAAGGCAAGATCCCTACTAAGCAATGCAAGCGAGAATGAAGCTATAAATATGAAAGCGAAGCAAGCGAGAGGCGACTACTGATTTGCGTATTCGGGGAAAGGAAGGAGTTTCGAGTTTGCTTTTTAGGGATCGGGGGTTTGCGGATATCATCTTTGCAAGCAAAGATCCATAAAAAAAAGCAAATGGCAAGAACACCACAGCAACTCCGATCAAACATGCACCACAACCAAACCACGAAAGGAGTCTCTTTGTTACTACCATTGCTAGCAGACAAAACACAGATCTTCAAATTATGCACCACACCGAACCTCGATCCTCGATCCGGCTTCTTCCAGATTTTGCACCTCCGATCCTGCTTCTTCAAATGCGATTGCACCTCCGTCCGGGTTCTTGGACTCTTCGAACCATTGGCCAAGGAAAGTATCTTTGATGCTCCGATCTAAGAAAAGCGAGGCGCCATAACTTCCGCCAAAAAAAGAAAATTGATTAGCACGGGAAAGCAGATCTTACTCTTCTTGGATCTACTCGCTCAAAGTTTGCCTGCCTCTGTTTGCGCTTGACTTCTCAAAAAGCGATGCGGGGCTCGGCATGCAAAACATGATAAAACATGATTTCTCTCTTCTAACCCTAAAACCACGATGGCCGCGATGCTTGCATGCCAAACTCGAAAATAACAACTAAAATAAAAAAAGGGCTTTTGTTGTGAGGCCCTTGATGTTGGACCTTGAAAAAAAAAAAACTAAATCAACGACTAAGAAATGATGCACTCTAGATGTACGCATTAGTACATCCATTCAAATACGCCATGAAATCTTAGAAAAACCTTTGTGAAAACCGTACAAAAACACAAAGAAAACCCCCTGTTATTATGCTACATATTCGAAATAAGAGGTACCCAGAGGCTCCAACATACAATCTGGGCCCGATGGACAGATCCGACGACTAAGGTAGTCCAGTATGCACCTCGTTTAGAATTCATAGCACACCCAGACAGTTGCCAAGGCCGTAGAAGTTGTGCCACATGTTAGTATGACACATCAATACATGTTATAGATGCACCACACCATCAAAAAGTGTCTTCCTCCATACCTTTGTATCATAGACAATTATCCAGGAATTCATTCTACCTAGGTAATTTAGCCCAACATATCCCATAATAGTAAATAAGTGCTCTTTCCAGCTCCCACTAAAGTGCCAAATGCCAAGGGGGTCATTTGGGTTAGAGTAGATAGAGGTATAAATATAGAAATTGTAGAGCTGGTAGACACATAGATAATTGTGTCCATTAGTATTAGCTATTTCATGCACTTTAAGGTACACAAATAGGCCAGATGAATCTCCGTTGCAGATCCTCGACCAGATAGCTATCCAATCACATAAGGTTCACGTAAGGTTTTGAAATATGAAATATGGAGACTCCTCTCTATACGTGTTCACCTAAGGTTTCATATTTTGAGATAGGGAGACTTGAACCTCTACCAAAATATTTTGAGATAGGGAGACTTGAACCTCTACCAAAATTATTCAGTATCCTAATAAGAATACTTTAACCAATGCAACCAACAAACTAACGTGCTTATTTTTTCTATTGGATCTATATTTGTTTTTTCCAATAATAACCTATTCAATTGTTTTAGGGGTATGGTTTATGGTCTCAGGGATAGTGATTTATGCTTCCATATCAAATCCCCCTAGAACCCCCTATTATTGTGCTACATAATTGCGTCCAAAGGCCATTTATACACAAGTGGAACAAGGAAGCTTTTGGCCTAAAGGTTTACTCCCTCAAAGGGGCAATTCAGTTACGCTCTTGTAAATATGAATATGTAGCATTATAACAGGGGGTTTTTTTTTGGATTTTGTACGCTTTTTGGCATGGTTTTCCTATGATTTTAGTGCCGTATTCACTAGTCCATACTAAATAGTATTTCTAGAGTGCGGCTTTTTTGAAGCGTTGATTTTTTTTCAGCTTAAACAATCTAACGGTTCTTATTTTGGCCTCCTCATTATATGCATGCAACCAGAGAAGTTCTTTTCTCTGAAAATCTCTTGTTGGTGGTATTCGATTCGTCCTGTTGTGGTGGTATGCTTGATCTTTCTTTTGTGTTTGCTAACGATGTGTTAAGTTTTAATCTTATGCAGATATTAGCATGATGTTAATCTTATGTTAATCTTATGCATGCTTGATATTATTTGAAGGCAGGTGCTTCATTGGGTTGTTATTACGTTCTTGCTCGTCATACATCTTCTTTAAACATTACAGAAACCGTTCTTCATATTAGCATGAGCAGATGTTATTAATGGACACAGATCTTCCGGTTTCTCTTTTTGTTTATCAAAACCCCTTATTACAGAAACCGTTCTTGATTAGCATGGCGAGATATTATTATTGGAGGCAGATCTTCGGTTTTCCTTTTTGTCTTCAACCCCTTAGCTCAAAACTTCTGATCCACGGATATTTAGGCTGTCATTAGTTTGGATCTCTTTGTAAAATGACCTCGAGAACCATGATTTTCCTCGATTTCTCACGATTTACCCATGATCTCATGGTATACACCGCTTTGGTTGAAACCCTAAGAAGATAAAAAGTGTGCAAAAATGTCGGTAGCAATCGGGGCTTGAAATCGATCCGGCACTTTGAAACTACGGCAATACCACGGTCAAATCAGGACTTTCGAACCATGTGGAAGCATTCAGGCTGCCATACGCAATGTCGGTCGGCCGTAGCCACCGCCATTTGGTGCCATCTCCATTGTCGAGAAGCCCTAACCACGCCATCTCGAGATGTGCAAACCCTAACCCTTATCTATTCTTGTTCAAAATTGGAAATGTCAACCTTCCTTTAACCTTGGAGAATTAAAATGTAACCCTTCCTCACAATCTCTACCATATTATTCATATTATTGCTTGTGTTACTTTCATTTGGGATTCCACTACTGCTTAAAGTCTATATCTTGCGACATGGAGCATTGTTCCATCACGGTAGAATTCTTCTTGTCTTCTTTGTCGGTAATTTAGGTGTAATGTTCCATTTAGAAATTTTATGATGTATTTCATGGAGTTTATCTTTTGTTTCTTGACAAGCATTCAAAACTTCTAAGACTTGCCACTATTGTAAATCATGGCAATCATCCTTTAATCCCATTTCCTTGAAAATCGGGTTTCAAAATTATCGTTTTCTCGGAAAATTAAGCTAATGTGGAGGGTTGCTCCCTCTGGGAGGGTAATGCCCGTCCGTTGAAGAGTGCTCCGGCAGTCTAAAGAAAAATGCCACATGGGCAATGTCTTGGGGCGTAGTGGAATACATGAAAAAAATTTATTGTTGACATGGCATGGCTAGTGGTTGGGCATGAAATTCGTTGCTACTCTTAAGCGGCGGGAGTGGAATCACGGCCTCATATTATCTTTAAAATTACTAGTTATTGTCCAAATTACTAGTTATTACTAAAAGGTGGTTATTAACAATTTTTTTTTCTTAAAATTGTAGATATTAGTTCAACATCTTACAATGAGGCGAATGGCGCGAAGCAGGTGAGGCCAAGGCTCAACATCCGAGCGAGCGAGAGTCATGCAAGCGAGAAGGCATCACGTATGAAATAAATCATCACGCACAAGAACGCCGAAGGCGAAGGCGCCAAATCAGCGAAGATGTGCATCATATCTTAAGCCGCTATCCATTCTGAGTGTATTGGTTGCTATAATACTCTTGCCATCTTCAATGACTTAATAAATTTTAAAATAATATGCTTTTAAAGCATATGCTATAATGTTAAATATTAGATTTCACATATTGCTACATGTTTTGCATGTTTTTACGCATGTTTGTTTTTTTTAGGGCCGAAGAGACCAATTTTGGTATAACAACCAATACATAACTACCATTAACATTAATGAACACAACCATTGGATTTAACATATTTAAATTAAAATCCCCCTTAAACCCCCTTTGGTTTGGGTGCTTATTCACACGGGGGGTGACGTAGGGCAGCGAGAGCCCTTGTAATTATATTTTCCACGTATAAAATCAACACCATATAGTATTTTGCTTCAAATCTTATAGTATTTTGCATATGTTGTTATACGGTATACCAATTTGTGTACTTGCATACCCCACAAACGAGGAACTTTATCTACGGTATAGATTAAGGAATAAGGGTTGAATATGCCTATCCAACAGCCACTAGTGCAATAACTTGTTAACCTAATAACTTATTGACTTTTAATAAATTCTATCATATCACGTGGCATTCTCTGGCCCGATTACTTGACTTGGCATACATATGCCTGCCACAATAATCATTCTTTAATATTTCTCCTTTCAAGGGGCAGCCCGTAATAACTGCCATTTTGTGCGCACTTTACCTTTTCTCCTTGCTCGATTCTTCTTCCTTTTCATCCTTGCTCGAGTCTTCATCCTTTCTCTGTTCGATCGAAGAGATCACCCGTAGAGCATACAAACTTAATTATATGATAGTTGATTGGTCAGATGGGACGTCTCAACTAGCACCTATAAATCGAATCTCGAAGCTTCCAATCAAGTTGCAGATATAACTTGAGAAGGAAGAGAGGTTTTTTTATTGAATTTTTTTTAATCCAGTACTTGTTTCATGTTTCTGGATGCTTTGTTCTTATATTCTTTCAGTTTTTATAGTTTCTAGAGGATTTTCAGTCCCACAAACCCCCTATTTCCAACTAGCGAGCTCCCTTTCGATCAATGATGAGGCGAAGCTCATATTATTATTATGGTTTATCTAATATCGACTTCTAAAAAATATTCTCGAACAGTAAATGTATTGCTGGAGACGGCTTGTGACATCTATTATTTGTAAGCAAAGGCACAACTTGCATAAATAAATGATAGGATGTTAGCAAACACCTATATAAAAGCATGTATAAAGAAAATATACAAAAGCATATATAAGGAGGAAAGCATGCAAATACCAGACCATATATTCAAATATAAATTGCAGCCTGTTATCAACATACAATCAAAACTTCTTGAGCATTCTAAAAAAACAATCAGATATTGGCTGAAATAAGCGACCAAATGTCTACCGAGCACATGCATTGACAATTAACTATTTTTATTGAACCAAGCACTTCAAATGCCTCTGTGGAGGAAGTAACCAAGAGCTTAGATATTGAAGAGAACCTTGGACATTGGTGCCTTCACGCTTAGACATGGCCTTATGAACTAATGCGACATTAATTCTATTTTATCTGATATAATGCAGTATGTTGCATATGTTGTTGTTGTAACAAACGCATGTGGCAACGACTAAAATGCCCATAGCATTCATGTTGAATGTATGGCCAAGAGCATTCTCCTAAAGAATACCAGCTTAACTTGAGGTATGTGGCCTTACGCGTCTCTATTAGGCATATAATGCTATGTAGCAACAACATAGAGTATTAGCACGCATATTCTGAATCTATAACAAAATACAATAGAATAAGGTAATCTTACATTCAAAAGCAAAAATTATACATTTGGAGAACAAAGATCTACCATTATATTTTCAATAAAGCTAGAGCATTCATATCTAAATGCATAGCGACAATTAATTACCAACAACTCCAACCCAAATGAAAGCATTATATCTAAATGCAGAGCAACAAAGGATTACCACCAACTTGAGCCCAAATGATACCTCAGATGATGCCTGTTTCAAAAGCACAATATGTTTTAAAAAAAATAGGAGTACAACAATTTAGCATGCCCTGTAAGAATATATATTGTAGAGCAAACCTAAAAGTATATCACTTTGTCGAATAGTTTTGTGGCCACCTTATTGATGAGCCACTGCACCTTCAAACAGAAACAAAATAGATAAGGACAAAGAACAAATAAAAATGGTTTCAAGCTTGAAATTAAAAAAGCAGTTTTGCTATTTGCTGCACTTCAGTCTTGCATGAAAATGGCCCATGTTATTTGTTGGTATTCTAAGCTTAAAAGGATCTTAAGAGTATTGGAGGCCCCTTGTTCAAGCCAATCAACCAGATATGTTCCTAAGACTTTCTATTGAAGTACTTTTCTTAGATTACTATTTTTAGATAGCTCAAGTTCAGGATCTCTGTTTCAATGGACTCTGCCTTTGTTTTTTAGTAATATAGAACCCTAAAGAAATAAACGAAATGAGAAGTGACTCTTAAGGATTCCACTTCAAAAAAATAAAATAAAAAAGGGATTGCAGATTATGATTCTGTCCCACAAAAACCATCCCAATTTCTCCTTAAAAAAATCACTGAATCTAGTTAATGACATCATCTCTATATTAATTTGCATCGTGATTGGGTGAGGCATTCTCTACTCACGAGCAGGGTATAAATTAGTCGCTAAACTTAGCCAAATGGCGAAATTTTGGCCTTGTTTGGAAAAAAGTCGGCTAAACTATGTCCCTTTTTTGGCCAAAAAAAAAGAAAATATTAGCCAAGTCTATTTCACGTCCCACCTCCATTTCGTCCGACTTTAGCTAATTGCAAGAAAGTGTAAGTGCCAAAAATTGGAAAGTTTAGCCAAAACTTAGAAGCTTTTGCGTCAAAGTTTGGCGCACTTTAGCCAAATTAGTTCACAAGCTTTGTTTCTACTATGCTCTGTTAATATTTAGGTCTTGAATTAGTGCAAGTCAAACGATAGAAGATTTTTTTATTTTTTTATAAAGGTTTAGCCAAATGTAAGAAAGTACAGGTCACAAAATTTGAAAAGATTTGAAAAGTTTAGCTTAACGATAGAAGCTTTCGCCTCAACTTTTGGCATACTTTAGCCAAGTCTATTTCACCAGTTTGGATATAAAAGTTCCTTATTTTTTTCCCTGCTCACGAGTCCAGAATGCCTCATCCCATACCGCCTTTTACCTGGCCTTGTCTAGTCGTCTAGAGTGCATTCACCCACCCACCCAGGCCGAATCCCTCTCCTCAAGATCTTCCGAGGAGGGGCTCAGTCTCAATTGGTGCATTCTCGACTCAGAGCCGAGAATGCCTCACCCCATATTTCCTTTACCAAAAACACCCTCCCTTGTCCAGCCTTGTCCAGTTGTCGAGAGTGAGAGTCGAGAATGCACCCCATCTAGACCGAATTCCTTTCATCAAGATCTTTCAAGGATGGGGCCCGTCTCGATTGGTGCATTCTTGAAGTCGAGAATGCCTCACCCCATATTGCCATTACCAAAATTACCCTCCCTTGGTTTCGTGAGTCGAGAATGTCTCATGACTTACTGCCATTACCAAAACACCCTCCCTTGTCCGTCCTCCGAGGCACTTCTCGACTTGTCAACTTGTATGGTTTATTCTCAACTTTGAGAGCCGAGAATGCAGCCTGAATCCCTCTACTCCAGAATTGAGGAGGAGAGGGGCTTAGCCTGGATGGAGGCATTCCTGATAGTCTGATTTGAGAATTCTCAATTGAGACTGCCTTTATCCAAGAATGCCCTTTTGTCTCCTCTGAGCCTGATTTATCCAGTCATTTGGTTTATTATCGACTCTTGAGTCGAGAATGCAGCTATCTAGACTGAACCCTTCACTCTAGGACTGAGGAGATAAGGGCTCAGTCTTGGTGATCACATTCTCGACTCGCTTTGAGTTAAAAAGGTTTTTGGACCCATTCCAAGTTCTCCCAAATGGAAAATGATATCACTGATTCCCCACACTTCCATTCCATATAGAAAAACCGGATCTACCAAACCCATAAACAAGTGCGGTATGTGGAACCAGTAATAATAACTATGCTCTATGACAGTTATTCTGCATTGTATAGAAAGTCTTTCAGCCTGTCATCACCCATTGCATAATACCCAATATGTGGTAGTAGTAAACTCCACTCCTAGGTATTTGAATGTTTGCACTAATTCTATATTTTGACCTTGATAAGTGAAGTAAGATTGCCTTTGCTGCTTCAAATATGATACCAATAGCATCTTGATTTTGGCCCAATTGACGCACATTCTAGTATTTCGATAGAAGGTACTTAGTGCATCCCAATTCTGCTACATACTTGCTGGGGTGTAAGCTAAGAGATACACATCATCCGCGTATATCAACTGTCGAATGTATAATGGGCAAGTCGCACCTCTCTAGCTCCACACTGAGTAAGCCAGTCCTCAAGTAGCTCCTTCAACAAAAGAAAGAAATTAGAAATAAAATGAATTGACTTGTGTCGTCTACGGAGGCCAAGCGACCTATAGGACTCAACAACGGGCCTATTACTGTGGATTCAAAACCTCCGTCGTGAAGGCTTTTTGAAGGAAATAACTTAGCAGTAATAAGCTTGCCAATAAACTATACATTTGTACATTCAGTATAGTGATGAGGACACAATTGAAATGCATGTGCCATATGCATGCGATGCATGGATGACATGCATACTCGCCTCCTTATAATGGCAAATCCTTGGCTATGGCAAATTACATGCATTCTAATTGAAGCTTGCAGAAACCAACAAAACTCCGAAAAAAAAAAAAAAAAAAAAAAAAGAGAACTTCTATTTCAAATTAATGATGGCAACCAAAAAAAAAAAAAAAGCCAAACGAATCTAATCTAGAAAACAAAACTGAATAGAAGATATAAAAGAGAATGACATTGGTGGTAAACCCTACAGCAAAAAGCCGCTCCCTTGGATGGGATCAAAGTAAGCCATAGACGACATTAACCGATTCGGGCCAATAGTTTTCAGAGATCTTGGTTCTCTTCTCTTTCAAGATCTGTCTAGGTACCCATGGACACTCTCAGGACATCCCCAACCCAACCGAAAACCGGACCCTGACCCGGACTCAAACACGGTTTGCGACATGCCCACTTGGGAGGAGCATCATGCGACCCATGTATAAAAGAGACCTAGACCTAGCGGTCAGGCCAAAGGGGAAGCCTCTTCCATGAAGAAGGAGGCTCGTGCAAAGGCTCGGTGACAAGCTCGGCTCAATCCAAGCCGCACGGTCGGCGGACCCGGCTTTGCAGACCTCGGACTCCCGATTCCACAAGGGTGGCACATCGGTCATGCCATGAGAGGTGGGAGACAAACACGGTGATGGTTGAGGATCACACCACCGATTTCACACTGGCGGAAGAGCAACAAGCCTCCGTCCCCGGGTGCTTAAAAGCTAACCTGGCTATAGTAAAGCAACGGTTTGCGGGCATTGAGACCCAAGTGCAACAATTGCTTGACAAGATTCGCTTGTTGCGGTTTGAAAGGGAGCATGATAGCCGGACTCTTGCTGCCGCCGGGCACAAATAGATACCATGTCTACGGAGATGAAGTTATAATGAAGGACAAGGGAGAGAATTGGCGGGGAGATGGTCAGCGATATCTCCGTCTTTGATGGGACATTGCGGATGTCATTGCCACTCGGGGGCATTTCGGATAGCAACTAACGAAAGCCGGTTGCTACAAAGAGGCCCTTCGAGAATAGGGTTGACGCGAATGGAGACCACCTTAACATCGGCCCGAGATGATGTGGTTGCCTCTAGGATCTGAAGTTGGAACGGCCGTTCCCTTGTTCAAGAGCAAGAGGCACACGAGCTAACGAGAAGCTACAATCCAACAGGGAAAGGACTCCATGCCAATGCACACGAGGCCTTGCAAAATTGTGTATACTGAGTTGGGCCGGCCAGAAACAATTCAGCCGAGGTGAGCTCGGCTTGAAGGCGAAGGCAATCTCGTGCACCTTAGCCGCCACCCATGCTCAAGCACCCATGCTAAGTCGGTCCTAGGGCGGCACCACGGCGCCCTACTTCACCATCCCTCCACGCCAACGGGACCCTCCCGCTCATGGACACCGGACAACACCATCAACTCACGAGGGCGAAAACCCGGTACATCTTTGTCCCAAAGAACGTTGATCCACGGAACTTAGTGAACGCAGACGGAGAGGTCATAATTTGGCGATCAGGTGGCTGCTTGGAAGAAGAGGGAGAGAATCTCATTCAAACTCGGTCATGCATCATCAATCGTATGACATTGCCTAGGCACTGTACACATTACTGAAACCGGCCCGTCATGGTACTCGACGTTTTGCCTACAAACCGTATTGTCATATTCACAAGAGCGGATATGCAAGTACGGGATGCCATCTGCGCCAGGGGCAAGCAATTGAAGGGAACATCCTTGTATGTGGACCGAGACCTCACCCCAACAAGAACAAGAGTCCCGTGAGCGTGGAGCTCACCAAGGTTCGAGGCATCATTTGTCCAAGGAGGAGCCGCGGGGACTAGTTCGAGGCAAGATGCACATTTTTCCGCTCACTTGAATGTTCGTTGCAGACCCTCCAGGGGCCATTCGCCTGCAGCCCCCCCACCTCCTCCGATCATGCTCCTCCACCGCCTCCGCTCCAGCCCCCGCCGCCAAGCCCTTTGCCACTACTCCTCAGTCATATGCCACCCCAACTCCTACCGCTTCTCACCGCCCCAACTCCTCTTGCTTCTCCCTCATGCATGACTCGGGTCATGCTTGCAGCTTCCCCTCTTCCCCACAACTCAATCTGCAAGATGCCTCTGCTACTAACAAATAGGGAATGTGCCTTGGGTGGTCTCCTCTGGAATTGTCGAGGTTTCCCATGGCGAAGGGGGATAGTCTCAACTCATTCTTTGCAGATATGGATCTCATCTTCCTCATGGAGACATGGAGCACGCAGACACAAAGCACCCGATCTTCTAGGCAATCAACATTTCTCGGTCTTCAATAGCTGCACAGCAAGAGGGATATGGATGGGTTGCCGTTATTGTTACCAGGGAGTCTTTTGGCACGATCGTTCTTCCCCGCACAAGATTGATGAGATACAACCGGTACTTGTGGGTGCGGGTGCGTAATTGTAGTGGCAACCCTCTCTTCTTGGTCGCTTGCTACTTTCCACATGCAGAAAGCAACTTTTACCATGCCCACTTTCGGATGTGGGCGGGCTAGCTCCATATGTCGATCTATATGATGACATCGGCAACATAGACCGATTGGGTAGTGTGGTACTCCTTGGGGACTTCAATGCACTCGACGAGGAGTAGAGCAGCCCATGAGACTTGATCCTTTGGCTCGGGATGTGTTATACCAGACTCATGGAGGAAGCGGCCAATGAACATCGATGATAGTCAGTCAATGGCGCTTTGGCGGCGGTTGCTTCTACTATGTGGTGTCTTTGACTTGGTAATTTGTAATTGGCCGGCACAGTGGCCTTCCTCCTGTAAGTGCACCTGCAGACAAGAGAATCAGGGTGGAGGATCTAGTGTGGTGGACTATCTATTAGTCACTGAGCAGGATGTACATTTGATCAACCACTTTCGGGTAGGCACAGACAGTAGAGATGAGGAGACCGACTCGGATCACCTTCCACTCTACCCACGATTTGGCTTGGCGGTGCTGCTAGAACTCCTTCTCACAGCTCCTCATTATACCTCACTTTGTGATTGGATTATGAGCAGTGCAAAGGATTATGCCGATATGCTCATAGATGACCTTTTCAGGAATTTTACAGCCCCCGTGTCAATTGATTGAGCTACTTGGTACTGTCGCAGAAAGATGTTTTGGGATAGCATGCCCAGAGAAGTATCCACGGGGGGGCTGCAACATTCTCGTAATCGATTGGTTTGATCTTTGAGTGTAAGGAATACAAATGCGGCTTCCGCCGCATCACGAGATCCCGCAATGCGCCCACATGCCACCACACGCAGGTATCGCTTTCTTGAAGGCAAAGAAATCTCATTACATTGCACGCCATCAAAGGGAAATGTTTTACATGTTGAAAAGCCATCCTAGAACCTTTTGGCAAAGGTTCTTCGAAAGCCAGCCACCTTACCACGGAAACATCACTAATGAGCAGTGGGAATAATACTTGCAACAACTCTATGATCCTCAAGGGACACGAGCACTCATACCCCCCACAGAATGGTCCGACATTAGAAATCAGGAGGAGGATGATGTTACCCGTGGTCCGCAGCGTTTGGCCAATGGGAAAGCAACGGACTGGATGGTATGCGTGCAAAGAGTTGCTCAAGTGGGTAGGGGAGCCTATGGTACCAGTCCCAACCGCTATGTTCAACAGAGCACTACTGGGGAAGGATTCCCCCAAAGAAGGGACCACAAGCGAGTTGTCCCCATTTACAAGGCGGGGAGATCCATATAGTCCAACCAACCACCGAACAATCATGGTCGGTTCGGTGTTTGCCAAACTGCTAGCTGGCATTATTGAGCAACAGTTGACCAGGTGGGCAGAAGCAAAAGGTGTGCGAGCTCTCACGCAAGCAGGGTTCAGACCCTGGCATTCAACCATTGATCATATCTTCGCATTGAGGAGTTTGGTTCAGGATAGCGTAAAACCGGGCGGAGGGACACGTATTGTTGCTTTGTTGACTTTGGCGAAGGCTTTTGACACCGCGGCTCGGGAAAAGTTATGGGAAAGATTGCGGCAATCGGAGGTTCCTGTGGATATGCAAAATGCAGTATACAGGTTGTACGAGAGTTGTTCAGGTCAGATGCGGATGACGGGACAACCATTCACTAGCAGTATTGGGGTCCGCCAGGGATGTCCTCTTTTTCCAACATTGTTTGGTTCCTGACATTGACCGCTTGGAACACCGCTCATGGACAATGGGGGTGGCGGGGACCCAACTTTTGCATCGGTATCGTGCAACTCATCTATGCAGATGATGTTGACCTCTTAGCTCACACTCCAGAGGATATGCGCCTCACCTAGATGCTCGATACATTCTCGCTGTGCCACGCACATGAACGCCAATCTAGCCAAGACTAAGGTGGTTTTAATCTCATCCTCGCCGCCATCCAAGGCCCCTTCATTCATTTATCGAGGGCAACAAGTGGAGGTGACACCCACCTACAAGTATCCGGGAGTGGAGTTTCTTTTCTACACTATCTTTGGGACACTTCCATAAGATTGCGTGTAGCGGCCAGGATGGAAAGCACTTTATGCAATGCGTAACAATAACCACAGAGCAATTGTATGATTGGGGACATCGGGCACATCTGCTCGAGGGTATTGGTAGAGCCCGTTCTTTTTGTAGGGGTTAAAGTCCGGGGCCCCGGTAGTGTCCCTTGCTACTTGGACCGACTTAGAACAAAGGTGCGAAGGCCTTCTTAGCACGGGCACTTTGAGTGAAATCCACGGTCCCATATCAAATTTCATTGCGGTGAGCGGGTTTCCCCGCCACTTCAGAGCGCCCTTGATAGACACATATCGCCTATTTCCAAGGTGGTAAATATGGATGATGATCGCCTACCGCGACTTGGCTTATGCAAAGGGCAATGGGACCACAACGACTCAAGAATTGTTGGAAGGATAAAAGAGTGCAAAGTGGCTAACTAGATGGAATGTCCAGAGCACATGTGCATCCAAGTAGAAACAGGGGTAGATCGCTGATACCGAGATGTTATCTTGATGCTTGTTTCTCCAGCAAGCTTTGGGATTCCGTGGCCCCGAGCAAGTCAAAACAAAGACATTACAAGCAAAAGACATAAATCCCACATTAGAACGAGGCCCCACGCCGCTTACCCACGCTCACATCCGCCCATGAAAAGCCGCAGCATATCGGCTTCCAAGACAGGTGCCCACCATCTCCGGATTGAGACAGTCGATGGGTTGGGGAGCCACGCCAAGATAGGATTTGTCGGCCGCCAGACGGAGCCGTTGAGGATGAGTGTCACACTTTCCAGAGCCGCCCAAGATATGATCGATTCGATACGCTTATGCTCAGTTGATTAGACCTCGATGAGCCGCTATTATGATATCGAAGCACGACTTCGGGGTGCGCCACTCGGATCATACATTCAGAAGTACCGGACTTGAGGGCTCGATATGCTCCCAACCAACCATTTAATCGCTGTCGCCAGCCTTATTGTCGCCATGGTTTTTCCTCAAAACCCTTCTGTAAGGGGTTTTTAATCCAGGCAAGAATGTGATCGCCTGCGCTTTTTGTATTGGGTCCCATAGGCTTCGATTGGTCTCCCGTGGACTATAAAACAATTCTATTCTATTCTATTCTATTCTATTCTATTCTATTCTATTCTATTCTATTCTATTCTATCTATCTATCTTGTTAATTTGGCTTTTTCCGGTCTGGCCAAAAATATTTTGGAATTGTTTTGAAGTTATTTTCCTAAGGTGGTTTATTTTCACAGTCGGAAATAATTTTCGATTGCCCAAAATTGAGAAAAAAAACTTTAGTATGATTTCGAATAGAGGAACAATTTCGATTTGTGGAGAGTAGGGTTAATTTTGTGCCCTTCCTCGCCGAATCGAGGCATGCATGCCACAATGTTCAAGCTATCGATTTGATCTATTGGAATGGTGGACATTCTTATCCCGGGTTCTTGCAGATGGCGAGGGACAATGCATGTTTATCGGATGGCGGGTGGGCCTAAGATGATAGGATTTTTGGACAACAAAACTCCAGCATAGGTATGCTATGTCTATCTCTACCCGAAAGAAGCATAGTGCAGATTGTACAACCCTTTATCTAGACCACGGACCAGACAATCCACCTAAGATCGAGCCTCTTTTGAGCAAAACAAAAGGTCAGAGTCGATGAGCTTCTCATATCATCATTGATTTTGATTTTGGTTTTGCCATATATTCTCAGTTCTTATTTTCTTCAATTTCTGCCAGATGTATATAATGGATATAATGTCTGGATTGGTAACCTAAGCGGCACAAGATGGATATGTGTGATTCATACAAATATTTAGGGCTTGTACTTAGCAAGAATAATAGGTGGAATGCATGCATTACACAACGAATTGACCGTAGACAAAGGGCTTTATATGCATTATAGAGCATGCATAGAAGAGCACACCTTTGGTCATGGAATCTTAAGGTAAGACTCTTTCAGTCACTTGTGCAGAGCATGGAATAATTTAAGGGCTAAACTTAGCTATTTGGCGATTTTTTTGCACATTTTCGAAAATTTTTGGCTAAAGTAAATGGAAACAATTGGGGAAAAAATAATAATTTTAGCTTAACTTTTTTTGGGACTGGACCAACCTTGGAGCTCTTTAGCCAAATGTTAGAAAGTAAAAGATTGAAATTTTGTATTTTTTAGCTAAACCATAGAAACTTTTAGAATGAATTTTGGGCTAGTTTAGCTGACATCGTTCTAGTTTATAAGAAATATATGATTAGTAGTTTAGTTTCTAACATTATAAATTAGTTTGAGTCCTAGACTTTGCTAGTTAGCATTATTTTAGAATGTTTTCACAAAGAAAATGACAAAAATAAGTGGAAATAATTGAAAAAAAAGTATAGTAATTTGGCTTAATATTTTCCGTTGGCTACACCATAGAAATCTTTGGGATGATGTTTGGGTTAGTTTAGCTAAATGCTAGAAAGTATGAGAGGAAAATGTGTAGAGTTTAGCTAAACCACAGAAGGTTTTGAGATTAATATGGAGCAAGTTTAGCTAAAGTCTGGCTAATAAGAAATATATGATTAGAAATTTTTTCCCTAGTGCGGAATATAGTCTTATATGGATGTGAAATTTGGGGATCAAGTTTGCCGCAGTGCATGATATTGAGCAGGTCTTAAAAAAATTCTTGAGACTAGAATTAGGAGTTAAAGCTCAAACACCTTACTCTATGATGCTAAATATGGTCTCATGCCTTTGGAAGGGGAAGCGATCCTTAAATGCATTACGTATTTTAAAAAAGGTGTTATTCATGGATGACACTAGAATTACACGCGGGGCTTTGTTAGCCAACAAGGAGAATGGTTCCAAGATGTCAAGAAGTGGCTCAATAAATGGGATATACAATGGGATGAAGTGGTTTTAGCAAAATCTGATTTAAGACAATAGATATCCAAGAAGGTACATAAGAAGATGTGGTCGCAGCCGACCAAAATGATTTTGTCTAAGCAGAATATTAACCCCACATTGGAAACGATAGGGCGTTTGAGGGAAAATATTTCTATCCATAAAAGACATGCTATTTGCAGGATTCGGCTTAGTTCACATCATTTAGGTGTGGAAGTGGGTAGATGGGGACATATTATTTCTAGAGATCAAAGATACTGTAAAATATGTGGGGAAGATAAAATAGAGGATGAGGACAATGCATTGCTTCGAGTACGGCGTACAATATATTACGTGATAAGATTGGAATACACTATGAAGATCTGCCAACCTTTTCCACCCTAAATGGGGATATATTAGGGAAGTATTTGATTCAGCTTTTATAGTATAGAGAAGTTTGTATGCATAATTATAATGTTGATGGTAATGATAGTTTGAGTGAGAGTGATGAGCTAGATAAGGACTTGGAAACTCATCTATTATTTTACGATGACATTTAAAATTGTCGTCTAATAGACCTTCATGCCCTTTCATAGAGGGTATACACGTGGGGAGGTGGGTGGGTGGTGTGTGTGTGTGTGTGTGTGTGTGTGTGTGTGTGTGTGTGTGTGTGTGTGTGTGTGAGAGAGAGAGAGAGAGAGAGAGAGAGAGAGAGAGAGAGAGAGAGAGAGAGAGAGAGAGAGAGAGAGAGAGAGAGAGAGAGAGAGAGAGGGAGGGGGGGGAGGGAGATGGGGGAGGGGGTGGGGAGGGAGAGGAGGGAGGAAGGGGAGGGAGAGCTGTCTAGGGCCTAAGCACTACAGAACTAGGGGTAAATACTTAGACTCCCTATCATATGATGCTAACCAAGTGTGGATTGATTCCTCTAAAAGGTGAAGCACTTATTTAAACCCTCATATACTTGAATAAGACGCGGAAATTAGACGAAGACAAGCTGCCTCGCCTGGCTATGATGGAGAGCAAGGAAAAAAGCTGGTACCAGAATATAGGAGACTGGTTAGCAAAATGGGATATGAAAATAGAGGATTGCTCGCAAACAGAAATTAGAGAACGTGGGTGATACAAGGGATTCAATTATATCTATATGGAAGAATCCAAAAACAAAGATGGCAAATTATCAGAAATACATGATTCCAATGCTTCAGGAGGCTAAATATATGAGTAAGCGACATAATATTAGTGAAGCACAAGGCATTAGCATGTATATGAGACTGAGTTCCCATCGATTACGTATTAGAAGAGGGGAGGTGGAAAAAGGTCCCTCGGGAAAAAGGAACATGCAAGGTCTGTGGGGAAGATGAGGTGGAAGACAAATCACATGCTCTCCTACGATGTCCAGCATATGAGGGGCTGCATAAGAGATATGGAATTGACGGGATGGGAATTCTAGACTCCCTGTTCCATATGTCACCTTCCACCATTGGTAACTTTATCCTAGATATGCTAGAGGTCAGGAGATTACATATAACTAGCGTAGATTTGTTATTGCAAACAAGTGAGAATGGTAATGAGAGTGAGCTAAGAGATTGGAGTGATAGTGCTTCTGACTGCGAAGCACATTAGAACAATGGTTTGATGTATAAAAATCCATTTGAACATCTGATAGACCTGATGGTCTCAGTAGACGTAATTAATAATAAAACATTCCATTTCATTTCATTTCATTTCATTTCTCTCTCCCTTCCTCCCTCCCTCTCTCTCACACACACACGTGTTTATTATTTTGCGTGCCACGTGTGACCAACCCTTTTATTTTAGAGGTTTTTATCTCATGTATGTGTTTTAGTATTTATGTTGTGCAGGGATTCAGATAACATGTGTTCTTTGGCTTCCTCGGTATTCATATTTTTGGGGACTGTTGTAGTAGTCGATTGTCCAAGCCCTTGCTGAGGGCTTATCATAGGGTTTTTTCCCGAAAATCCGAAAGGGCAGGGTTTTTAATCTTGATGATAAGCCTTCAGCAGGTACATCATCCATCATCTCGTCATACCTTCTTATTTTACATGATAAGGATGCCCGAAAATTATCAAGCTAGCAACATGCCCTAGCAATGAAGTAAAAAATTAGAATGATCAAATAGAATATTAACAAGGACAACAGTAAAAATCCGCAATGATGCATAGAAAAATGACCTTGAAAATGAGAACAAGAACCAAACTCGAATGGAAATGCACAATTCTCATGAAGATAATTCCGCTAAAGAAATGATATAGCTAAGATAAATTGCGTGAAAAATGCAAGAGCCATAATCTATCAGCTCATAAGCTGAGAAATCAAATATCACAATGTCCAGCCAGCTCAAACTAATATGCATGATACGTCAATAGGGGAGTTGGACTAGAACCACAAGTGAAATGATTAACCAGAACAAAACATTTGAACAAATCATCACAACAAAACTTGAAAAGATCTACCCGAAAATGGGTGGAAAAATGGGATGAATGATACACAAAGGAACTATGATAATTGCAGCTACTCTCAATCTCAATTCTTAATCTCAATGATCAATCCACGCACGTGGGGGTAGGAATATTTTTATTGAATGGCATAAAAGCTTTTCTTAAGAAACTCTCGGAACTTTCCTATTCACCATCCATCCCTTGAGTCAGTGGCCTATTTTTGCCATTGATGGCATGTTGAGACAAAGAGTATGTAGACACTCTTCGAATGCCAATAGTATATGCCTTTCTAAGAAGTGTGTGTTGAGATGTTTGTGGGGACAATGCCATCATTGTGGGGCAGTGACAAGGAAGGATGGCCTTGATACATTTTGTTGCAGTGTTTCACTGCAACATTTCTTGCCACTACACCACCACCCCTCATAGACCTTTACATGGAGTGATGATATTGGCATTACAATAGGGCAACTCCATTCCATCTAAGGCAAGGATTACATCTACAACATTCCTTCAACTTATAAACTCTCATCTACCCATTTCATGTCCATGACTAATGTCTGTTATCGCCGGGCACACGTTTCTATTTCTTGGTAATAATTAAAGAAAAAAGAACTATTTTGTGATTGACATGCCCCATCGTCAAAGACATTGCAACACCTAAGGAATATAAGAGCAAGTGCCCTTTCATAGCTTCCCACTACCGAAAATATTTGCTACCTAAAATAATTTTGTGCAATTGCCCCTATTTACATTAAATTGCCATTCTCGAATATTATAAAAACTTTTTTTACATCAAATTGTCATTCTTGAACATCATCAAAACTATAAATATCTCAAAACCGTTGCTGTAATTACAACCATTGCAACAAATGTAGTGCATGTTGCACTGCACTACCATCATGTAATCATAATAAATTAAGCCTATAACTAGTTCGAAGCATCCATGATATGGGATACATGATGTAAGAACAAATAGCAACACGGGAAATTCATAGAGCAAGGCACAACGCTTTTGTAAAGCCTTTTGCACATTGCAATGCTTGCCAGCATCAACGACAACATTTGAGTTTAGAACAGCATTGGTTTGACATAAATTTATTATTACAGCACGAACAATATTGGCAAAGCAGAGCAAGAAAAGTAAATTAAGGCATGTCAATTAACACACTAATTCCAAAGTCTAGCAGAAAAGATGTTCTGGCATATCTATGAAGAGGCAAGCCTTTGGCAGCTCAATGGTGTTAAAGCCATCAATGACATGAAGCTAATAACTCAAAATAGAAATAGTGGTGAATATAATTCATGAAGTGTACATAATGCAAAATAACAAGTTCGACCGTTTTGTTCCTCCTATCTACTCCATAATCAAAGGCACCATTAATGCAGTTGTGGGCCAAATTGGCCCATATAAGTATAAAAATGGCTTCTAGTATGCCATTACACAATCTGAGTACCATGCATGAGGAAGGTACACTCTGCTGATAGTGGAGGTATGCCAACTAGGACTACCTGATGTTATTTTCTGGGAGAGTAACGAGCCTTTTGTCCCCTTCAGCCATTCTTTGATGTAATTTGCCCAAGAATCACATGGATCTCGGTGGGGCTGACAATAAAGCAAATGTACACAATGCAGATATACAATATATAACTCATAAAACGTAGAAAACAAAAATGCAAAAGTTATGGTTATGCTCTTCCTATCACTTGGCTTTGGAGTGATACTTCTCCTAAATCTGCTCCCAAACCCCTGAACTTTCTGCTATATGAAGACATTTTGAATACAGCATGCTTTCATTTTATCAGATATTTAAATTTAAAATAGGTGTTTCCAGGAATAGCTGAGTACGCATGCGTATCAACTCCGTTTGATAGGCTCAGACAGCCTTCTCCAGATGATAGATAATAAAGGCTTCCCTTTTCAAAACCCTTCATCCTGAACAAACCACAAATGCAAATATCAGGATCTTCTGAGTATGAGAAAGGTAAATGGTGCAGCCCATGGACATGCTGCCTCTTACAGCATGTGCAAAATGGTCCAATGCATAAACATATCCAAACAGACGAAAAGGAATTTAGTTTCAACAATATTATTATTACTTTCTACACAAATGAAGTACCTATAACCATTTTCAAGATCCGCAAAAAATGAGTGCTGGGAAAGGACCTTTTTTCTGCAATAAAATTATGGGTTTAAATGACAATAGACAAAACTTCAACTGCTTCAAAAAAGAAAAAAGATCACCTTGATTGCAGCTTGCAGAACGATTAATAGTGGGCTGCAAGAGAAACAACACCTCATGCTCATCATCCACATGGCAGCAGTTCCTGTTACCCCAAATAAAACCTGTGTAACAAATTTCCTTGGAAGTGTGTGTATCTTGTTCTTCTACCCATTTACTAGTAAGGAACTAGCATGCAATAAATAAACCTTGTGAAATCTTCAGCTTTTCTTAATCAAAATATCTGTTCGTTATCAATCCACTCCAGAAATGCTTGGCAAAATTTTCTGGAGTAACTTCCAATCACCAGTTTTGTCAAGAGGTGTACTGGACATACTATGAAGAACTCGCTCTAATGTAGCATAAGCATCTGCAAAAGCCTGCAGCCACATTGACATGCATAAGCTAAGCGCAATACAATGCAATGCAATGAAATAGTGTCTAAAGCACCACCTTTGTACACTGCAATATCCTGAAACAATTCCGGCCTACATTATTCACAGGATGAAGCGGATCTTCTATATGCAAGGGATCAATGCTGCCAGTAATACAAAGAAGCTTTTTAGGTATTTGATGCCAAATTGGACATTCAAAGTTCTTTATTAACATTAGATGCAAAATTGATATTTTAGTACTCAGAAAGAAAGTGGGTTGGTTGCATAAATGGACTCATAGTTGGAGGAAGAAGGGTAATCCCAGCAAGCAAATACACGGGTATAGTGATAAATAAAAGAGGAACTGTTGTAAAATGAAGTTCGAATTTTCAGTTATATATTATAAAGACTAAAATGCTTATTTTGTTCAATGTCCTCATACATTCGCTAATTGCTTTGGTAGTTGGTTCAAAAGTATTGCAATGCACAACCACCTGCCTCTGGTTAGAGCATATGGTTAATACATTGCTATCTACTAAACTAAGGATCCAAAGCAGATGCATGGTACAACAGCTTGAAACAAAGGTCTGAGTAAGTCCCCAATCTATTAACTCATCAGTGCAGCACCAGAACTTTAAAGTTAATACTTGATCCATACATAAGTCCTGATACTAACACTGCACCAGGCCAAAGTTGCCATTTCCTAGCAGGGATGTTTCTACTTATGTTGACTGTGCATCTTTCATTTCAAAGAGTTGTTCTGACTTTGTGTGTTAACATAGACAACAATCAGAAGTGGGTCTCTTGGATTCAAATTGGTTCTAGCCATTAACACAAACCTGTGAGTACGAGCTCTATTGACATACAAGCCATCACCCCGAATACATACACACATTCTTCTAGTATCAAATACACATCTGTTAAGCAAGAGAAAATATCTCATTAGCGGAAAGCAATAAGACTTGAGAATACAACCCATCAATCCAATTAACTTGAGCATTCAACTTTTCCAACACACGTACCCAAAGAAGTGCAAAAAATCCATAAGCAAGCTCCCCAAGTTCTGAACGCCAATTTGAAATTAGGACTTCAATAACATATATCCCAGATAGAAAGTATCTACACTACTTGGATACAGGTTCAATGGTTGATTTCCAACCTGATGTTGTGAAGAAAGACCAATATGGTTCTGATGCTGGAGGAACCTAGTGATAAGCAAAACCTGCTTGAACAACACTTTCTATATGAAAACAAAAACAAGGAAGATGGCTATAAATAGATCTCAATGTGAAATACCAGACAATAAGAACTGAGTCCGCCTGTATATGGCTGGTCCAAGCTCCGATCCATTAAAAACTGCTTTAGCACTAATGCTAAAGGAGTGATGGCAGGAAACCGTGCGAGGAGTTTTCTCACCTTTATCCAAAAATATCAGAAATTTAAATAACCTGTCCAGAAATAACCTGAGCTGTAAAACAAATTCCAGATTTCTCACAAGTTCTGCCGTATGTAACCCAGTGTGAGATGGGGCTTCAAAACTGATGTCAAGACGTACAAACTTGCGGTCTTCACAGCTCCATGGATTAAGCTTCTTGTCACAGTGCTCCTGTTGGATTAAATTTAAAGCATGTGTCTCTTCCCTACTGGCCTGCAGCATGATATTTCCATCATCGTGGCTAGGAACAACTTCTGCTACTAGCATTATTATTGGTATCTGCCATATTTACAGTCAGTGTGATTAAAGAAACAACTTGGTGACTACCTATAAACTGCAATGGCCAATCAGTTCATGGTAGAAATCTGAGGAATCGCATTTAATTTTGTTACAAATAATATAACAGCACAGTCATCATATTGTGGATGATTTATGCATTATATGATGTAAGTTGGAGAGCCTTCGGGACATTTCGAAGTTGACTTCTCATGCTGCTTATGTTGCAAACATCAAGATGTCTAAGTTAAAGTTGCTCTATTAAACTTATTTTAAGAATACAGTTTTAACAATGGAAATGGTATGGCGAACGCTAGGCATTAAAGCAAAGACACTGAGCAGATGAGAACATACCGCTGTATTTTCTATGGTCTTTAAAGAATCACTTTTCACCCAATCCTGATCTGCAAGATAACGAGCTGCATGCTGGCCAAGTTCATACAGTACATAAGTATAGTGCAAAAGAATCACCCACTATTGTATTATAGGACCCATCATTTCTCTTTTATTCTTCCCGATCCAAAAGAAAATTAGAAGCATAGAACCTGAGATAGAAACTGTAAACAACTGAACCTACTGAACATAGTTTAGAGAAAAAGCAGATAACATGGTTTTTATGCTGTAGGACATGATATACCTAGGCCAACCTTACCTGACCCTCATACAAATGGCAATTCATTCTCAAGTAACAAAATGCACATGAACAGAATGGCATGCTTTTATTATGGTGTATTGAGTGAATTTTACACAGCATGTCACAGAAATCAGAAAACATCTCAGATGAATGAATTTGGACTTTTCTAGCTAAATATATCCTATAAATTTGTCGTATCTAAAGGGTTGTTTTAAAATGCAGCGGCATGTAAAACAGTGCAACCATTACTACAGTTACAGTGAAACTGGATTTCTACCATTTTTCCTGCTCATCCAGCCTCTGTAGCTTTTCTTATTTTGAGTAGTAATATGTTACAGAACGTTTACCATAACACATGCCAAAAAAAAGGATCAGATACTCACTTGCAAGCAGGTTTCTTTGATGCCATTTCGTCCTTCGAGAATACCTGCTTCTTTGATAGGTTCCTGTATACCAGAAAAACGATTATAAAAAGAACATGAAATGCAACAACATAAGAAGAAATCTTCATAAATACCTACCAGATTTCTCACTGGAGGTAAGCATACAACCAAATCCACATCACTATTGGGAAGTGCAAGGCCAGTTGCATTGGATCCAAAAATATTGGTGCGTGATCTTGGCCAAAGGACTTGTAAAGCATGAGTGACTTTCCTGACTGCACTATCAATATAGGACTTGCGTGCTAGATTTTCTCTTGCAACCTGACAACAAAAAGAGAATTAACTTTGTTCCAAACTTTATCAGGTGCACAACTTGTAACAAAAAATGATTCCAAACAGAAGTTAATTCTATCTTACACAATTACTGTAACCAGATCTTATATATCTTCTACAATCTCTCTCATTCAAATGAAAGCCATGCAAAATGAACAAAACAAATGCATGTATGGTTTGGGAAATAACCATAAAGAGACGATACCTGAAAACAGAAGGCTTCAATTTCCTTATGTAGAGTCGCATGTAATACATTTATAGCCTGATGCATGGCTGGATTATTCTGTAAAAGTGTTGTTGTCTGCATGGGAAATGCTGCATCTGGCTATAAACAAGCAAGATACAAGATAAAAAGACAAGTTAACATATTGCATGAAGCATTTTTTTAAAAGCCTTGAATATAAGATTTGTACATGATCTTGCTCCAAAGCAAGCGGAGGGATGGCAATCAAGCGCTCGCACAGTAAAGCTCCAGATAAGGGGTACATAGGAGGGGTACTAGTGATACAACTTCTCCATCCATTTTTTAAGATTGCATCTGTCCCACTTTTCAAATAATCTTCCTGCATTTGCTTCTCTTCTGAGTTAGTCCTGCAACAGAGGCCCCAATGTCGTGGACTAGAGCTACCAGAACGAGCTATTGACAATCCACGGCATTTTCTAATGCCTGCAATAGGAGAAGGAGGAGGTGGTGGAGGAGCGGGTGGAACACAGCGCAGAACAGGTGAAGGAGACCGTTTCCATTTAAACATATCCCTACGTCCACGAGGCATGTGAGGGCTCCGTGCTTCGTGAAGCTTATTCAGCTCGGCTTTAGAGGCCCTAGTAACAATAATGGGTGGCAAAACCTGATTAGAAGAGTCAAGACTTGGTATCTCACCATGCGCACCCCGTACACTGCTTACAGTTGGCCTACCAATATCCAATTCTTCCATGTGATTTGCTGCTGAGAATGCAAACTTTGGACCATATTCGCTTCCCACCTGTTGTAGGCTGCGCCATTGATGAGAGACTGAGGGAGATGAAGAAGAACTTCCCAACGAGGAAGCTGCTGAATTAAACGCCGAAATGCCAACTATATCATCTAAAACTGTGCTTAAATCTGCTTCATGTCTTGCCCAAGCACTGTCTTCTGAACTGAGTGAACCAGGCCGTGAATAACCCATTCCGGTATAATCAGCCGATGTCCAGTACATGACACCACCGCCAAATATCTGATTGTAATCTGTATTGTACAAGATCTCAGTATCATCTACCGAAGATTCGACTTCTTCAGAAATGAAGAATCCTTCAGCATCATCCATTTCATCTAGCATACAGCTACTATTGTCAAACTCAGAGTCGTCCATTGTCCTATCAAAACCATCGAGTTCGTCAAAGGCCTTTGAGCTTGCCTCTAGGGAATATCCAGGAAATGTACTTTGCAAGGGAGTGTGATTAATGGATGGTAGAGAAAAGTGTGTAGTTACACTAGGCCGGAACAAGGGTGGCCAATCCCAACTCCTCAAAGTTGTATTGATTGTATTTCTTTGTGGAATCGTTTCCCCATGTGTTGTTTGTCTTCTTACTGCAACCGAATTGCTACGTGAGATCCATGATGCTTTCTGATGTTTGGCCCAGGTTTTGCTCACATCCAAATGCAATCTATCAGCTGTTGCTGGCTGCATATGGTCACTTGATCCACAAAAACGTGTTTGAGGTGGTCGTGGCCATTCATGTGAGATGCATAAAGGAACTGCTGATGTTCGACATGCCCCAACCCCTCTATTCTTCAGACTTGGTAACAAAGTAGGCCCCAAATTGATAATAGAAGCTGGAGGTGGCATGGACCCATCAGTCGAAAGTTTATCCATGCCATTCTTGTGATTTGCATAAGCGTCACAATTCACTGATGCAGTCTGTGACCTTACAGGGTTAGAGCTAGGGTTCAGGTTCATGCTTAGACTTGAGGTCAGACTTGCATTTGAACTATGCTCAATGCTTGAAATACGACTAAAGTTCGGGCCCAAGTCTACACTTCTGCTTGAACAATGTGGTAATATATCCTTTTTACTAGAAGTTACATGCTTACTACTGAGCTTTGTGGTTCTTGCTTTTGTTTTGCCATCAAAACCATTTTGATTATTCTCAATACTGGAACATATTCCACTTTCTCCAAACTCTGACTGGTTTTTTACATCATCATGAACGATTATATATCCTACACTACATGTGGGCAAAGGTGAAGATGTGTCATCATGGGTACTAATACCAGTATACAACTCTTGAGTAGAAACATCAGTTGTCTCTGAAACTCCAATGCTTTCTCTTTTAATGGCTTCAGCAATAAGATCAGATTGGGTCACAATCTTACCCACTAATTCATTGTTTTTATCTTCAACTCCTGTTTCAGCATCATAACCATCATGACCATTTAATTTCATGACTGATTCAGGATTTAGCATTTGAGATTTAGCTGTTGCTCCATTGCGTTTGATACTCTGATTACTTTTAGCTTGTCTTCCCATGTCTTTATGGGGTTTCAGGGATCCATTTCCATCTTGTCTCTTGCAAGCTTTAGTTAACGGTCGATCCTGCATATGCAGTCAAAGAAAATTATCTTCGCATAAACCATGCCAAAATAAAATAGTAAATTGTTTGTTACTATGATACCTCCGGCGGATAAGATGGCACAACATTCTTCATGTCTACATTTCCACTTTGTTTCTTGCACTTGCGTCTCCTAGTTTTCCCACGTACTGTTTGACCAGTCATTTCATTCCTTATACTATCAGAAGTTAAAAGATCAGCTTCAGCAGAACCATTAATTGCTGCAATTATACCACTGCGTATTCTTTCCAACAGCAACACTACTGACGCTGATGCAAATATTAGTTGTAAAGGACTGCAAAAAAGATAGTCCATCTGCAAGGAAAATAGCATGGGCTTCATCTCGACTGATTCTAATATCAACTCTGTTGCTCTTATGTATGGAGCAGCTGGAGACGCCTGTAACTTCCCATTCAGAGTAGACACACTGCTTAATGATGACTTTGTTTCCTGTATAACCTTGAGGGCCTGCAAAGAAAACCTCATGCATTTATTCAAGCTTAGGGCTAGTCGGTGCATGAAAAATACTCTGCATATAGGCTAGCCTATCCATCATAAATCATACTTGCTGTTTCCATTTTGCAATGATAAAGAAAAAGGAGCAGCATAACCCTTTGAACTGTAATAAATGACACTTATCAGACTGCTTTCGCATATCACCATTTCCATAGAGCATCCACAAAAAGATCTGACAATGGACTTTAACAACTAATCTCTGTTCCTGGTCTCATCCATGAAGTATCTCCAAAAAAAGCTTATACCGGGTTCTAAACATCCAAGACAATGTCAATACTTCCATAATTAGATTATAACATTGAATAATTTTACAATAATCCTACACCTGCCATGCAGAAACAGCAAGGAACCTGTTTACATTTCAATCAATCTCTTTGTGTATGACCATTTTAAAGACAGACAATTGGAAACAAGAAAGAAAATGCACTGAATCAAATATTGAAAAAAAGTTCACAAGCTCTTAGACTGAATTACCTCAGACTTTGCCACCTTGCTCACTGCATATTGCAAGACCTTTTGTTTTGTTCTCAAATCAAGCTTTCCCCACTTTTCTCTTAACTCTTGTCTACGGTTGCATATCCTTAAGGCCGTAGATGCTTTTTCACTTGCAATTTGAAAGCATAACTTTGAAATCGTCTTTGGTGGGCGTTTTCCTCCAATAAAGTGTATCCAAGCTGACCAAATTGTGAACTCCAATTTATTGGCCACAAATGCAGCTAAACTGTAGTAGCCCCTGTCCTTGAGCCATGATGTTTCTTCCCAAGAAGAAAATGACGATGGAGCTTGTTCTTTCAAAAACGCATTGGAGGTGATAATATCCATTGTGGAGCAAAATTCATTCAAATTTTCTAATAGTTTCTCATTAAGAATCAGAGTATCCAATTTGGGGCAGATGCCTTTGTCACCATCCTGTGAACTAAAAAGCTGGATATTATCAAGAAGCAAGTCCTCTGCCATTTGTGTTCCTCTAAGCCTTCTTAGAAGACCTTGTGCTTTACGAAAACATAAGCTGGGAAGAGATAACCCAAAGTGTAATCCAGATTCCTTATCATTTGATCCTTTCATATTCATATACATTTTCTCATCCCACTTCTCATCTGAATGCTTTGCATGTAGTGAAGCATTCTCAACAACTTTGGACCTTCGCTTCCGCCCAATCTTCTGCTTTAGTTTTCTTTTCTCGTTAAGACATTGGCCAACATTTTGCCCACCATTGTCAGCTGGCACAGGAAGGTCTGGTAGCAAGAAAAAGAAGCCTGGCCCATCATTCTCCAACCTCTCCTGCATTTTCAGCACAATTGCAACCCAAGAACTATCAACCACCGTCAATGCTGCCTGCCTTTGTTTGACATTCAACCCTTCCATCCACAGCTTGATCTTTTCTGCCTCAATATTCCTCCTTGAGTCACAATTTTCCTTGTGCCGATGATACAAAGATATATGATCTGTCAGAGCATCTAACAGTTGCTGTGTATCCATAATGTAACCTTATACCCTAGTCACAGCAGCTGAAGCTGTTTCCACAGCAAAGAGACATAACTGCTCTGCTCCAGTTGAGCACAATATTGTTCCTTTTCTGGATGATGATCACACTGTATGCCATGGAAGGTAAATTCAAGGCTTCGAGTAAATGAAGCACTTATAAACAACACGCTACTGGGATACATGATTTTAAACGGGCAGAAAGGTTTCTCAGGACCAGATGCGCTTATACTGCTACCATTCTCTCTCATTTTTGTGGACGGTATCAGTTCAAAATCACTTTTGCAGATGCTGAAAACAGCACTCAGGAACGGCTACTGTTTTCCAAACACAGTTGCTCTAGCTACATCAATAAAATACAGTGCGCAGAATACAGTACCAGTACCTCAATATTCGATGAAAAGTATCCTAATCCTGTTTTCGCTAAGAACTGGAGCGGATAACTGAGATTTTCCAGAGAAACTTGGACGAGCACAGCCAAAGGATTATGAAGTTTGGCCAAACACATTACGGCAAGCGTAGCCAGTTACGTATTCGTATTCCGCGTTAAATTTCAATATATCAAGCGTATTTCTGCCTTACGTATACTATCGTTTTTTGGGTTGCCTGTAGCGGGGGGAACCCTCGCTCTTGTGGAGTTTTCGGTATATTTTAAGTATATGCTGAAATATGCCTAGAATATGCTGGAAACTGCTTCAAACTAGTGGTTGTCTATAAACTGGCAGTCACCTGAGTTTGTCTTCTCTTAACCGGCAGTTCCTCGGAGATTTTAATCCTGGCCATTAGATGTATTTCAATTATTAGGCATAATGTTTTTATTGAAGGACGTTAGTCTATTCACCATCACATCATGAGTATAGTAGCTACATCACATTCTACATATCACATGACCAATCCACTACACAGAATATCTTTGGAAGCTGCTTCAAAGCGGTGGTTGTCTATAAGCTGGCGATCCACGAGTTTATCTCTTAGCGGCCGGTTCCTGCGGAGATTTTAATCACGGCCATTAGATGTATTTCAATTGTGGGCTTAATGTTTTATTGAAGGGCGTTAGTCTATTCACCCATCACATCATAGATACGGTAGCTACATGCATTCACCACTATCACATGGGAAGCCAATCAACTTTACCTAGCAGCGATACCTTATGCTGGGGGCGCTGCATGTGATTATCAGTACATATGGCGGGTTTTGGAGTCTCTACCCGCGGGACCGGTTAGTCATGCAGACGTGACTACCGGGGCAATGGATTTAAGGTCCATTACTAGACCCGATATTGGCGGGAGGTTTGAACCCGTGACACCGGGTGTGGCGTTTAAGGTCCTGCCACTAGACCATGCCGAGAAGGCTAATGTGACATTTCGGTTTGTTTATCGCGATGGCGGAGGCATCCCTGATACGCAGCACGGTTTATCGTGATAAAGAGGCTGAGTCATTACGAGGTATTGATTCACAAAACAGATTACCCGATTTCAATTCCTGTCGCTGGCGTTACGGACCATGAGGGCTACTTGATTCCTACAGCGGCCTTGAAGATCATTGATGATCAAAATGCAGCGAGAAACATTGGAAAAAAACAGAATGCAATAGCAAATCTTTGCGGACATCCCACATAAATCCGATTCATCTCAACAATGCTGTCCCACAAAGAGCAGGATTCGGCTCAATCAATCCGCGATTTTTGCCCAAATGTATCAAAGCTTAGAGGAAGAAGGTACATTTATGACCACCGATTGCTATTGCACATTCGGTATGGAAATTCAAGTAAAGAAGAGATCAAAGCGGGCTAAAGGTCTATTCAAGAAAGCTTTTCACATATTTCTTATTGCAAATGCAAAAGGCGGCTATGGTGCAATGGGGCAAAGCTTTTCTTTAGCGGAATGGAGCATGCCCCTTTTCCCATGTGCTAGCCTCTATTGTTTTTCTTCAAGCTTCCTTCGTGGAAGATCCTATTAATAGCATTCTTTTTCTGTTAAAAACATCGATTCAACAATGAGAACATGCTTGAAGGCAGGAGAAAGGCATAATGCATCCGAGGAGGGCTTCAATGCCGCGACCCGAGGAAGCAAGCAAAGATCACTAAATGTAAAATCATATATAAAAGCGTAGCCGCGAATCATGAATCAATCAAAAGTCATGCGATCCGGTATGCAAAGCATAAGAAAATGCTACGAAGCGCATGTTCCTCCATGAGATCTCCCTCCATAGCCCATCGGATCTTCTCGGTAATTTTTAGTGGAATTGCTCTCCACAAAGTAAGCTAATCTCGCTTGAGGTAAACTTATCACCGAATCTGATCCAAGTAGCCTTTATCCGGCCACAAATTCTTTATCAAAGGTTAAAGTGCAAAATCTCCCCTCGAAGCTGCCCGATTAAAGGGGTTAAACCCCCTTCTTTCGACCATTATTGAATAAAGCGAGGGCTCGTCAGATTGTACACCATAATGGCACCTGCATAAGAGGGGTTTAGCCTACTTCATAAGCTTTCACGTATTATAGTCTTGCTACTTCCGGGGTTTTTGGCTACAATCCTTGTGTGTGTTGAAGAATGACTTTATTAAGTCTTTTTATTCTCATAATATGATGTTTCTATGGATATGTAAGGGGAAGACAATATGTTGGCTGAATGCGATTGGAGTGGAAAGAGGCGAATCAAGCTGCTTATAGGGGAAGTGTAAAACGCGCGGCACAAATGCTGCCTTCAAGCTTTTGCTTGGGCAACAAAACAAAATGGTTATAGGCACTTTCGGTGTTTACATACAATTGTCTCTTAGGGGTTAAGTGAAACCACCGCGGCACCATCGAGTTCATTATTATGTATCAACGGATGCTAAAGCTGGCTATGAGCGAAACTCCTTCACTTTTGCATTAGGTGCGCTAGTTTATGGCGGGGAAAAGTTGATGCAGCTTCACGAGTTCATAAGAGAATGGTAGCAATAGATTGTGAAGCCCACCACTATCACTTGTAATATCCTCCTTGATGCCATATCGCGAAAAGGGCCGAGGGAATTGATGAAGCTATGCAATGCGGGGCCAGAGTATCAAAGACTATTGTCACCTATAGCGCACCATGACGAGAAGGGATTTTTGTGAAATGCAAGAAATATGGATGCAGCTCATAGGCTTTTCAATCACGATGACTGAACGGTTATGCTCAAATATTGTTGCATTTTTCAGCATTGGTAAATGGGCTTTGATTTATGGTTGCAAAGGTTTTTTTTTTTTTTTTTTTGAAGAGCGTGTTTTACTTCATATTGCCTCAAAATATTACAAAGTACTTCGAGTAAGAAATGTCCACGAAGCATCAATCCCACTTTTAGATGAGCACTCCATATTGGAATTTTAATACGATCGGTAGTGGAGATAAAGCAATTATACAACTTCTTCTGTGAATTTCTTGAAGCACCACGGGGAAAGAAATAAACATCATAAAAGACCTTTCTTTGCCTTGGCTTCCATATACCTCCATAATGCTTGGGACTTTGCATGTAAATGCGTCTTTTTGGCTTGATTCAGCGTTGGATAAATACCCAAAAGAAAGTGTTGACTATCCAAGATACTCCAAAGAGAATCACGACCCGGGACCTAAGACTACTTAGCTCGCACAGAGCCATAAGCGATTAGCTCCAATGTTTTGTCTGCAGCTCACATTGGGCAAAGTGGAGCTTACTCGGCAAGCGATGAACCATCTTATTAACTCTCAAAGAAGCGATGAATGCCAAAATTAGAACATTTACCTTTGGAGTTATGTTGAACCAAACAAGGGGTTCGGATGGATTACCGTGGAAGGCAAAGTCTGTAGGTACCATTTTCGATAAGGTGATAAAATTACTTGAGGAGGTAGAAATAATCTATAGCATGAACTTACTAGCTTCTTTGCCTTCTTTAATGCTGTAAGACAAAATTCCAGCATCTCTTGTTACCCACCTTCCTTAGTGGGAGAAAGCACTTGCTACATAAAGCCCACATATAGTGATATCTTTATCCAACAACCCATGTGTCTCGACACCATTGCAAGAACAGTAATGAAATACCAAAATACCATTGTTTGTGAAATAATGCGCTCCTCCTCCACCTCGCTTGGGAATGCGCATGCATAAATTCTACAAGGCGAGTGTAGTTGTCCATGAGTATACAAAGGCAGCCTAATATGATCACTTACAATGCTCTAATTCATGAAAGCGCTTTGCATGGCACATTAAGTGGCGGCGGGTAGGCTATTCCAAAATATGAACATTTGCGGTGCAATCTAGATCTTTATCACAATAAATGGCCACTGTAGAGTTCAAAAGACTAGATGCAACACATGTGCTCCTTAATGAATTGATTCAAAGGGTCGCACCAAAGTACCACTACATATGTTCCTGATACGAAGGGCTACGTAATATCAAGAAGCGAAGAGACATGTAATTTCTACAAAGAAGGTATTGACGGGGTTGTGTTCCAAATGCAATTACATATAACATTTTGCTTAATGCTCTGCATTACTTGAGGAAAAGCAAATTTGATGGCGCTATATAAACTTTTAGACAAGATGGTTCTAAAGCACCATATTCAGTTTAGTGACATATAGCATAGGTATACATGGGCTTATTTTGTAGAAGCGGGGTTGATGAAGCTTATACATTTGTTTTCAAATAATGCTAGAAAAGGTTGTCCATCCTAGTAGCCCACGTATATAAGGTTCTTATCAATCGATAAAGCAAACAAAACAGGACAAGTTGGTACTTGTTAATTATGTCCTCAATGGTTATTTGCTTAGATAGCATTATCCATTCATGGTGTGGAAAAGGAAGTCCTAAAGATTAATGTTGGCAGAGATGCTACTGAGGCATCAAATCATGCACCAACTCATTTGAAAATCTTTGTAAAGCTGGTGAATTAGATGGAAACAAACATAGTATTGGATAGTTTGATTGAGAAGGAACGTGGTAGCATATAGCATTCTTGTAACTTGCCTTGTGAAACTCATGTATGAAATTAAGGCATGTCCAGTCTGTCAAGATTCTTCAATTCACATATTAGATAGAGGATATGTGTTTGATGTCACTATCTACTCTTGAGGGGTTATTAGTGCACTTTGCAAAGCATGTGAAGTAGAAGAGGCTCATAAAGTTTTTGAGACCATGTTATGTCGAGGAATAATGCCTGATGTGGTCACCTATAATGGTCTTATTAGTGGTAGGCATCTAGTTTAATTTAAGTATTGAGTTGGCAGATATAATGAGGGGTTTGATCACTTATAGTCTATAAAAAAGGATTTCGAGATGATGCAAAAGCAAATAATTATTAGTGATGAAAACTATTAGTTTTCATTGCCTATAATAGTCTATAAGAAAGGATTTCGAGATGATGCAAAGGCAAAAAGTAGAAAGCCATAGTATAGAGCAAAAAAATAGGCCATCTTTGAAAGGAAATGTCTCTTTTAATTTAGATTTATTTGTGCAATTCAAAGCTTGTTGGAAAGCATCCATAGTCTATTTTAAGTGGCAAGAAAAGACAATGAAAAAGAATAAATACTTTTTGAAGTTATTAAAACCTTTAGTGACTAATCCCATTTGAAGGTTGTAAGAGAAAAGAAATAATAGAAAAGTAGTATTAACTCAGCTCTTGCTGAAATTGTTTCTGCCTTGTCAACTCATGTATATATTGTTGCAGTTTCTCATAGGCATATGCATGGAGGCCTCTACCCTATTGGACTACAGCCGCCCGTAGCTCCTATACGTCCAACTCTCAAGCTATAGAGCTTTGCTCCATCCTCTACAATTGGGAGGTAACCTCCATATCCACTGTTGTTGAGGTTGTCTTGATCGCATTGACTCTGTTCTGAAGGGTCGGATGCTATAACCGGCTTTCTTTAGCAGCATGGATGTGATCTCCTCAACATATTTCAAAGGGGGGAAATAGCAACGGTCGCTTTCTGCTCAAAGCTTCCATACCCTGTCCTATAACATCTAGACTGGTAGATAGGGTGTCTAAGCTAGTATGGAGATTAGCAATGTCTTCATCTTTCAAAGCGTACACCAATGCTTCAATTGATGCAACGTCGCGAAGATCCATTTACGCCACATGTTGTATCATAGCCGAGTTGCCTTTGAAGGCACTTGGAAGGGCAGTTCGAGGAAATATATGGTATCTGATGGAGTTTCAATTAAATACCAGATATAGCTTGCACAGAAGATTAGGTTCCTCTTGATCACTAGTTCAAGGCTTTTGACCAGATGTAGAGTATCCATTTCTAAAAAGTTTAGGGTTGAAATCATTTAATTAAGAGTGGGTCCGGGTCGGCGTTTGGGTCTCATGCCCGAAAATGGAACTAGCACTAAAAAAAATTGAATTGAATGCTTGAATAGGAGCTACATCATACACACCAGAATTGGGTCACTTGTTTTCCTCATAAATTTTACAAACCACGAGTTGAAAGTTTTTCAAGAAGCTTCTCAATATTATCTACCCTCATACTGATGCTACTAGCCACCGGAGGTTGCTCATAGCTTTGTCCATCTCCCTTTGGGGACCTTGTGGGTCTTGTCCTTTGAAATGTGACAAGTTGGATATGAGCCATACCACACACTCCACACGATTTCCCCTTCCTTGAGGACACCTCCACACATTTCCCTTCCTTGAGGATCAGCAATGTTCTTAGGGACCAAGAGCAAAGCAGCAGCCATGCTCAGTAGTACTAACTTGATAGGATCCTCGACCCACCAAAGAGCAAAGCACTGGCCATGCTTGATGAGTACTAACTTGATGGGATCAACCTCGAGAACATGGTAGCGAATTTCTAATAATTGAATTAGAATTTTAAGCTAGAATTAGCTAGATTAGTCTATCTTTTCATGTAGTAATTAGTCCGAGATTTTAAGCTAGAATTAGCTAGATTAGTCTATCTTTTCAATCTATTTGAACCTCATCTTAAAGTATTCCCACGATGGCGAGGAATTGAACCTCCCATCCGCGAGGGTGAATCCCCAAACCCCCGATGCCAACCAGTGGGCATCATTTATGTTTAAAATATAATTCTTGAAAGGTAAATTTAAACTTTAATAATAATATTAATGGCAAGCCTTAGACTTAGAACCAAGACCCTTAAAGCTAGATAGAGCCGGGAAGCATCTGCATTCATCAAGCTTAGTTGTCATCTTACCTTGCTAAGTGTCTTCTTATGCACATATAGGTAGTATAATTAAACCTTTTAGAAACCAGGTTGAGAATTATTACCATCTATATAAATAGACCTAGGACCCCCATTTGTAGATTCCTGTTTAGAAATCTGCTCCATGATTGAGGCGATTTTAGGGCACCGACCCATACCGTCGATATGGTAGCGCGCAAACAGACGGCCGACTTCTCGACAAGGCGAAAGCTTGACTAGAGGCCAAAGGGAGGCCGAAACAAAGGAAGCCCGAGGAAGGGGCAAAGCGTGGAGGAGCCCAAAGCGAGAGGCGAAGAGGCCCAGGAACATCAAAGGTAGTCATCAAAGGCGACTGGCCTTGACCCAGCCGGGGGAGTAGGGATCGAGGGGATCAACAGAAAGCACTAGAGGAAGAGGGACGTTTGGGATCTCGAGTTCAATGGATGAAGAGACCCAAGCGTCTGGCCCGGATAGGCGAGGAGATACAAGAAGAGGAGAGGGCAGAACGAGGAGACCGGGTTTCAAGAAGTAGCTAGTGCGACATTTTGCGGGGTCCAGGCGGCGCAGTTCATCGCGAAGAATTGACAACCCAATGAAGAAGGACATCACGCGGCTTGCCCGGCTACATCAAAGGGAGATCCGCGGTAAAATTTTGCCTTAAATGATGGAAAATTTTGTTAGTATAAAGAAGTTTGGACTAAGTAGCGTGTATAATCTTACTTAATTAAGTTAAGTTAGTAAAGTTCAGCTCTTGTTTTAGTTAAAAGCAGACATTTTTAGACCAATTTGAGAGAGGATGTCTCACCGTCGGCGCTGGTCTAAAACAAAACTCGATTTTGAGCAGTATAGCGATGTGAGACCTTGCCCAAAGTTGTCCAAATCTCCTCAAAATCGACCAAGTAAAAGGGATCAGCTTCTGCCCTAACTTCGATGAGACTAGCATGATTAGACCCGCCCGGGTACCCAAATTGGACAAATTTTGACCAATTTATCCAAACCCTTGAATTGTTCCTCAAGCGTGGTTTGTTTATGAAGCATACCCCATTAGTACCTATGAAATCATTAACATTACCGGCTCCGGCGTGCCTCCTAGATAGAAGTGCCCAAAACACCCCTTTGTTATAGTCATCTAGACCTGGAAGCATAGCAACCCAAGAATTGGCTGTTGGTACATCACCTGCTCATGCCAAAGGCATCAACCTTGACCTAATTTTGTGTCCTTCCTAATAGGAGTTTGACTTATATAGCGCCACATTGACACTCCCTATTGCCAGGATACCTAGAGGAACTAGGTCTAGAACACCCAAGTCCTCCATGTGTAGGAAGGTGGACTCCCCAAAACCAACTTGCTAGGACCTTAGACTATGCCTCAAACATCATGGAGGTTTTGCAAAACCCTCATGTCATGCTTGCATACCGTCCTAATGTCCATAGACTTGTGAATATAGATATCTCTCTAGTAATCTTGCTCAAGCCATCTTGTTTACTTATAGAGCCCAAAATGTTGTGGGAGAGCCTTCGAGTAGACCCGCCAGACTCCTAGGATATCTGGCGTTGCTTTTCCCGAAGTCTGGGGCGAGCCACAGAAGAGCTAGAGCACTTAACTTCTTGAAGACATGGGGACCCGGCCCGTCTATAGGCCCGAGATAAGGAGTCTGGGGCTGAATGGATGGGAGGACACAAAGGGCGGAGAAGGCGACTGAGCGGTACAAATCGCAAAGCTGACCCGAGGAAAGGAGGAGCTATGGTAGATTTACAAATGGAGATGATCACACTTCCAGGGGCGGAGAGACACCTCGGGAATGAAGCAAAGCCCAAGCGAAGTCGCACCCAGAAATTCAACTGCGGAGGAGCAGCCAATGCACGCCTACCCGACCACGATCACCGGATCTTAAGAGAACCTTCAAGAATGCCCAAGCTACCTTTAACAGCGAGGTGATCCCTACTCCAGCGATCAATGGCACCGCACACTCCCGGCAACCTTACAAGAGACACACACATGTAGGGGCGTTGGCGGTCCCTTTGCATTCCTCCGGCGGTGCCACATTAGGGAGGAGCATCTTTCCAAGGGATCACATCGTGAGAACACTCACCGCAACCTGGGTAGCGAGCTTTCCGGATCAGACATGAAAGGTCCAGCAATAGTAGCAGCATCTCAAAGGAATCGAAGTCAACGAGCGAACAAGATGCAGCAAAACCCGAAGAATCAAATGCAATGGGAGGGAGAAACCCTAAAGGAGTATAAACATTTAAGTAGACGCCGTAGTTGTTTGAAAAAGTGGGCAATTAAAAATCCCAATGTAAATGCATATATGTCTATTGCTTATATCTCGGTGCTCACAGATATAGTGGAGAAACATGAGTTTAAAGTCATGTTTCACCAGTTTAAGCGGATTGAGGCTCCTTTCACTTACGACTACCAAAGGAGGAAACAAGAAACACAACTATAGCCTAAGATCAAAATGGAAGAGCAAGTCACGAGGGAAAGCGACTAGAGCCCAAACAAGCCGACTCCAAACGCCGGGGAAGTGCCCTCAAGTAGAAGACCTTCGTCCAACACAATGTCGGGGATGAGAGACAACTGGCCAGATCGTAGCCGAGATAATCAGCGCTGACACTAGGACATCGTCCGGGCACGACACACTACCTCTTGTAGCGATTGCGGCACTTGGCGAACTCATGACATCGTGGCTCAACAATAGAAGGAGAGCGACCACGACATCAACGGAGCCAACTAAAAGAGGGCAACATCACCGACTGACCATAATTCCACACCTTGTGGTGATATAAGGTGATCGCTATGACGATGTATTGGATGGAGATGCACTTACGAGAGGAAGACGCTGCGGCGAGGAGATATGCCTCCCACAACTAGGTGATAGCCGTCAGGTAGAAGCATTCGACACCTTAATGACAAGGATAGCAAGCTGAAGCACCTTCGGCAAAAGAGTTCAAGATAATAGCGGGCTGTTGCGACAAGAGCATACCTAAAGAAGCGGTACTTCTTCAACCCAAGGGTCCAAAGGCTGGAGATATAAGGATCCATCATCCGGAACAATATAGCCAGCGGGGAGGCCATGATGCTTTACTTGTGAGAGGAGCCGACATGCGTAGAGGGACAAAGGTCAGAACTGAAGCTGGATAAGTGCTAGCAACCCGACTTCTTACGAGCTCCTAGAGGCAGGGGGAGGATCAAAGCCCGGCGAGCACAATCAAAGCCAGGAAGGTGCCTCAAGACAGAAGATGGCATAGCAGCGTGGAGCGTGATGACAATGCCCAAGCATGTGTCCGAGGGGATCAAAACAAGGAAGTTTAGGCTTCGATGGAGGAAACACAACTAAGCGAGCGAGCCGATGACTTACCTTAGCGGACTTGCATGCAACCCAGGTGAACAAGGATGGGCCGATTCCAAAGAACAAGCTGAGAAGGGAACAACTCCAGTGTAGAAAGAATGCACAGCCTCAAGAGGCATCAAATATGGCTAAGTATCATGAAGGGGAACAATTACAGCCCAAGAGCGGGATCGAGGCGGTAGAAATCAAAGCATCAGCGACCCGGTACATCTTTAGTTAGAATGTGATGCAAAGCGTGTTATTACTTATGGCGACAACATTGGAGGGCCCAAATATATCAACAACACCTGGAATTATGAGTTGGCGTGCAAATAGGAGGATATAGATCATCAACACCATTGCGGGAGGAACATCGATGACATTGCCAAGGAGTAGGTGTGCAACCGAAGGGAGGCACAAAGGGGACCTAATAGCTCTAGTGGCCATTTAATTATGTAAGTTAGATGCTTTGCATATATAGTTCCCTTGTGATTCCTTCCCTCCCATAGCGTAGCGAGGTCAAAGGGAAGAGATGTCGAGGGCAAATTGCGGGGGTGACAATCAACATCCCTCAACACTCTTGAACGCTTACGGTAGCGACAGAGAGGACTTGACATAGGAGGCGTCGATGGAGTCAAAGAAACAATATCCGGATCTGATGCAAGTCCTTTGGTACTTCGAACAAAGAGTTCAAGATGAAAGATCTCTTTTCAGCGAGCCACCTTAGACTTTTGAAAGCGGCATGGAAGATTTCAAGTGATCAACTACACCATCAAAGCCTACACCCGACCCAATGAGGAGGCTTCTTGAACAAAGTCAACCTCTGCATCAAAGAGGAACCCACTTGGAAGTGAGGAGGCTGATGTCTCCAGCCTGTTAGAAGCGTCACCTTGCTACTTCAAAAGCGGAGCAGGTGGATGAGCTTCCTGGTATGTATGGTAACATCCATATTGGGATTAGAAGGCATTTCAGTTATTCTACATTTGAAAGGATGCCCCAATATTGAGCTAAGCATCAAGAGTTGGGAAGGAAATGCATAGGAGTAATAAAATTATACATATGATTGTTAACGAGACATCACAACCACACAATTACGAGATTACACTTAAAACAGCAGGTAAAAAGACCACATATGGTTGTTCAAAAATCTACATGGTTATGTGGAGGTGTAGTTTAAACTATAAGAGGCCAGTTAGTAGTTTTTTTAAGGAGCTATAGTTTTTTTTTTTTTTTTTGAAGGTGTGGTATTTTTTTAGGTGTGAACACCCCAAAGGAAGTGTTGTTTTTAAAAGAGGGTGTTGTTTTAAGAAGGCGTTGTTTTGAGGTGTGGTTTATAACTAGGTGTAGTTTTAAGTAGTTATTTTTTATGGAAGTGTAGTTTCTTGGGGTGTGGTTTATAAGGAGGTGTAGTTTTTAAAGTGGTTGTTTTAAAGAGTATAGTTTTCTAAAGTGGTGTGATTTTTAATCGAGGTGTTGTTTTGAGGGTGTGGTTTATAAGTAAGTGTAGTTTTTTAAATAATAGTTGTTTTTCGGAGTATGGTTTTAAAGTGTAGTTTATAAATTGGGTGTAATTTTTAAGTGGTTGTTTTTAATGAAGTATGGTTTTCACGGAAGTTTAGTTTTAAGAATTAAGAGTATGATTTTTTGAGGTGTGGCTTATATAACTAGGTGGAGTTTTAAGAAGCTAAGTATAGTTTTTGAGGTGTAGTTTATCGAGTAGATGTAGTTTTAAGTAGTTGTTTTAAGAAGTCGCGGTTTTGAAGTGGTATGGTTTATAACTAGGTGTAGTTTTAAGTATAGCTATTTCTTAAGGTATGGTTTTGAGTTTTTAGGCTTTATCTTAAGCAAAGCACCACCACACGGAATATTGTTTGTGTGCTTAAATTTGGGAATACCATAACATGGTATTTGGCACATTCCTTGGAAAATACCTTCAACTTGATTAGATCAAAATTGGCTCAAACTGGCTGCGTGGCCCCAACATGGAACAATTGGAGTTTATTCTAGGCCCAATGCTTATGGTGTATTTTTCCCACGTGTGATCACGAGTCCCCATCGCGTATTTTTTCCATGAGTGGTGGCAATGGTTTGCCCAAGGTAAAAAATCTTTGCCTCTCTTTCCCAGAAGCTAAAGAAGCCATGACTTTCCAATTTTAGAATATTATTATGGCCATGCAATGAAAATCCTTCCTCAGCTAGGCATTCAAGCTGTTCATCATCTCTAAGTTTGAAACATTAAGATCCTTGGTATGAGCAAGAACCTCAATGTATGGTGTGTATTATGCACCTGTGAGTATGTATTCCAAACTTACCATTGTATTGTAGGGGAATAAAGCGAGGGGTGAACCTCAAATATCTTGTCAATTCAAATTTGCAATTTGAGCTGCACATAGGCGATTAGTAGAGTGCACAAATGTTTATCGACGAGAGTGGCATCCTTGAGTTTTGTGAAAATGAAACATACCATTAAGTAAAGGGTAAGGCATACCACAAGTCATCTCCAATGGGCCAAATGTGAGGGCTGCTTGGGAGGGTTTAAAGGGTCATCTTTTGGCATCAACACCCTCCACGTACCTGATGACATTGTGCAGAGATCGATCCAAATCTGATGAGGGATGTGGCCTCGAGAAACATAAACCTTGTGTATTGCTAGGTTATTGAGAAGGGGTTTTGCGTTATGAATTAGAGTTTTGATGGTTGCTTGGGACATGGTCAAAGTGGGTTGAAACAGAGAAGGAATAGGAATTGATGGAATGGGGTTTGGTTATCCTCATCAGTGTGGCAATTAGAAGTCAAAGGCCTTTTCGCATTAGCAGAGCACGTTTGGGATCATTTGGGATGGCCAATGAGTCAAACTTTGTTATTTTGTTGCCATGGCTCATGCATATTTAGAAAGGTGCACCCTGGTATCCGAGAGAAATGACCACGTTTTGGCCGAAGGTAAACCCTGCAATGTGGTGCATAGGGTTTATTTTGAGGCCAAAATGGAACAGAATAAGTGCCTCTTTCCTAAACATACATCTTGGTGAGAATATGAGTTTAGATCTGATGAGCATCGAATGTCCAAATAGTATGCGCAAAGGCAGCCTAATGCCACACTAGGAAGGAAGAAGGATAATCTAAGCCATTCATCGATTCTTCATGTTTTCAATTGCAGCTTCTCGACTCCCAGCTAAACTCAACCTCCATAATGTAAACCCTTCAATAACCTAGCAACACACAGGGTTTATGTTTTGGAGGCCATAGTCTAGTCAGATTCGGCCAGGATCTTGCACAATGTCATGATGTAGAGGGGAGGTGTTGATGCCAAAAGATGGACCCTTAAACCTTCCCAAGCGATTAAGCCCCCAAAGGTCCTCTCTCTCAAGGTTTCCCGGCCACGGACCGGCAATTCTCCCACTCCGGAACTATGAACTGACTCTGCCAATGGACTCAAAACGTCAACATTACACTCGGGACCAAGTTTCGTGTGCAGAAGACCACCCCTTCTCCAAGAAGCGCCAAAGTAGCTCATCTCCAACACATTCGTAGTCAATTGGCCTAAGAGGTGGCTGCGGAATACTGCCATGTAGAGGGTTCTTGTTTCTTTCGTTACCAAAAATGATTGTGTAACTTGGTCCCTAGGGTAATTTCACCATTCCGGACGACATGACGAAGTCGAATCTCCATTCCAGAGCCTTTGTACTGCCCGAACGACAAAACACTTGGGTTTCTACACAGTCAATCGCAGGACGCTTCGCGGTTTGATAAGTTCTCCCGGACGGATCTTGGATTTTTTCAAACCTGCTTGAATCCCGGACTGATTCTTGTGTATTGATTGCTTACACTGGTAGAGAAAAGTTGTTGAGAAGCAATGGTGAAAACCTTGGCCAATTCTTTCGAGTTCTAAGTCGGGACTTTACATTGGTCAATGAAAGTCAAACTGCAAACAGTGATCAGAAATAAGGATTTTGAGTTGTCAACGGAGTTTTGAGAAATTCCAAAGATGGAGTGTGCCAAAAGAAGTTGTAATATGAGGCAAGTGATCAAATTGCAATTTGGACCACAAGAAGTATTTTTTGTGCAATGATTTGCAAAAAACAGTCAAGAACAGTCTCAGATAGCATGCAAAAGTCTGCAATATGAGTTTGGACTTGTTTATTTTTGAAACTTTCAAAGCATACAAAGTACTAATGGTTGCAAATTTCAATTTTCTCGACTCATTTCATGGAGATTGCAAGAAATATCCTATGCCACATCATCATGCCACTTTTTCCATGTCATTCACCATATCCATATGTAGTTCTTCAACAACTTTTGTGCATATATTCAATGTCTATATCTTAAACTAGGAATTGTCAATTATGGTTCATTGATGTACTCGCCCCTAGGCTTCCTTTGTGGCATATGGAAGGCTAGTCAATGGATCATCATACCTACACATTGTGATATTTTTGGCATTCAATTTTGGAAATTTATGTCAGTGTAATTCTAACGATTTAGATGAAGTTATAAAGGAGGAATCCACATCATCATATTTCATGTCAACTTTTGCAAAGTTCCCTGTTGCCCCCAAAGGCCAACATACTAACTATCTGGTTTATGCTTGAAGACTAGGTCAAAGTTTGGAAGACCTTGGTAGGCAACATTGGTATGAAGGTCAAAGAAAATTCATCCTCAAGGTCAACTTCAAGCACTCAAGGTAAAACTTTATGAGAGTTACTATCTGTGGGCAAACATTTGGTCAAGACATGTTCTAGAAGACTTTGGGTTAAGAAGATTGAAAGATGCTCCTTTAAAGTTTGGAAGTTGGAGTTTGGAAGACCCCATGGTACGTGGTTTTAAGCCTTAGCCCTTTTCTCCATTTCCATATCCACATTTGCTTTTTATTCTAATATGCTCACCTTTACTATATATCCACCCTTGCACCCTCTTAGCCTAGCCTTTTTTCTCGTTCCCATATCCATCCTTGCCCTTGGAACACCTTATTCACCCCTTGTGTATTTTTGACTAGTCATTTCCTTGTTTTTTCCATATGAACCTTTGGGAGTATTCACCCCCATCACTTTTGCCTTTGTGATACCATTATTATTTTGGAATTTACCATCCTTGCCATTTTGCCACTATGATGTTACCCCTCTCATATCATACTTCCATTATTTCCTACCTTGCCATATTATTTTAGCACCAAAAGACTTATTTTCATTTTGCCATACTTCCATGCCCAAAGTCTTTTATGGTTGAGCATTGAGACTTGGTTCAAAAAGAAGCTCTTATAATTAAGTGTAGACCCACACCCCATGGTCAAAAAACTTGAAGAGAATGATTCCATAAAGTTGGCCTAGCTTCCACTTATTCCTTATGACTAAAACCATTGAACATTTTAAAGTCCAATAGTGGTTGGCACATTTTTTTGGCCTTTAGACCATGATTAAGAGTTTAAAAAACCTTTTTATATGAGAAATATGGTATCTATATGCAAAGATTTGTGCCATGCCGTATGGAATAATGCAGGCGGCAGAGATGCAGACTCTATTTAAGTTCATCGTTTTCTTAAGCATTTCATCCATTTGCATTCAAACGACATGGAGATGGTCTGCGAATGTGAGGTGTGTGTGTCTCTACAGAGAAATTTCCAAGCTCAAGCCGTCTTGTTGCCTTAGGTTTCCACAGGTTGTGGTTGAAACCTACTTCGTTGGAGCAGAGTGGCAATGCAGGAGTAGAATAGTGGCAGATAAGGTGACATGGCAATGACATCATGGCCCTAGAAATAACGAGGTGGCATCAAAAGAGCAAGCAAACTTCTTTCTTTGCAAAAAATATGGGAGATGACATGGCATGAGTATGATGAGGTGGCAAATATGAGTGGTGAGGTGGCAAAAGATGAAGGGATGAAAAAAATGCAGAATTTGGCTAGACATTATGACTAAGCATTTTATGCACTTTAAATAGAAAATGACTAGGCCAATTAAAACAAGGTGCTGTGCACAGAGGGTTGCCCTCCGATGGCCTGATGTTGTGTTTGCTTAGTTTTTATTTTGTTGTTTTTATCTTCTAAAGCACCAACAACAATTCCAAGGCCTAGATATGGCACCTTTAGGAAGCATAGCCATATATGAGTATTGATGTATGGGGTTCAGTGCGGTTTCTATGTTTTAAGTTTGGACTGGTGGATGGCCAAGACCAAAAGTGCCAATCTAGAATTTCATTGATATGGGGTAGATAACGCCCTGGCCCTCGGGCATTAATGGGAATAAAATTCTCGGGCAATATGGCCATGGCCAAAATGGCTCTCAAGTCATGTTAACGCCTCTAGGCGTTTTGACTATTTTAGGCATAAAACCCAAGGAGTGTGTGTTAAGGTGTAAGATTGGTATCAATATGATGTGAGAGTGCTTGAGTCATAACTTAATGTCTAGATATGTTGTTGGATTCCTATAGCTTAAGTTTGAGATGTAATCACTTGCATAGTTAGAGGGAATGATGCAATAACCTTGCAAATTAAATTTCTAAGCATGTTGAAATAGAACATGGCCACCTTACTTAGTGACTATATATGGAGTTGTTTACCATGATATGTTAAAGGTTGTGCATGGGGAGTTAGTCAATGGGTTCGTATATAATGTTCATAATCAATCTTACAAGCTTAAATGAACATAGAGTACGTATGAGAACTATAGTACAACATGGATGTTCACCAAACTAGGATCATAACATCTTCTTTTCGAGAAGGGAAGTGAAAAAAGAATCATGACACTATAGACACCAAAGTCATGAATCCAACAACCTCTAATAGCGCCTCTAACCTTGACAAGACATGTAGGTCCTCTCATGTGTACATTGCTTAGAAAAAGGGCATATAAGGTTGTTGACATAAAGCTTAGATTACTAAAGTTTTGTTTTGATTCTTGTAACAATCACATTCCACATGAAAGAGCCATTTGATTCTTAGGAAAAAAAAAAATGGTGGTATTATTGCTTATATAGAAAACAAGCAAAAGCTACCATGTGTACATGCAGTCTCGGCATATCTATGATACATGACCAAAATGTCGACAAAAAGCAGATTCCTTAGTATGATTCTTAGCATGCTACGTGTTCCTTTCTATTGACAAGAAGACGACATCTTAGAAAAGGTATAACCATTTTCCTGTTAATATAAAAGGTATAGAACCTGAATGTATTTTGGGTGCACTTCCTCCATGCTTACACACAACGGAAAAGATCCAAAGTAAAATACAAGAAAGCCAGATTCTTTGATTTTGTGCTGGACTTCGTATCTCGTTAGCTATCTCTACATACAATATATAACTCGCCAAGCAAAGGAGTTGTCAAGGTTGTCGAATCGCTTGATATTCACAGTGAAATATGACATTATACTCATTGAACATTTTATTGTTCATCTTATACTGCCTGAATTGATGTCTGTTCTAATAAAGCATTCCACATACTTTTTTGTACATATGGCTTTTTTAATCATTATTTGTACTTTCTTGACTTGTATGCTTGCAGCAGATTTGTAAATACTTGATTTGTACTTTGCAGCAGATTGTTTGTTTGGAGCTTGCATACTACTAAAATCTCAAAATGACTAGAATGTTGATCGGAATTCAAACCATAAATAAGAAGCTCTGCTTTTGCACCAAGCTAGATCACGTCTTGCAACTCACAGACCCACCCTTAGAATTTGCTGAACCCTAGTTGCCCATTATAGGAAATAATTTAAATAGAAACATGAAGATTTTTGAGGCAAATGCGAGAAACGACAAAGAAGATAAAAAAAGGTAACCTGAATGAGAAATGGGTTCGTCATAGGGCACAACGTTAAGACGAACATCCTTATCAAACTCAGGCCTGGAAGCATTGCCTGCAATACATTCTGTACTTCCGAACACATCAGAAATAGAAGATCTGGCGGAGCTCCACACAAACATATCTAGCTCCTTTAGATCGTCTCCCTTTTTCATCCGCCAATTTTTTCAAACGTGCAGCATTTAAATTTGCAAAGCCATGTGACATGCTCTAAGATCGGCAATGGACGCGAATTTGGGCCAAGCAGATTTGCCCACATCCTTAGAATTCTTTTCTATAAAATTTGACGTTGGCCTCGTCCGGGATAAACACAAGGGATGATCATTGGCCTCCGTCTGGGCGAACAAGCAAAGCCCGAGACACTCAAGCCGATCAATAACCTTGCAAAAAATAAGGCTTAGTTCACAGAACCAAGCAAAGAACAGGGTTCTTGCTCGAGCTCTGGCATGCAGCTCGAGCTCTGAGGGATTAATGGAGATCTGGAATGCAATTCTTGCAATAGAGGAGAGGGCCGGCATCCTATTCTAGCTATCGGTTACACGGTAAGAAGAGCCTCGCCCACTAACGAGGGTGACCGCCAGTTTAAGGGCCCTAGAAGGTTTTGAGCAGTTTTCAGAATATATCAGGCATATACCAGCATATCCTTAGGATATGCTAAAAACCCACCTCAACGAGGGTTTGCCCCCTTAGGGGCAACCCAAAAAGGGGGGGATTAAAAGATAAGTAGGTTATAGTGGCAAGCAAGGTGACTAGAAATGAATGTCACCATCTGGAGTTCCACATCATTATATTCCATGTCAACTTTTGCAGCTTTAGATTTTTTCGTGTAAAGCAATAATTACAATTTGATAAACCTTTATGAGTGTATGCATATCCAGTTATGTCATGGCAGCCTATTTGTAGTGCCATAACAAACCTGTGTTCTAGCATTGCTAGGTGGCAATTGCTAAAGCATGTTATTTGCAAAGATGTCACATTGTAGGTAAGAGTGTTAACTTATATGCATTGTCTAAGTGCTATTAGTATGGTTGTCATATTGCAAAAACTAGGGCAAATGCATTTATGCGTTACAAAAATATCACTATTGTTGACTATGGTAAATAAAATAACGTGTGTTGAAGGGCCAGTCAATTTTGAAAACTAAAGGTCAAAACCATAATGTGGCCGAAATCACAAACAGTATCTTTATAACCTAAGATTTCTGAAGGCTATTTTGGTATTTGTATCAGAATAGTATAATTTGACCGTGGGGTGTAAATTTGATAGTGGTACCCCAAAATGCGCGAAAGCACCAAGCACCTAAAGCACCTAAATTGATCAAAGGAATTGCAATTCTAATTTGTTATTTGCAATAGAAATGAACTAGTTTATTCGCATTGAAGAATGATAGCAATAATCGATACAAATTCCCGCCATCCAAGAAATCTAGCCATCCAATTAGAATCAACTAAGAAATCAATCTGTTACCAAAGAATCAATCCATGTCATCGATCCCTTTCTCCTCGGAAGAGGATTGCTATTTCTGGAATAACAACCTCAAAATTCGTTACTCTAAATTTTGATCAAGGAATAAGCACCTAAAGCATTTAAAGCAAGTGTCCGGACAGTGCTTTTGGAGTACCACTATCAAATTTACACCCACGTGGCACCACGGATTCCAAATATGAGGCATCTAGGGTTTTGGGCGTTTTTCTATTATCGGCATGGTATTCTTGTAGTCGGCGTGACAGCGGGCATTGGAAAGGCGGCGAGTCTGCCGGGACATCGTAGCCAGTGCATGTTGACCATAGTGATATCTTCAGTTATAGCTTTCGGTGTTCTGCTATATATTTTCGATTTTGGGAAGCTTGTGGTGTTGGCATACCATAGCAGGATCGACAACCACAGGGCTCTATCTGCTTCTGAGGTTTCTTTTGTTTCTTGTTTAGGGTATGTTCTTTGTTTGATCTATTGCCGGTGTTGCTCGGGTCTTTTGGTGAAACACGAAACACGAAGGTTTAATCCCCCTTTTTTGAAGTCAAGGTTCAATGCCTCTGAGCTGTGAATAGAGGCAAGAAATAGAAGTGGTGTTATCGGTTTTTCTCCTTTTTTTTGTGCATATATTGTATCTTCTGGTAAAACACAAATGTTCAATTCCTCTAAGATGTGAATAGAAGCAAGAAATAGAGGCAGTGAAGGTTTGATGCGAATACAGGCAAGAAATGGTTGTCGTTGACAATTAACATTGAAATGGTTTTTTAGATGCGTCCTTCCAAATCGGGTCAAGATGCAGGGGACGGCCCAGAAAGCCCCATATGGGATATTCCCCACGAAATTCCATAATGCAATGGTTAAATACACCCCAAACAAATGTCCCTCAATTTAAATATCTATTCTAAACAAATGTTCCCTCAATTTAAATATTCACTTGTGAGAAGGTATCATATTGAATTATTGAATGGCTGAGATGAACAGAGATGAGCGGCCGAGATGTCGATCTCCGCCTTGCCATCCTATTGATCCTATTGGTGGCCAGTTTCTATTTGTTTCTCCGCCTTCTTCCCCCGGCCTTTGCCCAAATCTTGGATCGGATCGAGTGATTGTTTAGGCATTTTTTTAAGTCTTTAGATCAGATTGAGCTGCTCAAATCGAGTGCTTGTTTAGGCCTTACGGTTAGATTCGAGCTCTGGTAGAATGGGCGCTAGGAGAAAAGTCTGGAGCTTTAGGCGTCTGAAGGCTCTGATCAAATCCGTCCTCTTTTGTCCACTCCTTTTTTACCGGCTCTTCCTCTGCTATCATCGATTAGCTTTTCTGTTAATGCTTCAAAGGCCGGAATCTGTTTTAAAACAGGGGAAGAAGGTTTCGTTGTGGTGAAATAGGTCGTGACTCCTGTCATCATCTAAGTAATTCTCTACTTACACGCCGGAACTTCGGCGTTGCTTAAATTCGAGCATCTCGGGTCTTCTCCGATTCAAAATTTCCCCGGTTGTGAATACGCTCTATTTTACGGGTATGTTATGCATTGTTTTCAACCGGCGTTGTCTTTTTGGTCATCAATTCACCTTGTTCTTCCAGGATTAATACTGTTGTCACGCACAAATTCATCTCATTCTGTTCTTGGGTCCATTCTAGTCGGTCGAGGGATTTAAGTTTCCTTTGCAGGATTTAGCTTGCACCCCTCTGTTAAATTGGTGAAGGATTTGGCTTTATGCTCCCTTAGAGTCCCTTGCACGCTCTGCCAAAATTGATTTCGGCTTTTTGTTTTTTCTGATTGTTCTTTTTATCCTTCCTCGGGCTCACCGCTTTCAATGGCCGCCAATGTCGACTTTGTATGAAGGTAGGAGGTCATCTTCCAAACCCTTTTTTTTTTCTTAAAAAGACTCTTTCAAACTAATTTGTGGTGGACTGCAGACTGTGATCACCGGAGGCTCTACCTTAAAAGCGGATACTCTGCTTGATGTTTTCATAGTTCTTGGCAATTGTTTAGAATGATTGTATTTCTAAATTTGTTTCACAGATTAATGGCAGCAAGTAAGTTTTGCTGAAAATATCTTTGTTGAAAATATCTTTGTTCTGATTGTGAATTGTAACTGCAATCTTGAAAAATAAAGGTATATATTTTCCAATGGTTTCTAGATCTTAAATTGAAAACCTTGTCTTTGTTTTAGAAAAACAAACAAAAATAACACTTGCATATTTTTCAATTCAAAACCATGTTTTTTTTTTCACAAAAACAATATACAACCACATGTTGATTTTATATAAACCTATATATCGAAATTCTTCTTCATGAGAAAAAGAATACTTGAAAACAACAGGTATTTTTTAAAAACCACATATCATTAATCTAAGAAAACAACACTTAGAAACAACGTAGGTAAAAAAAACATATCATTTTTTTAAAAAAGCACCTGTCATTTTGTTAAGAAAACAACACTTAGAAACAACAGAGTTAGAAAAAACCACATTCTTCTTAAAAAACACATATCATTTTATTTAAGAAGACAACACTTAGAAACAACAGAGTTTACAAAAAACCACATTCTTTCTAGAAAACACATATCACTTTTTTAAGAAAACAACATTTACAAACAACATAGTTAAAAGAAAAAACAAAGAAACTACGTGTAGTTTCTAGCAAAATCGGACAAAATTCTATACGTAGTTTTTTAGTGTTTTTTCCATACAAAACAATAGTTAAAAACTACATGTGGACCTTTTAGGTTTTATTAAGAACCACATGTCTATTTTAGAAAAAGCAACACTTGAAAACCACATCTACTTCTAAAAAACAACATGTAGATACACGTGTAATTCCTACGTGTAGATAATTTCGACAAAACTCTACGTGTAGACTTTTAACCAAAAAAACTACACGTATAAAAGTTTGACTAAAAACTACACGTTGTTTCTAGCAAATCCGGACAAAAAACAACACGTAGTTTTTTGGTGTTGTTTTTTAGCAAAAAAGACACTGAAAAACAACATGTGGACCCAGTTTCGGGGTGGTAGTGCATCCAACATATTGAAACCACTTGGTGAGATTGATCACCTCGCTAAGAAGGAATCAGTACTAGGATAATTGTTGACCATGTATAAATCTAGTACCTCCAAAGAATAATCCAACCGAAAGAAAAGAAGTAATCTAACAAGTCCGGCCAACTTGTTACGATGGCATCAATTCGATTGGTAGGAATATTCCAAGAGTTTAAATAACTAAGAAAGCGGTGCCGAATGGCACCCGAAGCGAAAGTTGGCCATCAACCTGGGTTCATGCAAGCGAACCCCGAGAAGTCGCCTGCCAACCCTCAACCTGCCGAAGTCGCAGAGGCGGGCTATGGGTGGCCATTTGGCGTGTGGGGTTCGCCAAAGCCGAACCCCCACCGGGTTACCTCTGCGGGCGTCGGTGAGGCGTCGTTGGTGCACAGCCCACCCTCACCGCAGCCCGCCTTCAGGCGTAATCCCGGTGGCGTGCATGATGGCGTCGAGGGAGTCGTCGTGGGTGCCCGCCACCCGCCTGGTTCGCCGGTGAATCCTGGGTGGCAGGCTCTGACGAGAACCCATTTATGGCCGGGTACCTCGGCAGAGTGCACTGGCCACCCTCTAGGGTTCGCCTTCAGCGCATCCAGGTGGCGAGCTGCATATCAGCCCCGGTATGGTCAGCAAGTCGGTGGCGAGTCGGCACTGGCACCCCTCGTTCGCCCGGGGGCCCCATCGTAATCCAGGGCCGTGCATCGACCGTTTGGTGGAGGAAATCCAACTTCTTCGGTCTTTGCTGAATCAACTTTAAGTCTTTGCCAATTCCTAAAAGGAATCTATGAATTTTGAGTGTAGCCTCTCGATATATATTCATACCTTCGTGAGGCTTTGAGTTTGTATGTGTAGCCGGTGGCGCTCTCGGCGGATTCTGTTCGGCCCGATCTTGAAGCCAATCTCAGCGGCAGCGTCTATCCGCTCAAGTGAGTTTCTATCGCTTGGTGGGCAATTTTTCTTGTTACGGTCCATATTTTGTTAAAATGTTTTTATTCTAAAAATGGCGGAAATTGCTTGATATTGTCATTTTACAATGGAAAGAACATTTGCCATTCTTCTTGCCCATCTTGTTACAATGGTCCTTGATTGAAGACCGTTTCATACGTTATTGTCCCTTCTAGTAATGCTCCTCCTCCTCCTCTTCCTCGGGGACATCTCCGGCCAATCCCCCTCGCTTTCCTCCTCCTCCTCCTCCTCCTCTTCCCCCCTACTCCTCCCGCTCCTTTCGGGCGTTGCAACGATGAGTGAAAGGAGCTTGATTGCTTTAGCGTCGGCGTTCCTGCGAGAAACGGCTGGTAGAAAATGGCTCCAGGCCAAATAAGGATGAAACAATGTTGGATGTGGGATAATGATGCAAGTCGTTGCATCAATTGTCAAGTCCTCGAGAATGGACAAAACAATGTATAATATTTTTATGAATGGGAAACAAGTAGTATAATGTGTTGCTTTATAATTCATATTTGTGTTTTTTGTGAAGACCCCAATGTATCTATAGCTTTGTACTCGGGCTTGTGTTCATGTTATTTGTACCTCGAGATATCTATCGAGATCATTCGGTGCTAGAGCAGGCGTTGATTGCTATAGCGAGGAGAATGGCATTTGAGGTAGTCAATGACTCGGTCGGTGAGATGTCGGATGAAATGATAGTGAGTATGACCTTTCGACAACGAGGATGACACAATGTTGGAGGAGGACACGGGGATAATGTAGATGCCAGGTGGAACCCTTTGGTCAGGTTGCTCGAAGTTACTCCGACCAAAAATTCCCAAGAACTGCTTGTACATGAAGTGGCGGTGTCTACCGGACCCAGTTCAATGGTTCGTGTTGCCCCGGTGGTTATGCCCTCAACGCAGTGCCGTGTATGGGTTGATGAGGCTGTGCCTCTGAAGGAACACTATGTTCCCCACCGGGCCGAAATAAGTCGCCGGGATCCTCTTGCCCCGGTCTCGGCAGAGCGGGGAGGCCACCCATCGAGCACCATGTCGTTGACAAACCCGATGGGCTGCATATTGTGAGGAGTTTGCGATGACGATGACTCCAACGGCTGGTTGTACCGTGGCGTAGCAACCATGGGGCCTCATAAGTTAGTCCCTTTACGTGGAGTTTTGGAGCGGTTGGTTGCCATGGGCCCCACTTGAATGAAGCACCATCGGTCCCCCTCGCCACGTTTGAAAAGATTTCCGGAGGAATGGGGAAATTGGTGCGGCGCCATGGCATCCACGAGAATACATAGCGCATGCATGGAAGTGTGCTGCGATGCAAAAGTGGTCGCACCATGAAGGGCGACTTAACTTCTGGCGGAGGACTCGTGGACCTCCTCGAGCAAAAGGGTGATTGAGCTTCAAACCACTCATCGCGGTCGTTTGGTCCATGGACATCAACGTGTCCCGGGCCCGGCGGCAGGAGATTGTGGATGACTATGCTCGCCGCGATGGGGCAACCACGCCAGGAGAGGGACCCGGGGGATAGGCAAATCAGGCGGTCCGCGAGAGGTTGCTTGTTTCGCTTGGCGGGGCGGTGAAAGATAATGAAATGGTGCTTGCGGATATCGTTAGCACGAACACAGCAGCCATGATCCTTTCACTGTCACGGAAGATTGGTCCATGCAGGTGCATCACGAACTCCTGCGGTATGCACTAGAGCTTAGAAGTATTGGAATGACCCGTGCTGCGTGGGACATCGCAAAAAACGCGGGGACCACAAATACGTCTGACGGTGAGAAGGTTAGAGAGAGTCACATACAGCTTCCGCGATGGCGGGGAGGATGTGTGAGCGAATTGGCCCTACTGCGAAGGAGAATACTCGGTAAGCTCGCGATAAATCTTTTACTATGGAACGGTGGCGTTGTTGTAGATTTATGAGAATGCTTAGTTATTGCTGCGAATAGTAATGAATTTGGAAGTAAATATTTTATCATTTTATGCATAATCGTGGCGGGGAGTTTGGAGTGCGGTTGGGAAAGCCTGGCGAGGCGGGATTGGCGATTGGAAAGCCTCAGGGAAGGTGATTTTTCACCAGACCTTGGAATCCCATCTTTGCCGAGCCCGTTGGACCGACCATGGATCCTAGTCATCAAGATGGCCGAGGATGTTGGAAATTTCTTTGTGAGATGGGAGGCTGGCGGTGGTTGGGCCATGGATTCAACCTTATACGTACAAATCTGTGGAAGTTTCCCAATGCAGGAGGGCGGTTGTGCCGATTTGCTTGGGGGGTGTGGGGTACCCAGTGTTTACATGCTATGCGGCGTGGGGGGCCGACGAGGGGCACCAGCGACATGCCCGAAGATGGCCTTCACGCGCCTTGTCTTGGCGAATGGGCACAATCGGACCGAGGTCAATCACCATTGACATGGGCGGTTTGTGAGGGCGGGCTATCAGGGGTTGTGTGGGAAGAGCGAACATTGTTTGGGAAGATGGCGGCGGGTATCTTGACCCGTGCATTGATTGTATCAACACATTGGTAACAATAGCCACCGGTTTTGCAAAAGGTTGCGGGCAATGTTCTTGCATGTTGGTTCCATGCGGCGTCTTGTGCAAAAATATCTGTTCCGCCTGGCGGGGAGATGCTAAGGAAAGGCGTTGGCCTTGCGGTTTGTCGAAGTTGATGACGAGCCAAATGCCAGCGCCTACAATGCCGGTGGCACAATTTCAGCTTCTCTATGGACAAAACCACATCATCAAAGGGTACTTGAATCTGGATTTGGTTGAATGGGGCGGCGTGGGATGGTAAATGGCGAGAACACTGGCGGTACATTCAACCATGCCAAGCGTCGACACAACAAACTACGTGGAGTCCTGCTGGAAAGTTTTGAAGACTCAAACCTTGCGGTGCAAAGTCAATATAAGGATGTACACACTAGTGTCTCATCTCATTGGTTTCAGGGCGGGACGATGCGGTACTCGGGTTTTGAAGAAAGATGGAGGCACAATAATCTAACTTTCGGTGGCGTAAAGAAAGATGGAGTTTCAAGTAGCAGCTCATACAAAGGGTGTGGTGCTCACTCCTCGTGTGTTGGCAGCGTAACCTCTCTTTTTCCGGTTGGAAGAGTTTGGGCGCTATAGCATATGAGGATGCGATATTCGCGGCGCCCATGCCCTCATCGCTGTGTGCAAACATCTCATAGCGGAGAACTATTTCCTTGCGGCCACCCGCATTGTACAATGAGCTATTTCCCAACCGACAATTCATTTCGCCCATGCCTCGCGACGCCGCGCACCAATGAGCGGCGTCGATGTCCTCATGCGCTGCTACAACAATGGGATCGTTGCTCATGGCGAGCGTCGGTAGTGCAAGCCACTATGCAAGATGCTCATGCTCTTGACCCGGGGAGATGTGCGTGAAATTATATCCAAGGTTGCGGCGAATCGATTCTATAGAGGCGCCCGGCCCAGCCCCGGTTCCGCGTCTTTCATGGCGATTCACGATAAGGCAAAAGAACATGCCAGCCCAGTGGAGTCCGAGATAGGCGTGCAAAGGCGACCATGGCGAGGGACCAACCACCGACCTCGGCGCCGCGAATGAGAGGCCACCTGACAAAAGTGATATGCCATCACTCATAGCATTGTCACATAAATAATGTCGCATATAATGTTACATACATGATTACATGATTACGGAGAAAGCTTCTAGCTAGATAGATCCCCAAGCGGCACTAACAAAGGAGTCTCGAAATTTGGTACCGGTCACCTACAATAAAGCGGCCCAATTACTACGGGCCACTCCTCCTAACGGTCGCCGTCGCCCGGAGTGTACCAACCCGACTTATCGGTATAACGATGTCAGGCGGGTTTGCCTGCGTCCGCGCGAGGTGGCGCATGATGAAACCAATGTGCATGCCACGAGGGTATTGTTGTCGACTGCGGCGGGCACAATGCAGGCCGCTTTGTTTGCGTGACACCCCATCGGATGTAACCGTTGGTTTTATTAAATTTCGAAGACCAGCGGTCGCTACCGTACAAAAGAGAGTCTGGTCGGATCACTAGTGGCGGGCCGCGATTGGGAAAAGCGGGGGACTAGAAACACTCCGCAATGGCGGTGGGATTGATCGTACTCACGAAACCCGGTACGTGAAGGCATGTTGTGAGTACCACCAGCCCGCGTGATGCGTCATCTCAGGGCCTAAGGCGAGTCGCGCCGCGTCGGCGGATCGTATAGAAACAACAAGCATCAATGACCATCGCCACACGCATAAAGATGTATGACTTCGCTTCCCTTAAGTCAGGAGGATTGCCTGGGGAATTGAAAGTAAAGCAAAGAAAGTACTTACCTGCAATGACGATGGGCGGAGAGTACCGGGCGTAGTGCACCGCGGTCGGGATGCTTATCGGAAGAAGGTGGGAGACGCGCACTCACCGGGGAGGGGCGTTTCACGACACCGAATGAACATAGTCGTGATGATAACGGGGGTCTATCATCAACGACTCCACGGCCTTCGGCCTCTCAAGCATCTGCCGCTTAACCGCTACATATAAGCACCGCCAAATATCATTTTTGTCGATCCATACAAACTAAACATAAACCCGAGCCGCATTACCTCATCAACGCTCCGAATGTGCCCCTCCTCCCACTTGTCCATCGGATGCGCCTCGAGGAGATGGGATGTTAGGCATGCGCCGCATCTTTGGCGGCGCCCTCTTGCAATATCCAAGTCGCCCGCACCATCGGCGCTACGCCCAACCATGGCAAGGTGTTCCGATTGATCGCGCTGGCGGAAGTAAAAAGTCGCGTGAACACCTAACCTCTTCCGGAAAAGAATTTGAAGATGTAACCTAGCGGGATGCGTAAGTGCTCACGGGAGGCTGTTGCCCGGCAGATCTGTGGTGAGACCATCCTCGAATGGGTACACACACCCGGGGGTAGCTCGGATGGTGTGCTGTCCGAACTCTCAGTGGTACATGAAAAAACCGGCGTGCTCGGTCTCTTATCCATACCTCTGCTCCCTCGACATTGCGTCGGCCGAGGAAATGGGAAGTCAATGTGTGTGCCATGCGTGCACGCCGCGCCAGCGGAGTCCTCATGATATCATCGAGGGACTTTGGCGACCCGGCGGGTCAGCCACAATCACCTTGTGATGCGCCCTATGGAAGGAGGGGTGGCCATATGCGGAATCGACCCGGCGGGGGCGTGTCTCATGTTGGGGGCTGGATCGGCGTGGTCCCCTACCTCATTTGGAACTCTTTCCATGCATGCAAGCCACTCACCTCAGGGCAATGGAGGATCCGGTTGGAGTGGATGATTTTCGGTGGCAAAGATATTTCGGCCCTCGTAACTTTTTGAGAGACTCCCGTGGTATCACGTGGGCTCAGCTAGCAACTCCTCCTACGTGGGAAAATATTGCCGATCCTGCATTGCAATGGCCCGGTCATTGAGCATAGCATGTGCGGTCGGTCTTCTGCCCGAGCGCCACGTGCCACTAGCTCTTACTCTAATCGACCTTCATGATAGGGCTGCATCCTCCACGGCGCTCCGCTTTGGCGTGTCTTTGGCCTCATAAAACATGGCGTCCGGCCCCTCGGGGAAGGCATCTAGGGCACCTCGAGGGGTAGGACATCTTTGTGGCGCGCATCGTTGTTGCTCCTTGTCTCTCGCCTCTATGTCTACGCCCGCGGCCTCCATCATCACGTGCGGCTTTGCGGGGGATCTTTCTCGGCGTTTTGCAGCCCTCTCCGCTCGGACACCACTCTCTCACGCAGTCAGCGGGGGTTGCACCCTTGGCCGGAATGTAAATGCGTGGGCCACCATTGATGCGCATGGTGGCTCGATGAAACCCCAAGCTCCATCGGGTCAATCCAGGAATCGAGGAGTCGGCGGCGACTTCTATCCACAAAGTGTGTACACCAGTCTTTGTGCAAATCCACCGTGGAGCAGCGGTGTGGGCCCGGCCGCTCTCAGCCGAGGCGTGACCACTGCGCACGGGCACCAAATGCCATGGTATTCCCTGTCACAAAACAAATACGGTTAACAAGCACACAAAACATACCTAGCGGGATAAAGGCGATTGCGGTTGGGTACCATTCAACAATGCCCGATCGTCGTCCGGGGACATCAGCCGCTCTGGAGGCCAAATGGCAAAGGGGCGCTCATCCATGCCGGCATTTGGGGGCGCCTCACCGGCTGAGACATGGTCTTTGGCGGATAAATGTAGATTGCTCTGAAATAGATATCAAATTCGGGTGATTATGAGTCAGGACGAAGAGAAGCTTTAAGAAAAAAGGAGAAGCTTCAACAAATAAAAAGAAGCTTCAACAAATAAAAATAAGTTCGAGCGTTGACAAATAAAAATAAGCTTCAACAAATATAAATAAGCGCCCACTTAAGGAAACAAACTTTATTATGATGGGCAACTCTCACCAAGCTAGAATAGCAATAGGGATGGCAATAGGGAACCTAGATGCACTTGTACGAGCACACTTATAATTTTGTCAATGGAGCTCAAAACAAGACTCAAAAAATCGCTCAATGCAACTCAAAATCGTTCCAAACAAAGAAAAAAGGAAGGCGGAAATACTTGTTTTAACGGGCTAAGGAGCCACGTTCTCCAATCCGATCAACAAAGGAGCCAACAAAGTGGCCCGTTCAATCGATCAACTTTGGAGTTGCTTACGGAGCTTCTTCTTGCCCGGGGCTTCGTTCTCTGACTTTGCCAAAGGGGCGTCCAGAGCGGCGCAAAAAATTCTCTAGAAAAATTTTGCTTCCATTGTTATAATCCTGCGGGGCCGCGATTCCATGGGCCCGATGCTCACTCCACGAAACCGGGGTGACGGCCGGCAACTGACGTCCGCCCCTGCCACCCCAGCCCGTGACGGCAGAGATTCCAGGGGTTCGGGTTAAGCGAACCCGGGTAGCATCTCCCCACCCACTGGCGCCCGTACCCTGCGGCCCCGGCGCCGTCTTGCCAGCGGGGGTTCGCCCGGCCGAACTCCCAGGCCGGTGATCCGCCAGAACCGGGCCCGTGGCCGCCAAGCCCTCTCCGTACTGCCAAAGCAACTAACCCGGGTAGCGGGTTCGCCCAGCGAACCGGTAGGGAGACACGCCGATCCGCCAAGGCCCGACGCGCCCGCCCATCGCGGACCCTCGCGAACCAAGTGGGTTCGCCCAAGGATTTTTAGGGTTCGCCCGGCGAACCCACTTGTTGCGAACTTGGACCGGGAGCCAATAAAGTGGGCTTAAGAAAGGGGAATCTCTAGAATACAAAGAATAGTACATGTAAGGTACATCTAAAATAAAATTATAGTAATCAAATAGTCTTTTGAGACAAAAAGGAATTGTCATGATGACAAAACCTTGTAGAAGGAATCGTTCTAACTAAGTAGGTAACCGTAACTATATTGAAATAAATGATAACATAATATGCGAGACATCTTAAATGGTTATATATATGTTAGCTAAGGCTAGTAAATTAATGCGCTAAGTAAGAAGCGTATAACCTCTTAAGGGGAGAGAATAGATATGGCGTTGTGTACAACGTCATTGAAGGTGCGAGGACCATTTTCTTTTCGAGGAAGAAAGTGGGGGATCAATCTTATGATTGAGCGTACTTCCATCGACTTTGACCCACCAGAATAGAGTTCACTCCGGCAATGGCCGGCGAATAGAGCGTAAGATAGATAGATACCTTAGTGCTCAGGAGGCCTTCAACGTGCGAGACCGACGTAGTAGCTAACTACACCAATGAAGTGGAGCAAAACTATGGGACCAATGCAACGACCAAGTCATCTCCAAATTACTCCACGCCGGCTCAATGGGTGGATGCGTTCTAGCCTTAGGTAAGGTGTGTGCATGTATTATAAGCTTTAATGTGTCTTATTGATAAGTTAAATATAGATCCTAATAACTGCATAGAAATTGTTGTACGTATATGTATCATAGGGAAATAAGTTAAATAACAATGGTAATGTGAGGTAGCATATTAATTAATCCTTCGCAAGGATGCAATTCCTTCCAAGGATAGCTATATGACCTCGGGTCCTTATAAATATAAATAGAAAATAGAATTCAGATATACTTAAGTGCATCTTAGGGATATACTTCCAAGGGTAATGCAGAACCCAAGGAAGAGAATAAGAAGCATACCTAATTCTCGTGTATGATAATTAAAACCTTGTCTATGATACAATAGGTCTAAATCAGGGTTATTGTTTAAATAATCACGATCTAAAAGTCCTTAAATATTGCAAAGCTTAGAGTAAATATAATTGTACTATCGGAAGTAATGTATCCGATACTATGATAATGTTAATTCATAAATATTACCTTAGGGTAATTGTGTTAATCACATGCATTAAAGGAGCCAGCAAAAATCGGCTCAGGCATGTTGATTTGTGTTTAGATTAGTTTCATGTATAGTTAAGATTAATCACGCATGCAACCTATGCCGGTATGGGTTGCATGCGTATTCCCCTAATGATGGGACCACTACGTTGATCTCTGGGGCGTGGTGTAATGTCAATGTAGGCATGACCGCGGTTCGCTTGGATGAGTGGAAGGTAGAACAAAAGTCTACTTCCGCCCCACGGTGAGGCGACCTCGAAGATAAGAGGCCATTCGAGGAATGCATTGATAGGAAAGGCACCTTTAGCCCCATATATGCTTTGATAGGATGAATCGGCCTTCATGCCCCATACTACGGGGAAGGACCTATCCTCCCGCATTTGGGCAACTAAGGGTGTAGGCATGAGCGGCATATAGGCATTATAAGTATTTGTCTCCTCCGACCCGCGATGGAAGAAGCATCCTCTTCCTCTGTAGGGAGATTAGCTATGCATTCATGTAGATAGGTGGGGTGGTCACCATATAACCAAAATTTTATTAATAATTAAAATGGTACTAACGTAGTGTCGACCTGCTGGCCAATAGAGCGCTCCGGAGGGCAAGGAGGTCGAGCTACGAAGACTTGCAACACAAATTTTGTTATAATGTGTTGCAAGGGATGAAGAGTATCTTAGAAAGTGTAAATTTTGTATGAAATTGATAAACTTTGATAAACTTAAATGTTGTATTAAGTAAGGTTAATAATGTTACGAACCAAAATTTTAGTACCAAAAATTTCGATTGTATTCACATCAAACCATCAGAGTACACAGAACAAGTACTGCCTCCCACGAGGCTAGATACATGAAAGCCACATATACAGATAACAAGATGACACAAAGATAACTATAAACACCGCATGCCCCGCTTGACTATCAAAGCGACACGCACAAGCTTACACGCGATGTTAATAACATGCATAAGAGTTATCCAATAGTGTCAACATGAAGCAACGACTGACGGACTGCAAGAACACACATATGGAATCCACCACACGCACCATAGCATCTGCCAAGCAGACACACCCCGCCATATCTAGGCGATGCGTCGTCTAGAACCCATTTGGTGGATCGGTGTAAGGGAGCTTCGCAAGCATCATAAGAACACGGGCGGTTTAGGTTTGTTGGTTCCACCCATCACCGTCCCATACCAGTGATGAGCTTCGCCTCACCAACGCCCATGGTTCTTATCAAGACAAGCCTCGCTCATCCACATACATGCTATGCATAAACTCCCTTGTGTAGCACTTACCGTGCTCACCCAGTATAACTAGGATACTGTAACAGTGGAGCATAGCTCCACAATGGACAACTTGCTTTCACTGGGCTTTTGGTAGGTACGTGATATCGTCCCATACCGATATCATTAACCCACCTCACCAGTACTCACAAGATTTCCAAAGGATAAGCGTAAGCTTATCTTCCAGGAAAGACAATTTATTAAGAGGCCCAGGTCTTGTAGAAGCTAGGCTTCTATGCTAGTTCAATAGCAATAGCCATAGCTTAACGCTTGCCCCTCAAGGGCAGCAGTCCACCGCTTAAGCATCAACTCAAGCTACGCTACAAGGCCTTAGAAGGAGTGACCCAGCAGAGGCATATGTTTAAGGCAAGACTTTATCTACCTCAAAAGGGCAATTCTGAGAAGGCCTCGAGGGAATGGATTTTATTGATTCACTAGTATGTAATTAAGGCCTTTTTCAGTTTGGAAGACCAATTCCATTATGGTTAAGTACCCATAAGGGATCACCCATTTCGAGCTTCCAGAATCATCACTGGTTTCATTTGTAAGGCAAATAAATTCCCCAAATTGCTTACGGCCTCCTCCTTACTCTTTTTTCTTGCCTTTTCGGCTGCTTGCAATCTCGGCAATCCGGCCTCCTCATTCTTTCCGTCTACTTCCTGTAACCGCGTGCCCGCTGTATTTGTTGAAGGCCCCGCCCACATGGCAACTGCCACGTGGCGACCATCTATCCGGCAGGCCGTTCTGCGGTAATTTCGATGGCGGGTCTCACCGACCCGAAATTGCCATTACCCGACAAAAGCGTGGGTGGCGTGCTCACCTTTAAAGGCCCAATGGTTTTAAAACCATTAATGCACCCTTTTAAACAATGGGCCTTAAACCATTGTCACATATTGCTATCCAATGGTTTATAACCATTAAAGGTATTTCACCTTAGCTTTTGTTTCATGGGTTGCCTACCCATTCAACCATTGCCCTTCCCTTACATTATACCCATAATGTATTTAGGGCAATCGCAACTAATCTATCATCCATAAATAGTTAAGCCCCTAGTCTAGGAACTACTAGGTGCACCATACCCTAGGCTAGAGAACAACATGCGACCATTACACATCTATGGCCCAAATACCATAGAACATTTCATTATGCCCCAAACATTAGCATGCATGCAACATTTCAAACAATGGTCTGTAAAAATATTTAGGCATAACATTACTCCCCCCCGGAATTCTTGTCCTCAAGAATCGGCTCGGGACCATTGAGCCATAACATCCGGATATTGAGTCATGAAAATGGCGACTCTCCCCACGCCGCCTACGGGGCGGGTCTATGTTTCCACTTCACCGAAATTCCATCACGGTCTCTTTGGCGGATCCACTATCAGGAATTCAATATTCTTTCGGGGTAGGAATTCTATCCAACTCCACCATGTGTTCTGTGAAGGCACAACATTCGCGACTTTTCCTAGAGCTGGTCTTGGCTGGCTCACATGGGCTGGATGAATGTCCACATTAGGTGGAAGTTGCAACTTGAAGGCAACATCACTATATTTCTTCAAAATCTTATAAGGACCCTTTGTATCTTGGGGAGAGCTTTGGTTTCTTTCACGCAAGCAATGGCAATATTGCTTTTCTTTTCAGATTTGCGGGAAAGACCACCGCGAAGGTACACCATCGACCCTCATGCGGCTTCGATCGGGGCTCTTGACAAATTGGCACGCGTGCCCTTGCCCGATCACGGGCCTGTCTCATATGCAATTGACACAACCCAAGTGTCACATCCATGCCTTCAAGCATACTTATAGCAGCATCGGTTTTCAGCCCATCAAAACCAAGCGTCTGAGGTCCTGGGATTTCTCCCAAACATAGCCACAAAGCGGGCTAGTTTTGATGCTCTGTTGGAACCCATTATTGTAAGCAAACTCCACAATTGGCAAATAGTCCTCCCATCACGGATTCTTTGAGTGGCCACATAAGATCTCGGCATATCCTCGAATCGATTCACTCTTTCGGTTTGCCCATCCGTTTCGGATGATCTCCACTAGAAGGCGAAGAGTGCATTTCAATCTGAGAGAACAATTCCGAGAAATTCCCGGTGAATTTCACATCTCGATAAACTTACAATAGCTTTGGGTAATCCAAAAATAGGAAATACATCTTTGCATATAAGCCTTGGCCCGCCAAGCCATCGGCATTCTTTGTCGGAGGTATAAAGCGTGCATGCCGTCAACCTATCCACAATGACAAGTATCGAGGTATAGTGATGCCGCGATGCGAGGCAACTTCACAATGAAATCCATAGAGATTTCACTCCACCTCTCCTCGCGCAGGAGGAGGTTGCAAAAATCTCCTGGAGTCTTGCCTCGACCGCTTTAACCTGTGACAAGTCTCACAAACTTTTACATATTCACGCACATCCTCTTTCAAGCTAGGCCAATAAAACATTCTCTTGAGCCATTCATATGTTTTCCATTCACCCCCATGCCCGGCATAAGGTGCATCATGAAATTAAGCTCAATAATTGCTTTCTCAAAGTGTCAACAGCGGGAACATAAATCGTCCCTTATGATACGAGTCCATTACGGATATCCCAAGCATCGAGGTAACTTGGATAGATCTTTTGCATACTCAAAGATATAGGCATCAAGTCATATGCTTGCTTAATATGTGACACCAAAGCAATTTCACATTGAACCATCACATTTACTTCGAACCCTAGAAAGAGCATCAACAAGCGGGGGTTCTTTTCGGGAAGATGTTCAACATGAAAATGAAATTGAGAAAGAAAGTCCAACCATCTTGCTTGCCTTGGACTTACCTCGGCCTGGCTTTGCAGGAATTTCAATGGCTTATGATCGGTATAGACCACAAACTCACACTTATTGCGGAGATAATGTTTCCGGACTTTGGCGCGCATGAACCATTGCCGGTAACTCTTGCTCATAGGTGGAATAATTCTTCTCGGCGGCATTGAGTTGGCGACTTTCATCGCCACCACCCTACCATCTGCATGAGAACAACACCAATGGCATAACCACATGCATCGGTGTAAACCTCATAAGGTTTACTCATGTGCACGGAATCAACGAGAATAGGCACCGAGGTTAGCAACCTCTTGACATATCCATTGCATCTTCTTTGCTTCACCGTCCATTGCCCTTTGGACATTAGTTTTCAACAACATAGTTAAAGCGGTGCAATCTTGGCAAACTTCGGACAAATCTGCGATAATAAGCGGCCAATCCCAAGAAACTCGCGCTTTCGGATACATTCTTTGGCATAGGCCAAGACTGAATTGCCTCCGTCTTCTTGGGATCCACGGCTACACCATCGGTGAGATACAATGTGGCCCAAATATTCCACACTGTGCTTTCAAAAATTCACACTTTGACATTTTTGCATACAACTTATCTTTTGTGCGGCGAGTTAACCACAGATGCAAATGATTCAAATGCTCATTCAAGGTTTTGCTATATACCGGGATATCATCTAAAAATACTTCAACAAAAGTATCAAGACATCTGCAAAAACCTCATTCATCATTACGGAAAAGTAGCAGGGCATTCGTTAGTCAAAAGGCATCACCAAAAACTCAAAATGACCAAAGGTGGTCACGAAGGCGGGTCTTATGTACATCCGAGCTCCTTCACCCTTATTTGGTGATAACCCTGCGCCAAATCAACTTAGAAAAATACTTAGCTCTGTTAATCTATCCATGATCTCATCAATCCTAGGCAAGGGATACCTATTCTTGATCGTGATCTTATTCAAAGCCGCGATAATCAATGCACATCGCATTGATCCGTCCTTTTTCTTGACTAGAATGGCGGGGAGCACCATAAGGGGATTTGCTAGGTCTTACAAACCCTTTGGCTAACAACTCATGAACACTGCTTCTTTACCTCCTCTTGTTCCAATATGGACAATCTATAAAGGACTCTGAAAACACGGGTTTGGATCCGGGCTCTAAATCAATCTCATGTTCAATCTCTCTACTAGGTGGAAGACCTTGAGGCGGTTCCTCGGGGAACACATCACGAAATTCATTCAACAGATTCTGCAACTCTCTCTGGCCTTTTGAATTCTCAATGACCTCACTATCAGCACTCATATGGCAGCACTCAACAGCAGGATAACATTCATCAATAAATAGAAGAAAACATTGATTGGAAGATTTCGTACCCGGTTTCTTGACACGAGCGGCGGCGACGATCTTGAAGCTCCGTCAAAGGACTCCCCGCAGATAGATCTCCGTCCATCGTGCTTCAGCGTCACACTGGTGAGTGTTCAATCTATTGCGTGAAGCTTAACCGCTGCAACCATGTTACCCTGACACCACATCATACCGGCCAACATCCAAGAGGTCAAAATCAAGCTTTTCACGGTATCCTTGAATACACAAAGGGCACCCCAATAGCTACGATCCTCCACACGAGAATCATTCACAAAAGGCCCATCTACCTTGTACTTATTAGTCTTTACACAAGGTAGGTGCGGTTCTTCCACCAACTTAGAAGATATAAACATGTCAGAAGAGCCACAATCCAGTAACACAACAACGTTTCGGCCCATGATTCTGCCTAAGAATCTAATCACCCGTCCAGCAAACATATCCATGATGTCCTTGCTTGCGGGCTTATCCAGCGCGCACAACTCTTCCATGGCAATGGCTGAAGCGTCTTAGATTCCAATTCTTCTTTAGCCTTTTCGATCCGTTTGCTTTCTTGTTATCGGCTTTCTTGTTACGTGGTGAGAGCATTCACGACTAATGTGCCCGGGCTCCCCACACCTATAGCGAGAAAATCCTCTTCACGGGACCACCGGACTTAGAGTCCGCGCTTGCGCTTCTTGGACTCTCCACTGCCGAGACTTAGACTTAGGCTGCTTTCGGACTTTTCGGACTTTTTCTTCTTGAAAAACTTTTTTTCTTCTTTGAGAACTTAGGGGCGTCCTCTTAAAGGACTCATCCTCTTCCCCAAGGCGACGAGCCAACATCGTTGCCCTCTCAAAATCCTCGGGCTTCAACCCGATTATCGCTTCTTGAGAGCAACTTTGGATAGGCCACCTAGAAAGAAATCAACACTGTAGAGCCTCGGTCAAGTCTCCAACCTGTGGATATAACCCCGTACCTTATTGATATAAAGCGAGAGAACACATGCGCTTACGGATTACCGCAACTTCTCAAAGCGCATCACGAGCATCATCTTTGAGGGTGCATACTCCCCAATAAAGTATTTCCTGAAATCGGACCAGGTATTCACCTCCTTTTTTCATGGTAGGACCATTCCACCAACTATAGGCGTCCGATTTCAGCCGCGCATCTAGCGCAATAAACAATCGGCGCCTTATCACCTTTATTGGTAGCCTCAAAAAGGTCTCAAGCTTGTCAATCAAGCCATCGCCTCCTCGGTGATTGCCTTTCCCATCCCAATCCAGGGATCTTTGTGCTTCGAGGCTGCGGATGTCCTCCTTGCTCAATCAGGAACTCTTGATTAATGCGCTCCACGGCGTGACCACTAGTTCAGTACATCGGGTCCACTACCACAAGCTGCCGGAGACTTCCCTTCTCGCCGGGACTTCCCTAGGCCATCCGTGCCGGCAAAGGGTCTCCAAAAGCAGTTCTCATAGCGGTCGAGTGTCCAATACGACCTTGAGCTCTGCGCACACCCGGCCAAGTCCTCACCCCGCCCGTGCATGGTCTCCGGGGTTCTTACGGGTTTCTGTCTCTGCGGCGGCTAGCCCTCGTGCATCGGGTTCCTCCTCCATAGGAGTCGTGCGTCACCTTTCGGTATGTGCTTTGCACTAATCTCGCCGTGCTCCATCTCAGCTACTCAAGGTCCAAGCCGCAACTTAGGCTCACGATACCCGCTGTTATGAACCAAAATTTTAGTACCAAAAATTTGATTTGTATTCACATCAAACCATCGAGTACCCTGAGAACAAGTCTTGCCTCCCGCGAGGGCTATATACATGAAAGCCACGTATACAGATAACAAGATGACACAAAGATAACTATAAACCTGCGTATGCCCGCCCGGCTATCAAATAGCACGCACAAACTTCCGCGTGTTCGTAACATGCATAAGAGTTATCAATAGTGTCAACATGAAGCAACGGCCCGGCCGGTTGCAAGAACACACATATGGAATCCACCACACGCACCATAGCATCTGCCAAGCAGACACACCCCGCCATATCTAGGCGATGCGTCGTCTAGAACCCAAGGCGTATTTGGTGGATCCAATGTAAGGGAGAACTGCAAGCATCATAAGATCCTGGGTGGTTAGACTGTTGGTTCCACCCATCACCGTCCCATACCAGTGATGAGCTTCGCCTCACCAACGCCCATGGTTCTTATCAAGACAAGCCTCACTCATCCACATACATGCTATGCATAAACTCCCTTGTGTAGCACTTCATCGTGCTCACCGATTATAACTAGGATCCGTAAGCGATTGGAGCATAGCTCCACAATGGACAACTTGCTTTCACTGGGCTTTTGGTAGGTACGTGATATCGTCCCATACCGATATCATTAACCCACCTCACCAGTACTCACAAGATTTCCAAAGGATAAGCGTAAGCTTATCTTCCAGGAAAGACAATTTATTAAGAGGCCCAGGTCTTGTAGAAGCTAGGCTTCTATGCTAGTTCAATAGCAATAGCCATAGCTTAACGCTTGCCCCTCAAGGGCAGCAGTCCACCGCTTAAGCATCAACTCAAGCTACGCTACAAGGCCTTAGGAGTGACCCAGCAGAGGCATATGTTTAAGGCAAGACTTTATCTACCTCAAAAGGGAATTCCTGAGAAGGCCTACATGGAAGCCCTTATGATTCACTAGTATGTAATTAAGGCCAGCTTTTTAATTAGCCAACAAATGACACTTGTACCCACAAAGGGATCAGCCTTTTACCGGCTTACCACGAGAATCATCGGCTTCATTTCAAAAGGCAAATAGAATTCCCAAATCACCGCTTCTCTCGCCTACCTTTTTCTTAGGCGGTCCGGTGATCTTTTGCTCCACAATCCTGCCTCTTGTCTTCCGTCTACCTTTGTTGCAATTCGCCTAATTGTATTTGTTGAAGGCCCTTGCCACATGAGGGGCCTCGTGGCGACAGATACCGGCCACCTCGGCCGATCTGCCCGGTAATTCGATGGCGGGTCTCACCCGCCAGACTGTTGATTACCGACAAAAGCGTGGGTGGCATCCCGATTTAAGGGGTGCTCACCTTTAAAGGCCCAATGGTTTTTAAAACCATTAATACACCCTTTTAAACAATGGGCCTTAAACCATTGTCACATATTGCTATCCAATGGTTTATAACCATTAAAGGTATTTCACCTTAGCTTTTGTTTCATGGGTTGCCTACCCATTCAACCATTGCCCTTCCCTTACATTATACCCATAATGTACTTAGGGCAATCGCGCAACTAATCTATCATCCATAAATAGTTGCGCCCCCTAGTCTAGGAACTACTAGGTGCACCATACCCTAGGCTAGAGAACAACATGCGACCATTACACATCTATGGCCCAAATACCATAGAACATTTCATTATGCCCCAAACATTAGCATGCATGCAACATTTCAAACAATGGTCTGTAAAAATATTTAGGCATAACAAATAATTACCTTGCGTGGATTAAGTTATGAAGTGATAAGTTAATTAGATAATGAAATAGTACAGTAATGTCTTAAACATTACCTTAGAGTAATTCTAATAATTAAGATAGTAAGTATGTAATTATAGATATTGTAAAATTAATCTTGAGGATTTTAAAGGTCACGAAGACTTGCAACACAAATTTTGTTGGAATGTGTTGCAAGGAATGAAAAATACCTTAAATAATAATAATATATATGAAAGTGTTAAATTGTGATAAACTAAATCTTTGTGATCGAGGAGACTAATAAGTACCTTGTTTTAATAGAAGTTCAATTGACAAGTTATTTGATAATGTAATGCGTAATAATGATTTAAAAATATTACCTTAAGGTAATCTATATAAATGTGTAAAGTACTATAGTAGTATATCGTATGCATCGGGGTTGATTAGGGTTAGGAAGATTCAAGGTGGGGAGACACCTGCGATCTTTGCGGGACGACATCAATCCAAGGTGGGGAGAATGTGGCGTTCGATTACGATATCTCGGTCTCAAGGCGTATCGCCGTCTTGCAAATCACGCATACACGCCATCCCAATCGGCGTGCGCCGGCGTGTACCCAAGCAAGGGCGCCCTAGGGGGCAAACTTGCAATGGTGCGCTTACACTTAGCAGTAATTTTAGACCTTTAACCCATTAAAAGGTAGACCAAGGGTCATGGAAACCCTAAACCTAACCGATAGCCTACATAAGGCACCAAACCCTAACTTTTCCCTTTTTCGCCCACGAGACCCTCCGAGCTCCGCGCCTCGAGGTCAATTCCAACTCCCATGATGATCTGCGGCGCCCGGCTTGTCGGATCATCCTTCCTTGCATCCCAAGGCCGAGCCGTAGACATGGGCGCCCGGACGAGAGGAGGAACGGGGATCGGTATTTGGTTGATTGAATAGCCTAAACCTTATTTCCAGCCTTGAACCAGGTAGGTTTAGCCTACTAAATCACCCTTAGTAGCCAAGCTGATCCCGAGATTGACTCTAACTAAAGAACCTAACTCTATGAATTAGATTAGTCCTTATTACTTATGTTGATATCTTTGGACCGGATGTATTCTGTGGACTCATTGTATTGGGAAGGGGGTAGAGACTTAAAAGCTTAGTAGATGATGCTCCTAGCTAGTCCCTCTTAGTGCATTACTAGAATTAGGCTGTGTCTGGGAGCCCCACGGTTGTGGGTGAAGGGGCCAGACCGGCTTAGAATGAGGTTAGGTGTTGACCCTTGGCCGATCCCTGGGTGTGTAAGGTCTGCAGGGGATCCGAGTGACTAGGTCTAATGGCTTGCCAGCGAGTGTGGGTAAGGCATGGGCTCGACACATAGGTGGGGGGTGGAGTTCACCTTCCAAAGATGGGTTAAGTCGAATAAAGGCGGGTGGCCCTCTAGTCACCTTGGGCCGGCATGTAGATCTCCCGGAGGGAGTGATCCCACCGCCCCATCGGGGGACCGGGGAGATGCAACCAGGGAATAGCCCCTTTGGCTATGCACCGTGAGGGCTGGTCGAGCCGTCCCCAACACTTTTCAACCTACTCTGCAAAGTGTGCACGAGGCCGGATGGAGTGGACAACCCAATGCCATGTTCTTATGCATTTAATCCATTGTCATGATTACATGCGCAATGAACTCTGGGACCCAAGCTTGTCACTCATCCCGAGTCCGAGCCTTGGGTAGGAGCTCCCCTTTGTATTGTCTCTTTGATCTTTGTCTATGCAGATGTTGATGTGCCACCCTGCCGAGGTGGATAGATGATGTTATGTTCGACGTGTATGTTTTGCAGCCCCATGACTAGGTAGACCGAGGGAGGCGGGGTAAAATGACCCTTCACTCTTCCCTTTGTGGATCCTGGGGCGATCACGGTGATATGTGGAGGGCCCTGTATCAGTATGGAGCTGGTATGGGGGATGAACTCCTGTTTGTATACGGTGAGGGCATCGTATACGAGTAGGGGACGTCACATTGCTCCTTCAAGTTGCCCTTCTTGTGCCCTTCAATGGGCTCCCAATATTGAATTTGGAATCCAGGATGCAACTCCTCTCCATCAGGCATGGTGGTGGTAACATCAGAGAGTGTCACCCCTAGTCATATTGGACAATCCTCATCGTCAGGCCTTACTAGCACAAAGTATCCTTCCTTGATGTCCTCAAAAGGATCCCACTTAGGAAGATTAAACCACTTCGACTTTGAGGCCTTGCTTCTCCCAAACCACTTGGAGGCATTGTTAGGACCCAAGTCAACTTTCTTTGATGTGCTTGCTCCATGAGAACCCTCCCATCTAGATTCTCGTAAGAACCCATTTCTCAGCTCTCCTCCGCATTGCTGTTCTATTTCTAAGTATGTCACAACTTTCTCCCAATAACTGATTAGGGAGTCCATGTGATTTTTCTTCAAGGTGGAGGTGTGCTTTCCATTTCGAACATCCTCCCAGTGCATTATATACTCTTTGATGCCCTTCACTAGTTGGCTAGAGTCTTTAACAGTCTTGAAGGGAAGAGTGGTTTTGGCTGCCCTCTAGGAATAAGAACTTCACCTGTAGCCCCCCTTTGCCACAACTCGATTCCTTGTACATGCATCCATAATTTATCACATGGTCTCCACTTATATTGCATGATCGGTATTCCATCCCTGACCCAAAACTTGAACTGAAGTGGCTTTGTGTGTCCTGTCAACTGATCCTTACCATCTAGCAAGTATCTCTCGACAAATAATTTTCAATCTGCAACCTCATCCATCAAGAAAGCTATTGGGTTGGGGTCAATGCAGCTCTCAAACACATCCATTAGTTCAGGGAGACTAGCCACGTTTTCTCTCTTGAGCTTCGTAGAGAAAGTTCTGAAGAATGCATCTATATCATCATGCATATGCCCAACCATCATGAACTCTACCTTCACAATCTTTAATACTCCCACTGCTGTAAAGTATGACATTGCCCCAAACATCCATCTATTCTTATTTTCTTTCCAACAGTTGTCCAATTGAACACATAGCTCCTCTGGTAGTTGTTTCTCAAGGAAGGGGAACTCATCCCAAGTCCTTGTTTCTTTTGACACCTTGGATGTGAGCTCCTTTATCTGCCTTTGGTAACAGAGCGGTTGATCATCCATCAAAGCCTCAAAAATGGGGGAGGGAGAATACCTCCTCCCTTCTATCGATCCTCTCTCTAGTGTTCTTAAGCACTTGAAAATAGAACTGATATTGAAATGGATCATCCCTCCCTAGATCAAGCACAAAATGACCATAGGTGCCAGTTCCATGCTTATGTGTCAAGACACCCGCCAGGCTTACTTTCATCTGAAAAGCATTTTGACAACGCTTGGGCAAAGGATCTATCTTTGGCAAGAAAGTCTTGTATTGGTCCTTCTTATCATGAATTATACACAAAAATCTGTCAGGCTACATCTGAAAAAATGTTCTCCACTGCCAATACAGCTGCCTACATGATATTTGGTATGATTGGTGATCTGCAAATTGTTCCCTGATTGTCATTCTTTCTTTCTCTATTGCAGTTGATACAAGTATATCCTTCAATTGAATGCAAGTGTTGCACTTTGAGAATGGCATGTGTTGCAAGACACACACGTCTGAGAAGTGAGTTTTCTATAACTTGCTGAAATGTGATTGAGAAAGAGGCCGACCTCCAGTCATTTCTAGAATGGAGTTACCTCTTTAAGGCACTCTTTCTGGATATAATGTTGTGGCAATACCCTTTGGGCCACTCATACACCGTGCTCGTTCACCTTCGACTTATGCGGCATAGATTGAGACACTTTCCGGGGTTTTTCGACTCGCGAGTCGAGAAACCTTCCAAGTCTTAACGTTTTTTCGATTTCTCACATGAATCCTTTCTCGACTCATAAGTCGAGAACCTCCTTTTGTAACTGATGACCTTCATCATTCCAGGGACATCAAGCGCAATCAATCTGGATCATTGTCATGATCACAGGGATCTGCTGGCGATTCAATTGCACATGAGGATACTGCATCCAAAAAAGGTAGTCCAGTACAAGACAATAGGACCATCAAGAAAGGACCTGAAAGAATAATGATCCCGGCCCTCGATCCCGATCAAGAAGAAATCTGGTCAGAGCCAAACTCGAACTGGGATCCAAATGCGCCACCAAACTTGTAATTTTTGACGTCAATGGAGTCTTGACTGCAGTATACCACGATGGTGATGTCCCTGAGCTTAACATCTCACAGAAGCCGACAAAGGCAGGGTCTAAGATCATCTATCCTCGGCCTCGAGCAAAAGAGATTATTCAATATGGGCATGGACCAGGGATTTGAAGTGGCCATATGGGCTTGTATGGAAAAGAAAAATGTTGTAAATATCCTTGGTGTACTCGGCCTGCCCGTTTTGAGGTTCAAGTTTGTTTGGGGAAATGAAAGGGTTCAGCATGTGTCAGACCTCGATCTGGCCATCACGAAGAGGGAGCCTATTATGATGAAAAGACTGGAAAGAGTTTATGAAGCATACCAGGATTATATAACAAACACAACACGCTGATCATAGACAAGTGCTATCATAACTCGGGCAATACAATCATTGCAAAGAATTATCGACCAGAAAAGCATGCGAAATCCCTATTTTTCATTCTTGTGGCCAATGTGATTAGGAACTATCCGAACCTCAAGCAAATTGGTCTGGAGAGCAGCGCGATCATGAGGGCTATGGACGGGAAATATTATGGTGATCAAAATCAGTGACCTCTGATTTTAGATAGCAAAATTCTGTGAAGTTTTGAAAGAAACGTGAACAAGTATACTATATTCTGTAATGAAAATACTTGTACATTGATTTTCTAGCTTGTCCCAATGATGAGACCGTTTCTATGCTTCTTTGTGTGATTGGATGCGGCTATATGGAATGAATGCTCTCCAATCTATTTTGAATTCTGCATCCCTTTCTTCGTTACTCATGACTAATGGTACCGTAATTGTTAATCATGGATTCTCTTTGTTCTAGATGACTCGACACATGGCACAAATCCCGCTCAGGCTACACTCTTACCAGGGCCTTGGGATAAGCTTGCTCGTGATTGCAGACGCTACGGGACCTCAAGGGATGAGGAAGAGAGGAAGAACATTTCGCAACTCCAGAAAGCTCAAATGATCTTGCAAGCATTGCATGACATCCACGGAGGTTGGGGGACGAGCATATTCGACCCGGCGATTGATGAAAAGATGCGAGAGGAGGGTGGAGAAATAGGTTGGACAGGCTAGCGGGTAGCTCACGAGGCACCTCCTCATGAGGCATTTCACGTTCTTCAGGTTGTCCCCAAAGCTTATAGACGGCAAGAAGAAGCCTCACACGTTCTTCCTGTAAGGTTTACCACCTACCATGATGATATAACTATAGTGACAACAAGGCTGCCATGGTCTCTGCGTCCGATGTAAAATATGTTGTAACTATTTAATTTATTAATAAAAATTCCTTTTCAACTACAACTTTGTTTTCAATGTGAAATGAAATTCCTTCATTTGAGTTGTATTCTTGGTGTTCTCGACTCGCGATCCGAGAAAATAGGGGAAAAGATATAGGATGCTTGGCCAAAAACTTTTCCCTCGTCCTTTTCGTGTAAAATAACAGGGTTTCAAAAAAAAGTGGGAATGGCATGTGACCCACTTTAATTAAATGCGACTTGTTAGCCCTTTAAGATAAAACAAAGCATAGAAAGATGGTTTTGAATGAAGAAAAAGAGGCAAAACTAGTATATTTCCACTATGAAATTCATACAAATACAAACAAACAAGACAAGAACAATGGATCCAAGCCAACAGTTCCAAGATCCTGCTTTGGTTAACACATCAAATCGGTTTTCTCACTCCAACTGCAAGAATTAGATGCAAGGGCATAACAGAAACACAATCAGATGTATTTTGTCCAAGACAATTTATTTTTTTTATATTATTCTACAAAAATGTCTTCCTATTTCTCTAAAGATTCAAGTCCAAATTATCTCATCCATTCTAAAATCTAAATATTATTTCTATTTTCCTCAAAATATCTTGCTAGTTTGTTGTTTCATTGACAACTAACAATTTCCACTATTTTATTATCCTATCCCAAGGTTCCTAGTTATTTGTCCCCTTACCCAACAACTCCCTAGTGTGTCACATAAACTAAGGACATTATCAGCACTTAAAGGAGCAACTTTCTGAAACTAAAAGGTCAAGTTCAAAATTGATGTGAGTAAATTCAAAGTCTCATCATTGAAATGATAATGTAACGTTGAAACAAATTTTCACTCTAGAACATAGATGTCAAATGCTTTTTCACATCTAGCCACATTCAAATCTAGGTCTGCACTTCGGACTTTGGCTCCAGCATTCTAAGTTCCAATTAAGATTTTATAGACATACAATAGCTCAGAAATTATTTCAGCATAAAATCTGAGAAAGTAAGGGCCAAGAACATTACTGATAGTCTTGTGATCAATACATTGCGAACAAAAAGTCTCTAAGTAACCTTGTTTTATACTGCACATAGGTCGTTGATTTGTGATGGCCAATCAAAAAATAGAGCATGTCACTATATCAAAGAAGTAGAGTTAAGTATAAAAGTAAAGGACCTTGTGACAAATGATGAATGTAGAGGGATTGGATGTTATATGGATCTGGCCCTCTTGATTTCTGAGCCGGAATGCCTTTAACATGGTAAGCATTAGTTTTTTGGATCTATGGATGTTAATAAACAGAACAAACAAGGATTGAAGGGATTCAAAGCAAGAAACAACCGGGCTACTAAAGAAAGGATCACAAAAGTGATAAATAAAGCGGATAGGAGAATGAGACACAACCAAGCTCTTGGTAGCTCTAAGATCTTCTCGCATTAAACGATCAGATGGCCTGCTAATGGTGTAGCATGACAACCAATGGCAACCAAACCAACCAGTAACTTCAAATAACACAGAGAAAATTTCAACCTCAATTGTGCAATGCAGAGAGATTTCTAATCTCATCCATTGAATTAGCATATCTAAATAATATTCTATCAATCCATCTCTCCGAAGGTTTGCCCTTCTGGCGACCCAAAATTTATTTTGTCAAGCTCCAAACATCCCCTTCATGTCCATGCACATGGTTTGGGGGGGTTCTTCTAAGTGACTCCCTCTTGCTGCATATGTGTTCTTGGAGCTCCTTAAAATAAAACACATAATCCTTTATACTTGTAATAAAAAAGCCAACATTGAAGTTTCATAAAAGAAACTAATATCTACTACAACATTTATCAACCTTGAAACCTTTAAATTGAAGTCCATTTCCCATGCTTTCTAGAATTTTGGAAATCGAATTGCCTGTTGGATTAAGAATCATAATCTTCAACATGATGCTTTAAACCATCTATACATTTCAGCAAACAAGCATCATAGAAAGGAAAAGTACCATAAGAATACTCAAGATATAGTGTTTTGCCTAATCTTAAAATCTCTATCATAATATTATACATTTGCTATAATGGAGAACGTGGATGTCCATTTCAACATAGGTAAAAAGAAAGTCTTATCTCTGCCTCAACATAGTTCAGTCCTCTGTCAATCCACTGCTTCATTCATGCAATACCAGATTGTGAGATCCAATGCCAATTCTGCAATGAAACAAGAATTTACCTTGCCAAAATGGCAAAGATAGAGTCCTAGACTCTAAACATAAGCTTGGAAAAAATAATTCTCAGACTGAGATAACTAGGAGGGCAATAATCCAGAAAGGGAATGCAAATGTGAAGGAGCTCCATCGTTGCCCTAGTTGTTCGGGAAGGATTGAAACCAAAGAAGAAATAAAAAAAAACTTGGCGAAACATGCTTGCTTTGAGCTTATCTATAAAATGGCCTTGATGAAGCTATGGCTAGAGAAGACTTGACCTTTTTTCGAATCATATGGAAGCATCACATTTCTTATCATAACTTTTGATCTAGAGCTTTGTTTGAGATGATTTTTATTGCTAGGAAAGCTCTCTCCGAGATCTTTTTGATAGTGTATGATATGGATATGTTTGGTTAAGTTACCTATGCTAAAACAGCAATTTTTCGACCGGGTTTGGTTGAACAACTAGTTTATTATCATATCTTTGTAGGAGAAACTTTGCTTCCCATAAAAGATGTTTCTTCGTTTTTCATATTGTCCCTGAAGGCAATAGTACGATGACAACATTTGATCTTCTTAGTACTCCTTTCAGATCTACCCTCAGCTCTTATATTTCAAGAACCTTTGTGCAATTTTTTCCCATTTCCCTTGCCCTACTCGTCATTATATCTTGCAAAAGCCACCTTATCCTGTAGCAAAGAACGTCTTTAGGATATAACCAACTTTCTAATTATGTTGCACAACCCCAAAAAACTCGAAAACTCGCTCGCCCGCTAGCACAAATCGATTCCTCACTGACTATAACAGAGGCAGATGTCACCGATGGCTTGCAATGGCTCGCAAATGGCAAGGCAATAATCTGGATGGCATGCAAACAAAACTATTGAAGTGGATTGGACCTCAGATTATCCCAATCCTTACTAGTTTGTTCAATAGGGGCCTTCATGAAGACTTTCCATGCAGTGGACCATCGGTAGAGTAGTTTTAATATATAAACCAGTATCGGCATTGTCCTATAAATTACCATACAATTATGGTCTATCTTTTGTTGGCGACTCGTCGCATTCCCGGAACAACAATTAATATCACGGGTGGAGGAGGCAATGTACATGCACCTGAACATGCCAATTTTAGACCTAAGCATTCCATTATTGATCATATTTTCACATTGCATACCTTATTAGAGTACATCATACATAAAAGAGAGGATATACCGTTGCTACGTGGATTTTGCAAAGGCTTTTGATAATGTGCCAAGGGAGAAGTTGTAGGAGAGATTATTATAGATAGGCCTTCCACAGGAAATGCAAAATGCAATGTACATGCTGTATGAAGCAGTCACTGCTTGAATCCCCATGATCTCCCATACCATTTTAATTGTATATTGATCAACTAGAGAAATGTCTTGCCTTACATGGGGGAAAGGAGTTTGGCCTGCTGATATACAGTTGATATATCATAAGGCAGTTGATATACATAAGTCACCTGAACACACTGAGCACTTTCTCTCAAGACACTAGAATGCAAGTCAACTTGGCAAAGGGCAAGGAACTTTTCATATCATCTTCTAGATAACATAGACAACCTCACTTCACTTATGATGGTCAGAACGTCGACGTAGTACAAACATACAAATATCTTGGAGTAGAGTTCAGTACCACTATATACTGGGACACCTATATCCAACAATGAGCAACGAGAGTTGGAAAGCACTCTGATAAAATGTCTAGGAGCAAAGACATGTATAAGTGCAGAATAATGAAGATTATTGAAGCAGTATCTTGATACATGCTTCCTTGATAAGTTTTGGGATGCTAGCGCTTAGGAAACGACAAAAATAGCACACCACAAAAGCCAAACTAATCCCACACTTTCCCGTGGCCCCTAACAGTACATGTTATCGCATTTGTCCATGAAGAGGCATAGAACAACTTCGTCCATTCGTATGGGTGCATATCGCCTCAAAATTGAAACATGCAGATGGGGCCATGAGGAGCATGAAACCAAGATATATGAATGTTGCTAGATGGAGCCATGAAAGATGAATGCCACACTCTTCAAATTTGCTCAGTGTTTGCGACTATTTGAGGATGATATGTTCACCTGATTACATCTAATCAAGCACTACATTTACTCTTGCAGACGCTTGCAGTAATGGCATTATCAACATTTATCCTGGAGGTTCTCGACAAGCAAGAAGAAATACGTCATGCATCATCACATTGATATGTACAAATGTACATTTTCTCAGCGAGTCTATTCCTCTTATAACTTTTATCATAAAAATCCTTTTGGAGCAAGGCTTTCTTATCCTAGGCAGTAATGGGCTTGTTTAATCCATCAAACTAGATCCTCAACCCTGGTTCTTCTGTCTACAAGTGCGTCTACAGGAAGAGGGCCACTATGCCAGGCCATTGCAAATCATCAAGTCAAAGATACCGCAAAGTAGAAGCAACTGCCTGCCAAAGCACGTGACTTAGTTGTCATCTGATGTCCGTGGCTAGGGTGCCTCTGTCGGGTGTAGCTGCAACACATTGTCAGCCAAGGGGTCAAGTCTCATGGGCTAGTCTGCTCCTATTTGCACATTGAATCTCCAAAGAGTATGACACTGCCCAACTGAATGTGTTGTTGTAAGTCATCATATAAATCGACATAAGGATCCATCTTATCCATATATGAGTGGCTGCGGTAGAAGTTGCTCTCTGCATGTGAGAAGCAGCAGGTGGCCAGGAAGAGAGGGTTGCCACTACAATTATGCACCTACATCGGAGGTACCGGTTGTGTGCAATGCATGTACGCCTTCCGGGGAAACCGAATGTGCCAAAAGCATCCAGTAGTAACAAACCCTCCCCACCACACAACATCCCTCCTTCATGCAATTGTCAAGACTAAAAAATGCTGGTAACCTAGAAGATCGGGTAGCATGTGCCCTATATGCTCCCATGAGAGATGAGATCCATATTTGCAGCCACGGAGTTGAGCCTATATCTCTTTTGCCATGGGAAACCCCGCAGTTCTAGGAGACCACCGAAGGCACATTTCTTATTTGGCGGCCGGTAGTTGCATGCACAGACTGAGTTGCGAGGAAAGAGCGAGGAGGGGTAGCGGACTGAGTTGTGGGGGCAGAGCAAGAAGCAATGGAAGTGGAGGTAGCATGTGGCTTAGGGGCAGTGGTCATTGCTGAGGCGGCCGAGGCGAGGGCATGGAGGAGGGAGGGTGGGGTAAGGCATGTCCGGAGGAGGTTGGGAGCTGAAAGTGGTGGGCTTGGGAGCTTGCAGCAGCATTTGGTGGGCTTCTAACCTTGACCAATTCCTACCTGTCGGACTCTTCTTGCTCTTGAATGAGGTCTCGGTCCAAATATAGGGACGTCCCCTTCAAATGCTTGCCCTGGCGTAGTATGGCACCCCATACCCATGCATCTGCGATCGTAAATATGACAATGCAATTATGGTCAAGGTGTTGAGCGCCATGGCAGCTTGCTCTAGCAATGTGAACAGGAGAAGGAAATGTCATACGATCGAGGATATGCTTTTGGAGGCAGTGAATGAGATTTTCCTTTTCTTCTTTCAGTAGGCCCCAGATTACCAAATTATGGCCCCTCCATATGCGCTCCCGAAGTTATATGCATGTGGGTCAATGCCAACCGTGGTAGTTTTGCGATGTCTATTGTGCAGGTGCTATTTGTGATTGGCGAGGCATGGGTTGCAGCCGCACTGGGATGGTGGTGGCATGGGGTGGCTTGATGGTGCGACAGTACATGGTCCCGGCTAACATCATGCAGGCTATACGGGCTGTTGGGCATGTGCGATTGGCATGACCTATACTGTGGCCTCTTCTCTGCGAAGCCTGGAGCTCAGCTCCTGCTGAAATTTATGCTGCTTTGCCATCTCGTGCATGCAACACTACAGCTATTCATGAGCCTCTATGTGGAGGCCCTTGCCTTGTTTGGTAATGACCTCTCGAATCTCCTGCAACTCCTGGCCAAACGGAAGCCATCTTCCACCTGATGTCTATGGGTCTCCAACTCTACGATCCGCTATTTCTCCGTCACCAATTGCCTTCTCAGCACTTGGGTATTGAGAACTGCATCTTCATTGTCAGTCCTACAATGCAGGCACTATTATTCTCAATTCCTGCCTTGAGATGTCTCCAAGATTCTGCCAATTCTGGGTTCACTAATGGGGCATGAGAAATTATTCACAGCTTGTCGAGCTGGCCTTGCCGATTGAGCTTTGGACCGTGCCTCCCTCTTCATGGAAGAGGCTTCTCCCTCATCCTTAACATCTGGTCGAGGCCGCTTTCGTGGCGGCCCATCCACTTGGTTCTTTCAGGCAGGCTCATCATTTGCGGGGCCGGCAGTTTGCAGGTGTGCTTGGGCATTAGACTTGGTCTTGACCTGGGCTTGGGCTTGGGGATGTCTCACTCTAAGTAGGGGTCAGGGCAGGGGTCTACACAATTGGCTATGGTTAATTGGAAAGGGTTCTTTGCAAGTTTACAGGACTACTTTGGAGTTCAAAGAATGAAAGAAAAGCATAAATGATGCCTATCCCTAGTGATTGGCACGGGAGGGTTTGGGGGAGTTCAACCCTATGGGTGGGAGGCTTGATTCCTGTTGCCGTTGGAATTCTTTTGGAATGGGCTTGGAGTAAAGATAAGATCTAAGGGAGATTTTGGAAATGGGCTTGAAGAAAAGATAGGAGCTGAAGGTGATTCACCGTGCGCTACTTATAAAAATATAATATCTTCAAGCCCCAATTCAAATCAATTATCTTTCCATGTATAGATATTGTCCATAAGAAGATGATGTAGAAATCTGATAAGTAATGTCTCTTATAAAAATATAATACCTTCAAGCTCCAATTCAAGTCAATTATCTTTCCATCCATTGAACCAAGGAAACAACTCCTCGATGAGAAGCTCAATAAGTTGAATTGACCTTATGGCCCTAAATGCATACGACGCATGCACTTTTTTTTCTTTTTTTGATGGACATGGACCGTTATTACTCAAAAGAATACAAAGAGTATATGGAGGAGTTGCTCTTTCTTGTATTAGATCCCATAGACCTTTCGGTCTACTTAGATGATAAAAGTCATTTTAATTCCTTCGTGTAACTTGACACGACTATGGCCGATCTCGTTACCAAAAAGAAGAATGCAAAGAACTGTAGCTTGAAAAGACACTCTGCCCAGCATAAGAAAAATAGTCCCTCAAGGGGTAAAGGGAAAGCCATGCAACATTCCTTGCCACAAAAGCTGACACCCTCTCATTGTAATAAAGATGTGAAATAATTGCAATATTAGTGGGAACATTTAAATTGCAAACCTCCCGCTATGCCTCACCAGTGTTAAAATTTGACGGTTTTCTAATGACAGGCAAAATAATTTTATGCCTTTCGCATGACAGAAAGTTCTCAAAATCCAACCTTTCAAATGCCAGACAAAAATTTAAAATGACAGAATCCAAGTTTTTAGTCAAAAAATATAGAAAAAATACCCATTTGTAATACTTGCATTATAACTCAAAGAAGAGTACATAAATGGATCAATTAACGAGTGGCATTGCTCTCCTGTCTTTTGCTATATACCAATCCTTAAAACACGCTTGCCAATCTATAGATTCAAATGGTTCATCACACAATGAGACCAACATTGTTGCATCAAGTGTCTCTAGGTTCATACGACTTCTTGTAGCACTCTTGATAGCATTTTGTGAGAAAAACCTCTTCACAACTCACCGTCATGGCCTGGGAATGACCATGCAACATTGCCATAAATTCATTAGGGTCGGAAAACTCTTCCACCAGCTATCACAAGTTCCATTTTCATCTCTACAGATAGACCAAGCCACCATCATACCTTTATTCTTCACAGCCCTATAAATTGTCCCAACAAAGTCTTCTCTCTCACTCGTAGCCGATCAACTTTTGAAGCAAACTTCAAAAGTAAAGTTTCCAGCCATTCTGTAGTTTGTTTATCTCTATCCACATCATTTGGAGGATATGTAGATGGATTAAAAAAACTCATAGCAATCTGCAAGCCTCCTGGCAAGTGCTCCAATACAACATCTATAAAAGATCTAGCAATGCAAATTGAATGTGCAAGTGAGCCACTATCTTCAGAAAACTCATTCAAGTCAAGAGCCTGTAAATTCTCCCTCTTTTCTGGAATCGATGGGTTCTTGATCGAAATATGCCACTGTCTTAGCAATACGAATCGATTCGGCACTGCACAGTTCGGTCAGTGGTTGATTATCAGATTCCCATTTTTGCCTGCCCAAAAAAACCGTGTATACAGCAGAATACAAAGAAGTGTTAAATTTTGTTAAATTTCGTTGTATATACTCAATGCCAAGGTTGGCCATGCCAATGGTAAATTGCACTGGCTGGCTTGGCATTTGGTATTTCTAAACTATGTATTTTTATTTATGTTCATTGGTTCATATATGAACATATGATGACAACATATTTTCTTGAAATATGTCAAATGATTCTACGGTTGGCCGTCAATTGGTGACATATGTAGAATAAACCATATTACATTAATATATTATATGGAGAAAAAATGACTGGCAAATCTATATTTTCAGTCTTTCAAATGACGTGTAATTTTTTTTTTTGTCTTTCCGATGACGGGAATTTAACTATTTGATGCCCGTCATATGCAGGGCAAATTTCTTTTTTGCCCATTTTGATGGGCAAATTAGCCAAAAACGGGCATGAAAGCCGTCAAATTTTAACACTGTGCCTCACCCACTGACATGCACCAAAATTGGGGCAATCCATACTGCCTTGGTTTCTTGTATACAGGAATGTCCATATGGAGGGGATTCCGGCCTAGAAAATTGGCCGACGCCCGGATGCGCGGAAGCCAATTTTCCGGCTGGAATCCCCGACACACTGACATTTGTGTAACGTGAAAATAGGCGTGTCCCATTTTCTGCTGACCTGGCATTTTTTTTTTCCCTCTCCGTTTGCGCAGAGCTTCAGCTATAGCATCGTCTGGGTGCCAAGCGGCTTAGTTTCGGCGATGGCGGCATTCTTGAGCTCTTCCTAAGCACCTTGGCCATGGTATCATTTTGATGTAGTTTTTAGGTGGAGCGCCACTGTTCTTGGAGGTCCTTAGTGGTCTTTAAACGGAGGTTCTTGGAGGTTTTCTGTTTTCTGGAGGTTTCTTGGAGTCATTGTTGCCACTTATTCTGATGTAGGCTGACCTAAATCCAATAAACGGAGGTCTGGCTATGGCTGATCGGCTCCAGCCATGGCATCGTCTGGGTGCCAAGCAGCTTGGTTAAGGCGATGGCGGCATTCTTGAGCAGTCTTGGAGGTTCTTGTTTGGTAGTCTTTAAGCGGAGGTTCTTGTTTGCTTTTTGTAGCAGAGTTCAGTTTGCAAGACAGCCTTATGTTTTGTGAAGCTTTGACAGGATGTCGAAAAAATTTTTGTACTCATCCAGAATTTGGAAGCATCCCCAAAGTCCGTATTCTTTCTCAGCTATCCTACTACTATTTCTTTGCAGCCAAGCTGCAGCTTGTTTAATGGATCTGAACAATTTTATGAATTCAAAAATCTCATGATTGTGTTAACTTGTCTGTGTGAAACTCTTTGATGAAATAAGTTCGATGAATATTTGTGTAATGTTATTGATTTTGTGTGATCAACTACAAAAATACGCACACTTGAGAATTCGAAATCGAATTCAGAATTGAGTGATTTCGGGAAAGAATCCCTGCCACGTGGCAGACAATGATAGGCAGATAGGGCAGAAAATGGGACACCCTATTTTTACGTTTTCTTTAGATAGTCTTCCAAACCCTTTCATCACAAGAAGTTGCCACTATATATCCAAGTGTTGTTGTAACCCTTGTTTGCTCTGCAAGAAAGGAACTATATCATGCATACCAAAAGCTTTATATCATGCATGTCTTCGTTAATGTTAGTAATTTTTGTAGGTCCAGCATCACAAGCTTTATTAGCCTTTGGTAATGTGCTCTTTCAAATATACCTCGCAATCCCAGCCATGATTCTAGGAAGAAAACAACTCGAGGAAATGGGTCTAGGAAGGGGAGATACTTTGCACATAGGACCAAGCCTATTGCTATGAATGACATTTCATCAAAGCTCCATTATTTTGTCAAAAACTTCTCTAGAAACAGCTCCAAACCACGATGAAAACATGGATTAGGGATTGCGGGTCACGAGGTCATGGCAAACATATTCTTGAGGCGAGCAAAAAGAACGCTGCAACAAGAGGTATAGCCAACATCCCTCATGTTTCCCTTCAGATTTTCGAATGTAGCAGTCAATGCATCAAAGATTGTTGTGCATGACATATCTATTCAGTATACATTGATTCCTTTTCATTTATTTATATGTTACATAGACCCCAAGATTGGGGAAATCATCCTGTGCCTATCTTCATCCTTCCTGGCCCATCTAACCGATAGTTGAATCAGGCCATTGATTTCATCTTCCAAAACTTCTTCAAAGATTACATTTCCTAGGCTGCATCCCATGTCCACCACTTCTGTTGTTGAATAAGACCATTCATGGCTTGATTGTTTTATATCATTTTCTAATACTGTGTACAACATCTCACATTCTTCGCCTGTAGCTAGACAAGGTAGCTGCTGCATTTCAACCTTTGCTTCTCGAACCAGCAGAGATATAGATGGTATTTTATACAAAGGGGTATCTGGATGAGAAATCCAAGGACATCCATTGCGTAAGGGAAGCAACTTCCTCTCAAGAATTTCGTTTAGGCAGTCAGCTTGTATGCTATGATTTGCTCTTTTCATATTCTTTCTGAGTGCTTCTTCTATGCACCTGTTATTTTCCTGTTTAACTCTTTTTTGATGCCCCTGCTCTACATCTTGGAAACGGTTTGCAAACAGTGATGCAGATTCATCTGAACAAACATGAAGTAGCACTTCTTTCGCAGCTTCAATATTTTTTTGAGTAACTGCTCCTGAACTTAAACTATCTGCACCAAAAGAGGCATAAATTGCAGTTGTCAAACCTGTCCTGGTCCTATGTTCCTCTTCGGTCTTTTTGACTGGCTTCAGCTGGTCTTTAAGGTCATCAAAGTCATCACAACCTTGCAGCTTTTTAAGACAATCTTGGCTGTATGATTCGCTATCTGCAAGAATAGGATCAACCAGAATGTTCAAAAGTGCTATCTAGTGCCAACAAAATTATGGAACTGAACTGTGCCAAGATACCTTTCCAGCTGATATTGAAGTCAATGACTCTTTTAGTTATAGAATTTTCTTCATCAAATGCTGCATCTAGAACTGAAATTGGACTCAGGTTGTCCTTAGAATCACCATCTGTTGAACATGATGTTGATGGGACTCCTTCTTTCTTGGTGAGAATATCACAAGATCTCTTGATGTCAATCTGCAAAATAGTATCCTTTTCAGTAAAAATAATTGAAGAATAGACGAATGGACATTGAGCATAAAAAAGGACTAATGCAGTTAAGAATTTACCTCAGCTCTTAGCATGCAAGTATTCCTGGAATCACATTGTCCCACTGAAGGAGCTGTCTCTTCTCCTATCATTGTTGATTTTATGCTCCTTGTATTCATATTATTTTGAAGACTCTTAGCTGTCACATTTTTTGTCACGAGATTTTTACCATGCTTCTGCTCCTGGGTGCCTTTTATCTGAATGTTGACAGAATCCTGTTTCCTGTTTTTGCTTTCGACGGGTGATTTCTTTCTAAGCTGAACCTTAGCCGGGCTGTCGAGCCTTGAGCTGACCATCTTCTTTCTTTCTAAGTTTCCAGATCTCGTAGATTCAATGAGCTTTTTCCTGCTTTCTAGTTTGTCCTTTGTTACACTAACAACATTTGTCTTCAATTTACTTTGTGAAGGCCTGTAAGTGTTAGTTGCTGCTGTAACTGTAGACAGCGAATTCTGCTGTTTTATCAAAACTGGACCTTCTTGACACATTGGATTCTGCACGAGAATACTCTCCTTGCATTCTGTATTATCCTTTCCCAATGGAACCTCAGCAATGACCACAGTCATGTCTACAGCTTTCCTTTCCCCAATTTTTTCTTCCTTTTTAGGGATGCTTTGTGAAGGCTTTGCAACCCTTGATGAGTTCCCAATTTTGTTTTTCTGGTCATCTCTGCGATGAATTTTTGTTTTACTTGCAGAAACATCTTTCAGCAACTTCGGTTTAGATTCTGAGTTATTGACAGGCTTTATAAGAACAATTGAGGCTTCAGCTGGTTGGATTTGCTTTGAGATATTATGCTGCACCATTTCATTTGGTTGATCAATGTACACGTCATGTATTTCTTGAGTATCATCTATTTCTTCTGCTTTTGGAAGGATGCCCTCTGCTTTGATGTTCAAATTCTCTTTTTCACTCTGCCTCAAATTACGTTGTGTCATATTGCGGTTCTCATCTAACACATTTAATTCCTCATCTTGTAAATGCAATAGACCTTTAAGCTGCATGGACTGCAATATTTGCTTTAGGGTTTTGCGCTCATCATCATTATCTTGTAGATGCACATCCTTGAGCTTATCCGTTTGATTAGGCGAAAAGGGATCAGATATGTCTTTCTTGCTTCCGTTACCTTTTGGGATTACCACCTCCAATGCATTTTGTAGGTTTTTTGCCTCTCTTTGTCTTTGGAAAGATTGTCTTGCATTCATCCAACTTCCTGGTTCAGAGTCAGAAGAATGAAGCATATCCAACCTCGTTTCTCTTTGTGTTATTTCTCTTTCTAGAGATTTTGAACTTTTGATCCTTCTTGAAGAAACTAGAAGCTGATCACCTGTGTTTTTAACATCTCGATTTGAGACTCTTGTCCCATTGAGGCTACTGGAAAGCAGGGTTATTTCTTTTTTATCTACAGCCACAGGAGGATTGTAATGAAATAATCCCTGAAGAGTCTTTCCCTCTGCAGAGACCTGCTTTGGATGTGGGATACTAGTTTCTTGTGGCATATCCTCAAGACCCATGAGACGTGCAATCACATTTGGCACTTTGCGTTTTGACCCATTATCAGGTACCTTTTCAGAACTAGATCTTTCAAAACGGGGAACAGTCGAATTGACTGATGACTTGTTTGTGTTTTTTATATCAAAAGATCTTCTTGGCACGTCAAAAGATGTATCATTCTCATGCAACTTAGCACTCAACTTTTCTCTTAACTGAAAGATACCATCCACTGAAAGCCTTGCAGGATCTCTGCCATTCCAGGGGCCCCTAAAACTGTTATTGTTCCAAGGCTTGGCTGTTTCCCATCCATCACAGGAATGTCTAGGGGCTTCTTTTGGCATTCCCTGCAGATCAACTGAGAACCTAGGTGGGATTTTATTATGTGTGCCATTAGAAGCACGCCTAAGCATTGCAAGCATCTGTAAAGAGTCCGCAAAATCATCGTTCGAAACTTGCAAATCTTGTTTGCAGCCCTTGGGCTTCTGCAAGGACTTTCCAGATTTTCTTACCTCAAATGATCGGCGGGGTGCGTCTGTCCAATCAACTTCAGGAGCCCTAGTATGTCCATGAAAGTTCTCAATTCCCTTTCCTTCTGAACACTCTCTTAACTGCTCTTCTAGCAAAAACGTTCTCAGCTTGTGGTCAATTTCAGAAGATGGCTGAAATAGCACTCTAGAATCAAGTGACATTCTTGGTGGCTCCATATAAACAGGTATAATCTTACTACATTCCTTGTTATCCTGTGGCCTACCACTAAAGTAGAGAGAAACTTTTGATCCTTGTCTAGAATCCAAGGACATTCGTGGCGGTTCCCCTGGAACTGATGGCCAACCAGCCTCATGATAGTCGTCAACAGGTGAATTACGAGGATTACTAGAATTGAATTGCTTGAAACTTCTTCCAGAATCAACAGAAAATCTAGGAGGATCATTCTGACACTGTAAAGAGAAAGAGAGAACAACAAAGCACGTAAGATTACCTCATTTTATGTAGATTATAACTGAACTTTTACTGAACCCACCCTTGAATGAACTTCAGCTGTAAACTCCTGGCTTTTAGCATCCAAGGTGTCCGACTTTGGTGCTGTGGATTTAGAACAGACAACCGCATTCAGAAACAGGGCATATAAACTCGAAATTCTAACTACTAGTAAACAAGTAGAATGTGGGAATTAGTAGGTAAAATGAACTCTACTGGAAACTATATTTGTGACTCGAATGCAAGGCTAACCTTCTTTGGATCCTCTGTTTTTCCTGAAAAATTTCCTGCCTCGAAAGGCCGGTTGCCTTTCAAAGATATGGAAGAATCCTGTCATGCATCCGATTTGAGCTTCAACGGATGGTTTTGGTGGAAAATAACACTGATCGTAGACCCGATCAGCTAGAAAAAAGAAAAACGACCGTATAGAGCTCTATCCGGGCCATATCAGAACTCAGAACCCGGAATGCAGATTATCCAGTCGTAGTTAAACCAGCTTGGACGGATTGAGCAGAAAAATGTGCAGCTGAAGCAGAAATTGGAGATGCAAATAACGTTCCATGGCGATGGTATACCAGCAAAAGCTATTCAATCTGCATTTTTTCTTCGTTTACTGTTACCAAGACACCTAACAATGCTTTCCAGCCCACAAAAAAATTCGAGATGCTTGGGATGATCAGGTGCCAGACATGCTAAAGAAGCAGCAGCAAAGAAAAAGAAGAATCCAACTGGGCAGAAGAGGTCCAAATGCCCAATCCGAGAAGCCCAAAGAAAAAAAAAGAGCAGGCATCAATCACGAAAAGCCTGCATTGCCACGACCCCACATACACAAATGCGCATTTTCACCCACTAAAAGCTTTGTTACTACTTCCTCGTGAGTAAATTCAATTTGGGTCACACTTTTTTTGCCTTTCCGGCACGCAAATCCTCGTGATTCATCTTTGAGCTTCAAACCCGAAGACTTGATCTTCAGACAATTATGTTCTGATTCAATTTCTTGGCCAAAATCTTAGGAATTAGGTGCGCATTCGTGCCTGCTGTGCTGCAGTTAAGTGCCCAAGTGAAAAATAACGGGACGAAGAAGTAGGTGGGCATGTGAGGAAACTATTGCCCGGATCGGTTGCACGCTTGCAGGATTTTTTTTCTTCGATCTTGGCTTTCTTGCACAAGCCCAATATTTGCCCTCTTCAATTTCTGCAGATGAGCGCCGGATCTGGAGCTCCAGAGTCCACCTTGCACAGTTTTTTGCATCATAACACCCTATCCTGATGCGAGCCAGTCCAAAGGACTTAACGTAACTTACATTTGCTTGCAAAAGCAAGCAGCTGTATTGGAAGAATATATAAACCTCGGCTACTCCATTTTTTCTGTGCCAGATCCTGATCCACGCAAGTTTTTTATATATAAAATCCCTGTAACTGTTGACAAGAAACCGAACACCCAAGTATTAACTTCTATGAATCATGCCTTGTGGGCTCTGTTTTCTTATGAAGATCAATGCCTGAGCTTTGTTTTGGTGGGATTTCGGGAAAAAAAACGCATTGTTTAGTGTCTTAATGCCGGAATTAGAACAGAACAAAAGGACAGAATATATTATTCAAGCGGATTGTGATTAACGGCAAGGGCCCCATAAAGGTTCTCAAGTTTCAAACGCATTGTAGCCTTTTGGGCTGTAATTAGAAAACGACCCATCACTTGATGCCTAGACTACGGCAGGCTAGAAGTGGGTCTTTCATAAAATTTCCTTTTCAAATTTGTATTCGCTCTTTCTAATCCTAGAATCAGGGAAGAAGAGGGGACAAAAATCCTCTGCTGCAGAGCGCTGCAGGCTGTGGAATTTTGACGCAGGAGCAGGCATTTACTCGGTCCGACTTTTGTTTTATTTTTATTTTACCTTCTCTGGCATGCTCCTCCATAGCCAGAGCTCCGCCTTGGGTTTGGCATGCGTGCAAGATTTTGCGTCAAATCAAAACTGATCATGGTTATGATGAAGATACCTCCATTTATGAAGTGGGTGTTTGAGCTCTGTCAGACCGACCCAATGCCCTGTTTTTTTCCTTTTCTCGCCATTTTTTCTCCTCGATTTGCTTCTCCGGCACAGAATCCCTCGGGCCAAGTACGCAGTGACAAAAAAAGCTTCTCAGAAATCTGATCCTTTTCTCGTTTTGCCTTTTAGCGTTTAACATTTTCTGCTTTCTGCCCCTCTTTCCGTGCCCTGTACCTGCTGCTTTTCGGTTTTATCATGCTCTATCCGTCACAGACCTACTCTGCGTACCTAATTCGCAGAGAAATTTTGAGAAATTTGGGTTGTTTTGATTGGACTGCTTAGCTTGAATGGAGCTCAGAACAGAAATTTGGTCACAGAGCCTGCGTTGGGGAAGTTCCCCGGAACCCCTGTTTGCTACCGTCCACGTTGGCCAATTTACCGTCCATGCTGGATTTTAGGCGGAATCAATCCCGCCAAAAAAACAACCATTTTCGGAACACTAGGCACGGCCCGCCTTTTTTTTACCCTCTTCCCCCTTTTTTTCAAATTTTGGAGGCCGGAGGCATTTTACCCTCATAGCCCCCCCCCTTACCATTTCCAGTTTTTGGAGCCCCCCCCTTTTTTTTCTGGTGTGGGATGTATGGATGGGGGGTGATTCGTTGAAGATGGCAAGGTACTTCTAGTTTTCCCCCCTTTTTTTCTTGGATTTTGTTTCCCTTCCCTTCTTATTTCATTCTTCTTACATGTTTTCAGCCCTTACATGCCCATTTCTACTTATTTCGTTGGAGAAGGCAACGAAATGCACCCTTTTTCTTATTTCTTCTTATTTCGTCCGCTACATGCAAGAATGCAAGAAAGGGAAAAAGCGTGCCCATTTCGTTGCCTATCCATTTTCATCTTTACCTTACCAAAGCAAAAGTCAAAGAGAAAGGACAGAATGTGAGCAAGAAAGGGACATGCATGAGATGGGATGGATGGGAAGGAAGAAACAAAGTCTGATACAAACTAGCACAAAAGAAAAACAGGTATGTCATTTTTATTTCCATTTACCAATGCAAAGCTTTTGTTTCCTAGTTTTTAATAAATTACATTGCCATTCTCCTTGTTACGATTCCTATCTACTCTTTGTTTAGCTATTTTTTATTCTATTCTACTCCTTGTTACAATTCCTATTCTACTCATTATTTAACTATTATTTCTCCTATTCTGCTCCATGTATTTTCTCCGAAGTTTTTGCATAGCTCTTTATTTTCCAATGCTATTTAACATCACGGGTTTATTCATATTCTTCGCATATATGTAGCATGGCTTTAGCTCTTTATTTTCCAATGCTATTGCTACATCCACAGGTTTATTCATATTCTTAGCGTATATGCGGTATGGCTTCGATGAGAGAAAAAGTATTCAAGAAGCCAACAGTCCACATTATTCAACCGCCATGTTTTCATGCAGAACGTCCTAGTAAACACTCCATGCGGTACATCAGGTGAACAAAACATTAACCTACATGATGATTTTCAAGAGCATGGAAGGAAATTGTAGGTGAATTGGGAAGGATAACAAAAGCAGTGGAAAAGTTTTAAGATGATTGGCTTGATAAATTCAAATGGTTAGAAATTGACAAGGAATAAGAATTCATGTGGTGTTCAATTTGTAGAAAAGGTCCTCATTGCAGGTCTCTTGTTGCTTGCACAAGAGCAAAGAATTTTTAAAACTTTGCCTAAGAGGAACATGCAAGCTCCAAAGCACATAGGGATGCAATTTTATTGCAAGAGAGAGACAAGGATGGTCTCCAAAAGCTCGCAAAGAAGAGAAAGGTTAGTGTCAATAATTCTCTAGAAAAGTTATTTAAGTTATTTAAGTTATTTAAGTGCGCTTTGAAGGATTTTGATTTCAATATGAGCATATAGTCTTGGAATTCAAGTGCACATTATCACCACATTTTTACAGGATGCCCACGTGAACACGTGAAGAACGAATATATTTGGTGGAGAACAACTTGGCGGAGGGAAACTTGTTAGTTGGTAAGACGATGATGAATATGTACTTGGAATTTCCTATTGATCATATGTTTTAAAAAAATTTGTTATCGAAAGTATTCTATTCTATATTATTCCCTATTGTAGGGATATTTTTTGCTTTTTCAATTACACATTTGTAATATTCTCTAATACAATGGATATAACCCTTGTGCATTTATATTAAGGCTGAAATTACTTTTTGAAGCAAAATTTGTCATTTGGATCATATTTTAGTATATATGTTTAGGTTTCATAAATTTTCTCACGAGGGAGCTTCGGATGGAATTAAGTAATTAGATTAATAGGAGGGCATGTAGGAAATTTTCCTAATGGACAAAAAAACTTTCCCCAACGCTGCACAGAGCTCGTTTTTTGGCAGCGTAAGTTGCGATTTCTTTCTCGGACTGACAGATACAAGATCCACGTGAGAGGATTTGTTTAATTCTTATTATGGAAATGCCACAGCACAGAGGTTGTAACGAAGCCGTTTTTGATAATCGTACGCTGTAACCACCGGACTTAATCTACTCTGCAACGGTTTAGGGTTTAGGGTTTATCTTAAACCCTTTGCCATAAATAGGTCAATTTTTGGGAACTAGCCTATAGATCTAGAAGAGAATAAAGAACATATTTTAAGAAAAATTTTGGACTGTTTAAAGACTTCTATGGCTGTATGTTTTGGACAATCTAAACCACTTGGACTTTTGTGACCTTATGTGTCATAAACTTTCCACTATGGGTATCTTTTACTAATTCACTTGTGTAGTTCTATCAATTACCTTATGTGTTTAACCAATTCTATCCTTTTATCATTTACTCCCAACCCAATACCTCAAATATTTTTGAGTGGTCATATTTTTGCGTAATTGATAACAATTTCCAACATATGTAGTAAATTGCCTCAGTAGATGGCTTGCAAGTTAAGAAAAGAGAAAACTAGTTCACCTTAACTAATTTCTAATTTTTACTAGCCCCAATTTCGACCCGCATGGTTTTATCAACTATCAATTTCAAGTGTTCTACCCAAATAGTAGTTAATAGAAAAAGTCTATAATAGATAGACAGATACTATGGAACAGTAATTTTGAACCTTGAGTAGTAAACAGTAGTTCTGAAGAAGTCTCATAAATGAATGGTTTGCAAGTTGAAGAGAGAAAAAATCGCCAAATGGTTTTCATGCAATGGTTTGGCTTCTTCTCGACACCCCAAACATAAGAATTTTCTATTACTTGATATTAATGATGCTCAAAGGCAATACCTAGGAAATCAAAGATAGGATCCAAAAAAATAACAATATAAGCTGTGCACGTTTAATCTATGTTATATCATCTCAGTTTTAAAGAACAACTTCGCGTACTACAGGAGAGATGTTAGATGAAGATGGAACAATATGAGAGGGAGGAGAGAGAACTTGTACGACATTTAGATTATGTATCACTTACAACTTTATTCAATATGTTCAATATGCTTATTAACTTTCCTATAGCATCCCAAAGTATCGTTGAAATTAAAACAAACCAGACTTCGGATCCTGTGTTTGTCGATCTTTTATCGAAGAAGATAATGAAGAGACCAAACACCTTAGGACATTATATGTTTATTACTTCCAAGCAATAATAGTAAGGTATCAAGGGGTATGGGTACACTAGTACAATTTATAATGATGTCTCTGCAATCAGGCGCTTTCTTGATGATGCTATTTGACCATCCAATCTATTCAATAGTTCTCTTTCTCAATCATGTTACTTGATCATGCTATCTATCCAACAATACTCCCTTTCTTAATGATGTTGCTTGATCATGCAATCTACTCAACAAGGTTCTAGCTCGTTTTAAGTGCATTCAAATGAAAAAACTAAAAGTTTGAAAACAATTTTGTTTATTGTAGAGATTTTCTTCGCCCTCAATAGTATTATCCTAGACAGAAACACACGTGTTACCGAGGTATATTCTTGTATATTTCAAAGAGAAGTTAAATACTGTCCTCAATTTTGTGAAGTTAGAATCTTGTGTGTTTTTAAGAAAATGCTATGAATAACGCACATATCCAGGGCAATATTATCACGAGTCGTTTATGCTTTATAAGTATCTTTAGAGCTTGATTAATCAATCAACCTTTCATTTTGAAGAATAAGAAACTAAAAGGGCCAAATGATCAATTAAAAATGAGCTTCTCGATTTTGTTGTGAGTCCAATATTGTTATGTTGTATCCACCTTGGGTTTTTTGAACATAAAGGATGTCGATGTGGCATGCTTATTAGTTTCGGGTAAAACTGTACTCCTTAGTTTTGTTGTGAGTCCATTATCGTTTTGATGTATCTACATTGGGTTTTCCAAAAGCAAAGGATGTGCTATTTTGGTGTAAAACTTATAGGCTTATTAGTTTTGGATCATAGAAGGGTATGTGTGCTAATGGGTATTCAAAATTCCATTTCTTACATTTTATTTTATATGTCATTCTATTTATATAGAAAATCCAACTTATTTCTAACATAACCACGCACAATTGCGCTCCGGGGCTAAATATTGCATCATGGATGCTTGGGCCTTTGGTTCGGTAGGTAAATGCCAAATGAGTGGAAGTTATCATCGTAAAGAAGGAAAAATGGCTATTGGTGCAACAAAAATAGTCATATATGCCACATATTGGGGATTGTAATATGTATATTTCATTTATCAACGAATTACAAACCTAAACATCTGTCATAAATCAATGCATTCTTTCATTGGGGGTTAGCATGTCTTAAACATAAAGACATGACTAGATTGTGCATTGGTGTTGGACTATAGCGTGCACTAATAGACAAATAAAGTCCATGATCATTCCAATTAAGACGGGATTAACCATCCTTGCTCCGCTGTTACGACTAGTACATGGGTGGGCTATAACAGCTGAGCACAGGGGTGGTTAATCCCCTTAACCGATAGGACCACCAACTCACACAACAAACAGCTAGATTATCCCACCCATGCTTGCACCCACAGCAAGATTATCACAAGAGAGCAAGATTATCGGCATCCACAGACTATCACACCCACGACAAGATTATCAGCGCCCATAACGAAACCGAAGCAAATGCAAGGATACAGAATTGTGATGGAGTGATCCGGCCTGTCACAAGGTTGGAAGCAATGGTGAGATGAACCGGATAAATATAATCTATCAAACTTGAAGCAATTACAAAAAATGGATATCTAGCCATGCTCCAAGGATGGGTTCAAAGTGATTGTCCAGTTTGTAGTTATGTTGTAGTAGTGAGTCTTGATGCTACAGTGCTACATATTGTTGCCGTCATATATGCTGGCTGTGCAAGTTGACTATAGGCTTATTTAGACAGCCTTCTTTGTAGAATTTTTGATGTAGTGGTTCACTTCTAGTGGTTCACTTCTATTCCTAAGCAGGGAATGGTGTTGGCTTCCTGCCATCGCCAGAATCCCCTGTTTTCTTCAAAATGTCGCCTCTTTTTTTATTTGGCCGCCACACCTAAGAGCTCCAGCTTCCTTCTAGCTCGCTCGCATTCGATTTTTCATTCCGGCGCCATGTCTAGATTCTACTCTATCCCTTGCTTCCTTCAAAATTTCTACCCACCCAAATCCTCTGTTTTGCCCGATGGTTCAAAATACATCGAATTTACTTCGACTAAAATTTTCAAATGGGCATTAGAACTTTGTACTGTTCATCAATTTTCAACTTCGATGCTTCCGGCTCCGAGACGAGTCGCCGCCCCTTTTCGTGTAGCCCAGGCCCGCCCGTACTGTCTTCGCCCTAAGCTCACGAAGGCCTTGAGGCCATGCTCATGTAACTCCGTACCGAGAGTTAGCATCAAGATCACGAGAATCGGATCTGGTTTCCTTCTACTCACGAGGTTACCCGGCTCAAGCCTCCGGACCGACCAAAGATTTCCATCCCGCGGCATCGGCCATAGGTACCAAGTTTTGGATTGCTTTCACCAAAACCCCCGAGCCCAAAAGGTGCACTCTGCGCATTTTAGTGTCCCAAATTGGATTCTAAGCACCCTTCACTTGGACGAGAGACCCCTCAAACTTTGGCACCCCAAAAGGTGCTTTACGCGGCGTTTTGAGTCCCCCAAATTGGATTCTAAGCACCCTTTACGCGGCAGACCCCTCAAACTTTGGAACCCCTGGCGCTTTTCTGACCCAAGACCCCCTTAGCCTCGGCGCGGCCGTACAATCAAGCGTATGGCGGAGAGACCCGCCAAGGCAAAAGAATCTTATCACGGTGCAGCTGTCACGGTAAAGCCCTATGATCCGCGATAAAGCCCTATCTCGAGGGCAGCCCCTTCTTTTGGGCCCGGCGTCCTAATGCGGCCGAAATTTTGGATCCACAACCAGGAGTTCACGATGCGTCACGAATGCAGCGCTAGATAGGCTTGATGCTGGATATTTATGCATCCGGATATCTTACCCGGCATACGAGCGGTATGCTCTCTTTTATCAACATCACAACAAATGCGCTTTCGATTACCCTTACAAAGGCGAGGTCGCGACTTCTAGGTTATTGCGCACTACAATCATGGGCCACAACTTGATGGAATTATAATCTTGCTTCATGGGGTGTCTAACACAATGCACGCCAGAGCATGTAGGAATGATATGCCGCGAGGCTGATAGAAGTACATGGATCCCGCATCTTGGGCCCGACCATGTGAATGATATGCCTAAAATGATGATGGCCAGTACAAGGATCACACATACTTTGCACGAGGATGCATACTTGAACCTCGTATTGTGTATTCGGGGAGGCGGGTGATTCTCTTGCTACGGATGAGGCGCCACAGTTTTTTACCCAAGTGGCGCATATCAAGCACATGGTATTGTCTCGGCCCAGTGGGTTGGGCGATCGGTCGGCCGGATCCCTCGTCACCTCTTGGTATGCTTTGAAGATGCTCTTTCGATTGCGCATCTGCGACATGGCAACCATTTAAAGGAACCACCTTCTCCGTCGGGAAGACTTGACTCGAGGGAAAGAAAGAGTTATGTCGTATGCGAGAGGCTGCTTTTGTGAAGCGGGAATTTGTTTATAGGGAGGTCAAGCTATCATTCGAGATCGGTGGCCATCGATCCATGGGCACTCTTGTATAGTTATGTATTTTTTGTTTAAGCTCTAGTTTGGTTATTTTATTTGAAGCGGGGCTTAGACCCCATGTTCTACTTTTTGGGCTTGGCCCTACGATTACTGTTAGGGCTTATGCCCCTTTGTTCGGTTACGGTCCCATAACCCGATTGGGTTCGTGGGCGTTAAAAATTTCTTCCTTCCTTCCTTTGCCGGTTTTGGTGCTAAATTTTTTCGGAATTTTCACGATTGCGGCCACCCAATAAAGAGGAGGATTTTTTTTGCCCAGATCCGGATGGGCGGACCGATCATAACCTATGCATAATAGGATCAAATCCTTGCGTTGGGAGCGAGGAGCCGCCATACAAAGCATCGTGGTGCGGTGGTGATAAAGGGTGGCGTTTTTTCCAAAATAAAAATGACCTTAATTTAGTAAGCAAACATGTTATATATCCACCATTTTTGCCTGTTCAAACCCTTACCTTAAAAAATTTTCTTCCCTCCATGTTTCTTAACCATACACTTAGCCATATGTCCACGGTAATGTCAGAGCCAGTTTTTCCACGGGGAGGGTGGGTGATGACGATGGAATTTTAACGTCCAGGAGAAGCTGTAACATATAAGATGCTTTACAATACACCTAGACTATGTAATTTGGGTCCCTGCGACACCCCCCGACAAACGCATATGCCCAAAACAAAAAGCTTTTGCTAGCAAGCAGACCAGTGGACAGTTTAATCCTAATTATGACACCCTTTCTCACTCTGCGCACCATTCTTTGCCGAATTAAAACACTGGGGAGAGCATACGTAAAACATATGAATTCCCCATGTATAATAAATGCTCTTTGATGGGGAGAATGATTATCTAGAAGACCCAAATCTTAACGGACAATGAGCTTAGAACGGGAAGGACTAATCGGAAGTTCTTTCTTGGCTGGTCTTAGCCCTATTGAATTTTATCATCACACTGTGGCAGGGAAAAATTGTCGAAGCAGAGGATAGGAATGAAGGATCCTGGAAATCTCTTTAAAGATTTTATGTTATTTTTAAGGGATGCCTTTGTGGGGTATGACAAGACCATTAGATATAGACACAAGTTTCTTGCTCCTCCGTTGCTTGCTGCGTCTCCTCCTCTCTCCATTGTGTTTTGCTATTCAGATCATCTTCTCCACTCAACATTTGCTAAAGGGATAGTGATACAACATGGATTTCATTAGTCATTGCAATTTCACATAAACAATCGAATGCCTAACTCAATACATTGTTTCCCAACTCAATACATTGTTAGATGTTATGTTAAGGCCCCCTTGCTCCGTGGCATGCAAACATTGTTAGATGTTATGTTAATGCCCCCATAATTAAAAGCAACAACTTTTTATCCCATGGGCACTGAAACATATGGCAAGAATATAGGTTGAACTCCTGCATGTTTTCCCTATTGATCTAGTTGAAGTCCAATTATTATATCCAAGGCTGGTAATATCTAAAATATCTTATGTAATGTCTTTTTTCGTTTGCAAGTGGGATAGAACAAAATAAATGATTGCGGCGCCCAAAAGCATGGCCTTTGAGTTTTTTTTGGAAAATAATTTGAAGATTATAGTTCTCCAACTTAGACACATTTAATTCAATTTTGCAAGCCCATAACTGAGATCCTTTTTTACTTGATACAAAAATCTACTTTGCCGCGAGTTGGGCAAGAGAAATGTTCGCGGCGGCCAAGGCCGCCGCGATAAATTTCTTGTAGTGTTAAAGATAGTTACTAATTCGACTATATTAACATTCAGGAACAATATGACTACAACCAAAGCTGGACTAATGCAACCAACGCCTAATTTTAGACTGACCAATGAAACACAATCATGTCTATAGATATATGATTAGTGTAGCTTAAGTTAGAACTATTGTTCTATTTTTGTTATGGATATTTGGCTCTACAGATAGATAGTACTTTTTGCATCATATTACTTCTATTCCTAAGCATATAAAAGTAATTTTGCTCTGTAGACTATAATGTTGAAACTACTTACAAATTTGATTATATTAACATCAGGAACAATAGGGCTACAATAAAAGTAATGCAACCAACCCCTAATTTTAGACTGACCAATAAAATCTAATCATGTTTATAGATGTATGATTAGTGTAGCTTAGGTCAGACTATTATTCTAATTTTGTTATGGATAACTATTGTTCTAATTTTGTTATGGATATTTGGCTCTAGAGATAGATAGTAAAAAGTTAGTACTTTTTACGTCATACCACATGGCGCTCATAGGGACATATGTCGATCCATAGATGTATGATTAGTGTAGCTTAGATTAGAACTATTGTCCTAATTTTGTTATGGATATTTGGTTGTATAGATAGTACTTTCTATGTCATACCACATGGCACCCCTGAATGTTCCAAAAGAGATTAGAACACAAGACCTTCAAATTGCTAACCCAAAGGGCTAGCCATCAAACCACACAAAGGGGACATTTTAACATGCATCTCATATTTTTAGAGAAGGGAGATAGAGACTTAGAAGCCTTAAGTAGAGATGCATTTAGTAAAGACTCTTTGACATGCCCCTTCTATTCTATTCTATTCTTATGCTTAGGGAAGTGGGGTGGAGACGTAGAAGCCTTAAGTAGAGATGCTTCTAGTAAAAGACCTCAATTGATTCCCGTTAATATTCAACTTGTGCGTAAGAGTTTGTCTAGTTGTTGGCGGAGTGTCTTGATTGGGAAGTACAAGGAGGGCCTTATCCTTTCCAGATAATACCTTGGTGTGGAATGTCTACCCGGGGTCATTGTGAACTAAAGCCTAATACTCTGCCACTGCATGTGAGCAGAGTATGGGCTCCACCCCTCTCAGATGATGTGTCATCTCATTGATGTTAAGTAATCATGGTCCTCTAGCCAGCTGCATTGGCATGGTATTGCCTAGATGAGACGAGCCTCATGCTGCCTCAACAGACTAGTGGAGATGAAACTAGAGTGACTAGGGGGATGAAACCCAGAGTGTTCCTCTGGGATCACGTTTTCAATAGGCTAAGGCCCGACATCTTTTAATCTATCTGCAAAGTGTGCACAAGAGGGATGGAATGTACAAGCCATTGTTCTATGACAACTCCATTATTTACTTCTGTCTGGTGTTATTTTGAGGATTAGACCGTCATTCATTTCCATGGTCTGAGTCAGGATAGGTATATCCTCATGTGTTGCTTGTGCTTGTCATTGGCATTGTTGATGATATGATCCCTTTCAGGTGGCTTACTATGCTTTATTTGTATTCATGATGTCATAAGCTGATATTATACATCTTTCTGCAATAAGATCGGTCCAGAGGAGGAATGAGTAATAGCACCTTCGTGATTTTCGCTCGACACTATCTCATCACAAGCCCCTCGCCGGGGAAGAGGGGAGGGGGGTGGTAGGGGAGCATCTACATTATGCATATAAATCACCAAAGATAATGCTAAATGAGTTTTTTTATGGTCTATGTGTATGTACACGTACTAAAGAAAATACACAATTACCTTAATGGTTGCATAGGAGATATGTTAAGAGGTCTTTGCATAATAGCTAAGGGTTTTACATGACCTATATAATAATTGTACATTATTCAGGACACAACCATCCAAATTAGGGATGTACCTAAAGTCTATTTTCAGGGAGAGACTGGATGTCATACATCTATATGAGCATATGTCACTACTCGAAAACTCTGGGATGTTCATGTTCTGATAATTTTCACAGAGTTCTTTATTCATTTTTTGCCCAAAAAACCATTGTACTGTTTTGCCATATGGACCTGAGGGTCCCTCAAATGGCGTGATAATAAATTGATTGATTGATTGATATAAAATACATAATTTTTATTAACTAGTAAATGTGTGCCCGACGTAAATGTCTTGGCTTATGTTGTTACTCAACCTTTAACATCCATATGTGCAACTGTTGACAACAACACAGGTTGATGCTTGCAAGAATGGACATTATTTGTTATTGTAATTCTTTTTGTTGTTGTTAATTGTTTATGTTTTTTTCATTTCCCGTTTCCTCATAGATGTTCATTGCTTCTTAAACAGTTTAAGGATGAGAAGTCTATTTATGAGATTTATATTTTATAAATGCATTACAAGCATTTTACGGAGTTGATAACATAAATCTCTCTTTAGAATAATTACATCCTATATATGCGTAGCTTGGATTTGCTCCTGGATTGTGTAAGCATTGCAAGATCTTGAGCTCTCTTATGTTGATGTTTTCACGCTCCAAATGCATTGTATGCAGATCACTGAAGTTTCCACAAGCTAGCATTGAGGACCTTATATGCCTGCTGTTAGATGGACATGTTCATTGCCAACAACAATAATAAAAGGTCCATATATTGGCTTTACATCTGCAGATGGAGTAAATGAAAATGGAAAGGGCAAGTAATATATTGATTGGTGAAGGAGCTCAAATCTGCAAATGGCACGATCCTCCAAGAAGCCAAATTCTGGAGTACATGCATTAAATAATAGGCCTCTTTATTATCTTTTTATAACTGATAATAAGCTATATAGGAGAGCAAAATTTTATAGCTGATTGTGTAGTTTGTTTTGGATTGAAACTGTAGAAGCAGTCCTGAATTAGAACAACTTAAGATGTTTCTGTTTATCTACCATATCGTGCATGCTTAACATTTTTGGAATTGAATCGAAGGAATAGAATAGAATAGTTTTTTTAACGTCCACGGAGACCAATAGGTCATGGGACCCATACAATGGGCTAGTACAATCATTACTACTAGGATTAAAAAACCCCTGCCTCGAAAGGTTTTTAAGGGAAAAACCTTTGCAGTAATGATGATACTAGACAAGCGGAGATAATGACTACTGAGGGCTCAGTAATTGCAGACGATTATCTAGAACCTCAAGTATGTATAATGCCAAGGCATGCGCGGATGGTGCTCGAGAAGTTGTGGAAGCGTGGAATGGAATGCTAAGGTCAAAAATGATTACGGACTATCTCAAAAGCGGGGGCAACTTCGTAAGAGTATGGCTTTCATCTTCAATAACTTTTGTAACTAGCAGCGGGCACATAGTCTAAGCTTCTCAGCGGCAATTGCGGCGCTCCCATCTACATTGTCTCAATCCGTAGATTGTGGGACCCGTGCAATTGATGCAATAGCTACAAGCTTGTTCTGGACAATGAAGCAAGCAAATAAGCTTGGGGCCCTGGTGCCAAGGTGGGATTTATGTGTGCATGATAATGACGGTTTTCACTTGGGCCAAAGTAAGCTGGCGTCCCATATCTTTTGAGAAAAATGACCATTGAGATATTGTTGCAAAAGCTTCGGGATCGAAGCGGCAAGCATCAGCCGGTGCTTTCGCTGTTTACGTTCCCAATGGGCAAACCATGTAGTGCAATGCTCTTTCCAACATCGTTTCAAACGCCGAGGAGATTCAACCATGGCGGGCAAGAACGGGATACCTAACATCATCCATGTGGTGCACCTTGCGGATATAGTGGAGATGGCGCTTCATGGTGGAGAATGTTGAAGAGGCCAAAACCTGTCTCTTGTAAAAAGAATAGCATAGGGCACCGTTGTTTTAACTCCGAGGCTGTAAGTGAGAAAGGACTTTTGCACCCGCTCCAAGCTCTCCCAAGCACTAGCACTAATGGCAGATGCAAAGCTCATAGAAGGACATCATTTATAATGAGTAAATTCATGTAAACAAGTGCAAGACGTTTCTTCCGCCATATCTAGCGCTATGATGTCCTCTGATATGCGTAAAAAATTACCAGGAAGGTATTACTTTTATTCACACTTGACCCTTTAAAATATTTGGTCACTTTGTTTTAATATCTTGGTATCATTATCTGCCAATTCTTATACATTTGTTTAGCCATACAGGTTCCACATCTCAACCAATGGGTTCCATTTGTTGGTGCATACGTCTGAATTCCAACTGTATATCTAAACAAGTAAATTAAGTCATACACCTAACTCAAGAAGAATGTTAAAAAGTCTGTTACTGTCTCATGGATTACTTCATTACGTTTGCAAATGCTTTTTACAAAAAATTTGGTTGGGAAAAAAGTTTAATAAGAAATGATACGATTGTCGGAGGAAAACCATTGGACCATTGGTAATATGTATTTAAGTCACTAAAGAGAAGAGCACATGGCAACCGTACTGGACGTCAGAGGGCAATAGTGCTTGAGCTTGATCGCAAGACTTTGCAGATGGATCTTAGATTAGCTTAGCCAAGAATAATTGAAGGACAGTTTAGGGTCTTCGACTAGAAGTATTCTTAAAGATTTTATTCCATGGATTGACAACAAGGATCTATCTCTACAGAAAGATCTAGGAAGAGAGATGGGGATGTGGTTCCAGCACTGTGGCATAATTTTCCTGTAGTCGTGAAACACTTTCCTTCTCATGGGCATTGGTTCGGCTCATGTAGTGCAGATAATAGGGCTCATTGCTGAATTTCATCAACCTAAAATATCAAATCTCAGGATGGTTGATGGCAACAAAGACAAATAAATTTTTTGAGGCGATGTGCTGTTACCTATTATCTGCACTGTCTGCCACTCCACACAGTCAAATCCGAGCCATAAAACGGATTTCTAAGTAGCCAAATCAATAGAAAGATCCAATTCTTCATACGGGTATTTAAATCCCATATTCTTTATTCAATACAGTAAAAAATCTGAGGCACGAGGCTGTATAAAATCTGCGGCCGGATTTAAGGCAAAAAATAGAGGAACATGTGAAGGTTTTCAGCTCAAGTCCAAAAATGCGGAGTAGAAATTTCTAGGGAAGAAGAGGGTTGGATTGAAAAATGGCGATTCTAAAGATAAAAATAGTATAGAATAGGCAATTGGGTAGTGGACTTATAGATTCAGATGCCGAAATTTTAGTCACCTTGAAATTATAGGCAAAATCACCTTGATTTTTCAAAGCGAAATTTCAAGGTGATTCAAGGTGATTAAATCAGAACTTCCACTTTCTTCCAGTTTATCAGTTTATCAAAATCAATTTATCAAAACTAATTTATCAGAACCAAAATCATAACAAAACAATAATTACAGTATATTCAAAATCACAGTAGTAACAAAAAGTAACAAAATCACAGTAGCTTCAACAGTCATAACAAAACAATAGCTTCAGACAGTCATAACAGTAGCTTCATGTGCTGTGCAAGTTCTTGAGTACATCACTAACTATTCCAGGAGTTTCGCATGTAACAAAGATGCAACCAGAGAAACTAGCACCAATAAAATTTTGGCCACCTGTGTTCGTAACATTGTTCCTCTTCGTCACATTGAAGTTTCCACCTTGCAATCAGATCAGACTTCACTAATAGAATTTTGGGGGGTTTGATACGCTCTAATAGTAATGCTTTAAAACTTTGAAACACAAAGTTAGTTGTAGCGCGCAACAAAGAACAAAATTCATTTCTTGAAATGCGTTACAAAATTTAGCATTTGCAACGCGTTACAAATGTGTTTGAAATGCGTTACAATCGAATATCCTTTCAACACCAAAACGCGTAGAAATTTGAAATGCATTACAACTCCTCTGAAATGTGTTACAATTTAAATGCGTTACAACTTTGAAACGTGTTTCAAGTTAGATGTTGAAATGCTGTTGACGCGTTTCAAACTTGTTATGCGTTACAAATTCGTTATGAGTTTCAATTGACCCCATCATTCGTGACGCGTATCAAATCAACATTGTAACGCTATTTTTTAATTATATTATATTATTATTTTAGTTCAAAAAAGCGTATCAAAAAGCGTTACAAGCATATGGGTTTTCTTCTAATGCTTCATCAGCTCGTTGACAACATCGTCATCAACAAAATCCAAATAATTTTCACTCAATCGCATATTCTCCTTTTCAGCTGAAATGTCTCTTGATATAACTGCAGGCATTGAATGTGTTTTTGACAAAGAAAGCACCTAAAGATAACGAAAAAGCAAACGAAATTAAAACAAGAAACAAATATTAGTATATTGAAATCAAATAGATCTCAAGAACTCTACTTACCACTTGATCAGCAACATATCCTCCATTGGATTCTTCCGTTTACTCCCACATGTAATATGTGTCGATCTAACCTAAAAATAAAAATGTAACTAGGAGCAGTTAAAGAACACAAGAAAAGCCAAAACCTTATCATTACCTCATCGTTCTGACAACTGTTACCAGAACAGTTCATAACAATGCCACTTGAAGATGGCACGCAAACATGTGAAACATTAAATATTTTAATTGAAAATTGTACTCCTAATCCATGTAAAAAATATGAATGTACAAACTTTGCCCCTAATATTTAAAGTTAAAATGAGACAAGATAAATTACCGAATCAGGAGGAGCAAGACAATTTGAAGACCGATCCTGTACACCAAATAAAACTTTTCTCTTATCGCTCATCTGCTCACCAAGCACGTCACTATAGATGCGAAGCTTGCCATCCTTATCAACTGATCTTGAAAGAATGTCCATAGCAGCGTCCACTTGTACCTCTTTGCACCAGGTCATCCGGCAGCTCATCTATGCGGATGATGTGGACCTCTTGGCCCATACACCAGAGGGAATGCAGGCACACCTCGATGCCCTGGACACATTCTGCAGGCGACGGGCATGCGGGTCAACCTGGCCAAGACTAAGGTGGTCCTCATATCCTCCTCACGTCATCTGGCACCTCCGGCGCTCACTTACCAGGGGCAGATGGTAGAGGTCACACCCAGCTACAAGTATCTGGGGGTGGAATTCCTGTCCTCAATGTATTGGGATGCATCCATTCGCCTTGGGGTGACCGCGGGTTGGAAGGGAGTATGCGTAATGCAAAACAATAGTCACAGGCGGAGGAACAGTATGGTGGAGCCACTCACATTTGTTCCGGGCACTGGTCGAGCCAGTTCTTTTGTATAGGGTCGAGGTGTGGGGCCCAATGGTGTCTTTGGCGACTTGGAACGACTTGGAGCAGGTCCAGAAGGCATTCTTGACGCGGGCACTTGGCGCCAAGCCCTCGGGTTCCATATCGGATCTTGTTGCATGAGGCGAGGATTCATGCCCCGCTGACATGCATACTTTCGATGGGCACATTGTCTATTTTGAAGGTGGCCAACATGGGCGACACTCAGCCCCGACTTGGCTTACACCTTTGTGGCGATGAGCATAGCGACTTCAGGGCTTGTTGGAAGGACAAGAGAGCCCGGTGGGCTGGCGCGTTGGGAATGTAGATGCACATAGGTGCATCCAGTGCATGCAGGCGCCCGTAGGGATAGGGTGAGGGGTACTTGGACTCTTGTTTCCTGGGAAGCCTGGGACCACCATGCTCGAGCAGGTAAAGGTGGCACACTACAAACAAAGACATAACCCCCCCACGGTTCGAGGCCCGGCTCTACCGTTCTCGGTTGCCCATGAAGAAGCGCGGGATTATCGGCGTCCATTCGACGAGGGGCCCACCATCTTCGGCTTGAGGCGGGTCGGTGGGTTGGAGAGTCGCGCCAGGACAGGCTTTGTCAGTGTTACCCGCTGGGGGTTATTGAGGATGAAAGCCATGCCTTCCAGAGCTGTCCAGCCTATAGTCAGATTCGTGCTCGCTACATTCTCTTGGTGCGACCTAGTCTGCCCCTGCACGAGCTACTCAGTACGTCGTCAGTTCGATCCCTTGGCTCCTACCTCCAGGAGGTTTTGGATCTGCGGACTCACCTCTGCCCCCGGGCGCCTACCTCAGGTGCCGGGAATTCATGTGTATATATGTATATTTGTATAGCTGCCAGCAGGTTTGTTGCTGCGACGGTTTTTCCCTCCTAGGGGGAGGGGGGGTTAATCCGGGTAGCAACGGGCTTGCTGCACCCATGTAATTTGGGTCCCATAGGCCGATTGGCCTCCGCGGACGATAAAAGAACCTTCCTTCCTTCCTTCCTTCCTTTCTTCCTATCATACCTATAAAAATAATTGAAAATAAACAAGTAGCTCAAGAAAAACAACTTAAGAATAAAGCATAATTAAAAAAAAACCTCAAAACATACTTCTGATAGCCATCATATGTGTTATGGCTAGTCACTTACGCCAGCCAACGCCAATCTCGTCACCAACGTAACTCGACCCGATTTGTTACATATTTCAGCATTCACAGTTTCTCCCATGACTTTCAACCACTTCGCTATCTGATTCTTTTCAACTCGCTGTTTATGGAACCAAACCTAAAATAACATTTTGCAATGTTAAAAGAAAAAGCAAACAAAGAATCAAATACATAATTAAATGAACAACTCACATTTGAGCACCAACTATCAATTGCAGTCAGAAATAGTGCACCGTCAGTCTTGTTATCCTTTCAAATTGCCGTGAAGGTAAATGCCTCGCATATTGTTTGAAAGTGAACACAAAATCAGGCCCATAACTCCAAATTGGATCTCGAAAATGGTGATCCTCGAAACGTGTAGCAGAAGGGTTGTAATTCTTGCTACACGCTTCCTCATACTTAACAAACTCACCGCGCTCACTACTTTGAACAGAAAACTGATAAACTTTTAATTCCAAAGTTCCTTAGCTGCCCTAATACCAAATCTGCTACAAATATAAAAGCAGAGCCGCTTTTGAATGCCCCTAGGATGGTAAACCTGATGATCAACATTAGAAAGAAGATCATTTTCAACATTAAAAGGTATGACAGGTGCCTTCTTCTTCTTCCCTTTCACTCCAAGCAACCTCGATCTTCTAACAGCTACTACAAATGCGTAGGTGCTCTTTTTAAAAACATCGGATTTCAAGATGTTAAATGGCCTCTGCTCAATACCCGTTGCACAAACCCTAGCCTCCTGTTTTTTCCTCAGTATTCTGCCAAACGTCCTATATAGTACACTAAGGCTGCAGAAACACAAACAGTTAAACATTATTAAATAAAAAATAATTAAACAGTATTTAGAACCATCAAATTGAAAATAATCAAACTCAAAAAATAGATTAAACAGTAGCAATGCTTATCTTCCAGGCGGATACACTTCTTTGTTCTTCTTCTTCACTTGCAACATAAACTTCATTAACATGTCAACAAGCTGCAGCACAGGTATCTCTTCAATAGGAATGCTGCAATCAAGTTTAAATGTTGTCCTCCAACTATCAAAGCGCTTCATAGCCCAATTATTCAAACTCTTCGAAGCATCCCTACCTCCTCCTTCCGCTTCCTTCACAAGAATAGGATCTAATGCAAAAAAATCATCCCTCTCCACCTGCTCATCGTCACAGAGCTGATCTTAGTACTCTGGATCTCTGCCACGAAATTATCAAGTTCTTGACCTTGAAATTGATTTAAGAGACTATCGATGTTATGCCAAATACTGTCATCTACTACATCTGCTCCACCAGCCACTACATTTCCACCATGGTTCTGCACTACATCAGCTATTGTATCATCTGCATGCACACTGTTCCCTATCTCGATTCCAACAGCAGAAGCACTACCAAGACCATCCACTTCTTGAGTGATATTTAAACAAAAAGATGGCTCCAGACTATTCATAGAAACGTCCATACTAAACACACAAAATAACTAAGAAAGACCTCTTTGAAGCCATATTTTTCAACTATCCTTGCATGCAGAAAGAAAGAACCTCAAAACACTTGAATGTAAATCCTTCCTTGATTAACAAGTAAATCTGCAAAAAATAGACCCTTAGTTAGCACAAGATAAACAAATGATAACGAAAAATGATGATTCAAGGCTACCTAACCTTGAAGATAAACAAAAGAAGACGAAATACCTTGAATAAGAGCAAGAATAATGCTCCAAAGTCGCAAAACAGGACAAGAATTGGCTCCAGACGCTCTAAAACCGCAAAACTACTCCAAACAAGCTAAAACTTTTCAAGAGGTCTTCAAGAACTCGAATATGTAGCATAATAACAGGGGGTTTTCTTTGTGTTTTTGTACGCTTTTCACTAAGATTTTCCTATGATTTCGTTATGTATTCAAATGGATGTACTAATGCGTACATATAGAGTGCACCATTTCTGAGCCATTGATTTTAGCCTTTTTTTTTCCAATGGTCAACAACCAATGGCTCACAACAAAAGCCCTTTTTTTGTGCGTGTGGTGCATAATGGTCAACAACCAATGGCTCACAACAAAAGCCCTCTTTTTGTGTGTGTGGTGCATAATGGTCAACAACCAATAGCTCACAACAAAAGCCCTCTTTTTGTGTTTGTGGTGCATAATGGGCACATGAAGGGCTTGAAGGGCGCATGTAGTGCAGTTTCCCCGCTGGCAACACATTTCTTATTATAACTTTTGATCCAGAGCTCTGTTTGAGATGATTTTTATTGCTTTGGAAAGCTCTCTCCGAGATCTTTTTGATAGTGTATGATATGGATATGTTTGGTTAAGTTATCTATGCTAAAACAACAATTTTTCGGCCGGGTTTGGTAGGCTTTCACATCCTACCGGTGATTATCTGAGGATTGCGCTTATTGGATATTGTTTTATGGCTCATTAGAATGAAGGTTGCAAAAATTACCATGCATTTTTTAGATTTTGAGGCGGTTGTTAAGCAAATTCAAGGCTTCTAGATCCTTGTGCTAACAAGCGAAAAGTTTCCCACTTTGGTTTCTCACCACAAGAATCCATGGAGGCCATTTTTTGTTAAATTCAGTTGGAAAATGTTTGTCTATGGGTGTTGCAAACTTTATGACTTTTCAGAATAATGGGATCAATCTGCTCTATCTTTATGGTAACTTTTACTTATGTTCTATTTGTTTTATTGTGATGAAATTCAAAAGCTACAGGTGATGAAAGCCTCAAATGAATTCTAGTTTTTTTTCTCGGTTTGAATTCTAAAATTTTTGTCACAAGGGGGATGGGGGGCGTCCCTAAAGAAGGGGCCAACAAATTTTGCAACACAAACCATTAACATCCAACATATAAAAACTAAATCCGCCAACACATAACAACCAACACATAACAACTATTGACATTAACAACCAACACATAACTACCATTGACATTAATTAACACAACCATTGAGTCCAACACATTTAAATTAAAACCCCCTTAAACCCCCTTTGGTTTGGGTGCATATTCACAGGGGGTGACATAGGGCCGCGAGAGCCCCTCATAATTGTATTTTGCACGCATACAAAATCAACACCATATAGTATTCGCTTGAAATCTTATAGTATTTTTTAATCTTGTTATACAAGTATAGCAAATTTTGTACTTGCATACCCCACAAACGAGGAACTTTACGTGCGGTGTAGATTAAGGAATAAGGGGTGAATATGCCTATCCAACAGCTCTCGTTGCCCGGAGTCACCCCCGTGTGAATATGCACCCAAACCAAAGGGGGTTTAAGGGGGATTTTAATTTAAATGTGTTGGACTCAATGGTTGTGTTAATTAATGTCAATGGTAGTTATGTGTTGGTTGTTAATGTCAATGGTTGTTATGTGTTGGTTGTTATGTGTTGGGGGATTTAATTTTTATATGTTGGATGTTAATGGTTTGTGTCGAAAACATCGTATGATCGCAGGCGCTCACTACTAGGAGGAAGATCGAACATTCTGGAGGTCTATTCTACAGAAAAATGGCACGAATCCGACAGCATAACCTCTGGCGTCAAAGATTCTCGAGAGCAAAGGAAGAAAAAATTTCAAGGTTGATTAAAATTTTGTCGGAGAATTTTTTTGCAGTGGAAATTTGGGAGAAATTTCTGCGACTCGCGGGGGCCACTCAGCCGGCGAAAGTGGCCCCGCTAGCTTAGTAGGAAATTTCTCCCGAAATTTCCACCTAGCAAAAATTACTCCTTCCATAGCAGTGGATTCGATGTATGAGGATGGAAACAGATCTGGAAAGAACCAATTGGGGCATATCCACTTCTGCAGTGGGTGGACATCACGCTATAGATTGCAAAAGAGAACATGAGAGAGCAGCAATGCTTGAATTGATCTAATCGAACCTGTATTGGCAGTGTGGAAGTTCATAACCAAGACAAAGGAAGCAGGGGGCCAAAAGCCACAGGTCAAAACATACAACTATGGTCGCATTATGTAATTTAGACTCTACGCCAGAGCGCAAGTTTCTTCGGGCAGTTCCAAGAAAAAAAAGGTTTAATATTTCTTTGTTTTGGTGTATTATATATGGTTCTTTTTCTATTTTCCCTATTCTACGCATGCTTGGATGGTGCCTTTATTTCCACTTATATCCTCCATTCTAATAGAATTGGGATTTCCAAAGGCAACTAGAAATCTTTGTTGTATATATGCCATTATCAGTATTTCACTGCTAGGCACAACTATGTTCATTCCTCCCTTATCTTTCTTGGCAATATGTAGCTGAGAGTAAGGTTTACTATGGGCTCCTCGAAAGACATTACAATTATGCTGCCACTGGTAGGGTGACAACTTATGAAAGTTACAATGATAGCTTGGGATTTTTACGTCATTGCACCCCGAATATAAAGGTATATGGTCTTTGAATCAACGGTTGTTGCTTTATGAGATTGGCTTCATTAATCTATTAAAAAAGAATTAATGCAATACATCAATAATTGTCCACATTTTTGTTTTGAGCTAGCACATGAAAACATTTTATAATAGCTACCATACAAGGAATTCTTATGTTATATTAACATTGCAACGAAAACCTTTTTGTTATGCTCAAATAGAAGTACCTTATTAAGCAAGAATGAACTTTTTGATACGCTCAAATAGAAGTACCTTATTAAGCAAGAATGAACAATCAAAACAATGACCAAGCCTAAATAGCAGATAATCCTCAATTCGAATGTCATTATAGATAATACTCAAGCCGTGAGACACATGTTTACTAGATGCATTTTGTTGCAACACATATTTAGTTTTAGCATTCCAGCATAGACAAATACTTATACCCAATGATTAACATCAAATCAAATTACATTGTTGTGATCTCAATGCCTAGAGGTTGACCAACCAAAACTTTATTGCATTACGCACAATAGAAGTACCCTTTCTATGGTTGAAGGTCCGTAAAAAGACAAGCCCCTACTCAAGCTACATGCACATCTACTAGAATATTTGCTCCCAGTATTTTTCCTGCCTTATGTGCATCATCTTGGATGCCGAGATGCCGAGTGCTATAGATGCCAGATTATCACTGAAAAGAATATTGGAGGCAGAGTGTTCACATTTCGAATCCCTTTGGTGCCTAATAATGCAGAACTCCCATTTCAGTTTGAGTGCATGCAATTTTCGCTGCATAAAGGTCGAAGAGATATTTTGCATAGATACTGTTGTCAAGTTGGAGCATTTCATCCAACTAATTGATGACTTCCTATTTGGCATCTACAAAAGGGAACTTGATCTACGTGGATGTGTTGTGAGAGAGGAGGGTGACGGATGGAGTACATATATTGGTCTATTGATTAATGTAGTGCTTTGACTAACACCTCCAATGGTTTGTCTCTTTTATCAGATGGCAAACGACATTGTTCACTAGCGAATTGATACTTTCGTGGCAAGAGAACTCACCTGTGTTGAAATATGTAATGGAATGCATCTTAGGATCTTCAAATCGTTTCGTCCTGGGACAGTATCTCATTCCATTACATGAACCAATATTTAGAATGAGTTATCTCATCTGGTTGATAGTCGTGAGACAACATGGGCAGTTTCCATCAATGACTCGCACATGCATTTCACTTTTACACCAGCTAAGATGTTATATGTAGGAAAAGTGAAGATATCGCGGGAGCATCCAAAAAAGTTTGGGATTCCTTGGTGATGTCTGCCATGTGGAAATGCATATTTAGAATTCCATCATGAACTAACCACAACAAAATTTTGTGTTTTGCATATCTGTGCCTATCTTTTGTTAATGTACTTAACCACTTCTAAGCATGACATTTGAGTATAATTTTGGGTTGTCTTCCCAAACTTTTCTACTTTGAAGGTAAGTTTTAGTTGCACTCCGCATTCCTTATAAAGCATTGTTTTCTCTATTGCAATCCATCTTTTACAAAGTTTGATGATACTATCATTACAATTTCAACAACAAAACAATTACAAAAACAAATAATGTCCATTCTTGCAAGCTTCAACCTGTATTGTTGTCAGAAGTTGTAGATATGGATGTTAAAGGCTGAGTAATAACACAAGCCATGACATTAGCGCGGCAATACCATTATTCTAAATTCTTTTCTGTAATAGTTCAAATGGGAGAATTGCAACCAGGAGGATTGTCAGACAATAAAATATCGTGAAAATTTATAACAGAATCGAGAGATCCGTTATATGCGAAATTGTGTTTAGTAGGACCATCCACTATCGAAAAAGCAGTGAGAAAAGATGCAATCTCGACAATATAAAATATGATATATGGGAAAGGTATACTCAGGAAAATGTCATGGACACATGGCAGGACCCCGGGGAGAGAAAATAAGAGATATAAGAATAGAATCTATTTGAATGTGTTTTTATCGTCTATAAAGACCAATAGGCCTATGGGCCCCAATGAAAGAGAAGAACAAACGTCTTACTGTCAGAATTAAAAAAAACCCCGTCCAAAGGGTTTTCGAAGGAAAAATCTTGGGAGTAATAAGCATTCTGATAAATTGTACAATGATGCATTAAGGTACATTTTAATATCATGCTTGATAACATAGCTAAGTGTGCAATACTACGATCTCTGAAAGATATGACCCCAATAACCATGCTAAAGCCATATCTAACAGCACAGAGAGCGGCTAGTTGAGCTTGATCAACTCAACATAGCATGTCCGGGTATGGAAGAATGTTGGACATCTCTGAAGAGCATGCTATTTATCTTCAATGACTCCCAGTTGGCAACACTAATAATGCCTGTCCTCTCGCACCTCCCAAATCCATTTGCTTATCTCAATGTGGAGGTGATGCTCACCGATGTGAATTAAAGCTATCAGTCTACGCTTCTTCATGGCTAAATGTGCACCTAGGTAGTGTTGTAGATCTCATGTGAGCACATGATCGATCTGCTACTGGTGGTGTGCCATCTTGGCCTGTTTCAAGACACTCGCATCCCAAAGTTTGTCGAGAAAGCAAGCATCAAAGTATTGCCTCAAGTGATGGTCATCTTCTTTATTTTTGACTTGTATGCATCCGTGCTCCTGCACGTTCTATTCCATTGGGAAAACCACTGAGATCTTTTTTCCTAACAATAGGTTTTAAGGTACTGCAGACCCAGTGCCATGACATAAGCAAGATTAGAGACGAGCATCACCCATACTGACCACCTTCTAAAAGTAGATGATGTGGCAGTTGAGTGCGGCCCTTTGAAGAGGCAAGAAACACGTCTCCTGCAGTAGAATATGATATGGGACTGTGGACTTTACTTCAAGTGCATGAGCTAGGAAGCTTTCTACATCTGCTCGAAGTATCGTAGGTGGTGGGGAATACATAGACCTTGATCTTATATATAAGGACGGGCTCTACTAAAACCATGAACAAGTGCTCTATTCCCTTTGCTTTATAGGCCAATATTCCAATCTGCTAGGCTTATCCTTTCAGCGTGTCTAGAACAAACATAAAGGGGATACAACCAAAGAAAAAATCCATGTTAGTGGAGAATATCTATCATTGCCTTACGGGCTAGCATACCAATCCTGAGTCTTACTCTTTCAGCCGTTCAAGTTTTAGGGTAATGTAGTTTAGGTATCACACGGTATAATGTCTCACTCAAATCCTTAAACCCTAAACTATAAGTTGCCACAAATTTGAAAACATAAAAGAATCAGTAATGGATCACATCAATACGCATCAATGTTTCATTGTTTCAAAGTCCTTATGAACCCTTAAACTTGCTAATCAATTATTTATTTAATGATGCATCTAATACAATGAATTTCTCTAAGAACATTGGTCACAAATAGAAATAAGATGAATCACTCGCATGTATCAACCTTTGTCACTGTTTCATAAACTTTGTTGCTTTTAAGGATCATTTCTTTGGGAAGCATACATAATAATCTGTTTACATTTAAGAAAAAGGTATGTTCTCATCATGCAAGTGATATTTCCTATTTCTCTTCGACTACAATCATACAATATGCCTTTTTGCCCATATCACATACATATATTCTATAAATTCTATTGTAGCTTCAGAATCTAATACATGCGCTTGAGAAATGACTGGCATCATCAGGCACACGTCTCTACTTTCATGTAAATAAATATTTTACATTATATCATCATCAAGGTTTTTATACAAAAGTTACCTTTGTGTTGGTCAGTCATTCTAATATGATTTATTTTTATATATACAGTTAGAACACAATATCATCTATGTACAATAAGAACATCTTAGGATGGAATCACACTATTGCCTGGCCAAGGATAGGATTTTTATGTCTTCGCCAAGAGACGGAGATGGCCAAGAAACCAATGTCACATTAATGCCCAAAATTTAGTTTCCACATCAGAGCTAGTGATGCCTTGCTGGAGCTATGGCGAAGCTATAATACAGCAGAAGGATATGACCTTGTTTCTTCAACGTAAGCAAATTCATTGTTGATAATTGGTTTTTGCTCTTGGCCTGTAATGAAAGAAAATCTTGTTGAAAGCAAAAAAATACGGATTAATGCAAAAGGAATAAAATAAAATTGATTTTTAAAGCAAATTCGATACAAATCTGTTCCGATTTTGGTTGTTGAGATTTATTGAACAATTTTTTGTTGTTCCAGCTTGTAAATCTGATGATAAGGCCTCTAATCCAATCTAAATTGCATGCAGAAAAAACCTAATTTTGCCATAAGAAACCTCATTTTTTTTGCTTCGATGTTTTCGTGCAAACATGACACGCAGCTGACGGTGGCCAAGATCTTCGGCAAGAGTAGCCTTCGTCCACGATTTTGGGAGGCACTCAACATTCATGACGATCTGGGCATCCTTAGTGTGACAGGGAGTGCACCCAAGAAACGAAGATGAAGATATTTGATTGGCTCAAAGTTCTTAAAACCCTTGGCCGGGCAGTAGTGTGATTTCGCCATTAATACAATTGACACATATTATGATTTTGGAATTGGCTGATAGGCAATTTTCTTTGCTATCAAGAGTAAGCAATCTTAGTTCTTAGCGTTAGAGTAAGGAACCATGGTTACCTCCCTGCTTCCATAAAAATGGAAAGAGAAATTTTTTCCACCTAGAAATTTCGGCAAAGATTTTCCAGCTGACCTAGGCTATGAGGGGTGGTGAAAATTTTCTAGATGACTTGGCAGGTCATGAGCGACACCACCCAAGAGTGGCTCTGCCAGGTCAACTGGAAATTTATGCCGAAATTTCCAGGTGGAAAAAATTCTCCAACGAGATTTTAGCTTCCTTCAAAAATTTTCCCCTTTTTGTTAGGAGGATCCTTGGCGCCAGAGTAGTTGCGGGCCAATTCTTGCAAGTTTTGTGTAGGGCCATAGGGTTCTAGATCTTGTTGGTGGAAAGTGAGACCTACCATTGCCATGATTTTTAGGGAGTTCTGTAAGTTTTTTTGGGAGTTTTGAAGGATCTTGGACTGTTTTGACGACTTTGGAGCAACTTAGTTGCTGTTGTGCAGTGGCATTTAGGTAAGCGACTTTTAATTTGTGTTATATTTTGATGATTTTTTCTTCCGAATTGCTTTTTTCTTGCAGATCTTGCTTGTTAATCAAGGAAGGAGTCGATTTTGAGGTCTAAATCCAAGGATAATAAAACAAGGTGCTGCGCACGAGAGGTTGCCCTCCGGTGGCCCGAAAGTGTGTTTTCACGTTTCGTTTTTTTGTGTTGGATCTTGTTTGTTTTGTATGGAGTCGTGTAAATAATATGAACATGAGTTGTCATTTTCTTAGCTCAAGAAAGTGCTCATTGTCTATTTGGACTCTTGACTACAGGTTTAGGGAAATTCCTATTTTCTTCATGAAATTCTTTGATTAATTTTTTTTTTGAAGAACGTGTTACCCTTCTATATCTATTTCTTTGTCCTGACTCTAGATGATGGTCTTACGTTGAGGAAAAGAACAATTGATCAGGAAGCAAAATAGGAACACAATTCATGCCTTGCAAAGGCTGTTCACATCCAGAAGATTCACAAAGTTATATTTCTAAATTGTGAAGCGAATGGTGCTCTTCAGGCTGGTATCTTCGAAGTATTATAAAAAAGGATGTTATGGCACTGATAAGTTTGTTCCAGCATTTTGGCAATGGCAAAAAAGCGCGACCATTGTGCCACCTTTGAAATTGTAATATGGCACGACAGGAAAGCGTAGCCATTGTGCCACCTTTGAAATTATAATAGGAGAATGTCTTGGCCATTCACAATTTCCACCTTTGCAATTGTATTCGGAGAACATTTTTTGAATTTATGCCACTATGTTTGAGCTCATACATGAACATACTGAGAAATATGTGCACGATGAAGACGGCAAATTGTTCGTCAAGCACCTTATCTAACAAAATAAATGACAATTCTAACAAAATAAACAAAACAGAATGATAATATGTGCAATTTGTTGTGATAGGTATCCTCGGCACCAATGTTATCTTAATATTGTCTTTGTTTCTTTACTTGTTACTCATGAAACTAAATACTAAATATTGTGTTTCGTTGAAGCACAAAACATTTTATTAGAGATGTTATGGTCTCCAAACATGTACATTGGTTGTGCTCAACGTGGATCATTACCTCTTATTCTATTAACCACTTGGTTTCGACAATGCATCTAATAAGATGGCATATAGCATAACATAGTATATTGCTTGTACGCATCTTACAAGATGGCATATAGCGTAACATTGCATTTTGAAAATGTAGCTCATCTTGAAAAACAACATTCAGTAAAGCATTCACAATGTGTTAAATAATCTCCCGTGAAAATACCAAATGTTACAATGTTTCTTGAATAAAAAAGTAGATACTTACTCATAAAGGGACATCGATTTTCCTAGATGTTAGATTGCACACTGATTGCTTAATGTTTCTTCCCAGGGATCAAAAATCAAATAAAATTTGGAGCAATGATTGACTTCACTGCATAGGGGGTGGCAAAAGAAGGGAAATGTTTGCAGCTGCTGTGATAAATTTCTTATAAACCCTAAACATAGACCTTGGGATAGTTCGTCCATACAGCTTTCCAACATTCCTACCACAAAACTAATGCAAACTTCCATTGGAACATGGACAGAGAGAGCATAAAAGAAAGTGCAGCTAGGTCAAAGATAATCAGACCTAGCTCCGCTACAAAGTTGTTACAACCTATGCCTTTATTAAAAGTGTCAAATACACAACATATGCAAAGCTAGCATATGCAGAGCATAGCAGCTTCAACCCATATTTTACATAGTTATTGGAGATCAAATATTTATGACAAAGCACTTTGAATTGCCACGGTAGCCTCCCACATTGAAATTAAAAGAATGGTGATCTACAATGCCCAAAATTAGCGCTTTTACCCTTGACCTCAGGTGGTGGGGGGTTAGACTTTTGGTTGCTTGCATCTTGGGCAATCTCCCTCCTTGAGGACTCCCAAAGCTGATCTTCTATGCCCAACATCCGTATTTGCAGTAACCCTCTCTCAACTATTCAAGATTAAACTCCATAAGTATTAAAAACATATAAACCTCGGCCTTGTAAAATACTAGTTTATCCTAATGCTCTATTATCTACTTACAGAAAATGCACAACAGGTAGATGGGTATGGCAATCCAATCATGTTTAGTGATATCCACTCTTCTCACTAGCACAACTAACTTTATTTTCTTTCACATCTATATCTATATCTATATGTTCATTATAAAGGAACAGATAAGTCATTCGTACCATCAACAACATTATGAGGAGTGGGCTCTGATTGCTTTTGCTGATCGATCTTGCGGTTGTTCATTAAGCAATATCATCTTCAGCGCCATTGCTTTTGGCTCGGGCCACAAGTAGATCATCTAGGCCTGTTTTATAAGATAATAGCAGTCTTTGTGAATATACATATCTAACAAAGATGGTCCTAATAGTGAACTGCTAAAGGGAATTACCTGCTTGAACTGGGCGTCCTCGATCTCTTCATTGCTTTCAGTTCTAACCTCGAAACACGAGTTAATGACAATATCTTACAATTCAGAAAGTACAAAAGACAATTCTTATACATGATTACCTATCGACTCGACAAGCACGGAGCCATCACGCTCTCCTTCCACTAGAAGTATCACGAAAGTACAAATCGGTTGCTTGGGGAATGTGTTCAAATAAATGTCCTCTTCAAATTTTTATGGTTATGCTTCCAACTTGACATTCCCACAAACATCACTTATTATAAGGTTTTGTATAATTATTCAATTCCAGCGAGTTTCAGCCACCTCTGGCGTGTGCTAGCTTGATTTTCAAGTTCTTTATTTACATAGAAATCAGCGTTTTCTCGAAAATATTTTCTGCTGAGTTTCCTATGCCAACATAGGCAGCTAAAGCGAAATTAGTGCATTCTTGTCGACTGGCTAGATTATTCCTTTTGCTGCCATCACTATGACAAGGTACTCTCGCAATCTTCACCCGATACGGCTATGAAAAACCTATGAATTTATTGTGTTGGTACGCACATATACAATTATTCACGGCCGGTTATGATATACCATGCTTTGAGGAAAATATCATCTAGGCGAGAGCACAAAGCACACATGTAGAAAAGCGTATTAGAAAGCTAGGCAATGCGAACCTCATCGCCATCCAGGAAGCATGTAAACACAGCGATCAACCAATTGCTATCATTCAAAATCCTAAGAGCCCAAGTAGAAAGAGATTATTTTTCTTAAGCAACTCAGGTATTACTTCTAGAATCGAACACATCTGTCCATCTATAGCTAACTAAGCCAAAGCAACAAGCGTAGCCAAAAATACTATCTCTTCCATCCGCGGATCGAGGTCCTCTTGATTGCATAAATTGGCAAATGCACAAATTGGTATCTTTGCTTCATGTTCCTTCACGGGGTCATAGTGATCGCGTGCAATGCGGGCACTTGCATGCATGCCGAGAAAAACTTCTGAGACATTTCGAGACCGGACATTCTCGAAGCATATCTCTGCATCAAGTATTTCTTGAACCATTAAGTAGAAGCGGGGAGAACTTAAAAAATACACGTTGGGTTATGCACGAGAATCCTGCACGCTGCGGTGCTACCACCGGACCAAGATCTCAAACTATATCTGAGGCGAGCTCAAGCTTCAAGATGCATACCATAGCGCAATCCAGTTCCAAAATTTCAATGCACGAGAAGCGCCATAACCGGAATGCGAATGCATCGGCTGAATCCAGGGCTTTGCCATGGCGCCTCGAACATCATCGGCCAAACGCGGGGCTGGCCGGTTCTTGGCAGCGGCCCGGTTAAGGCGATCACTAGCATATCCTAGGCATATGCCAGCATATACTTGAATATGCTACAAACCCACACAAACGAGGGTTTGCCCCTTAGGGGCAACCCAAAAATACGGCTGCATAGAGGTTTTTCTTAGTGATTTTAGGTGTCCTTTTTAGTATGGACATTTTGCAGTCGTCCTTTGTCTGAAAATCACATAGGAAGTGCATGCAAATGGTAGATCAGCTGTTGCTACAGTCGATTTAGGGGACAATGCCTTCAATATTAGTGGCGAGCTGCATGCAGATGCTCTGTTTGACATTGCCTAAATTTTGAAAGCCGATATGATCACTGAAAACTCTGTATATGAAAGTGATATGACCATTGAAAACTTTGTATTGGAATTGTTGCTTTGGCTATGGCAGAGTTTTAGGCGGAGCCGTAGTTTCTGCCTTGCATTCTGCATCTGTGCATTCCGAAGCATTTGCACTAGAAACTCGAAGCATCTGCTGCTTGCTTATGTCCCTCTTGCATACACAAGCTTGGATCTGCACATTTTTGTGGTGGCCACTCCTGCACATCAAAAAAATCATCAGCTTTTGAAGCGTGTTGTAATCTGAACCAAGCGTTTATTACGTCATGTAATTCACCGGCGGGGCACATTATGCCCTCGTAGGATTTTTCTGGCGGCGACTCGCGGCTTCGCCGCTGTCGGCCACCTCGGCTGGCGGCGCCGCCTCAAAACCCTACGGGGACGCCAGTGAATTACGTAGTCCTCAAAAGTGGCACCCGCATGAACATATGTAGAGGTCATGAGTTTATACGTGGACAACCTGCGTTCGAAATTCTCAGAATTTAGGGTTTGTGCAAGTAACAAATGCCTCCGTTGTTGATCACCCTGTGCATTAGAAAAGTGGCCACAGATCTATGGCAATATGCTTCAGATCTGGGTTTGTTGCCCGTAGACCTATCGGAAATGCTATGGCAAGAATTGGTCCGAAAGGGAGGAGGGAAAGCGCAATTGTATGAGCTCCAGGTTTTTGCCGAGTATGTTTGGAGACCAACCAGTCTCAGGCTTAAAGGTATGCCACAGATTAATGCTGGTGGTTTGCAGTACCTTGGCTATGCCCAAGGGCTTGTAACATTAAACCTAAGTAGTTGTTCTTGGCTGGATTCTCTCTTATTTATTCCCACTTTGCCTCATCTCAAGTGCCTTAACCTGCGCGATTGCTGGAGATTAGCAGGTGATAGTCTTGCTTTCATCCAGCATCTGCCCAGATTGGAATGCCTTGATCTAGGTAATATTCACTCTCTTAATGACGAATTTGCATCACATTATATTACTGGCATTCAAAGTTTAATTGCTCTTAATGTTAGCGGCACGGGCATTGGTGACAGTTTTGTGGAGTCCTTAACTTATGGTTGCAGATTGCAACAATGGGTGACAAGTAAATAAAAAGTCATCAGTGTTGACAGGGCTGCTTCAAATGCTTTAGAGGCATGGCCAGTCTCTAACATTGTGCATTTGAAAATGCAGCAGACCAATATCTCAAACGCATCTATTCCCCATCTTTTTTCTTTGAAAAGTCTGCTTCTCCTTGATCTGAGACAAACATCAGTTAAATTCAATGCCATTGCTCCACTTCAGGGGAAACATAATCTCATATCTTTACCAAACTGTCGGCACCTTCTTGCACGCACTAACATGCTCTTAGCTGCTACTTTACATGGAGCATGCGGCTGTGAATCGATGGCATATTCAAGTCAGGGTAAAATGCCTACTGATGAGATAGAAACCTGGGCATAACGTGGTTTTGCATGTCTTCTACAGGGGGCTAGTGCAATGAGTAAATTTTTTCAACACCAAAATTTGACAAAAACATGTAATACCTATTGGCAGTGATCTTTGCTTGATTTCCGACTAATGGATTAGCATATGGTTGTGTCCCCACTAGCCATGTATATTTCTGCTAACCATGAATGGCCGTTTGGATGGTGAAATTTTATAGATGGTATGTATATGATATAAGCAGAAGAGTAAGTCCACTTAAAGAAGCTATCTAGAAGTTAGGCTGCAATTTTGCCAGGCTTGTAGTGTGAATTATGTGTTTGATGGATGCAATTTCTTGGATCGTTTGGTCTTCACACCAGCATCTTAAAACTTGGCATTAGGCATCTTGTGTTAAACAAGCCAGAGTTACAAGAGCACAGTTTTGATTAATAGAAGACACAGTCTCGAATGGCTTATGTGGCAGACATGGTTCCATTAGCATGGTGAAGGTATTTCAACTTGTAAATCTAATCCAAGAATATTGCAGCATCTAATCCAAGAGTATTGCAGCAAGTCCATAGATCTGGTAGCAAATGACAACTTCTGGAAACAATTAAACCTGCGGGAGCCTGTAGCAGTGCTCTTTTTTTTTATGGTAAAGAACATATGATAGGGTCGATGAGATTGGATCACGCTGTATTGTTGGTGAATGAGTTTTGTGGCTGGAAAAGTTCTTGAGATTACCCTTTGAAGTAGTACTTGAAGGAGAGCTAGCAGCAAGGAAGATTTAATGATGGCCTTCGGTCGGAACGCCGTATATCTCAAGCGGGATGTGGTATCAGCCATGAAGAACAGCGCGGTTTGAAGCCCAAAAACCAACTGTTTTGGGCGTTTTTTTGGTGTTTTTTGGTCGATCCGGCTCCATTTTGCTTCAAATCTCTTCCTCTCTTCACTGATCTAGCATAAAAGAGGTAGATGAAGCGATTGGCATGGTTTTTTAGATCGAATCAAAGCGCCCATAGAGCGAAAAAGAACCGGTCGATTGAAATTTTTTGCCCCCCGTATGATTTTGAAGCACGGTTTTGGCCACATTAACCACTTTTGGCCACATTAACCACTGGTTGATATCGGATGGCCACATTAACCCGATGGTTAATGTGGCATGGCCATTAACCCAAAATTTTTGGCCACATTAAACCCACATCGCTTGAGATATCACGAGGTTAAAGCCTTGGTCCATAATGCATATGAGTCATGACACGTCCAAAGTGCAACACTAAATTGTATTAGGCAGTTTCGAAGATTCTGCCTGCTTTGCAACCTTTAGACAACACTGTAGTAAAGAATAAAACAGTCAAACAACACTCAATGAAATCTTTCTGGGATTGTCACCAATAGTGGACCATGAGCCGATTGTTTGTGGACCATATAAAAATGGATCAAAAATGGGTTCAATCAAAACCATCCAATCTTGGTCCACATAGGGGCTTTTCATGATTCTTTGTGTTTTCAGATACATACATTTCATGAGGCCATAATCTTGGTTAGTTTTTATCTAATGTTTTTTTTTTCTCTCTTTCTTCCGTAAAAATCTATATGATACCTTCCACCACGATCATTTGAGTCATGTAATTTAAACGAAGAAAACATTTTTGCAATTTTTCTTTGCCCTGTATTCTTAGCTGGTCCACTATTGGTTCACCCACACAATACAAAATTCCAGATCAGTACAAGTATTTTGAGAATTAGCACATTAAGTTGCTTAGTGCACAAAGAGTGAATAGAATAGAATATGATTTTATCGTCCACGGAGACCAAGCTGACCTATGGGACCCAAGTACAAAGAGAGAAGCAGCGTATTACTACGGGGATAAAAAACCCCGCCGAAGAAGGTTTTAGGAAAAACCTTAGTAACAATAAGGATGCCGACATCTTTGCCTGATTATATACATAATCACAAGAAACTGGTGAGGTTAATGTCGGACGGGGGCATAAGCGGTCCAGCGTATCCATTACCTCACGGAGGTCACGATCCCAACAAGCCTCGGAGGCCATGCCATTAGCTCATGCAAGGCGATGGGATGGGGCACAACTAGCCTAGAAGCGTCGAGGCAGGATATCTTTGATGCGCCGGACAGGCACGGAGGGCGTGACTTTTCATCCTCAATGGCTGCTGATAAAGCCGGCGGACTGGGTCCTCACGCGGCTCGAATCCATCTCCCTGTCTCAATGCGGAGGTGGTGTGCACTGTGGCGAATGGGAAAATCACCCTGCGCTTTTTCATGGGTAGATGGGGTGCGAGGTAGTGGTGTGGGCCCCTCGTGAGCATGGGATTAACTTTGTTTGCCGATAATTTGCCACCTTGACATGTGACGGGGCCTCTGCATCCCAAAGCTTGGCCATGAAGCAAGCATCCAAGTCTTGCCTTCAAAGGGCGGCGTTCCTTCGGTGTATGCAGCGGTCCACATCTTTGTGTGCTGCACATTCCATAGCGAGAACCACTTTGGGCTTGCTTGTCTCTCAGCAGGCTTTTGAGTCGGCTGCGGGCCCATCGCCACTTTGCCAAAGCAAGGTTGGGCAGCGGGCTTCATCCATAGCCACCACCTTACGGAAGTAAATAATGTGGCGTTCGGTAGCGACCCTCTGTAATGGAAGGCTTTGTCTCTGGAGCAAGATCCGATATGGGACGTGGACTTCACTCCCGGTGCACGGGCCAAGAAGGCTTACATTACTGCTCTAGATCGTTCAAGTGGTGAGGGATATCAGCGGCCCCCACACTACGCCCCATAGGAGGGACGGTTCAACCAAGGCCACTGAACAAGTGTGCTGGTGACCCCATGCATCTGACTCGCCTTGTATTTGTTGTTTTTGCATTGCATACATGAAGCACCGATTAGCTTGAGGATGCATCTTTTCACATGGCAAGACAACATTACTTATCTGTAGGACTATTTTGCATATTGATGAGTGTACATCTCTACTTTTGTGGTTTTGTTGTTGGTGTATAATACCCAAACATTAGTGAACCTCAGGTATAGTAGTGCTCTTATTACACAAGGCAAAGCTCAGTCGACTCATAGAATGCCAAGTATTGCTATGCTAGAAGCCCACAGTCACATGAGCATGTAACCCATACAGGCCAGTTTTCATTAAATTTTTTGTTTAAAATTTTATACATCCAATTCTTTGGAGTTCGTGGTTATACATTACCTTTAAATTAAATCCCCCTTCAAACCCCCTTTGGTTTGGGTGCATATTCACACGGGGGGTGACTCCGGGCAACGAGAGCTGTTGGATAGGCATATTCACCCCTTATTCCTTAATCTACACCGTACACAAAGTTCCTCGTTTGTGGGGTATGGAAGTATGGAATTTGCTATACTGTATAACAAGATTTGCAAAATACTATAAGATTTGAGGTAATATATTATATGGTGTTGATTTTGTACGTGCAAAACATAACTATAGGGGCTCTCGCTGCCCTACGTCACCCCCCGTGTGAATATGCACCCAAACCAAAGGGGGTTTGAAGGGGGATTTAATTTAAAGGTAATGTAATGGTTTAATTTAATTTAATATAATGGTTTATGTTATAGGTTAAAAAAAATTTTTGCCCCTTCGGGGCTAAGAACAAACAACGTGACTTCACACTTAAATGAGTTGATGTTATATTTAAACCATAAAAAATATTTAGATTTTGCTAGATATTCTAGCATTTCATTTTTACTTAGACATGTCCATAATGGTAGACATTCACCAAGACTGCATATTTGTTCACTCACCTATCTTCCCCAAACTAGCTTGGCATTATTCGAGTTAAGGAAGATGGAACTCAAAAGTTTATATTTTTTACATTTTTAGAATATATCACTGGAATGTAGACACATTCAATTTGATCATAGCAGAGAACAAAAACTAGAGACCATCTGAGAATTGAACCCTCCTAAGGACCAAAGTCTAATTAACATAAAAGCAGAAAATGACGTAGTTTATGAACGGTTTGCACAAATGCAGGAGTGGCTTATATAACCAACCTGTTCAATCTGTAATGCATAAATGCTCATCATTAAAAGTGCATAAATGCCCATCATTAAAAGTTGTGTAACTCTGTGTATCTCTTTCTCTGTCTAGCTTTGCATACATAACACATAATGCATCCTGCAGAGATGGAAGTTGGAAATACATAACACATAATGCATCCTGCACAGATGGAAGTTGGAAATGACGATGTCCTGCAAGAATTAATGGCCTATATCAATTGTTCAATATCTGAGCTTAAGATATCTCAAAATTAGGATCTCCGCACATGTGGATCTTGGTTGGAACTATACATCATGATACAACAGCTTAAAATATCTGCAGCACAGCATACACAGGGAATTGAACCCTCCAAGAGACCAGAGTTTAATTAATATAAGTGCAGAAAATGACATGTAGTTTATGAACAGATTGTACAAATGCAAAAGTGGCTTATATAACCAAACCTGTTCAATCTGTAACATGCATAAATGCTCATCATTGCAAGCTGTGTAACTGTGTGTATCTCTTTCTCTATTCTAGCTTTGCATACATAACACATAAGGCATCCTGCAGTGATGGAGATTGGAAATGACGGTGTCCTACAAGAATTACAGAAAGGATCAAGTTTTAAAAGCGTAAAATGAATGCATATTACAGATGAGCACCTGTTTTTCGCTTGGACAGTGTTTTTCCATGTTTGTACAATACAACAGACCAATTTCAGGATTACCTTCTTTCTTCTTGTGGAGCTTCAGGGTCTGTCACAATCCGTTGGCTATTAAAAGACTCAAAAGTAGCAGAGAATGCCCATCCTTGCCCTGCCACAATCTGTTAGCTATTAAGAAACTCAAAGTTAGCACAAAGTGCCCATGTCCACAATCAGTAGGCGACCTAAAGGCCTGCTCCCTGCAGCCCCTTGTTCGCCCACAGAACGGTGGAGTCTGCGGATCCCGCTTTTGAGGAGCAAGAGAAAAAGGTTGGCTTACCTTGAAGCTGCGGATCCCACGCTTTTGAGCAAAAGAAGTAAGGAAATATGTTTATCTCTCAGTATTTGCAAGCGGCATTTCAAAACTAAAGGAAAGGAAGCTGAACTATGGTTTTTTTTCCACAATCTACTCGGCTACAGAAATAGAACCTCGCTCCAAGCCCTTGCCTTACCAAGCCCTGAAAGAAAATGGAAGCAGAAACCTTGGAAACTCCAAGAACCCTAAAATAACCTTGTTCGATGCTTGCATGTTCGATTTAGGATATTTGATGAAATCATAGTTGTAACCATTAAAAAATGCCACTAAAAATATTGTGATAGTATGCGCACTCTAGATGTACCGATTAGTACGTCTGATCAAATACCGTCACGAAATCATATAAAAACCATGTTAAAAAACGTACAAAAATACAAAAACAACCCCCTGTTATTTTGCTACATATTCATTCTAGACATAGTGGCCATTCAAGCTTTGTCTAGTTTCTGGACCACATTGGGACATAAACATTCATTGCACTAAGTTCATAAATTCGGGCCGACATTCATTGCACTAAGTTCATAAATTCGGGCCGACTAATATTTCTTGTAGTAGCGACCCTATGTCTACCATATATAAATCAATCACATAGAGCAGCTCCACACATAAGGTATTGTTGCCTAGACGGACGGACGGACGGGCGCGTGGGCGGGCGGACAAGCAGACAAATATACAGACAAGCAGACAAAATTTTAATGTTCGTGAAGATCTCAAAGGGCTATGGGATGGTACAATGAACAGGGCATGAAGTCCAGGACAAACAAATAAAGAAAGGGGCAATGCCCCATCCGAAAACAAAGTACAATAAAGAGATAGCCATGAGGGTAAACATGCCACATAGTCTCTCCATTACAATGTTGAAAAATGATTTAATAACCAAAGCAAGGATCGATAGGTGGACGTTGAAGAATAACTTTGCGACCCTGTCTGTATACTGGCCGCCTACATGCTAATTGAGCCTCGCGTGCTTTGGCTAACTCAGAACTCTATTGGACTAGTTTGCGATAACGTCAAATCTTCTTGAATCGAGTAAGGTAGTCCACGTAGATTACAACCATGCTGCAAGATACAAAGAAGACTAGCCATGTTAAAAAATTATAGTTCTTCTGTATCCTGCCTACTTGGTAGACTGCAACAAACTCTGCCCTTACCGTACATGCATAGTAGAAAGGAAGAACTTTTCAGCCTCCTCTTTGGCTATCGATCCCTCTATTTATAGGAGTCCAACGATACACAATGTTAGGGTCCTATCATCAGAGTTAATTGCAAGAGGTTCTTCATGTGAAGTATCAGCCCCTCCAAACTGAGTCTAGAACTGCTAGCAACAGTAGAGCATAGCATAATTAGCAATTCACAAAAATGTCTCATACCCAGGCCCATTGTTGTGCCTGAGTGAACCACACCGTCAAGTATATCATGTAACCTTATCTGGTAATATAACCTTTGCTATGTCAACGAGTGTGTTGCCATGATCTTAGAGAAAGTTATATTTCCCATTTTCTAACCTCAAACTCTGCAAGAGTGTGGATGTCCTCATGTGTGAAGATGGCCTTGACTCCAATTCTTGCTCTTGCCTCTCCTGTGTCATCAAACTACCATATGTCAATTGTTTATTTGCTGAGCTCTCATGTTGAAATACCACATTGTCCACCATTTCTGGTAATGTACATTGATCTTAAGACTCCCTAATACATCCAGCTTTCTTTTCCTTCTGGACCTGTTGCTGCTTTTGGGCTTGTCTCCCCATCCCTAGAGTCAACTACAATTTTGACAATACAACCCCAATATTGCTTCTAGCTGCACAATCTGAATCGGTTCTAAATACGCTATAACAAGCCCTGATGAAGATATGACTCAAGGAAGCAATACCACCCTAATGTTACTTATAAGACTCCAAGTGAATCAAAGTGAAATGAATGGAGTTAATTAGTAGAGTGGCACATAGGGATAAATTTGAACTTGGAATTAACAAAAAATGTACCTATGGGCCACCTCAAGAAATGTCTTCAATGAGCGTTACGTTTTGCAATTTTCTTGCTGTTGTAGAAAATAGTAGTTGTAGGCTATTAAAGTATGCAAGAATTTTGTTGTCTTTTCCTCGAGTTCAGAAACCCTAAAGAGAGAGAAAGTAGAGCTAGTAAGAGAACAGAGCAGGTGCTAGCGAGAGGGGCATTGCCCTTTTTACTTCAAAGGATACTAGTCTTTAATCATGAGTACACTACGTATGCCACATGAGACCAGTCCACTCCTATACAATTTGATCAAGAGGTGATGTAGAATCAAGAAGAGATTGTTAGCTCTTTGGCCAACGCTGCTTTTATTTTATTTTTAACATTGCTAGTCAGGCACAGTGCAAAGGACAAAGGAAAAGTGGGTACCACACTATGCATTGCAAAGATAAATAGTTGGACATGCAAGAATGGCATATTCTTGAGTGGATCCTAGCACTATGCTAGTCGACCAATAAGCTACTTAAGAGTGTTCCTCAAAGGAGGAATGCAAGATCGACACCCCTCTTTTGTGTAGCCTAAGCTATTGTTTTACACCTATAACAATCAGTAACTATGCACGTTAGTTGGTCTCTCAGATCCTTGTTTACCTGCACATAAATGTGCCTTCTCATTCAATCAAATATCTTAACATCTCTGAACTCTCTGCCTTGAGAGTAGATGACGCTCTAGAACATTTCCAAAATACCCTTGGATATTCAACTGAATGCCCACTTAACATTCCAGGGTGCTTGACAAGTTTTTCTATTATAGAAACCTTTATTTTTAGACTAGAGTTGACGGTCAACCCCCTCACAGCTCATTCTAAAATGCCATGGTTCAAGTGTGCAAACAAATTTTGCCCCCCTTTTTTTTGGGGTGGCGTAGCACTCCTCTGATCAACTTTAGGTATTATATAAATTGCCCTTGTGGGCTTATACACTATGTAAGGGGCAATGTGAGTTTATATGATTTAAAAAAGTTGTAATTCGGTAGTAATTTCAATAAAAGTTATATTTTTTCAGTTGCGCTCTAATTTGGGTATCAACATAAGAGATTTTGGGACTTGACATATACAAGAAAGTGGTTCTAGAAGAGATTTTGGGACTTGACATATACAATAATGTGGTCCTAGAACATTCTCAAAAAAGCATGTGATGTCCCAATTGAATGCTCCATTAGCAATTTAAAATCCATGGCTGACTTTTCTATAGAATTTTCTATTTTGAGAGTGTAGTTGACTGGTCAAAGCCATCAAGGAACATTCTAGAATATGTAGCAGCTTTCTTTTTCTTTTTTTTTTGGTCGTAAGTCTCATGGAAGGTTCTATAGTGTGCTTGTTGATAAAATTTGTTATTTCTAGAAGCTTTCTATTTTGGAGGGTGTTTGGTGTTACAAGCACCCTCGTCGTAAGTCTCATGGAAGGTTCTATAGTGTGCTTGTTGATAAAATTTTTTATTTCTAGAAGCTTTCTATTTTGGAGGGTGTTTGGTGTTACAAGCACCCTCGTATCTATCATCAATTTTCCTTCTCAGTACTCTTGACAGGCATAAGAGATGTTCATCTATGCTAATTCACTAGTCAACAATCTTAGTCACACTTTTCATTAGCATTCCAAGGCCCCAAATACTAGTCAAGAATATGGCACAATACCTCCCACAAACTCTAATCGTGTGTTCAAAATTTGATGGGCTGTTTACAATCTTTTTTTCATAATACATGGACATCTTTATTACTATGTTCAATATTTTATGCGATAATCTTCTTTCATTTACATGTATAGCACCTTCAAAGGTAGAAGTGTATGTTAACATAAACAATCTATCCCACAATATAAAAATAGAATGATGTACCCTACTTTCATTTACATGTATAGCACCTTCAAAGGTAGAAGTGTATGTTAACATAAACAATCTATCCCACAATATAAAAATAGAATGATGTACCCTACGGTGATCAAATTACAAATTAATAATCTATATTAGATGAATATGTCTAAAGGTGGGAATACATGTATGTGACATATGTTATCTATCCATATAAAGAATAATCTACAAGGATTCTCTGCCACTTGGCAGATATTTGTTCGATGGAGCTAAGAATGTCGATTAGAAAAAAACATGAAAAAAAGAATGTTAATAGATGGGGTATTCTTGGGATTGAAACATTGTAAATGACTACATGCGTCGGCGTTGTTTCCATCGGAATGTCAAGTAAAAAGACATTAATGTAGATAATGTGGAGGACTAAAAAAAGGTATGGTAAACTCTACAAAATGATGTAGAGCGCAATGGATATAAAAAAAAAATAGAACAAAAAAGAAAAAAGGTTGACGTCATAAAATGTCTAGGCTACTTTAGAAGTTTTAGCAAAAAATTTTGAAGACTAAGTTTAGCATAAAATTCAATTCAATTCAATTCCATTCTTATGTAACTAATATGAAGAGATATTGGGCATAGTTTTGCATAAATGCTCAAATCTCTCAATTTGCCATATGAGTGCTAGTAAAGATGAAAGCTTCATTATGGTGTATTAATATATACGTCAGCTTCAACATTGAGGTCCATGGCATCCAAAATAGCATAAGCAAGTTGCTCATGACCTTTTGACAGGATCAAATGTTGAAACCCCAGCAACGGCAACGCCTATTGCTGTAAGCACTGTTCCACCTGCAACCACACTCAATAACAAATTTTTGAGAGAAGGGGAAACACCTGGTGTTGCAGCCTCTGCAATTTCTGGGATAATGGTAGCTGCAAGCAAGGCTAATGCCACTGCTCCACCCACATTGTGTTGTTTCTGTGGCATATTCACACTGCATTATACATTTTTTGACATGGTAAGCAAAACTAGATGGAATCATCTTCTAGAATTAAAGGTTTAATATAGAACTCCCAACTTAAAAGATAAATTCTAGACATTTGAACAAAAGGAGCCATTAAAAGCAAACCTCATGACAATTCTGCTTGTAGATGGGGGTGCAAGAGCCACGAAGGCCTGGCCAGATGTGGTCGGGGCAAGGGAATTCTTGAAGGATGGAGCTAAGGCAGGAGATAGGCGAAGAGAGGCCACACATGATGCCATAGCTGCTTGTGCGCTAGGTCCTGCGCTCGCTGTGGCTCCAACTTAGAAGAGGAAGAAAGAAAAAGAAGAAGAAGAACCAAGTGTTTGAGGATAGGGTAAGACATTGTTTATGTGGACACGAGAGTTGCATATTTCACATTGTATTTGGCCACATGATACTATTGGTTCGCTTTTCCCTCCATCCCAGCCGTCCATGTGGCAACTAAGATGACGTGGCCTTCATCTCCAGCGCTACCCATCTGGAAACGGGTGTTCTTTGGTTTTGATTGAAGGACGCTGCTGCTTGTGTGGTATCCATTTTGTTGTGCGTTTGTTAGTTCTTATTATGTGACTAAGACGTCAAGTTCGGTTTTTTTGTTATCTATTCTCGCAAGGATTCCTTTCGAGCTAGCAAATAATGCAAAGTGCTGAAACCCGTAATCTCCTAATGCAATTACAGGGCTTACTGCAGCCAGTAGCAACATGTTTATTTGGATTTGAATGAATATGGCAATACTTCATTGTTGTGCCTGATTAGTTTAGTTTGTTTCAGTCTTTCTCAAGAACTTCCCTGCTACTTGGAAGCAATTACATGCAAAACAGACATTGTAATCCTCCAGTGTAGAAACATTGCCATGAAAAACAAACACGTACAGAATGCCCTGAAGAGACAAACCCATTAACAGACCACAACACTGGGATAATCATTAGAATCTAATAACTGGAAATTGCTGAGCTGATGGTGCAAAATTGTATAGTAGATTTTCAGATCGTTTCAAGAAATTGATTAAAATAAACACATAAAATGGTCCCATTTGCAGTTTTGTCTTTGCCATCATAATGTGCTTCTCTCTGAGTGAGTACAAAAAGCTGTATATTCATCCTTTAGCGCATAAATCTTCGGGACATGCATGAAAAATTGCCCAAGATTTCAATCAGATAGTAAAATTATAAAGCTCAATATCCAATAACAGAGGATCAGAGCTCATACGTTAAGCTGGTTTGAAATGCAAATACTAAATTTATGCTTTCGCTTTTGTTTTTCTTTCCCCTTTGGTGCTTCAGCGTTTGTTATTCCATCATGTAAACAAGTTTTGTTCTAAGTAACAAAGTCGTTATGAATCGAAACAATTTCCTTCAGTAAGTAGGTAAATGGTCTGATGACAGATTTCAGATATCATGCAGATTGGCCCTCTGCATTATATGTGTCCTTGGCATCTCCTCTATCATCAATTCTATCTCCATCTAGACACGCTACCTTCTATAGCATCTCCCATGTTATTATTTCACAGTCTTCTTTCTTTCAAAAAGATTGATTTGTTTGACCTTGGAGGGGGAAGTTCTATGTTTACCATACTCTTGACCAATTAATGTGCCTTGGAGGGAGAAGTTCCATGTTTACTGATGTGATCATTGTCTACTTTGTTTTCATCTTACTCAGTTTCTTCTGGGACATTAAGCTCATCCATACCCTTTCCCCTCTTCCTCATCAGATTTATCTCCCGTGCTAGAATGATCCCAATATTTTTCCGACTCTCCTCCATTGTAATCTTTTCCACTGAAGTCCTCTTCTTCACTGTTGACATCTTTCAATTTCTACTCTTCACTCTCTCATAACCAAACTCCCTCAAACAGGGGCATGACATCTTTCTTCATAAAATCGTCTGTATCTACTTCACTACTTATATTGTCATTCTGCTCACTTCCATTTTCACCTTGACGCTGATTACATGGTACAGTAACAGCTATTCCCTTTCCAAGTTAAGCTGGCCTCTTCCTTTATAATTTGCTATCAAAGATAGTACAAAATATTAAGTTTTGATAGGAACCGGCTGAGAAAACAATCCTGCTTGAATGCTTTGGTATATATGTAAATTACCAAATGACTCATCAGGCACAATATTACCAAGTGCTTTTGCAAGCAATATTGAGGTCACTTAGATGCATAAGACGTTCCACAAAATACATTACCTTCAAATGCCTCTTTTTATCCTTTATACTGAAGTTTCCTTTCAATAAAAGGATTGAAAATTTCCTCAATTTTTATATCCTGCAAGCATTCTGATGCATATGAGCCTCAGCATAAATATTTGACATGAGAACATAGCATGCTGCAGATTGTGGATCAAAACTGATCACTTTATCAAAGCAATGTTTCCCTATTTTCACATTGCTATGCATTCTGCAAACACCAAGCAAGGACGTCCATCCGAGAATATTCAAATGGACAGTATTCTGGAGTAGCATTTTGACCTCATTTATATGTCCCGCACGGCATAGAAGATCAACCATACAACTAGAGTGGAAAGTAGTTGAAGGAATGCCATAATGTCCAACCATACTCTTATAGTACCACCACCCTTCATCCAACAGGCCTGCACGACTACATGCAACAAGAATGCTACTAAACAAGAACTCATCAGGTTTTAGGCATCTTTGTATCATGCCGTCAAAGCATTTGAGAGCTGCAAAGCCTTCCCCATAATGGGCATATTCTGCAATCATGGCCCCCCAAAGGGAAACATCCGGATTGGGTATTCTATTAAAAAACTTCTGTGCCTCCTCTAAATAAAGGAAATACACACAAAATGAGCAATCGACTGAGCAAACTTTCATTAAGATGGTCATCTTTCTTATACAACGAAGGGCGGTGCCCAAATTAGCAAGCAGATGCCAGCATATCAATTGCCCTGATAAGCTCCCAGACTTAAGGAGAAACAAACGGAAATACACCTATCATGACCGACCATAGTCATATCTTGCTGGAAAATACCAATTCCAACACTCCCCTTCAAGATTGACATGGTTCTCTGCTTCAAAAGAAAACAACCAGCTGATACAACAAACTAATCAAACACTTAATGCTGAGTGAAAGACAATGAAAGACAAACATGAAATAAATCTGATCAGACTCCCCTTTTGCTGCGAGATTTTGTTCCTCTCGTAATTTATGCTTCTACCATCCCCATTTCTGCAAGACACTCAGCGTGTCTCTTTCTTTCCAAGAGTTTTGTCAGAACATCGGCCGTCATAAGATATGTGCTAAGATGCTTAATGACAATCTTGCCTTCTTCAACTTTCTCACGAGTGAAGTGGTACTGGGTCTCTATGTGCTTTGCCTTCGTCCAATTGCTCGGATTCTTAACTAGGCATACCGCTGCTCTATTGTCATTGAAGATCACTGTGGGCTCTTGCTGCTCTGCTGTAAGGTGCAGCAGTAGCCTTCTCAACCAAATGGCTTCCTTTGAAGCAGCGCAAATGGCCATATACTCAGACTCGCATGTGCTGATTGCAGTGGCCTTTTGCTTTCTGCTGGACCAGCTGACCACTCCCCCTTGCAGCAAAAAGCAAAAGCCTGTCCGAGACTTTCTGAAATTGTGATCACCTCCATAATCCGCATCCACAAAGCCCTCGAGGACTGGAGAAGGAGTGCTGCCACCTTGATAGAAAATTCCAAGACGGGAGGTGTGCTGGAGGTACCTAAGGATGCGTTTGACTGCCTTCCAATGCTGAATGCCTGGATTCTCCATGAACTGGCTCACTGTGATGACACTTTCTGCTATGTCAGGGCGTGTGCAGACCATGAAATGCATTAGTGAGCCTACAACACTGCGGTAAGGAATGTCTTTCATGGCATGTTTAGCAGTGGGAGTCTGAGGACACATGTCAAACGTCAAAGCTTGGGAGGCAGAAGGCGTACTAACCTTTGTGGAACCAATCATATTACATCTCTGGAGCAGTGATTCAATGCCTTTGGACTGATGCAATGTAATAGAATGGGTGCTGGGATCTTGGACAACCTGAATGCCAAGGAAGTACCTGAGGAGGCCCAAATCAGTCATATGGAATTGCTTGGTCAGAGAGGCTTTAGTTTGCTGCATAAGACTAACAGAATTAGCAGCCAAAATGAGATCATCAACGTACAAAACTATGATGATAAAACTCTGCCCAATGCGTTTGATGTATACGTTCCAATCGGCATCACTTCTGTGGAACCCTTGAGCAGTAAAGAAACTGTGGATGGTTTTGTACCAAAGCCGTGAAGACTGCTTTAAACCATAGATTGCTTTCTTCAATTTACAAACCTGGTTTTCTGCTCCATTGACAATAAATCCCGGGGGCTGCTTCATGTACACTTCTGCATCAAGCTTTCCATGAAGGAAGGCCGACTTAACGTCCATCTGTTGGATGTCAAGTTTAAGGGCTGCCGCCATGGCCAAAACCACCCGCACAGAAGTTAATCTGGCCACAGGTGCATAAGTCTCATGAAAGTCAATCCCTGGGGTCTGCGAACAGCCCCTAGCCACCAATCGAGCTTTGTATCGAGTGATCTCATTGTGCTCGTTATATTTGAGCTTGTATACCCATTTACAAGAAACGGCCTTTCTGCCTGGTGGTAATGGACAAAGCTCCCAAGTTCCATTCTGCTGTAATGACTCAAATTCTTCAGCCATAGCTGTTTTCCATAGATCACTGGCAGATCCTGTGATGGCATCTTGGTATGATCTAGGTTCATCATTTGAGCCACAACTATGCAATGCCAAGTAGGCAGATCCACGAGGTTTCTTGCTGTCCAAATAGTCCTGCATTTTAGGGGTGGGCTTGTGTGGTCGAGAGGACCTCCTAGGTTCTGATTGGTGAGCAGAGATATCATCATCTTCACCTCCTGATTCTGGCTCTGAGGGAATGTCATGAGGATCATCAATCTCATCGTCACTAGAACTGGAACTAGAGCCATCGGCTGATTCTTGAGCAAGTTCAAGAGGGCCCTGATTGGTGGGGAATTTGTGTTTGCCAAGACTGTAATCATACTCATTGAAGGAAACACTTCTTCGAACAATCATCTTCCGAGTGCTAGGTACAAACAGCTTGTAACCTTTTATGTGCTCGGCGTAACCCACAAACATGCAAGGAATGGATCTCTTAGAAAGCTTACCTTCTCGTTCATCTTTGGAGAGGTGTGCATAAGCTGTGCATCCAAAAACCCTGAAATCTGCCACATTTGGCTTCTTGCCAGTCCAGGCTTCTTCAGGAACCTGTTTGGTTAATGCTTTGGTGGGGACCCTGTTGATAATGTAAACAGCAGTGTCGTCGGCTTCTGCCCAAAACTTGTGTTCAATGTCTTTTGAAAGTAGCATGGATCTTGCACATTCGAGCACAGTGCGGTTTTTGCGCTCAACAACCCCATTCTGTTGATGTTCATAAGCAACGGAGGTCTCGTGGATAATCCCAAACCCTTGCAGAAATTCTGTGAATTCCAGCCCATTGAATTCTCCGCCCTGATCTGTTCTAACTGTTTTAACAGTTTTTTGCTTGAAATTTTCAGCCATGAGTTTCCATTCTTTGAAATGCATAAAAACATCGGATTTGAATGCAAGGAAAAATACCCAAATCTTTCTACTGAAATCATCAATTATGAGAAGAAAGAACCTGGATCCTCCCAAAGATGTGACTCGAGCTGGTCCCCAAAGGTCCATGTGTACCAATTCCAATGCTACTTTTGCCCGAGTGCCCTTCATCTTATGATATGGCTTCCTGCTCAATTTTCCCAGTGCGCATCCCTCACAAATCCCTGGAGGTTCTTTGATCTTTGGCAGGCCATTCACAAAATTCTTGGCTGTCATAGCCTTTAAGAATTGATAGTTGGCATGTCCCAGCCTCTCATGCCAAATTTGATGCATGTTTGTGCAGGAGGCATTGAGTGCTACACAAGACTTTTGACACCAACTCAATTTGTATAAGGCACCTTCTCGTTCACCTTGTGCCAAAACGTTGTGGTGTCTATCCTTGATGATACACTTCTTGTCACCAAAAGTTGCAGTTAATCCAGCATCATCCATTTTAGAGATGGAAATAAGATTAACTTCCAGACCTGGAACATATAAAGTTTTTTGGAGTTTCAGTTTTCCAGTTGGAAGCTCCAATGTTACTTCTCCGATCCCTTTGATGTTCAGCACGCCTCTGCCTATTTTCACTTTCTTGTTGCCTTGGAGATCTTGCAGGTTAACTAACAGATCCTTATTGCCAGTCATGTGGTCGCTGGCACCAGAGTCCAAGTACCAACAACCTTGGGACAGTTCTGCAACCAGTCCAAAGAACTCCATGTCCTTAAGGCTGCACCATGCATACTCCCTGCTCCACAGGAACGTGACCAAAAAACTTACTGCACATTGGATTCTAGATGCAAAGATCACAAGAAAATATTTGAGAAAATGGGCCATCACAGAAAAACTGAACTGGTTATGTTCTTGCTGTTGTACCACAAAAGCCCTAGCGGCAGAAACCAATGAATCACTGCCAGAGCTGCCATCTGAATCAGACATTTCATTTGCTTTAGAAGCTTTATGTCCATGAGCATAGCTCTTTTTCTTCCTAGCATCAGATCTTTCAGATCTTTCAGATCTTTCAGTCCTTTGGTGTTTTCTCTTTCGTTTATCTGGCTCAGGGCAATCTTTTGCAAGGTGCCCATGCTTGTTACAATTGTAACATTTTCTGGTCTCAATCCCTTCTTGCCTTCCAATGAGTGCCTGCCCCTCTTTGTTGCCTGTCTTTTTATTGCCGTCTTGATTTGCTTCTTCCATAAGAATTTGTTGGCATGCCCATTCTAGTTCCACATGCTCTGAAGATCCAATCAGGTTCTTCACATTATTGTAAGCAACGGGTAACCCCAACAAAAGTGCTCCCACAATCAAATCATTGTCTAATCCTTTCTCCATTCCTTGCAGTTGCAGAGCAGCTGCTTTAATTTTGGAGATATATTCCTCAGCAGAGTTGCAATCCTTCAATTTCGTTGTGAAGATTACAGAATAGAGGTTGGCCTGCTGGGAAAAGTGCTTTTTCCGATACATGGTGTTCAATTGCTCCCATGCATCCTTTGCACTATCAGCAGCTTCTACCTGGGCAATAAGATTATCATCCAGGTATTTCATAATCTTATTCCTGGCCTCTCAGTCTCTCTGCATCCATCTGAGCAGAGCCTGCTTCTCTGTCTCGTTCCCTTTGGGACATGCATCTGCCGTGGATGGCACTCCCTTCACCACTTGAGCAGTCGTAACTGCTTGAGAGACAGAAGTCTGAAACTTTAGACTTGGCTTTGGTTCATCCCCTGAAACGAGATGCCATAAACCCTTTTCTGCTAGCTTCCCACGAACCTTAATGAACCAATAAAAGGCATTCCTGTGGGTAAGCTTCTCGATCTTGCCCATCGTCGATGGCAGCTTCTCACCACAGGAGATCGTGCTGCTCTGATACCATAAAGGAAATACACACAAAATGAGCAATCGACTGAGCAAACTTTCATTAAGATGGTCATCTTTCTTATACAACGAAGGGCGGTGCCCAAATTAGCAAGCAGATGCCAGCATATCAATTGCCCTGATAAGCTCCCAGACTTAAGGAGAAACAAACGGAAATACACCTATTATGACCGACCATAGTCATATCTTGCTGGAAAATATCAATTCCAACACTAAATACCCACATTTAACATACATTATGACAAATGAGTTTTGCAAGATATCATCCATCTGAAGCCCAGTAATCATTACTTTCTCGTGAATGAACCTGCCCTCGTAAATAGCTCCTATGTTGGCACACGCTCTTAATGCACATGAAAATGCAGCATTGTTTGGTTTTATTCCATCTCGTAGCATATCATTGAAGTATTTAAGGGCAATCCTACATTCCCCCTGTTCCACATATCCTCCAATAACTGACCCCCATGATATTACATCACGTACAGACAAATTATCAAAAGCCCTGCATGCCTCCATAAGACTTTCACACTTAGCGTACATATCAACCAGGACATTTCCCACAATGTCATCTAGACGTGTTCCACACTGTATAATCTGAGAGTGAATGAGCCTGCCTTGCCCAATTGCTCTTATGCTGGCACAAGCTTTCAAAATTGATGAAAATATAATGTTGTTTGACACAATGCCTTGTTGTTGCATATCCTGGAAATATTCTAGTGCAAGAAGGCCTTCATCATGCTGAACACATCCCGCAATTATCGTACTCCATGACACTACATCTCTCTCTAGCAATGCCCAGAACTGCCCAAATCCCTCCTTGAAACTTCCACACATGATATACATAACAGTAATCGCATTCCCTACAGCCTGGTCAAATCGAAGCGTGCTTTCCATGACATGGCAATGGATGTACCTCCCCTCCCTTACGGCTTCTTTGCTGTTACATGCTTCTAACATGCCTAGAAATGTGGCTCTGGTGGGACTTGTGCCTTCCTGTTGCATCTTCTCAAAGAGGTTTAAAGCAGCAACATGCATGCCACATGAGGCATATCCTCCAATCATGATATTCCATGAAACCACGCTAAGACTAGGTAATTTGCACAAAGTTGCACTTGCCTCTGTCAAACTCCCACATCTTGTGTACATAAGAATAATGTTGTTGCCTAGGATTATATCAGATAAGAGCCCTCCTGTAATGATCCTGTCATGAATGAGTCTTCCCTGCTGAAGAGAAGACGTCATGATGCATGATGTTAGAATGGCAATATAAACATACTTATCACTTGCAACACCTGTCAATTGCATCATGTTAAACAACTCAAGGGCATGCTTACCTTGCTCTAATTTAGCATTTGCAGAAAGAATGGCACTCCATGTATATGCAGTTGGTTTTGCAACCTTACAAAAAGCTTGATTTGCCTCAATCAAACTTCCATGGTGAGTAAACAAGCGGATTATATAATCGGCCAAAATGGCACACGAATACAGCCCATTGCTCATCATAAGAAAATGAACTCGTCTGCCACATTCCAAATTTTTCTTTTTCTCACAGACCTGAAGAAGATTATGCACGCAGTTTCTGGTGACTGGAATATCATGACTCTTCATAAATTCCACAACTTCATCTAGATCCTCATACAAGTTCTCCAAATTGCCAAAATTTCTGGAATCGCTTGAATCAATATGTGCTAGCAAATTCCTCCGAATACATAAAAAATAATAGAAGATGATATTACGTACCTCTTCAATCTTCCCATTTGTATTTTGCCCAGCGCCATCTCATTTAATCTGGCTTTGTTGGTTTGCAATGTTAAAGTTTTCTCAGGGTGGTTCGCAAAATATGTTGGCTGTCATTTATGGAGAAGAGACCATTTGCGACGCATTTTCTACTACAGAATCATAGAATATGTGACACGTCTTTTAAATTTCGGATTCGCTACCACACAGAACAATGGCATTTTCGGATTTACTACAATTGCTCTGATTGCTTCTACTTCTCTCGAATCAGATCAGAACAAGCCATTTCTAGGAATGTACCATCCTCAAGGATTTGATCAAGACCTGGCAATTCGTCCTAATCAAATGTGGGGCAAAAAGAAGACGATTATTCACAAGACTCGCCATGAGCAGTCACCACGGTCAATTCTTGCCTCTTGCAGCCCATGTAGACTTCGCTGCCCAGGATATGGAGTTTGCAATAAGAAATGTCAGCATTGACCCATGTTTTGCATTAGGGTGCTTTCCCATCAGATTGTCGACCTGAAAATAGATTCGTCCAGAAATGCTTGAGGATTACTTTGGATCCACAAATGCTTGAGGATTATTTTGGATTCAGGCCAGAAACCTGAATTCTTCAGGGTTGAGGAACATCTGGACCTCAAGAAAACCTTGAGGTTGAAGGCCCATGGAAAAGCACCCTGATAAGTTACATGTCCATAGTTGTCTATCAATCTATTCCCATAGTTTATCTGGTTTGTTCTTTTCCTCTATAAGGCGATAAGCATAGTCATTGCTTAACATCTCATAGGTGGTTTTTACATTGATTTTGTTATTAGAAACGGGCAGGACAGAGGCCAAAGAAGTTGTTCTGGAAACAAAAGATGCAATCCCAGATGTTGTTCCAATGGTTCTTACTCAATTACAAAAGTAGATACAAATGGTTGTCCCAGTAGTTCTTACACTATTACTCTTCCTTAGAAGAATTGCATAAGCTTCATCATGGAACAACTTGTTTTCTATGTGTTGTGATCCTGCCAAGCTATTTATTGGCCAAATCCTTTTTATACATAACATCCAATACATAAAACCATTGACATTGAATTAAAAAGCATAACAACAATTGCTTAAAATGCATAACAACAATTGCCCTCTGATCCCCTGTTGTTTTGGTGCACATTCGTACGAGCCGTCCACCAGTTTGCTCAGACCATTAGATGGGGATTTAGAGCGATTTGGAGCATCGGAGTGCGCGATTCGTGAAAGTACACAGACGATATATGTTGTCCCCGCAGCAATGGTTAGGCTAGGATTTTATCGTGCGTACGTAATATTTCAAGCCTCACCTCTCAATGGAAGCTTCGTAAGAATAGAATAGATTTTTTAATGTCCACGAAGATCAAGAGGTCATGGGACCCATACAACGGGTAGTACAACCATTACTACTAGGATTAAAAACCACTGCCACGAAAGGTTTTCACGAATGATACTAGACACCAAAGCAACAGGGGGTCAAGAAAACATTAATTGATGTCAATGGTTGTTATGTGTTTTAAATCAATGTCAATGACTTCTATGCATTGGGTGATATGTATAAAAAAATTGGGCCCTTCCCTTGCTGCGCCAAAACCCAAGTGTTTAAAGAGATAGGTATTTCACAATTTAATGTGATCTTTCTTGATTACTTCGGCATGTCCCTTCGGGACCTTACAAATGGCAACCCTTACAGTGGGAGACAACATATACATAGCATTTGAGGGATTAAAAATCAATCAAAAAACATTTGGGATATTCATTTCATCTCTATTTTTAGAATCATAGGAGTTTGAATACCAGAGAAAACAAAGAAGCTTGTTTACAAATGCATTTCAACAAGTATGAACTATTAAAAAAAGAAGAAATTTCTGTTGTAAATTTAGACGAAAAATTATGAATTTATCATAAATGACCTATTAAAATGTGTTCTTGGCACTCCTTCTTGGCGCCTGCGACAACAGAGAGAGAAGGCCATTCTTCTCACCTTCTTTCGGCACTGCTACAGCCAATCCTTGGAGATTAGGACGAACCTTTGGATGCTAGTGGAGTTTGCCAAATTACTGAAGAAGTTTTTTTCTTCAAAGAATTTGCAGACATTCACTCTGGAGCAGCTTCAAGGTGGTCTTTTTGGTTCAGACTGGTAAGTTACTAATGTGGCATTTTGCTCTCAATCTTTTAAAAAAGAATGATGATTTTGCTACTGCCAAATTAGGGGGCAATTCAACAATGTTGATTTCCTTGAATCATGGTTATGTCGCAAAAGATTACAAGATTGTTGTGGTTGTTAGTATATATTGCACTCGATCTTTTAAGCAAGACACATTGAAAGGGCATGGAGCCTATAAGGTGCAGTGAAAGTGAAGGTGGAGCTATAAAGAAAAAACACTTTTAGGTCTTTGTTTTTTAGGCATTCTATTTCTTAGATGGATTTTTTAATCAGATGACTTTTCATCCTCCGCTTTTTCTTTCTTGCTAGTGCAGAGATATGGGGTTGGTTCTTGAAAAATAACAAAATACCTTATTAATTTCTACATATTTTCAACAATAGGCAAGATTAATTGAGATTGTTAAGCTAGGATTATGTGGGTAAAAAGAAGCTTATACATCATGAACCAGGCTTTCATAGTAGGACTTTGTGTCTAGCTAGCTTCAAGCTGATTGCCACAAATCTTGACAATGTAACATCTATGCTGACCTCATACATCAGTTTTTAGAATTACTCATTGATTAGTCTTTATTTGTTTGATCAGAATTTAGGAACATTGGCAGCTTCTTTGAGCATTGTGGCATATTACTTATGTTTTCTATAACTCCTCTAGGACTAATTCTATGTTGATTTCTTCTGTAGTACCAGTCAGATAGAAGAAGAGGTTGAGAAAGGCCTATGAGTACCAAACTCTCAGATAAGATATTTGATCCATATGGGATCTGTTGTACTTAATTTCTTATTTCATCCCATGAGGGACATATATAATGTAACACTTCCATATGATGAATATGCTATGCTCTCTCCCTCCCTCCTAAAGCACCTAGATGCGTTGGCTACATTTTGTGATACCAAGGGCATGCAGGTAAATATGGAAAAAAACAAAAATTGTTGTGTTTAGTGCTAATAAAATGGATCATTTCAAATTTTATTATAAAAGGGAGTTTGTGGAGATTACAAGTAATTATAAGTACCTTGGTCTTATTGTGGACAAGAGTCCAACTTGGAAGCAAGCTACAGAACATAGAACCAATGCATGGCTTTTTGCAATGCATGCACTAAAGGCGATATTTGGAATTTTAAGATGAAAAAAATGCTCTATGTTGCTTTGGTGCAATCATTAGTGTCATATGGATGTGAAATATAGGGCCCGGGTCTTGTTGTAGATACTTGGCAGAAGATAGAGCAAAATTTTAAAAAAGGTTTCTGCGCTCAGAACTTGGTACAAAGATTCAGACTTCTTATGATATGTTGTTAGCAGACTTTGGAATGATCCTCCTAGAATTAGAAGCATTATGCAAATGTCTCAATTACGTGTGAAAAGATTTTTTTTATATGCCACATAATTTTCTACCTCGTCTCGAACTTGAGGAAACACGCCTCAAAGGCTGGTTTGCACAAGTTTTTGAATGGATGATAAAAGTGGAGAATGGATGTACATGATATTGGCTTGCATGGGGGGATATTAGAGCATGGTTCGTGGAAAATGTCACAGCAATGGTTAAAAAGGAGTTTTAGGGGAATCATATAAATCATACTCTTAAAGAGGCAAAATATCTCACGGGAATACAGACATACAATATGTAGGATGAGGTTGAATTCATATAGGCTAGGTGTGGAGGTTGGACGATGGGCTGATATCCTGCATGAACTTAGGCACTGTAAGTTGTGGACAGGAGGGATGTTGGAAGATGAAGAACATGTGCTCTTAATGTGTCCTATATATACAGATATTGGAATAGACATGGTATTAATGCCAATTCTTTGACTCCACAAGTGGGGGCATGCATAGTTGATATTTTGGCTTTGAGGGAGGCAACCTTAAAGCATAAACTTATGGTACTGGTTCAATTGTCCTTTCTATATGTAAATTCTTGTAATGATTTAGTGGAGAGCAATGTGGGAGTAAAACATGGGTGTCCTCTATCGCCTACATTATTTGGTCTTTTTATAGACCAACTTGAATGCTAGATGCGAGACCTTGGTGGAGATGGAACGCCTATAAATGGGTATGTTCTGATGCTACTTTTATATGCCAATGATGTGGTATTGCTATCTAGGAGCATACAGGGGTTGCAACGGCATTTGAATGCACTTTCATTATTTTGTGATGCAAAAGGCATGCAAGTTAATATGGGTAAGACCAAAGTGATTGTGTTTGAGGCAAACAAGACTGATCATTTAAAGTTCTATTATCAAACCTGTGAACTTGTAGAAATTACCAATAGCTATAAGTACCTTGGGATATTAGTGGATAAGAGTCCAAATTGGAACCAAGCAGTGGAGCAAAAAGTAAACGGTGGCCTCAAAGCACTGTATGCAATGCAACATAGATGTGCCAAAGCAGAGATATGGAACTTTAGCTTGAAAAGAATGCTTTATATAACACTGGTTCAATCTGTAGTTTTGTATGGATGTGAAGTATGGGGTCCTGGATGGGCATTGGATACTTGGAAAAAGGTTGAGAAAGTTCAAAAGAAATTCTTTCAGTCTAAAGTTGGAACAAAAATGCAAACTCCCTATGATATGATGTTAGCAGAACGTGGGATGCTTACATTGGAAGCAGAGGCGCTTTGCAGACTCCTTAATTATATCTATAAGGTGTTGTATATTATGCGTGAAGAAAGTTTACCATGCTTGGCTTTGGAGGAGACATGGGCTAAGGGCTGGTTTGCTGATGCCACTCAGTGGATGGCACGATGGGGGATGAATATTTATGATTTATCTTTGCATAAAGATGATATCCGCACATGGGTTAAAATGAATGTTCTTCATAGGACATGGAGAGATGGAGCCGTAAAAGGGAAGTTTTATAAGATGCATATTAATCCTACATTGCAGGAGGCAAAATATTTGGCAGAGGGGATTTCCACGAAGTATAGACATGCCATATGCAGGATGAGGTTGAGCTCACATAGGCCGGGTGTTGAAGTAGGCAGGTGGAATGACATTCCTCACGAGCTTAGATTGTGCAAGATATGTGAAGCAGGGATACTTGAAGATGAGGAACATGTACTTCTACATTGCCATGCTTACAGAGATATTCGAAAGAAGTATGATGTATGTGTTGACACATTGATGGCTTTCTTTGATTTCCAGGATCACGTATTGGGAGATGTATCATTGATATTTTAGAGCGTAGGGATGATGTTTTAAGAACCTTAAAAGTAGATGAGTTAGAGATAGGAGAGACTAATGCATTACTATCAGAGGATTAGGGCAAGGATTCTAATTTGTGGCCAGGCGGAGGGACTTCTTCTGCTTTGATTCACAGGCAAGGATCCATGGCTTTCACCCAGGTGATCCATATTTAAATCTTTCGAAATATAATCTGGCAGAAAAGTTCTTTCCTTTTTCCCATTTCTTACTGGCAGAAGTACATAGAGCAGGTAGATGGAAGCAGCAGGGTCTTTTTTCTTTCTGTAGCCATGGCAGTATGATTAGTCAGTTTTTGAAAATTATGGCAGAATGTTTTGGTGCCTTATTACAGTTGATAATTTAAGACTGGGCTCTGAGAGGGTTGGGCTTGTTCTAAGCCTAACTAGCTTCAAGATAACTGTTTAAGCCTGAGTAACCTTCTACTATTATCTAGATTGTTGATTGGTTAGGCTGCTTGGAGGCAGAGAATCAGATCCATAAAAGAAGGTGGCGGCCGGGGAATAGTGTGGCGACCTATTCCATTTATTCTTTGCTTTCTCTTTAATGTTCTATGTATATATGGGAATTTCCATGTGTCTTTGCAGATGTGGTCAGGTAAATTGCATTAAAAATCTTGAATTTCAAGTTTCGGGAGACCTTGGATTTCACTTTCTGATGAAGGGTTATGTAGACTGCTAGTTCTTGAATCTTCGCCCGTATGGAAGCATGATGACCTAGAGGTTTCTCCAACAATGCACTATCTTTTGGATCATCTTCTAGAAATTTTGGGCTGGTGGTCTAGTTGGATTTTAATGGATTCAGAAGCATGGGGAGCTAGGAGCTCTGCTACCTCTACAATGGGAATCGTTCTCTTAGGGCATAAGGTTTGGGCAATTACTTGGCTATATGTCCTCCTTTTTATTCAGGTTTTGGTCCAATTTATCCTACTAGTGCGCAAAGGATCTTTGGGAATTATTACTTGCGCTTAATCCAAATCGGCGAAGAAGTAAAATGAAGCCATTGCGGTTGAGCAAATAAAGTGGATTAGTGGTGGAAATTTATGGAGAAATCCTATAGTATTTGGTTCAGCATAAGAAGGTTGTTCCCCATATAGTAAGTTGACCCAAAGAAGATGTTGAACAACTCTATGATGAGTACTCTACTTTTTCATTTATCGTATATTTCGAGAAAGGTTTTCTTATCTTTTTCCCTGAATCTTCAGGCCTGAATCTTCAGGGTTTTTTTTGTGCTGTAAAGTTATATCATATGAATACAAAAACTGTCGTTTCTTCAAAAAAAAAATAAAAAATGTACAAGTTGAACATCTTATAGACCTGGCCGTCTCACAGACGTAATAATCAAATTTCATTTCAAATCTCTCTCTCTCTCCCTCCCTCCCTCCCTCCCTCCCTCCCTCCCCTCTCTCTCTCTCTCTCTCTCTCTCTGTGGGTCCATCATATGTCCTCATGGACGCTGCGAATGTTTCGAGGCAGTTGATCTGCACATCAACTCTGAAGCATTCATGAATGGTAATTTTTATGAAATGTTGGAACTGAGGCTGCGTTTGAGAACCGGTTTCAATGTCAATATGGATAATACATGCAGTCCAGTGATGCAAGATATACCAAGCAATACACCAACAAGAAACAACATAAGTACATCTAGTCCCAGATCAGCAGCATGCAATCAGGCTGGAGTTTGTGAAAAGCCTACTGGAAGAAAGAAATCGAGATTGCAGATTGATGAGGACAAATGGCAAGTACTTTTGCGAACACTGAGGTGAAGAACTTGGATTTCATGAAAGAGGAATCTGCAAAGAAGATTGAGTTAATAAGGGAATTAGAGACCATGATATCTGCCAATAGTTTGAAGATTGATAATTCCATGGCTGCAATGACTCAAAGCATATGCCAGATGACCAAGGACACATTGCTTGAGATTGCAAAATTAGCAGCCAAGAACAAAGAATAGAGGTATGCTTTTGCAATTCACGGTTCTTAGTTATCTCAAACAAAATCATTAGAACTGTCTCAATTTCTTAACTGCTTAATATTGAATGATTGGAACTATCTCAATTCAGAAAAAGGACACTTGTCTAATGGTATAGATTCCCTGGAATTTATGATTAAAGGCTAGCCACGTCAATATATTCCAGCAGGCAATTTAAACCCAAATCAAGGCACAACCCATTTAACCAACATGGCTCGCAAACGTCCACGAAATTCGCTCAGCCCTCCGTCTTCTTTTCGTCCCCATCTTCAGATGAAGAATCCTACTCCAGGGAGGAGTATTCTGACCCAGAGGAAGAAGAATTCTTCTTCTTCTTCTTAGCCACATTACTATTATTCTAAGTCTTCTTCTAGTTCCAGTGAAGAAATTGCAGAAGAGTCTTCTTCAACAAGCACATCCGAGCCTGCTAACATGTCGGAGCATGAGAGCCAAGACTCCTCGCCTACTGTTGAGGTGGTGAATGAACCTGTTGATGTTCTTAGTCACAGATTAGTTCACTGTTCTTTCTCACAGCGGGCTATTATGATGTTTTTGGATATGGGAGTAAACATGGAAGCCGAGATAACAGCTTGGGCTGAAAATGCTCCCTTGAAGTAGAAAACACATGTGGAATGCATTTACCTAGAAGCATGAAGGAAAATGGGCTTTGCATGAGATTAGGACTGTCACTCAAACATGCGAGCTTTGTGCCTAAGTGAATCAATAGCCTCTTCTGTGCCCCAGCTCAAAGAAAAACCCCCTGCCTAGCCTCTTTTTTTTTTTGTGTGTTTCTTGTTTTCTCCAAGAGCTGTATATAAAAGAAATGGCATGCATGCCAGTTTTTAAAAGGACTAGTTTTCAAAAAAATGGAAGAGCATTTTGTCATCAAACCTGGTTTTATTTTGTTTCAGACTTGGTTTTTCTTTGATCTTAATAGTTTTTGTACATTTCTAAGCATGTCTACTTTTATAAATGCAGATCATAATTCTACTCACACATTGTCGAGATATATGATATCGAGATCACCATCTTGCTGCTTGATAGCACTGACAACACTCAGCACATAGGTGCTGACTATATGCTGAATCAGCACTTCATCAGCACCTACACCAGCCCATTGACTTGCCTTTCCACTTGCCTTAATTAGTTACGGCATAATTAGGTGCGGTTGGTAACGGGAGCAGTTATTATTTACTGCCCCTTTTTATATCTTGTATTCATACTTACGTTCAATACAATTCCATTTTTGCTTTTGTTTTGGGAGCTTGCGCTCTCGGATATCAGTGTGCATCCCCTTCTCTCCCTTTCTTGGTGCAACCTTGACACACATCAGGCAGTTGCTTCGAGTTTTTTTCCATTTTGAACTATGTTGCCTATGTTTTCTATAGCTGGCTGTGAAAGTAGGCCAGTTTGACCTAATGTAATACAGTTACATTACAAGTATGAATCAAAGTTTTTTTTTTTCATTCAAATACTCTAGTTCATTTCTGTTCAGGATTCACACTTCTGCTGAGTCTGAACAAATTCAAAAATTGACCTTTTTATCACTATATTTTATGTTTGAAGTAATATACAGTCCACTAACATCAGCAAGGTCTAATATGGCATTTCTGCCACTGAGATACTTGTATTATCCACTAAAACTACACCACAGGTTACAAGTCATTGTAGTACATTCTTGTGGTAACTGTTTTTTTCAGGAAATGTAAAAGCCTTATAATTCACATTTGAAATTACAATTTATGTTGTAAGTATGCACCGACATGCTCGCAAGAACTTAAAGAGACGAAAGAAGCTCAACAATATGAGAGAAAATGGTGCAAACATTTACTTTGTTTTAATTTCGTTGTGTATTATATTGAATATGAACTTTTAAGAAAAGCTCCTATGGGCATAGAAAGGAATCATTGATGAAAATAGATTTCGAAGGTGGTTTGGTGCATATTCACAGGAGAGTGACTCCGCGGCATCGAGAGCTATTGGATGGGCATATTTGCAGTAATTCCTCAATCTAGACCGTAGATAGTGATCCTCGTTTATGGGGTATGCTTGTACAAGTCTTGGTATACTGCATAACGAGATTTGTGAAATACTATAAGATTTGAGGCAATGTATTACATGGTGTTGATTTTGTACATGTATTATACAATTTTAGGAAGTATAAAAAAGCTCTCGCTGCTCTACGTCATCCCCGTGTGAATATGCACCTAAACTAAAGAGGATTTTAGGGAGATTTTAATTTAATAGTGTTGGATGTAATGGTTCTGTTAACTTGAAAAATTTTTGGTCCCTTCGAGGCCTTGAGAAAAGTACTGAGAATGGTTAGTGTTGTGTAAAAACATTTGGCCCCCTCGGGACCTTGAGTACTACAAAAGAGCAATAAAAAAATTAAAGCAATAATATTATGAAACATGTATAGGATAATATGAGCAATATGAGACATACAGGACTGAGAATATGGAATAGAAAATTTAGAGAATAGCAATAATGTTGTCATTGGGATATTTTTCACATACATGTGTTTTGAGGCCTTATCTCTGTATCCAATTAGTTGTAATTTTTAGGTATAACATGAACCATTACATTCCACACTTAAAAATAAACTCTCCCCCTTAAACCCCCTTTGGTTTGGGTGCATGTTCACACGGGGGATGACTCCAGACATCGAGAGCTGTTGGATAAGAATATATGCCCTTATTCCTCGATCTAGACCATACATAGAGATCCTTGTTTGTGGGATATGCATGTACAAGTTTTACTGTATAACACATTTTGCAAAATACTATAAGATTTGAGGCAATGTACTATATGGTGTTGATTTTATGCATGTATAATACGATTTTAGGGGCTCTCGCTGCTCTACATCACCCCCGGTGTGAATATGCACCAAACCAAAGGGGGTTTAAGGGGAAATTTCATTTTTAAGTGTGGAATCTAATGGCTTGTATTATATCTAAAAGATTTTTGGCCCCTTCGGGGCCTTCAACACAAATCACTACATTGTACAGAAACACAAGTAAAAAAATGTGAAAGCACTGTGAACAACAATATTTTAGAACATAGAAGTAGAAATATGAGAATGGCAATGTTAAGTACAGTATTTTAGAACATAGAATCAATGAAATATGAGAATGGCAATAAAGAAAGACAATTGCATTGATAGTTTTGCTCACACAAAACTAAAGAGGAACTACCATTTTTCCGTTGTTTTGGGAACAATTATGGGAAAAAGGCTTACACCTTAAACCAAACTATTTATGAAGGCTTTCACAAACATACCTAAGGCTCTATTCTCCTTTTTCTAATAAGCTTGTATATGGTTGTTGCAACATCCTTCAATTCCTTTATCTAGAATTATGACAACTTGAAGATTGTGGCATTAACTCATAAAACATACAAATGACACTTCTTACAATTCAACCAGCTAAATATGTGTTGTACAGGCAAATCAGTTTTTGAATTGCTTCAGTAGTATAAAAGCACTTTCCATAATTTCCTTACCAGAAATAAACTAGAATTCTAGAGTACATTTTAAATCCCCTTTGAAAATATATGCAAGTATTTTTTATTTTATTTTTTAAGGGTAAGATTTTTATTTTTATTAATATAAAATTGGTACAAAGCCCTTATTCACCCAATTAGTGAAGAGCATAGTAAGATACACAGCCAGCCACTGCAGTACTCTATTGGAGGTCTCTCAACCTCTTCCTTGCTCATTAGTACTATGGGGGGCCACTGCTTTTCCAAAAAGTACTATAGCAATAGCCGCAGCCTCTTCCCAACAACCAAGTACTATGGAAGATAATTCCTCAATTTCCTACAGTTAGCTGCTTATTAACCATCATGCCCCACTAACCTCAAAAAAAAACTGGCCCTAAGTTGTAGCACTTAAAGTCCAAACTCTATGAGACAATTCCAATCACTAGTGGCACCAGAACAACCTTTGCAAGCCATCAATTCTGACCCATGATCCCGATGAAGCTTCTCCCCGAAAATAGCAGCTTCAGGTGACAGCCAGATACTATGGGAGCCTTGCTCTACCTCTTCTCCAACCCTCACTCCATGCGAAACTGCCCTAGAATCGAAGTGCCAAAACTGACCCATAACATCTAGCCCTCGTGGCCTTATCTCCCCTAGAACCATGTGTGCATATATCAGGGGCCTCCCGTCTCCTAATACTGCAGGTAGCCATTCTTGGGACAATAGATTATAGAAATGCCACTTAAAGCTTCTCTTGGCTGGGACAAGAGAGCACGGGCCTATCTGAACATCCTTCTAAAAGAATAGCTGCTTCAGCATAGCACTTGAAAAGAAGCAAGACTTAATGATCTAACTCCAACGTAGAGTGTAAGTGCCAAATTCATCACCGCATCCTCACCTAGATAGAACTTACCATCATCTGAAACATGATTTCCAATATTAAGTTCCCCACCGAAATACTTTCTTGTAAATCCTGCGCAAACGATTACTCTCACAAAGTTCATCCACATAGAATAGAGAGGCTTCAAATGCCGGCTTAATAAATTCAAATCCCATTGGATTCTCTGCCGATTTGCTACTGCAAGAGTAGGAAGAGCACCAGCCAAATGAAAATGCAAAGACAAACCTGATACTGAAACTGCCAAGCTGTAGAAGAAATCATAAGTTATCCCACCAAACTAGAGTCATACAAAAGGAACATAGCCTGAATATTCAAGGTGTTCATCTAGCATAGAAACAGTAATAAGCAAGCGACACAGAAGACTTTCTTCTATACCATTTCACAAATCTATGAGCACATGCAAGCCTTCGCTTCTTCCCAATAGCAGTAGATACTAGAGGAATAACACCTAATTTTTCCGCACCATACCTTTGAAGCTATAGACCGGTAAGCAGAGGAACAGGAGAACAACTTCATACCTCGCTTAACTTGGCCTGGGCTGCCGCCATGCATTGCAGTACTAGAGGAGCTTGAATTCCTTTTCCAATCATGTACTAATGAACTTACTGCTCTGCCTTCCTGCTTTGCAAGGTATCACACAGGTCTGCCCCAAAGGGGTGGTCCATTTGCTCCCAACTCTCCTCTCCCAACTAGCTCTAACTTCCTCTGCTCTATACTATCTATTTGCTAGAAAGGATCCTGAAGAATACCAAACATGCAACACAAAAGCCCTGTTATGCTGCCAGAGCTGAAAAACCATGCTTACTATTATTCAAAAACCACTAACACTAGCTGTAAAGATGCAGTCTAGAGGAGCCAAGAAAACACAACAAAAATGTTGGGGCTCAGGATTCCAAGGACTGTGAAGCGCTTGCTACTGTTACCTGAGCTGACCTTCACCAAAGCACAAGACAATAACCTGAATGCCATTTCTTACTCTATCAAAACCTGATACAGTAGAGAAGTAGCAGGGGCATCGGCCATACTCCCATCAGACAACTCTGCTACAACCGGCCCAAATAACCAATAAGTAATATCATTCAAGCATTTGTCAAGAACCCGGAGGGTCAGCATAGCAGCATCCAACGCTGCTCCTCCAGCATCGATCAGCCTGGGAGGCTCTGCACGAAACGGGCGGCCGCCGCCGCCGCCGCTGCCCTAGGAGGCGCCTAGGGTTCCGCTCATCTTTTTCCACTCCAGTTTAAAAGATTTTAATATATGCAAGTATCACATTAAGAAGCCTGTAAATAATTCTCCTATATAACCTGAAAACAAGTAGAAATTAAGTTAAGAGCTTAAACGAAACTTGGCTATAGAACATAAAAAACATAAAGGACTATGATGTTTTATGGTTTACACTTGGTTTTAGCCTCTTGCCTCTTTCTTTTCAAAAGGTCACGCTAGCTTGTGATATGTCTGTTCCAATTTATCTTGTCAGACATCTTTTTCATTTTTCTGCTAGAAAATCCATTAGTGTAGACTCATCTTAAGAACATGAGGTTATTATAACTATGGTATTTTTGCAAAGGAGATTCCAAATTGAGGCTGACAATAAGCCTTGGGCCGTAACAATCCAAGTCACTTATGCAAAACGACTACCTGAAAGCCCAACTATTTGGTCAAATTATTGTGCAAGTAAATATGTTGCACTCAATAGCAAGTAAATGTTACACTGAATAGCAATCAGATATTCTGAGATTGAGGCTAATTGATTATGTAAATGCCAGTATGTCTAGAGTGGAGAGACTTATGCAAATAGGGACATGGCACATAAAGCATGAATTTATGGGGAACAAAGCTAAGCTATATTTCAAATCCAAATGGAGCTCAAAACGATAAAAAGTTTACCCTTAATGCATCGAACCGAACAAAGCTACAAGGACCCTTTTGCACCTGGATATGTAAAGCTGATTTCTTGCAAATTTCTCATGTTGATTTTGTGTGAGCCTGTTCTTGGCTTGAAGCAAATCATGGAGATTGAGACAAGCAAATACATAGGCTGGAGGCTTCAGCTTTATATGAAACTAACTATAATTTCTCTCCCCGAAACAATTTTGTATCTTATATTGGCAACAAAGATACCAATACTTCAAATAGTATCTTTGTCTGGCTTTTTGTATAAGCCTTTTCAATGTTATAATGTCCATCCGATCTAGTCCAGTATAGGTGATAACTGCAAGCAAACATACTGTTTTGAGTAATTCATATTGAAATATATGCAACAAGCTGGTCAAAAGCTAAACAACATAATATGTATCAGCATACTCTCTCCAAGTATAACATATATCAGCATACTCTGGTGGGCTTCCTAGAGAAGGCTGTCACTATTTTATTTCCATGAGTGAGATGCACAGAATTGTACATGTGATAGAACATTATAGATGCATAGTTGACTTACTTGGGCGGGCTTGCCAACTAGATCAGGGAAAGGATTTAATAAGAAAAATGCCATTTGAACCTAGTCTTGTAGTATGGAAGAGATACCTTGGTGCTTGTGAAAGATATGGCCTCTTGGAAGAATGCAGGCTCGTAGTAGAGCATGCTCTTGCCATGGATTCAAAGGATTCTGAGATATACAATGTTCTTTCCAACATTTATGCTGCAGAAGGTAGATGGATAATATTGCACTAAAAGGGAAAAGACCAGATATGGCTGTAGGAGCAAGAAGGAAATGCTTGCACAAAAATAATCCTAGAACTCCAGGAGAAATAGTAACATTGATAGACAAATAGAGAATAGTTAGGTATGATGAATATGATAGAATAACAGCCATTTGTGGTGAAGAACACATGAGAAATATAGATTATGAATAGGCAGAAACACTAGAATTAGGTTATGATGAATATGCAAGCATTTGTGGTAGAGAATTAGGGGATGAAACAGGTTATGAAAAGGCAGAAACAGGGATAAACAGCATAGGGATTAGTTTAAAAAAATTAGATTATGATGAAACAAGACAGGCATTTCTGGTAGAAAAACATAGGAATAAAAATCATATAGAATAGTTGAAAGAAATTAGGCTATGATGAATATGATAGAATAAGGCAGGCATTTCTCGTAGAGAAATATAGGAGTGAAGTGAGAAATATAGGTTATCTTCTTGTCTAATTGGTTCACCATCAGAAATATTTCTGGAACAAAATGGAATATCCTAAAGGATCTGTTTCAACAACTTTGAACTCCACGGTCAACATGCCCCCACGCACCCATGCCCCACGGCTTCTGAAAAGTATGTTGTAAATTCAAGAGCAGAACCCAGGGTCATGGGATATATATTTAACATTTGAACAAGAAACATAAGATTGTGAATCATACGCTTTAGATATACATCAAACATATGTTCATTGATGCCTTCAACAGTGTCATCCATTGGTAATACATATATACGCTTTTCATATTTTATATCAGCATATTGGTGAAGGGAAACCATATCATCAAGACAGATTCTAAGATTTGCCCTGAGAACATCATTCAGTCGTATTCTGCTTTAGCACAAGTATCATCTGCAAGGATAATGCAAATTGTGTCTCTTCTCTTCTTACCCTGAAAGGTAATAATAGTTTAATGATATTATGTTAATCAAGTGGAAGAAACCACTCAGTATTGGAAATTTCCTATAAACAAGCACACGATTAGAACTCTGAAGAATAACCCTAACCTTCAATAACATGGTATCGCCAGCAAAGGAATTCATAGTTGATGGTGAAGTCCAGCAACAGAGTTATCATCATTCATAACTTCATTAACAAGTAAACGATTTGGTGCTATCTTTTTCTCTATTATAGCAGATGTATAATCCCTTTTTGTCCCTCTTCTGCATGTCAAAGATGCTCTATTGTGCTATATAATAATCTTCATGAAACAACACAGATATTCTAACTTTCAATCCAACATGTTCATTGCATATGAATGCGTTGAACTGTAAAATATTCTAACTTGCAACCATTGTTATTTACGTAGGCATATTTTATGTTTACATACGTTCTGTACCTTCCTCACAGTATTGTACGTACTATACCTATAAGTTGATAGGTCAAATTGTGCTCTTGTTTTATTAATACTGTACTAAACGTACTAGTACGTAAAGTACGTATGATACGTACTTAGAAGAATTGAACGTCCAAATGACCCAAATGACATTAGACCATTCGAAAAAATAACCAAAACCTTGTGCAAATTTTTTTTTCCTTCTGCCTATGTTTTCCCCCTCTTTCTTCTTGCCCTAGCAACTGGAATGGAGATGGGGATGCAATCTCTCTTTTTTGCTATTTCTTTTTGCAAAATAATAGGCTGCAAACGTTTGGCCACCTCTCTTTCCAGGTTCTCATTTTTGTTTCTTCTAGCATATTGTTAAATGGAATTATCTTAACCTTTAATCACCTTGTTTTGTCATGATAGGAGGCAGAGCAAACCTTCTTGTTAATATTTAGCAGCTTGCACCAGTACTGTGACTTTAGAAAGAACAATACCAAGTTTGTAATATCAGGTATAGCTTTAAATATCAGTTTCTTTATTCCTTCAAGGCTTGAAGCAGTCTGATAATGCCTAACAAATGGTTCGCTGGCCCTTGATCTGAAAAAAAAGAAGATCTAACGGTGAAAGGTAATGTCACTTCAGTTTTTGCTGAGGTGGAGATGCTACGTAGATAGGCTATAATAGAAAGAAAGGCTGTAGGCCCGGTAGGGCTGGTGTGCTAAAAAGGAGAAAAGGGGAAGAAAAAAACTTTGTCTTTGGGTGGCTTCGGGATGCAGGAGAAAAGGAAAACAAAAGGAGTATTGTAAAGAAGAACCTCAAAAACAAATTTAGCTTTAAAGACTGGACTTGTACACTACCGCAGAATGCGTGAACAATCTAAATAGATCAAGAATAGTTGAAGCCTGAGTACCAATGGCAGTGAAGGAGCGACGAGAATGCTTGCCAAGCATACGAGCATGGCAGCTCTCAAGATCAGTATTGGGAATAGGATAAAGATTTGTAGTCAATTGGTGATGATGCAAATATTTGATGGTACGAGAACCAATATGAGCCAATCTTCGATGCTAAAGAACAAGAGAGTGAATGGAGGCAGATACTAAAAATACTTGATGTGATATGGGTACGAATATATTATATGGATTTCCAATCCATAACCACGAGCAATTGGAGATCCAAGAATTTGGACATCATCAGAGTAGAAAATAACAAAATTGTTTCACAAAAGAACAATCATGTCAACATCTATAACACGAGCAATAGACATCAAATTTTTTCTTAAGGTGGAGACAACTAAGGCATCAACAAGGGGATAGGAAATGTCATTTAGAAGAGGAAGATGCCCTTTGCAGTAATTGGAACTTCAGCTTTCAACCCCAATTGAACATCACTACTGTTAGAAAAAGTGCATGCTGAATTGTGTTGATGCAGTAGGATTGTTATGAAACTTAGTATTGATTTAGAGTTAAACTAAAAGTGCATGAATGCAGATCGATCCGACGGATCGCGATTCTCGAGCCAGACGAGCATGCAGAGTTGCATCGTTGCACGCATGCATTGCATGCATTTGGACCTCTCATCGGTTAGGGGATGCTATTTCTTCCTGCATTAAGCCTTGACTTCTCATCGGCGCTTTCTCTTAAGCCCAGTGTTTTTGAGTTATGTTCTATGCTCTCATGCGAGGAGGGGCTTCCTCTTGCATGGGTTGACCTTTCGTGGCATTTCCTATCATTCTTGTTTCTCTTGACCTGACCTTTCTGGCGTATCCCTTCACGGCGTTTCTTATCGTTTCGGTTCTCTTCTACCTTGGCTGCGTTGACCTTTCTGGGCATCCCTTCACTGGCGTTTCCTATCTTTCTCGTATCTCTTCCTATCCTTCGTCTAAGCTTCTACCTCGGCATTCCTCCACTATGGGGCAATTCTTGAGCCTTCATCTCGGATCGGCGGGAAGTTCTCTTCTTTCGAGGCGTTGTTGTGTCATCGCGGTCGCGGCTTCGAGAATGCGGTCGATCCGGACGGATCAGCGATTCTCGAGCCCGGCATGCAAGAGTTACATCGTTGTTGCATGCATTGCATGCATTTCGAACCTCTCATCCGGTTAGGGGATAAGCTATTTCTTCTGCATTCGCCTTGACTTCTCATCGGCTTTCTCTTCGCCCAGGTGTTTCAGGTTATGTTCTATGCTCTCCCTCCCTCCCTCCCTTAAGTATTTTTTTTATATATGTTGTTCGCGTGCGCGCTTTAATCAGCCCCTCGCTTTTTCGAGGTTTTTGTTCTTCTCTATTGTGTTTTGTGGTCTTATGCAGGTACAGGGGCGTTGCACGACGTTGGTTTTTTTTTGGAGCGTGGGTTTTTTGGGAAGTTTAGCAGCCGGCGTTGTCTAAGCCCATTGCCTAGGGCTTATCGCTAGGGTTTTCCTCGAAACCCGAAGGGCGGGGTTTTTAATCCCGGCGATAAGCCCTAAGGCAGGTACACTAGCCAAACATCTATGATATATTTTTGTATTTTGGGGTCGGGTGTTATAATCTGGATATTCCCTGTATTTTTTGTTTTTTGGGTAGCTTGCGATATGCAGCTACCCACTCTCTACCATTGTAATTACACTGCTGGGATGAATAGAAAAGCCCCATCCGGGCGTTGTTGTGTCATGCGAGTCGCAGCTCGAGAATATGGAAAAAGCTTGCATGATTGAATTTGGAAGTATTTTATGATGGCATATTGACAGTTGCAAAAAGTATCACGGATCTAAGTGAGACAAGCATCTAGATCATGCGGAAATCTTTGGAATAGCTCATATTAGAACATGAGGGATGGATTAAGGTAAAGGGATGGCTGGAATCGATTAAAAGCGTGTTAAAACGTAAAAGTTCCCTTGCATCTTTGCCGATTTATATAACAGGATCCTGGTATCGGTGGTGATCTGGAAGCATGAAATGTGATGAGAAATGGGTCGATTTGGGCCTTAGGGAGGCCGAAATGGAAAAGGAATGAGGAATCAGGAAGATCAAAGCAAGATTCAGCTGTAAATCCCATGATCTTGGTGCTCATGAATTGATCCGGACCTGCCGGATTTGGGTCAAAACCGGCGAAATGGCCAGAAAACCTCTTTGCAAAGGGAGTTTTGGCATGGATTCGATGGCCTGGAGGCCATATCCGGGAGCAGCAGGCCGGATTCGTCACCTGTAACGCAGTTAGGGTTAGGTTAAAGGAAAAAAAAGATGTTAACAATTAGTTTAGTTTTGTTAGTAAGGTAGTAATAGAAATAAAGTTAAAAGTTTTAAGCTATAGCTAAGGTTAAATTTAAATTAAAAACATTGATGGGTGGTTAAAAGGCCTTGAGTTCACAGATTGATCTAGAAACGAGGGGTAAGATGAGCAATAATAGGCTAGAGAGTAGAAGCTGTTTATGCACGACATGTAGAGTCTAACAAGTTATCTAGCTATAGATATTGAAAGCCTTAGAAATTAGTTAAGGTAAGAAAGAAAATAAACACCCAAGATACAAGTGCTCCGTATGGAGGAAGTTTATGACGGAAGCATAATAATATTTAAATGCTATAGATTAAATACCATTAACATAGTCTTAATTATAGCTAGGGAACTTTTGAGAAAATGTAGACGTTAGTTTTTAGTTTAGCAATGATGGTTGCATTTTTGCATTATTAAGGCTATGGTTGGACATTTCATGTTACATAAAGTGTGAATTATGGAATGTATTTGATGTTGAGTATGTTAAGGCATGGGCATGATGGTGAATTGTATGTAATTGTATATGGTGAAATTCTTTGATATAGACCTCTGGGGCCGGAGTCTAGGTGCGATGGTCTAGACTCACGGTTTGCACAGTGCTATGTAAATGGTAATATTTGAACATCGGGCGTTGGTACCGTATGGTGCAACGTCATGCACAGTAAGTGGTCCTCCAATGCTGGACGCAGCGTGGAAGGGTGTGTACACACGTGGTTACCCCGCCTCTATGTCACCGGCCCGATCGTACCGAAGTTGACCTTGCTCGCAACCAGAGGAATATTGGTTTGCAATGTTGATGCTATGGTTGCTTGGCTAGTGTATATGTGGTATTTAATGCTAGAATCAAGTTGCAATGGTTGTGCTTAGCATAATTATGCATTGTGTTTACGTTGGTTGGACTAGTAACTTGGATTGCAGGGGCGAGGTTACGGTAAGGCTAAGTTATTGTTCTAAGTTAATGCTTGTGGTAATTGATGCTTGATATATTCTAAATCCCCGATCCCCACTTAGTCGGGTGTGACTAACCCCGTGGTTAAATGGTGTGCTTGAAGTGCGAGATGCTCCAGAAAGTAGCCAAGCTTCGGAAAGGCGAGGGTAGAAGTGTGTGGATTGCTAGATAATACATTTGATTAATATAACTATTATTATTATGGATCGGCTTAAACTATAATTATTTGTAAACTTTGGTTGTTGTGTGGGATTTTGCCGAGCAATGGCAAGTATAATATTTTTTGGGACCTTAGAGCGTGGATAAAGATTAAATTCTTTACCTAGGTATGCATGTATCAATTTCTTGAGTTGCAAAGGCTAAATAGATCCAACGGTAGAGATTGATGGGATCTCGATTCCACGAGGTTAAGCGGCGAGGCCGATTGGTATCAGCCAAGTTGGTATCTTGAGCAAAGCTTCTGATTAGTGGATTATAAGATTTTTGATTATTGATGATATTTGCTATGGTTCCAGATTCTTGTAGAGATGAGTTCCCAGGAGGATCCCCGGAGAAGGTGGATGGAGAAGTTGGGCCTAGTGGAACCTGGTCCAAGGTTATAGCCGATATCTTGCGGGCTATCCGGAAGTAAGTGTTGGTGGCAGAATGCATCAGAACAAAAGACAACAGGATTATAGACAAGCTAACCAAGTTGAGAAGGTGTTGAAGGACACCAAGAGGGAAGTATTATTCATGGAGTTCATGGAGTTCTCTTTCTTATTGATTGTGGTAGTACACATTGTTTTATTTCCCCAAGGCTGGTAAAGAAACTAGATTTGAATATGATTAGTAGGGACCCTAGATATGTGGAGTTGGTGATGGTAAAATTAAGACTTCTTATGCTAAGGTAGACAATCTTAAATTCCAAGTAGGAGATCTTGAGTCCCATACTAGTTTTGAAGTATTGAGCCTAGGGAAGTATGATGCTATTCTAGGAATGTCATGGTTGAGGCCATATAAAGCTTGTATTGATTGCGGAGAGCAAACAGTTACATGCCAAAGTCCTAATGGAGATAAGCATGTGCTGGAAGGATTGCCTTCGTCATTAGTGGTTACACCTTTGTCCCGGAAAAGTTTTAAGAAACAGATTAAGAACGGGTGCATAAGAATGGGATGTGCATTTTGGGTTACCGCGAAAGTTCTGAGGAACAACCTATTGCCCCGAGATCCGTGAAGTGTTGGATGAGTTCTCTGATGTGTTTCCTAAAGAATTAACAGAATTGCCTCCACATAGAATGGTAGATCATGAGATAGAACTTGTTCCTGGGGCTGAACCCACATCAAGGCCACCATATAGATTTCATGCATTAGAGATGGCCGAATTGAAGAAACAGTTAGCAGAATTATTGGAACAAGGGTTTATACGGCTGAGTGTTTCTCCATTTGGTGCGCCGGTTTTGTTTGTAAAAAGAAAGATGGGACTTTAAGGTTATGTATTGATTATGCATGCTTAACCGGATTACGATTGAAGAATAGATATGCATTGCCTAGGGTTGATGAGTTATTTGGGGGTTGGACAAGCTAAGTACTTCACAAAATTGATCTACGATCCGGATATCATCGATCCGGATCAAGGATACGATATTTACAAAGGCGCCTTTAGGACACTTCACGGACATTACGAGTTTGTTGTAATGCCCTTTGGGTTGACAAATGCTCCTGCCACTTTTTATCGCCTAATGAACGAGATATTCGATCTTTCCTGGATAAGTTTATATTGGTTTTCTTTGATGATATTTTGGTATATTCCGGGACATTAGAGGAGCATGTGGAACATGTAAAAGCGGACATTAGCTATTTTGGCGACGAGAAAAGTTGTATGGTAAGTTATCTAAGTGTTCTTTTGCACAAACTAGATTGGTATATCTTGGGCATGTAATTTCAGAAAAGGGATTAGAGCCAGATCCTTCTAAGATTGAGGCGGTTAGAGATTGGCCCACACCAAAGGCGGTGAAAGAGGTAAGATCATTTTGGGATTAGCGGGGTATTATCATAAATTTGTTCCTAAATTTGCAAAGATTGTCGCTCCTTTGACTTCTTTGTTAGGTAAGAAGAATGATTTGCATTGGACTGATAGTTGTCAAGAAAGTTTTCAAAAGTTAAAGGATGTTTTGATTAGTGCACCAGTTTTAAGGATTCGGACATGAATATACCCTTCCATGTAGTCACCGATGCTTAGGAAAGTCAGGGAGGAGTCTTGCCGCGCGGGATGGCCGAAGTTTGTGCTTATATATCTAAGTAAATTGTCTCCCTGCTGAACAAAATTACCCAAAGGCATGATTTGGAAATGTTGGCCATTATCCATGCCTTAAGGGTATGGAGACATTATTTATTGGGTCGTCGTTTCTTTTTGAAGACTGACCATCAAAATTTGAAGTATTTTGCAAAACAGCCATATTTGAATAATAGGCAAAGGAGGTGGATGCAACTAAGGGAAGAGTATAATTTTGAAATTGAATATCAACACCGCAAAGAAAATGTGATTGCCGATGCTTTGTCTCGGAAGGTCATTTCTAACCTCTATTAGTGTGTTACAAGGGCAATGGGATGCGATATTCTTAATAAGCTAAGGAATGATCCATATTTTGCACCTGTGTTGGAGAACCCTCAAGATTTTCCGAGGTATGCATTGTCCAAAGGAGTTTTATATTATAATGGCCGTATGTGTATTCCTAATGATCACGAGTTGAGATTGAGGTTGCTATATGAAGCACATGATAGTCCTTTGGCGGGCCACCCAGGGGTACACAAAACTTTGAGGAAGATGTGCGTAATTTCTTTTGGCCCAGGGACGGTAAGAAGATGGTTAAGGAGCACGTGGCTAGGTGTTTATCTTGTCGGGAAGGTAAAAACATTAAGGTTTAGGGAGCCTGGAGAATTACAACCTTTAGTAATTCCATCTTCCAAGTGGGAGTGTATTTCCATGGACTTCATTGTTGAGCTTCCCCGGACACGTTCAGGTTATGATGCAATTTATGTTGTGGTTGCATTTTATGCCTACGAAGACTACTGCTACGGCAATGGATATTGCTAAGTTATTTGTTAAGGAGATTTTCAGGTTGCATGGGATGCCGGCCACTATTTCATCAGATCGGGATACAAAATTTATGAGCCAATTTTGGCAAGGGTTGTTTCAAAATATTGGCACTAAGTTATATGCCAGTACATCTTATCGTCCTCAAGCAGATGGCCAAGTTGAGCGAGTTAATCAAATCTTGGAGGATATGCTCAGAATGTATGTGCCTAGTCAACCAAAGGTATGGGATTCCTATTTGTATTTGGCTGAGTTTGCATACAATAACACTTATCAAGATTCCATTAAAATGAGTCCTTTTGAGGCAATGTATGGTAAGGAGTGTCGTTGTCCTCTTAATTGGAGAGATCCCCAATGCAATGTTGAAGCGACTAATGAAGTAGCGGAGGAGGACATGGAAGCTCACTAAGGAGACTTCGACAAAATTTGGCGGTGGCACAAAATAGGCGAAGCAATGATGCCAATAAAAGGCGTAGACCACTTGAATTTCAAAAGGGGATTATGTGTTCTTGAGGATTAATCAAAGCGAGCTCATCGGGCATTTAAAAAGGTAAATGGGCTCCCTAGGTATCTTGGTCCATATGAAATTTTGGAACGTATTGGCAAAGTGGCTTATAGGTTGAGTTGCCCTCGCGACTTGAAAGTACATTAATGTCTTTCACGTGAGTAACTTAAGGAAGTATGTATTTGATCCTTCCCATATGTTGGGGGACGATGATTTGGTAAGCGAGAGAGAACTTCCCTGTACCCTAGACGAGCGTGATTCTGCGAGAGGAAACCCGTCGCTTAAGGAGGCGAACAATACGTAGATTTTTTGTTCAATGGGCGGGTTGTCCTGAGGAAGATGCCACCTGGGAAGATGCAAATTGGATTCTTCGTGAGTTTCCGGAGATGCGCCCATGAGGACATGGGTTGAATTTTTGGAGGAGAGACTGTAACGGACCTAGGATTTTGAGGTAAATTGTGGATTATTTTATTTAAAAGATGCAAAGGGATATTAATCAAAATATCATGCATGCAGAGAAATACGTCGTATATGTAGAGATTATACGGACGAAATACTGTGGTTAAAAATAAATATAAGTACACAGAAAAGCATTGGGAAAAGATTGATTGCAGAGGGATTGCTGAAGGAGCGAATCGCGTGCAAAGCTCTGGGAGCGTGTTGGAGCGCAGAAAAAGCAACAAGCGGGATTCCAGGTGGGGATCAAGCCTTACACAGGGTTTTCTAAGCGAGCAAAATTGTGCATCTTTGAATTGTGTTGATGCAGTAGGATTGTTATGAAACTTAGTATTGATTTAGAGTTAAACTAAAAGTGCATGAATATGGAAAAAGCTTGCATGATTGAATTTGGAAGTATTTTATGATGGCATATTGACAGTTGCAAAAAGTACCCGCGGATCTAAGTGAGACAAGCATCTAGATCATGCGGAAATTTGGAATAGCTCATATTAGAACATGAGGGATGGATTAAGGTAAAGGGATGGTTTGGAATCGATTAAAACCGTGTTAAAACCGTAAAAGTTCCCTTGCATGCTGCCGATTTATATAACAGGATCCTGGTATCGGTGATGATCTGGAAGCATGAAATGTGATGAGAAATGGGTCGATTTGGGCCTTAGGGAGGCCGAAATGGAAAAGGAATGAGGAATCAGGAAGATCAAAGCAAGATTCAGTTTGTAAATCCCATGATCTTGGTGCTCAAGAATTGATCCGGAGCTGCCGGATTTGGGTGGTAAATCGGCGAAATGGCGAGAAAAACCTCTTTGCGGGAAAGGGAGTTTTGGCATGGATTCGATGGCACGGAGGCCATATCCGGGAGGAAGCGGCAGGCGGATTCGTCACCGCTTGATTAGGGTTAGGTTAAAGAAAAAAAAAAGATGTTAACAATTAGTTTAGTTTTGTTAGTAAGGTAGTAATAGAAATAAAGTTAAAAGTTTTAAGCTATAGCTAAGGTTAAATTTTAATTAAAAACATTGATGGGTGGTTAAAAGGCCTTGAGTTCACAGATTGATCTAGGGACGAGGGGTAAGATGAGCAATAATAGGTTAGAGAGTAGAAGTTGTTTATGCACGACATGTAGAGTCTAACAAGTTATCTAGCTATAGATATTGAAAGCCTTAGAAATTACTTAAGGTAAGAAAGAAAATAAAAACCCAAGAAACAAGTGCTCCGTATGGAGGAAGTTTATGACGGAAGCATAATAATATTTAAATGCTATAGATTAAATACCATTAACATAGTCTTAAATATAGCTAGGGAACTTTTGAGAAAATGTCGACGTTAGTTTTTAGTTTAGCAATGATGGTTGCATTTTTGCATTATTAAGGCTTTGGTTGGACATTTCATGTTACATAAAGTGTGAATTATGGAATGTATTTGATGTTGAGTATGTTAAGGCATGGGCATGATGGTGAATTGTATGTAATTGTATATGGTGAAATTCTTTGATATAGACCTCTGGGGCCGGAGTCTAGGTGCGATGGTCTAGACTCACGGTTTGCACAGTGCTATGTAAATGGTATTTTGAACATCGGGCGTTGGTACCGTAAGGTACAACATCATGCACAGTAAGTGGTCCTCCAATGCTGGCAGCGTGGAAGGGTGTGTACACACGTGGTTACCCCGCCTCTATGTCACTGGCCTGATCAGCCGAGTTGACCTTGCTCAGACCCAGAGGAATATTGGTTGCAATGTTGATGCTATGGTTGCTTGGCTAGTGTATATGTGGTATTTAATGCTAGAATCAAGTTGCAATGGTTGTGCTTAGCATAATTATGCATTGTGTTTATGTTGGTTGGACTAGTAACTTGGATTGGTGGGCGAGGAGGTTACGGTAAGGCTAAGTTATTGTTCTAAGTTAATGCTTGTGGTAATTGTTGCTTGATACATTCTAAATCCCCGATCCCCACTTAGTCCGTGTGTGACTAAAGTGGTGGTTAAATGGTGTAAGTATGCGAGATGCTCTAAAAGTAGCCAAGCTTGAAAGGCGAGAGTAGAAGTGTGTGGATTGCTAGACCATATATTTGATTAATATTCTTATTATCATTATGGATTGGCTTAAAACTATAATTATTTTTAAACTTTGGTTGTTGTGTGGGGTTTTGGCGTGCAATGGCAAGTATAAATTTTTGGGACTTTATAGCATGGATAAAGATTAAATTCTTTACCTAAGTATGCATGTATTAATTTCTTGAGTTGCAAAGGTTAAATAGATCAACGGTAGAGATTGATGGGATCTCCGATTCTTAGAGAGGTTAAGCGGCGGGCAAATCCTGGTTGGTATCGAGCCAAGTTTCGATCTTGGGATTATGTGGAGTTTTTGATTATTGATGATTATTGGGAGGGCGGTCAAAATTGAGGCTATGGTTGTATGCACCTTTGAATGATGAAACTAGGGAAAAGTGTCTTAATGAGAATCGATGATGAGTTTCATTATGGACGAGATTGTCAGAGAAGGTGGATGGATAGGAGGATCCCGTGGAGGAGCAAACAAAAGTGGTCAGGTTGAATTCTAGTGATACTCATGGGCGGGGCCAAAGCGAAATGGAGGCCGAAAGGTGATATCTTTTGGGACAATATAGGGGTGAAAATGGAGGACAAGCTAGAGGAGACAACAGGGATTATGCACAAGCTAACAAAAGACGGATCATGGACGTTGAAAGAATGTGCATGTAAGGTGGAAGGTGTAGATGAAGGACACTAAGAGGGAAGTATTATTCATGGAGTTCCTGTTCTCTTTCTTATTGATTGTGGTAGTACACATTGTTTTATTTCCCCAAGGCTAGCAAAGAAACTAGATTTGAATATGATTAGTTGGGACCCTAGATATGTGGAGTTGGGTGATGGTAAAATTAAGACTTCTTATGCTAAGGTAGACAATCTTAAATTCCAAGTAGGAGATCTTGAGTCCCATACTAGTTTTGAAGTATTGAGCCTAGGGAAGTATGATGCTATTCTTGGAATGTCATGGTTGAGGCCATATAAAGCTTGTATTGATTGCGGAGCAAAGCGGTTACATGCCAAACTCCTAATGGAGATAAGTATGAAATTTGGAAGGATTGCCTTCGGTCATTAGTGGTTACACCTTTGTCCGGAAAAGTTTTAAGAAAGTTAAGAAGCGTTTGCATAAGAATGGGATGTGCATTTTTGGGTTACCGCCGGAAGTTTAGGAACAACCTATTGCCCCCGAGATCCGAGAAAGTGTTGGATGAGTTCTCGATGTGTTTCCTAAAGAATTATGTAATTGCCTCCACATAGAATGGTAGATCATGAGATAGAACTTGTTCACGGGGCTGAACCCACATCAAGGCCACCATATAGATTTCATGCATTAGAGATGGCGAATTGAAGAAGCAGGTTAGCGGAATTATTGGAACAAGGGTTTATACCTAGTGTTTCTCCATTTAGTGCGCCAGTTTTGTTTGTAAAAAAAGAAAGATGGGACTTTAAGGTTATGTATTGATTATCGCATGCTTAACCAGATTACAGTGAAGAATAGATATGCATTGCCTAGGGTTGATGAGTTATTTGATCGGTTGGACAAGCTAAGTACTTCACAAAAATTGATCTACGATCCGGATATCATCGGATCGGATCAAGGATCTGATATTTACAAGACTGCCTTTAGGACACGTTTTTACGGACATTACGAGTTTGTTGTAATGCCCTTTGGGTTGACAAATGCTCCCGCCACTTTTATCGCCTAATGAGCGAGATATTCCGATCTTTCCTGGATAAGTTTATATTGGTTTTCTTTGATGATATTTTGGTATATTCCAGGACATTAGAGGAGCATGTGGAACATGTAAAGCAGACATTAGCTATTTTGCGACGAGAAAAGTTGTATGGTAAGTTATCTAAGTGTTCTTTTGCACAAACTAGATTGGTATATCTTGGGCATGTAATTTGAGAGAAAAGGGATTAGAGCCGGATCCTTCTAAGATTGAGGCAGTTAGAGATTGGCCCACACCAAAGGCGGTGAAAGAGGTAAGATCATTTTGGGATTAGCGGGGGTATTATCGCAAATTTGTTCCTAAATTTGCAAAGATTTTCGCTCCTTTGACTTCTTTGTTAGGTAAGAAGAATGATTTGCATTGATTTGATAGTTGTCAAGAAAGTTTTCAAAAGTTAAAGGATGTTTTGATTAGTGCACCGGTTTTAAGGATTCGGACATGAATATACCCTTCCATGTAGTCACCGATGCTTGGGAAAGTTTGTAGGAGGAGTCTTCTTTGCAGGATGGCGAGTTTGTGCTTATATATCTCGTAAATTGTCTCTCTGAACAAAATTACCCCGGTGCATGATTTGGAAATGTTGGCCATTATCCATGCCTTAAGGGTATGGAGACATTATTTATTGGGTCGTCGTTTCTTTTTTGAAGACCCGACCATCAAAATTTGAAGTATTTTGCAAAACGACCATATTTGAATAATAGGCAAAGGAGGTGGATGCAATTAAGGGAAGAGTATAATTTTGAAATTGAATATCAACGGCAAAGAAAATGTGATTGCTGATGCTTTGTCTCGAAGGTCATTTCTAACCTCTATTAGTGTGTTACAAGGGCAATGGGATGCGAGATATTCTTAATAAGCTAAGGAATGATCCATATTTTGCACTGTGTTGGAGAACCCTCAAGATTTTTCGAGGTATGCATTGTCCAAAGGAGTTTTATATTATAATGGTCGTATGTGTATTCCTAATGATCATGAGTTGAGATTGAGGTTGCTATATGAAGCACATGATAGTCCTTTGGCGGGCCACCAGTACACAAAACTTTGAGGAAGATGTGCCATAATTTCTTTTGGCTGGACGAAAAGAAGATGGTTAAGAGTGCGTGGCTAGGTGTTTATCTTGTCGGAAGGTAAAAAGCATCAAGGTTTAGGGAGCACGGAGAATTACAACCTTTAGTAATTCCATCTTCCAAGTGGGAGTGTATTTCCATGGACTTCATTGTTGAGCTTCCCGGACACGTTAGGGTTATGATGCAATTTATGTTTGGTTGGACTAACTTGCCCATTTTATGCCTACGAAGACTATCTTGCTTTACGGCAATGGATATTGCTAAGTTATTTGTTAAGGAGATTTTCGGGTTGCATGGGATGCTAGGCCACTATTTCATCGGTCGGGATACAAAATTTATGAGCCAATTTTGGCAAGGGTTGTTTCAAAATATTGGCACTAAGTTATATGCCAGTACATCTTATCGTCCTCAAGCAAATAGCCAAGTTGAGCGAGTTAATCAAATCTTGGAGGATATGCTCAGAATGTATGTGCCTAGTCAACCAAAGGTATGGGATTCCTATTTGTATTTGGCTGAGTTTGCATACAATAACACTTATCAAGATTCCATTAAAATGAGTCCTTTTGAGGCAATGTATGGTAAGGAGTGTCGTTGTCCTCTTAATTGGAGAGATCCTCAATGCAATGTTGAAGCAGCTAATGAAGTAGCGGAGGACATGGAAGCTTCGGCTAAGGAGACTTGACAAAATTTGGCGATGGCACAAAATAGGCAGAAGCGGTATGCCAATAAAAAGGCGTAGACCACTTGAATTTCAAAAGGGGATTATGTGTTCTTGAGGATTAATCCCAAGCAGAGCTCACTGGCATTTAAAAGTGCAGGTAAATGGGCTCCTAGGTATGCGGGTCCATATGAAATTTTGGAACGTATTGGCAAAGTGGCTTATAGGTTGGAGTTGCCCTCGCACTTGAAAGTACATAATGTCTTTCACGTGAGTAACTTAAGGAAGTATGTATTTGATCCTTCCCATATGTTGGGGGACGATGATTTGGTAAGCAGAGAGAACTTCCTGTACCCTAGACGGAGCGTGATTCTCGCGAGAGGAAACCCGTCAGCTAAGGAGGCCGAACAATACGTAGATTTTTGGTTCAATGGGCGGGTTGTCACGAGGAAGATGCCACATGGGAAGATGCCAATTGGATTCTTCGTGAGTTTAGGAGATCGCCCATGAGGACATGGGTTGAATTTTTGGAGGGAGGCAGAATGGACCTAGGATTTTGAGGTAAATTGTGGATTATTTTATTTAAAAAGATGCAAAGGGATATTAATCAAAATATCACGCATGCGAGGAGAAATACGTCGTATATGTAGAGATTATCTGGACAAAATCTGTGGTTAAAAATAAATATAAGTACTGAGAGAAAAGCATTGGGAAAAAGATTGATTGAGAGGGATTCTTTGAAGGAAGCGAATCGCGTGCAAAGCTCAGGGGCGTGTTGGAGATGAAAAAAAAAAGCAACAAAAGCGGGGATTCGGTGGGGATCAAGCCTTACACCTGGGGTTTTCTAGCGTAGCAAAATTGTGCATGCTGAATTGTGTTGATGCAGTAGGATTGTTATGAAACTTAGTATTGATTTAGAGTTAAACTAAAAGTGCATGAATATGGAAAAAGCTTGCATGATTGAATTTGGAAGTATTTTATGATGGCATATTGACAGTTGCAAAAAGTATCACGGATCTAAGTGAGACAAGCATCTAGATCATGCGGAAATCTTTGGAATAGCTCATATTAGAACATGAGGGATGGATTAAGGTAAAGGGATGCTGGAATCGAGTTAAAAGCGTGTTAAACTGTAAAAGTTCCCTTGCATCTTTGCGTTTATATAAAGGATTGGTATCGGTGGTGATCCGAAGCATGAAATGTGATGAGAAATGGGTCGATTTGGGCCTTAGGGAGGCGAAATGGAAAAGGAATGAGAATCGGGGAAGATCAAAGCAAGATTCAGTATGTAAATCCATGATCTTGGTGCTTTCGAGAATTGATCCGAACCGCCGATTTGGGTGAACCGGCGAAATGGCGAAAAAACCTCTTTGCAAGGGAGTTTTGGCATGGATTCGATGCTTTGGAGGCCATATCGGGAAGCGGCAGGCGGATTCGTCACACATGCTTGATTAGGGTTAGGTTAAAGGAAAAAAAAGATGTTAACAATTAGTTTAGTTTTGTTAGTAAGGTAGTAATAGAAATAAAGTTAAAAGTTTTAAGCTATAGCTAAGGTTAAATTTAAATTAAAAACATTGATGGGTGGTTAAAAGGCCTTGAGTTCACAGATTGATCTAGAAACGAGGGGTAAGATGAGCAATAATAGGCTAGAGAGTAGAAGCTGTTTATGCACGACATGTAGAGTCTAACAAGTTATCTAGCTATAGATATTGAAAGCCTTAGAAATTAGTTAAGGTAAGAAAGAAAATAAACACCCAAGATACAAGTGCTCCGTATGGAGGAAGTTTATGACGGAAGCATAATAATATTTAAATGCTATAGATTAAATACCATTAACATAGTCTTAATTATAGCTAGGGAACTTTTGAGAAAATGTAGACGTTAGTTTTTAGTTTAGCAATGATGGTTGCATTTTTGCATTATTAAGGCTATGGTTGGACATTTCATGTTACATAAAGTGTGAATTATGGAATGTATTTGATGTTGAGTATGTCAAGGCATGGGCATGATGGTGAATTGTATGTAATTGTATATGGTGAAATTCTTTGATATAGACCTACGGGGCGGAGTCTAGGTGCGATGGTCTAGACTCACGGTTTACCTGATGCTATGTAAATGGTAATATTTGAACATCGGGCGTTGAGTACCGTATGGTGCAAGCGTCATGCATGCGATAAGTGGTCCTCCAATCTTTGGGCCTTGGCGTGGAAGGGTGTACACACGTGGTTACCCGCCTCTATGTCACCGGGCTTTGATCGGCCGAGTTGACCTTGCTCGGACCCGGAGGAATATTGGTTGCAATGTTGATGCTATGGTTGCTTGGCTAGTGTATATGTGGTATTTAATGCTAGAATCAAGTTGCAATGGTTGTGCTTAGCATAATTATGCATTGTGTTTACGTTGTTTGGACTAGTAACTTGGATTGCGGTGGGGGAGGTTACCGGTAAAGGCTAAGTTATTGTAATGCTTGTGGTAATTGATGCTTGATATATTCTAAATCCCGATCCCCACTTAGTCCGTGTGTGACTAACCCCCGTGGTTAAATGGTGTAAGCTTGGTCTGCGAGATGCTCCGAGAAAGTAGCCAAGCTCGGAAAAGGCGAGGGTAGAAGTGTGTGGATTGCTAGATAATACATTTGATTAATATAACCATTATTATTATGGATCGGCTTAAACTATAATTATTTGTAAACTTTGGTTGTTGTGTGGGATTTTGCCGAGCAATGGCAAGGATAATATTTTTTGGGACCTTAGAGCGTGGATAAAGATTAAATTCTTTACCTAGGTATGCATGTATCAATTTCTTGAGTTGCAAAGGCTAAATAGATCCAACGGTAGAGATTGATGGGATCTCCAGTTACCGAGAGGTTAACTGGCCAGGCCCATCACATCGGTCTTCGCCTCGGTCGATAACCAAAAATGCGTGGCCACAGTTGTACGTCCTCAGCCAGATATTTGGCACGTAAGGCTTCGGCTCGGCCTTCGGCCTAGCGGGCGTCGGCCTTACGTGCTAAATATCTGGCCTTGGATGTATCGCCTCGGTCATGCGTTTTTGGTTATCGGCCTCGGCTGCCCTTAAACGTGACATCGGCCAGACTGATAACCTTACCTTGGCATAGTGAGGCTTGGGTTCAGACCTAGAACATGCTCTTGCTTAACATCATCAGCCTTCAATCACTTTCCAAAGCATCTCTGCCTTGAGATACAATGTCATCATACGCTTCCATTCTTCATAGTCTTTGCCATCAAAGGCTTGAAGCCGCAGATTCATCAACGTGGAGTTTGGTGCTGCCATGATTTTTGAAATCAAATCAAATGACCTAAAACTGTGATACTAGCTATTCCAAAGATCTTTAGAGCTCTGATACCATGAAAAAGAATGGCGATCTGCAAAAGAGAAACACGAACAAGAAAAGACTGTTATATTGATCATCGAATCAACTGCTGCTAAGTACAATGGCTTTTACAAATTGCAGAGCTAAATTAGAACTAACTTGCCATAGATATAACAGCTAATAACCAGACTTGAATGCCACAAATAGTGGAGCTAAAATGTTCATATGTCAAAGATTGATTGCAAGACCCTAGTCAATGAAGTTCGGAAATAAGACTATTGACTTTTCCCAGTCCATGCATAACCTAATGCATCATTGTCCATTTAGAGGAAAACAAAGTACGAATCTATTTAACGCATGACACGTCTCAGAGCAGGATCAATTCACACAAGTAATGTGTAAGAGAAACATCAATCCTGGATGTTAAAAAAAAAGAAATTTCCACCAATCTGGCATAAAAAAAAAATCAAAAAAACCCTCGGGCTAGGGCGTTATTGCCCTTAACACACCGCCCCGAGAGTTTTGGGCCATCCCATCACCATCAAAATTGATCTAATCCTCCATTTTCATAACAGCCTAGGGTATTATGAAGTAACAATAAACCACTGATCAAGATTGAACTCAACCACTGATCAAGATTGAACTCAACCGTTGGATCCCTATAAACTTGAGGACGGTGTGTTCCATTGCCTTAATATGTTCCATTGCTCCTAAAATTTATGTTCCATTGCCTTTGTATCAACATTTACTAACATTAGAAACAGCATGCTCTATTATAGGTATGAACCTAACATATTTAGTAAATATTGCTATACACTATTGCAAGAACGGAGGCAGGCGAGAAGGAAAGCAGGTGTGGGAAAAACGCATCTAATGTTGATAAACTGGTGAAGATAACATGTAAATTAAACAGACCATGTGATTAAAAGCGTTTGTATTCTTTCCAAAGTGTTTGATAACCACTTGAGTACTTGAAATCCGACTTTTGCACATTCGTTCTCATTGCCTCAAGTACTTCCTTTTCAATTGTACGAAGCTTTTCTAAAATTCTGAACTCTAGTCTTTGTGGTCCCTTCTTTCTCAAGGGATTATGGCGAATTGTCTCAATTTCATCTTTCATCTCATCAAGCAATTGAAAAAAGTAACTTCCTTGATGGAAATACTTGAGGTTACTTGAAATTAATAATGACCTCTCCTTGTGATGGTTGGCAAATAATAGCTGCAAAGCGATTTATATTTAGGTGGAATAACAGAATTCAAGTTGTAAGCAATCCAATAGTTTTGAACACGAAGTACCTTACGAAGCAATGCATTTTCAGGCCGTAGATAAGATTCCTTCCCCCTACTTGCCACTTGCAAAATTGCTTCCAATTTGTTAAGAATGTCTGCTTTTTCCTCTTCTGAAACCTGAAATACGCACAATATGAAACTTGACAAGAATTTAAGGACTTATAGATAGAGCAACTAGTGAATGCTGCCCAAACTCTTTCATCTTCTGACTTGGCTCTATCATCTGGAAACAAAAAACATCCTGTGTCTAAAGGAATATATAATTATCAGATGGGAGCAAAAATAGGGGCTACAATTGATATGGCAAAGAAAAACATAGAAAATTGACTAGCATCTTGCAGTAACTTGAACAATATGCGTCTACTATTACTTCTTATACCTGTCTTTGGGAACTGATGCCTGCAACAAGAAAGCAAGGGAACTTCTTCAAGGTTGACTCTAACTCCCATGAAGTGCTTGAAATGGGGATCTCCCTCCAAGAAATCAAGTGTTCCCTGTCTATCCGACTTCCAGATTTAACTTCTCTTGTGTCTAGAATAATTGCTTCATCATACTCCTTATCTTGAAGCTGCAAAATAATTTGGTTGATTCCAAAAAACTTATAACTAATTCCCAGAGTGCGTGAATGGCACGTATCAGTTATTCACGTTGACTTTGTTTGTAATCAGGACAGTTATATTTATGTTTAATCTGGATTCAAGTAGAAGATCTTGGCATTAATGTAAACATGATGACCAAAGGCAAGTGAAATTTGAACTAAGACAAAGGATCAGAGCATACCCGACACATGTAAGATGATGTAAGTCTCAAAAACTCCACCGTAACAGAACTTGAGTGTTTATCAGCAATTTGTTCAATGTTATTAGATGCCATCATCATTGCCAGGAGTTCAGTTGCCTTGAATTTCGGTCCTCTTTTCCGTGTTGCTCTTGGAACACTGTCTAGATGCATCAAAAAATATTTAAATACAGCTAACTGCCTTCTTAAGTATCAGATCAGACATGCAAAACATTGGTAGTATCAGATCAGGGATGTAGTATCAGATCAAACATGCAAAACATTGGTAGTATCAGATCAGACATGCAAAACATTGGTAGACAATCACAATATGATTAATCAAATTTTTATCTCCACTCTTATGCAAAAAATGTTCACAAGTAATTTTGCAGAACTAGAAAAACTTTGACGTCATCCGAGATTTATATTCATATAACCCAAACAGGTGGAACAGTTAAAACGAATAATTACCTCCAGCGGCTGCCGCTGCTTTCACGTATGGCTTTGCAAGTTCATCAAGCTTGATAATCCTCCCAAAACATATATCTGCCACCAAATATATATGACAAAAGCAATTAAGAGTGACCTAGGAAACAAATCATGAATTGTCTGTGACTGACCAGAAGAGAACATTGGATTTCTGAGAGGTGGCCGAACAGTGCGGAGTGAAAATGAGGAAGGGCAAGACAGTAAGGAAGGAACTGAACCAATTTGGGAATGAAGGGGGCATGGCGCCCTGGCAATGGTCGCCATAGCCAAACCCAGAAAGCGGATAGCGAAGAAAAGTGTTTATGTCACAGCGAAATTTTAATCTGACGTGGATGGCAATTAAATTTTTGGGAAAAACTATAAAGTACCTTTTTTTGCAGTGTTGGGGAAAGTTTTTTTTTTTCATCAGGAGAATTTCTTAGGCCTACGTGTCCTCCTCTTAATCGGAATTACGAAATTTCAACCACCTTGAAATTTCGGCCCTTTTCAACTAGTTTTTTAAACGCGAAATTCTTTGTTGACGTCCTGTAGGCGGCGCCGCCTCCTAAGCCTGTTTCTGCACAACCTGTTTCACGACGCTTCCCAGACCTGTTTCCCCTAAGCCTGTTTCTCCTGTTTCTCCTAAGCCTGTTTCACGGCGCTTCCCAGACCGTGAAAATGAAGGCCATAGACAGAGCTCATGACAGAGACATAGACAGAGCTCTCCCGGCGGCCATAGACAGAGCTCATGACCTAAATGACAAGAAACAAAATCCAATGATCTAAAAGGCAAGCTGCACTTCTGAGATCGTTATTTCTATTTGGTATTTTAGCCCGATTAAGTGATCTTCGGCCTTGTAGCGACCTCTATCTGCAAAGAAGCTCAGGCCTGCTACGCCCCATCAAAATCCGGCACCAATGGCTAATTTTCGAGCAAAAATCTGGAAAAAAGCGCTCTCTGATTTGAAAGCCGGTCTTGCTACCTAAATCAAGCATTCGGCATCAAGAGCGGGCCAAAATTTCAAAAGCTGGTTGAAATTTCGTTGGAGAATTCGGAAGAGCTATAAAATTTAGGTATGAAATTTTGAGGTGACTGGCGGCGCCACCTCGCCCTCCTTCAGGTCGCGCAAGGTCACCTCAAAATTTCATAACGAAATTTTAAGCTCCTTCGAATTACTCCTTCCGAAATTTTAGCCACCTTGAATTTATAGGGTAAATCGCCTTGATTTTTTAAGGCGAAATTTCAAGGTGATTGCCTATTCATTTCAAGGTCTAAAACTTCCAGTTTAAATTAACCAAAACTTCCAGTTTAAAGCAAAACCAAAACTTGCATACAAAGCCAAAACAGATCATTACAGAGTTTCAAATCATATCATTTCAGATCAAAACAGATCATATCATTTTCAAATATAGAGTTTCAATACAGAGTTTTTAGTGATCATCTCAACTTTGCATCCAAATAAATACTTGGACTCTGCTCCAATATTTGTTCTTGGGCTGCCAAGAATTCTTCAAAACTCGTTGGATACATCTCTTCTGCATGGCATTCCATTCCGTCAAGTTTTAGCCTTGGCATATTCAAATCCCTGCCTGCTGCTGCTTCCCATTCATCTAGATAAAGCCCTTGGTCTTCTGAGCTTTCATAATCAAAATCCACTGGAATTACCCCCTTTCTTTGCCTCATCTTCCTTACAAATTCATAATCTAACAGAGATATGGATCTGCGATGATTTCCCCTATCCAACCTTGGTTCCGTGCAGAGATCCCTTGATCCCACAATTCTTCTGGGTCCTCTCTGCGCAGGTCATTTCCATGGCATTTTCCTTGCATTTTATCAATCAATAGTCCAAAGAACAAAGAACAGATGTAGCAAAGGGCGAATAAAAACTAGTATGGACAGAGAAGACACAAACGACTGATGATAGCCAAGCGCATACAGACTAGTAAGAAAGCCTAAAGCCTTGGTCTGTTTCTCTTGCCCTTTTAGAATTGTTGGCAACATTTTCGTGAACAGATCTCCCCATAGATAAGCTTATTTGCATGCACTTCCTTCCTTGATAACAAGCAAGATCTGCAAGAAAAAGACAGGAAGGAAAAATCATCAAAACATAGCACGAAAACACAAATTAAAACTCCCTGACCTAAATGCCACTGTATAACAACAGCTAAGTTACTCCAGAGTCGCCAAGACGGTCCAAGATCCTCCAAAATTCCCAAAAAATTGGCAAAAACCTGAACTCTTTGGGAAAAAACTCTTTAAATACTCAAAAACTCTCCAAAAAACATGGCGATGGGAAGCGCTCATCTTCTGCCAACGAGATCTAGCATCCTACAATCCTAATCTACACAAAAGTTCCAAGAATTGGCCCGCAACTGCTCTGGTGCCAAGGAGCCTCCAGGCAAGAAAGGGGAGAAATTTCAAGGTGGCTAAAATTTTTGCTGAATTTGGGTGAGAAAATTTGCCTGAAATTTTCGGCGACGTGGGCGGGCCACTGCGGTTGACGCCCATTTCGTGGCCGCCACGTCGCCCGAAAATTTCAGGGCGGAATTTTTAGCTCACCCAAATTACGCCTTCCTTAATTCCATCCGGAAACTCCCTGTAAGAATTTATAAAATCGAAAATACATATACTAAAAAAAAATAATCTACTTGACAAATTTTGCTTCAAAAGGTAACAAAATTTTTCAGCCTTAATAAAAATTGAAGGCCTTATGTTTTGCTAAAATTGACAAAATGCCCCTAGTTTGGGGGTATTTTTATGGAAATGACTAAAACTTTTTTCTGGTATCCAAATAGAAATGTATCTTTCAAGAGGAGGATGTCGTATTTTTTACATATTATACTTTAAAATTATGTCATATCATTGGAATAATACGTAATTGAGTATAAAACTTATGCAATATTGCACCTATCCCTAGTCCTATGTCACTGATGTATAAAAGGAGTAAGATCACAAAAAAAGAGTAGGAAAATATGTCCCTTCTGAAGCACGTAGAGGTATTAGGGAGTGTTGGTTAGAGGACTCTTCAAAAAGATTTTGTTCCTCTTTAATGGAGGTTCGAGTCCTTGTATCGGGATTGACAATCATAGGGTATTTAATTACGAATACAGTGCAACCAATTATTTCTAAGCATATTCACACTGGTCGCACGTTGGACATACGGGAGCAGTAGGATGGTAAAATCCAAAGGCTACATGGGATGTTGGGCACGACGAGTGTGAATAAGTATAAAATTGATTTGGAGGTCCAACGAGAACTAAATACGGTGGGATAGACCATGGTCCTATGCCACTGATATATAAAAGGAGCAAGGTCATAAAAAAGGGTAGAAAAATGTTTCCCTTCTAAAGCATGTAGAGGTATTAGGGAGTGTTGGTTAGAGGACTCCTCAAAGAGATTTTGTTCCTCTTTTATGGAGGTTCGAGTCCTTGTAGCGATGGGATTCACAACCATTGCAATCATAAGATATTCGCACTTTGGTCGCACGCTGGACACAAGGGAGCAGTAGGATGGGCAAATCTGATGGCTGCATGGGGTGTTGGGCGCGACGAATGCGAATAAGCATAAAAATGATTTTGTCTTTTTTTTTTTTTGGGATCCAAGGGGAAATGAATACGATGAGATAGACCATAGTCCTATGCCACTGATGTGTAAAAGGAGCATGATCGCAAAAAAAAAAAGGTAGAAAAATATCTTCCTACTGAAGCGCGTAGAGGTATTAAGGAGTGTTAGTTAGAGGACTCCTCAAAAAGATTTTATTCCTCTGTTCGAGTCCATGTATCGATGGGATTGACAACCATTGCAAATCATAGGGTATTTGATTACAAATACAGTGCAACCAATCATTTCTATGCGATTCGCGACTTGGTCATCTGTTGGATATCACGAGCCAGAGTGGGATGCACAAATTGAGGGTCGTGATTGGGTCTTGGAAAATGAAGTCTTGAAGAAGCATAAAAATGATTGGAGGGGTCCAGGGGGGAGATGAATATGATGGGATAGACCATGGTCCTATGCAGGGATAGGTTCATTATGTAAAATAAAAAATTATGGATGTATAAAAGTAAAAAAATATGTATTTTGGGGTAAAAAAATATATTTTCCATATCTTTTCCTCGCCAGTCGAAAAAAACTTCGCATGAACGAAGATTCAAGTATTTTTTATCTACGCGAAACTTCGCCCATAATTAAACTGAAGTTTTGCGTAAACGGAAAAAAAAAATTCCAGTCCACGCTAGCCATAGCAAAAGCCAACTAGCCATGACATCTACTCAAGTCAATCCCTGATGTAGTATTATCTGCCCACATCTAGATCATAAATCTAGAGTGGCATTTGTATTCCGAGACTCAAGTACATAGTACATATCCTAACCGTAAAACATACTCCAGAAAAACAAGATATATAGAGATCCCAATGTAGAAGCATTTTAATATCTATCTATATATACAAGTGTTTGTAATATGATGGATTGCATGATGCCGACCCTCCAAAACACACCCATCGTAAAAGATTCCCCTAGATTTCTGAAGATGGGCCCAAGGTTCCTTTAGATTCTGCAATATTCTATGTAGATTCCCGTAGATTCTTGCAGATTCTATGAAGATTCCCCTAGATTCTCCAACATTCTATCAAGATTCTCAAAGATTTTCGTAGATTTTCTAAGATTGTCTTGAGATTCCCCTAGGTTTTCAAAGATTACCCCAAGATTCATCTAGATTTTTCAAGATTCCATGTAGATTCTCTTAGATTTCCTAAAATTCTACAAAGATTCCCTAGAATCTCTAAGATTCTCTTGAGATTCCTCTAGATTCTCTAAGATCCTATGAAGATTCCCCTACATTATTCTAGGTTCTTAAAGATTTTATCAAGATTCCCTTAGATTCCTTTACATTCTCAAAGATTCTCTCTTGAACCATGTAGATTCAGATTCTATAAAGATTCCCCTAGAATACCTAAGATTCTCTTGAGATTCCTCTAGATTCTTTAAGATCATATGAAGATTTCCCTAGATTTTTCAAAATTGCACCAAGATTCCCGTAGATACCCTAGATTCTTAAGATTCTACGGAGATTCCCTAAGATTCGCCCAGATTCCCAAAGATTATTCCATGATTCCTCTAGGTTCCTAAAGATTCTATGAAGATTCTCCTAGATTATTCAAGATTCTATGAAGATTCTTTTAGATTCTTTTAGATTCCATCAAGATTCCCTTAGATTCTCAAAAATTTTAGGAAGATTCCCCTAGATTTCCAAAGATTCTCTTGAGATTCTCTTAGATTCTCTTGGATTCCCAAATATTCTCTTAGATTCTTAATGTTCTACAAAGATTCCCCTAGATTCTTAAGATTCTACAGAGATTCCCCTAGATTTTATTAAGATTCCCCAAGATTCTCCAAAATTCCATCTAGATTCCCATAGATTCTTAAAGATTTTATGAAGATTCCTTTAGATTCTTTTAGATTCTCAAATATTCATTTCAGACTTCCAAAGATTCTCAAAAGATTCCCCTAGATTCCAAAAGAATACCCCAAGATTCCTCTAGATTCTCCGAGATTCTATCAAGATTTTCCTAGATTCTCTAAGATTCCATTAAGATTCCTCTAGGTTCTTAAAGATTTTATCAAGATTCCCCTAGATTCCCCAAGAAGCGCTTGAGATTCCTGTAGATTCTTTTGAGATTCCTCTATTTCCATAGACTCTATGAAGATTCTCCTAGATTCCCTCAAGTTACTATAGATTCCTTGAATCTCGAAGATTCCAAAAAGATTCTTAGTGTTCGATCACGTTGGCTACAGCGACGACAAAATAGTGGCAAAGCACCACTCATTAGAAAGCTCTCGACGAGAGGAGTCCAATGGCGTCAGTCCCACCTTCATCCGACCCCTCTACTGCAAGCTATGTGCCTTTGAAGGCGATTAAACAGAAGCCATTCATAAATGTTTTGCCACCTCATTACCTTTTTATTAATGAAAGTGCCACCTCACCTCCTTCTAAAAAAAATCAAGTTAATATTAAAAAATTAAATGGCTAAGATTTATGCTCACCTTTTGATCTAACGGCTAAGATCTGCTACACCAAATCACCTTTAAGGAACCTTCCTTGCACATTCCTTACAAAAAATCAAGGGCTATGATTTATCCTTCCCCTTTGATCTGACGGTTCACAGATGGGATGTATGCCTCCATGCATGACTCATGCATGCCCCCATCAAAATCTAAGGGCTTACACTACGCCACCTCACCAACTTTTTATCCAAGGGCCAAGATCAAAAGTTTATATGTAATGTGCTATTTTATGACCACCCCCATGAGTTTCTATATACATATTAAGATACAAGTTTATTATTATTTAGGGCCTACACATTTCCCCTAGAATTTCAAAGATTATCCCAAGGTTCGCATATATTTTCGAAGATTCTATGTATATTCTCCTAGATTCCCTTAGATTATATGAAAAATCCTTAAGATTCTCTAGGATTCCATTAAGATTCTTCCAGATTATGAGAGTTTATCCCAAGATTCCTCTAGATTCCCCAAGATTCTGTGTATATTCTTCTACATTCCTTTAGATTCTATGGTCAAGATCTCACTTTCAAGATTCAACGCTGCAAATTGACTTCACCGATTTATGTGCACCACACATCAAAGTGTGTTTATCTCTACACAAGTATATTGTTATATAGGTATCCATGAAGTTGACTATATGAAAAGCACGCACTATAAATGATATAAATATCTTTAGCCCCCTTTTTGTTAAAATTCCATGAAGATCTAAATTGTGCCGATAAAAATAGCTGGTAGAAATAATAAGATTCTTAAGTACAGGATCGAGATCAATTGGCAATCAAGTTCGCATGTTTTGATTTAGAATTCATTCGAACCTTTATAGCCACGCTATAAAGTACATTATAGCCTGTTTCTACCTCCAGGCTACCGAAGTTGTGAACGTTAACTTGTTCTAGCATCGTTATATTTCAAAATCATCTCAATTGGGAGTGCAACTTTAGGCTACTGAGTTAACCCCATCATCTATGTATAATGTGTCGACACACATTTCCAGCCTACTGAAGTTGTGATTCTTTTATGTCAATTGATCCAAGTTCCAAACTTTGGTTTCTGCGTCCTCGGTCATCTTATTTTTAAAACCTTCCTAAGTATGATTTTTTACCATTCTTGTCAGAGCGTTCTAAATAGCAAATGAATGTTGACGTTGTAGTTGTAGATAAAACCAGTTTGTTATTGGATTAAACATCAATGTCAAGGCCGGAAATTGAAGGCAATAAGCTTGTCACATTATAACCTGCATTGTATGACTTTTTGACAGTACACTTGCATAACCTGCGCAGAACACATAATATTTAGCGGGGTTGCAGAAACAGAAGCTTTCTCAAAAGTCTCATTATGAAATCTTCAGATACATGCACAGTGCATCTTGTATTTAGGATTAAAAGAAGGACTGTTCTATGCTCCAAGGATTTCACAATATATTCCTCAGCTGAATCTTCACTCTTATGTTTGCAAGGCAACCTTCATTTCTTGCAATTATGTCAATCTATAAGCTAAATAATCTCTAGCATGGTAGAAATCTCGTCTTCTAACTCCATAGATATAAGTTCCCAAATACCCCTATGCCTGGAAAAGATATTGCCTTTACTATTGCTAACTACATAAATTTATGTTTCCAAGTTAGCTATTGATGCTTAGAACCAATGTCATGTTTCAAAATTCGAGTGTGGGAATCAATATACACGCAAGGATTTGATATTGCCTTTACTATTGCTAAGTAAGTAAATTTATGTTTCCAAGTTAGCTATTGATGCTTAGAACCAATGTCATGTTTCAAAATTCGAGTGTGGGAATCAATATACACGCAAGGATTTGATACGATCGTACATCAGGTGGAAGGTGAAAGGATTGCTTGGTGCATATGACCATGCAATTTTCGCTCAAGCAGTAAGTTTTCTTTTATGAGGGAAAAACAATTTTATGTGGTTCATGTTGCTTTGTAGTCAGAGTAATCATGGGCAGCATATGTAAAGCTTTGTAGAGAAAGTGCAAGCAAGGGATAGTTTCTGACCATATTTTAGTTTAATGCCATGTTAAAAGCTGGAAGCCAATTAGTTCAGTACGGTAGGCTATTCCATATTTGCAAACAGGAGAGTGGAATGTTGCTATGAGAATATGTCCCCGCATGGTTCAAATCAGGTAAACGCTCCTCCTGGGTTGTAAATCTACAGAAAACATAGTTCCATCCTTCCAGTGATCTAAGAATCATATAATTTCATGCCCAAATTTCAATGGGCTTAAAAAGCCTGAGAAACTCAAGAAACCAAGAAAGAAGGAAACAACGCAAAGCCCAAATTTGTAAAAGGCTCAGAAGTAAGAAAGATAATGAAGCTGAGTTAGGCTCCATGCACAGCGATATTATTGCATGCTAATGCCAAAAACATATCAACAACAATATCCGAGTAGGATTCTTAGAGAATAATGGTTGGGATTGGCCTTGGCACAATCTCAAATCTACCTCTCTAAGCAAGATCCAACTGGACCAAAAGGCAGCAGCAAATGTTTGTATCTTTCTTGACACACGTCATGAGAACCTGCATAACATAAGCAAAAATTATTGGAATACTATGCCACTTTAAAAAAATAAATTGGTGATGAGATTCCTAAAGCAAATGGACCATGTGAACAGAGTTAGGATAGCTAATGGCGATTTCCCATCAACTGTGGATTGCATTAGCTTCCTGTTGGCTGCACTTGTAGATTTTCTATCAGAATTAGAAAATGAAAAAACCAAGGTTCACTTTCACTTTCATCCCATAAGAAAGATCTGTCTCAAACTAATAGCCAGAAAACTCAGATGGTCTAAATGGAGGCATTTTTTAATCTAGCACAGGCATAAGCAGATGAACAAATAAGAACTTTAGGACAAAGTAAAGCTCGTCAACAGACTGCATAACCTACCATATATACTGAGCCCTAACCTGAATTCAAAATTATAAAAGGTAAGAACGTTCTACCTTGGTAATATCCATGTCTTATATGTTTGTATCTCCAGCAAAGTTGATACTTTTTAAATGCCTTTGCAAAGGGCACAATCATAGCTAGATGTCATCATATATCCTTTCGCGGAGCCATCATTTTCCTTCTCATTTCTGCTTGCACAGAATGATAAAGAATAAGGCATCGTCTTCCAGCATCTTGATCGGTCGATTCTTCACAATTTAGAATGCCAGAATCTTGGGATAAGGCAGAGGCAGATGCAGATGCACCACTTTCGGAAGAAGATGCATCAAAAAAATCGTAACAAAATCTACCTATTTCATAACTGAAACCTGCCAAAAATAAATAAATAAAAACACAAGGTCAGGACTTACTAAATATTGCTCATATTTGATTGGAAAGCTGGAACCTCATCATGAGGCCAAAATTCTGGAATTGTTGTCCCAAATTTGAACATCCAGCATACACCATGTCTACATGACCATTATACAGCATAATAGAATCTTACCTCCACAAAATTTCATAAAACACAGAGCCAACAGCATTGTTTATGTCAGGATTCTGCATTTTGAGTTTTAAGGGATGCACCTTCCCTTTGTTGGCAAAATTTAAAAAGCAAGTTAGAATATGTAATAATATATGTAGAAGGACATTACCAGAAGGAAACTTTAACCATGAGCTAAGAGTAGCTGCATGTATATGATCTGAAGCCGAGTTCCTTCAACATGGCAACATAAATAAAAAAAAAGGAGCTTACCACAATGGTTTACCAATCATGTAGAGCAGACACAAAAATTTAAAGGGCAAACTCCTCCCTTTCTATAAATGTGCCAGAATGAAAAGATGGAGAGCTGGTCGCAAGCCTGCTGCTGCAGTTTGGAGATGGGAACCCTTCTACGGCTTTGCTTCAAGCTGAAGAAGGTACCAAGGCCGCTAAATTCCTTTACCAAAACTTTTTTGTTCTGAAACAATTACTGGCAGAAAATTTGAGACAGGGCGTCCTCTGCAGGTTAGCCAGAAAGATCTTATTGGCTCATCACAAGAGTACATTGTTTCCACAACAGGATTATGGAGCAGCCGTTATTCCGTCCAACTGAGCCCAACCGATTATGAAGGCACTTTCCCCAAAGGGTTATAAACCAACAGAATGACCACAGCTCCTCTCTTTCAGCCTGAGATCAACCGGAATTACAGCAAGAGCAGCCTGAATAGGCCTCAAGAAACCACAGAACTTAAAATCCGGCCCAGCCTCAGCATCCAGGCGAAGGAATGACGACGCACTGCCGAAATCAACCCGATCTGATAGAAGAACTCCGATTTTTGAAGCCATGATTGAAGTTATGAGCTGAAGATGCCGGATTCTGCAGAAGAGTTGCTGTTCTCCCGAAAATAGTCTGATTCCTGTATTTTTACCTTGCCCCTTCTTCAAACCTACGCCCTTCTCCTTCTTCAAGCATGTAACCCAAGATTATATTGTAAGCATCCTAAATGATCGTACCACATCCTTTTATGGCTAACATTGCACAAATTGCCACGTTGTGCCAAATATTGGCTTTTATTGAATTTTTTTTTCTATCTTGACACCTCGTCATCTAATAATAAATGTTGTGCCCTCATAATGTGGTGTGAATTTCTTCGCATCTTCTTTAGCCTCTAATTCAATGGTCAAGATTCAAGCTAGTCCTATCCAACGGTTCAGGCATGGGCAGCAGAATCATTACATACAATAAATTCCTAACCTGTAGTTTCTTGGCAATTTCGATCCCCATAACCTCCTAGATATATTTAAGCACCGAGATTGCACCTCCCCTCTGATCCAACGGTTTAAAGATGGGGGCATGCCCCATGCATGCCCATACATGCCTATACACTTAAATGTGCGGCCAAGATTCAACCTCTCGGATTCGACGGCCTAGATGAAGACCAGCAACTGATGTGTCCCACACATCAAAGTGTCTTTATATATATACAAGTTTATTATTATTTAGGGCCTACACATTTGGAGAAGGACTAAGATCCTATGAAGATTCCCTCGGGTTCTCCAAGATTCCATCAAGATTCCCCTAGATTCTCAAAGTTTCCATCAGGATTCCCCTATATTCCCAAAGATTCTCTCAAGATTCACATCATTCCCCAAGATTCTATATAGATTCTCCTAGATTCTCTAAGATCCTATCAAGATTTCCCTAGATTCTCAAGTAATCCATGAAGATTCCTCAGATTCCTGTAGATCCTCTTGAGATTTCCATAGTCCAAAGATTCTCTTGAGATTCCCCGAAATTTTCAAAGACTAACCTAAGATTTCTATAGATTCCTCAAGAATCTATCTAGATTCTCTTAGCTTCCCTTACATCTTATGAGGACACCCCTGGATTCTCAAAGATTCTCTCGAGAATCCCATAGATCCGCCAAGATTATATGTTGATTCTCCTAGATTCTCTAAGATCCTATGAAGGTTCCCCTAGATTCTCAAAGATCCTTTTGAGATTCCACTAGATTCCCTAAGGCTATATTCAGATTCCTCTAGATTCCATGAAGATTCCTCTAGATTCTTTTAAATTACCATAGATTTCGTAAAATTCTAAGAAGATTCCTTTAGATTCTCTAAGATTCCTTAGATTCTCAAAAATTTTATGAAGATTCCTCTAGATTCTCCCAAGATTCCCATAGATTCCCCAAGATTCTATATAGATTCTCCTAGATTCTCTAATCCTATGAAGATTCCCCTAGATTCTCTAAGATTCCATCAAGATTCCCCTAGATTCTCAAACATTTATGAAGATTCCCTTTGGATTCCTCAGAGGTTCACAAAGATTCTCTTGCGATTCCTATAGATTCCTAAAGATTCTAATAAGATTCCAATAGATCCTCAAAGATCCCATGAAGATTCCCCTAGATTCTCTTAGTGTATCATAGATTTCGTTAAGATTTATGAAGATTCCATTGGATTCCACTAGATTCGCAAAGATTCTCTTGTGATTCCCATAGATACTTAAAGATTCTATTGAGATTCCTCTAGATTCTCAAAAACCCAGGAAGATTCCCCTAGATTCTCGTAACATACCATAGATTCTATTAAGATTCTAAGATAAGAATATTCTAGGATCCGATCAACTTAGCTCCAACTATGACGGAATGGTGCCAAAGCACTACTCATTGGAAAGCTCTCGACGAGAGGAATCCAAAGGCATGGGCCCCACCTTAATCCGACCCCTCTAGTGCAAGCTACGGGCGTTTGAATGCGATTAAGAAAAATGAAGCTTCCTAGAAAGTCCATCTAATAAATGTTTTGCCACCTCATTACATTTTTATTAATGAGGATGCCACCTCACCTCATTTAAAAGAAAAAATATAATTTAATATAAAAACTTAATGGCTAGGATTTATCCTAACCTTTTGATCTAACGGCTAAGATCTGCTACACCAAATCACCTTCAAGGAACCTTCCTTGCACCTTCCCTACAAAAATCAAAGGCTATGATTTCGCCTTCCCCTCTGATCCAACGGTTTAAAGATGGGGGGCATGCCCCCATGCATGCCCATACATGCCTATACACTTAAATGTGCGGCCAAGATCCAACCTCTCGGATTCGACGGCCTAGATGAAGACCAGCGACTCATGTGTCCCACACATGAAAGTGTCTTTATATATATAATGATAATGATATAATAATAAAAGCAAAATGTAGTTTGTGCAGAGCATCTCGGCCGTCAATTTCTTTTCCCACAACTTTCATTTTGGACCGTCAGATCATGACTATTCTTATTGTAACCTCTATCTCGACCCCTTCTTGACGTTGCTATGTGGAGCCCTATGTCGACCCTTTTTTAGGGCGTTAGCGGTTATTGAGAGTCCGGTAGATTTCTAGGATGCACCATTCTACTGGGTGATTCTTGCTCCGCGGCTTTTCGAGCATCAATTTTCCTGCCCTCAAATCGCTTCCTTTGGGATCTTTTTCCTTACTCTTGCATCATTTTCGGCTTCCGTAGCCTCATTCCTTTTTCTAGGCAAGGGTAATCGTGAGTACTTCTCTAGGTCCGTCGAAATCGTTTGCCAAATACGTTTCTCATTTCGGTAGCATGCTATACAAGGTTTTGGATTTCTTGCAATGGAGCTTCGGGGCGGCCATGACTGAAGATAAGAGCCATTTTCGTCCGCGGTTCTTGCTTCTTTTGGGCATGGCATATGTGGTTTCGGCAAGCAAACACCTTTTATGGTAACAAAGTCGGATTGGCTCGCTTTTGCGCCTACATTCTTCGCCCGGTCACCGGGATTGTGGGTTGTGGATCGAGAGCGCCTTCAACGCTCTCCAAGTTTAGGTTTTGTTATATCTTTGGATTTTTCAAGCATCAAAAGAACGGGTTCGCTTGCCCAAAGAAGAGTTTCGTGTATTACGTGGTTTGATTTACGGTTTCCAAGTTTGCTCACCTCCATAAGGTATATTTGTTATCTGCAAAATTGAACCCATCCGCTTGGCATATCATGTTTGAATCGAGTAATCCATCCGTTATTCAACATTTGATCTTTGGCAAAGCAATGCTTTGATTTATTGTCATGTGTTACGGCTTTTTCCAGAACTTTTCTAAAGCTCTATTTTATGACGTTCTTTTTTATTGATTTGCGCAGAGCTTCGCCATTCCTCGCATCCTCTCACAATTTCTTGGATCGAAGTTAAAACTTTTAAATCATATTCCCCTACCCAAAGAAGCAAACCGCTGGAAATCTTCTAATCTTTTGGAAACTTGACAAATCCGGTGTTACATTGTAAGCAAACCTTTTCAAGTTCTAAATTTTTGTAAGCACTCATTCCAAAGAACATGACATATATTGTTTAGGTTTATTGAGTGGAGCTTTGGAGCAGCCATGCCCGAAAGCATTGACATCTTCTCGCTCGGATTTAAAAGCGTGAGAAGATCCAATTGGAAAGGAACGGCGTTTATGGCACCACTAATAATATCGTGGTTGCCGAGCCAGAACTCGTGAACTTTTGGAACCGGAAAATCAAATATGGATAGCGGTAAAGTCAGGTCAAACAGTCAATATGGTGATAAACATGGGTACTCATGCAGTTCAAGTAGTAGTTATCTAGGCAGTTGTCTAACTGGCGGTAAATTGAATATTAGTTCATTAGGTGAGGAGAGTAATGAGGACAATGGCAATAAGGAGACTACCAGCATTGGCATTTGTGACAATGAGAACCATTTTTCACATCAACATGCATTTTCAATGGACTTTAAAGAGGGATGGAAAGAAATTTGTGGCAGTATAGGAGCGATGGGGACAAGAAAAATGGAATAGTTGGTAAGCTTGCAGATGCATTATCAAGTGAAAAGATCAGGAGGATAGAAGTTGGAACATCAGTAGTATCTCCTCCTCCTCCCAATACAGAAGCAGTGAAAGATGATGAAGAAGAATATATGCTGGTACTGTGTGTAAGTCATATGCCAGGTGCAAAAGTCATTTCTTTCTATTCCTCCACAACTGGCCTTCCTTATTTATCTAACATGGAGGAAGCTATCACTATCAACAACCCACATATGCTTTTGTTAGGTGCTCCAAGTATAGTGGATTAGCAAAGTCAATGCATGGATGTGTGCATGCATTGAAATGGCGTTCTATACATGCAGGTTTTCCGTTTAACAAGTTTATTCAACGGTTGTCAGCTGTTTTCCCAGGGGGATCCAGGTGTGTGGAAGAAAGATACGTTTTTTTTCCTCGGAATAATTTAATGTTTACTATGGCACAGGTTGCAGAGCAGGTGCTTTTTTGAAGCCCTTGTTTAACAATATGAAAAACAAGGGAATGCAGGAAATTGGGGCATCAAAGTCAATAGTTTATGGAACAAGGAAGAGGATAATTGGGGTAGTTGGCCTGGCGATTCATCTGACTGAGTTTTCACAGCAGAATGTATCATTAACATTTTATTATCTAAATGGGATTATTAAATCCATTTGAATGCAATTTCAATTATACATGCAACTTGTGGACACAATTCGCCTATATGATTTGAGCTTCAACGAATAAGATGATGATGCTCACAATACTCTTTCAACTTTAATGCAGGATAATCAGAGTAGACATAACACATGGGATTAGTATACCTCTCAGAGTATCACCACTGTGCAAGACATGGTTGATGGTCGCACTCCAATAATATGTCTTTAAGGTAATTTGCATTCAAATTAGAAGTAATTTAACATGTTATATGTGATGTGGGTTTGAGATGATTCTCTCTCAGATGTTAGTTAGAGTTTTGATGGTGAGGAAGCTTACCGCTTGCTAGAAATTTTTGTGCTTTCGAGGAGTTCTGTAAGTGGCTTTGCATGATAATAGTTGAAACTGTTCGATGGACTATAACAATATGAAGCATAATTTTCACAAAAATGTTGTCCAAGGATGTTGTGTCTTGGAATGCAACAATTTTAAGGTGTGCACAACATGACGTCTGCAGGGAAGCTGACTGGTTTTTCAAAAATGTTTAACAGTATATCCTCATGCAAGGCTTCCTCATGTAATTCTATATTAATAGACTGAGCAAGTTGCTTGCTTTTGAACTGAACATTCATTTTTGAACTTAAACATTCTGAAGAAATGTTTGCAAGGAAAGTTCAACAATACAATGGTTAAAGTCTTATCATCAGTAGGGGTGTACTACAGGTGTACTCTAGGAAATAGTGGATGTTGCATATATCAAGTTTGTCTCTCTACCATATTGAGCAAGAAACGATTTCTAATTTTTATAGTGTACTCAGAATTACAAATCCTGCAAGGAGATCTATAGTTTTATATTTGCAGAAAGAAAACAAGAGCGAGATCGACAATCTAAAATTAAGAGAATTTTAAGCAATATCCTTTGGCTATTTCTATTGTCTATTTCCATGCCTCTTTGATGTAGACAATCCTTTGCCCATCATTTCTCCGACCGTCATTTCTCCAATAAGAAGACTTGAAGCTACCACTGTCAATTTCCAATTTATAATGAGACTAGCTATAACTCTTGGGTCGGCATCTACATGTACATAACCTATTTGCACAATGGCTCTACTAAGTTCACATGTTTTTATAAATCAAAATATTACCATTACCATATTTGCCATAAGCCTACCATTATCGTTTTGGGTGTCTCAAAATTATTTAAGGCCATTGGATGCTGGCATATGCCACAGCATATGCCATGGGGCGAATTTGGAGCCCTCAAACGCAAGTCAAGATGGGGTCAAAACCCCCATCTTTGACTTACCCCTAATATTTTATTAAACCATTGAAGAAATATGATGCTTCACAATTAGCAGCCAAACAAAAATAATAAACAGTGAAAATAGAAAATGATGAGCCTGGGGAGTCGAACCCCAGTAGAAGATCCCACGCTCATCCAGGCATACTAGGCATCTCAAACGAGAGATCCCTAGTATACCTAGGGGCCGAAGCCCACTAAGAAACAAAAGAAGTTAGTATCAGCATATTATTTCAATAATTAAAGAGCCATTCCCAAATCTTCGGATTATACAAAGAAAAGATGCAAAGGACTCAACACGTGTCAAGATCATACCCGCAATGAAGACCAAGCCGCAACAAATTGAACAACACATTTAGAAAATAAACAAGTTTCTCATTTATAAAAGCATAAGCGATTCACGGGCACACAAAAAAAACAAAACAAGGAGATGTAAACAGAATCAGTTCATAGGTGCGCCACTGAAAGCATGCCTAATCGGTTCATCCAAATTGGCGAATCTCTTGCACGAGCAAGACTCTAGCTAAGCTCATATGAGAGCGCAAAGACATGTAACCGTTACATGTACCCCCAATTGATCCCCTCCACAAATAGAAATAGTATTTTCGATTGAAGCATAAAACCCTCTAAGTCGCCTAAGCCAAGCAAGCGCAAGGATGCCGCAATCCTATGCACCCGGGTTCGACCGTATGATGCTATTAACAAATTCTTGAGCCATTTAAAACTGCCCAGCTCAGCCCGAGAACACAACGGATCGGATGTGAAGCTTCAACAATTTAAGAAATATAGGAATAAGGCAAAGATACGGCCAGAGGTCGTTCCACCCCAAAGAATAAGCTCTCCATCAGTGTCCATCACTACACCGCAACTAAAAAGCAAACGAAGCCATGAAAAAAAACCAAATGTACACTCCAAAGCCAACAAACATGATCACCCAACACCATGGTGCAATCACCCTTGTGCACGGGATGAAATCCACACCAGGCTCCAAAACAACTACATCATCACCGGTCATGACTATAAGACTCATCTCAAACATCCTCAAATTAATGTCTTGCTCATCCTCGGGGATGGTATCATCCCAATACCTTCTCCTCCCAGCCCATTTCGGGCTCTGTGTACTAACCCAAAAGCAGCCAAAACAAAATAGTTCTCATGTCGGAGGGCATGCACCGAGAAGGATTTAAGAAGACCCTCCATGCGGCCCGGACGGTGCTCATTAATGTGGGCGATTGGAGGGATAATCCAAGAACTGGATAGTGTGAACTTACCGTAATCCGGATCATTCGCCAATGTAAACGAGGAGGCTAGCATCTTCACGGTTGCCATGATAGTTAACATAATGGGCAAAGACGATTCAAAAATTCTTATTATTAAGAACAACTAAGTTTTGGTATCACCAGCTCCCCATCTTAAGTATAAATCCCTTACCTTTCGATGGCATCCCTCACCGATATTATGAAGGTGGCGTATATAGTGGACCTTTCCAAAATCTTTCATACAATAACCAATCATACCTTCAAAACAATGAAGGCGTGGGTATTCTTCAAGGCTTTGCTGCATCAAGATCACACCAGGGAGGCTTACAAGCCCGGTTAAATTCCTTCTTTATGGCATCATTCATGGCCCTAGGGGTTTTAAAACACCTCTAAAGACAAACCGACAATGTAAATGGTCTACAAGTGAGCACCCCTTTCCATGGCTACAGCTCCCAGAACACACCTCCTATCACAAAATCCCACAAGGCCATCATAGAAACTCACAGGGACATCCTGCCTGGACAAGCCTAGGGTGACACTCACATCTATCAAGTTCCAACTCGACCAACAAAGAAATCCCGGCCTCTCTCTGAATTGAATTCAACACATACCCACTGTGAGCAGTGCCCAGAGGAACGCATCACTCCTGAGCCTTTCCGGGCTGACCTCTTCAACGACATAGCGGATAAAAACAATGCCCGCGAACAAAACAAAAATCGTGCCTGTCTTCTTCAACACTGCACCTCCGGCTCCCCGCCAACGCGACCCGGCTTATCCACCCAAAACAAATAAGGAAACAAACCAGAAAGCGGACATCACCCGGAGCTCCGCCATCCCTGCAGAAGCCCAAGGAGAAACCACCACTTGCGCCCAACCAGCCATCCGGAACTCCAATATGCCCGCCCAAAATTCTAGGGTTGGGAATCCCAGTTGCCACCGTCAGCAACATACGGTTTTACATACAAATACAACACTTAACCATTTGGAAATCTTATGGTATAACTATACCATTCCTAATTTCGGACACATTATAGATGTGGGTGTCCACAAAAATCTTTTGGCGTTATTCAAAATATGTTCCCTTGCACCACAAAGTACATAATCAATTCAAGCCCCTACTTATAAAATTGTTTTCGAAGTAAGTTAAAAGAATGAGATGAGAAATAAACAATGAATAGGTGAGAAACAAACACTATATCTATGTACATTCTTTAGTTACCCTTACCCCCCCCCCCTTCAAAAAAAAAAAAAACCCAAATATAAGTAAGTCCTTGCACCTCTCCTCCTAAATAAGACTAAGTACTCAATTCTATACTCAATTTTGTATTATCATCTTCATACTTATATGACAACTTTCACAATCGTATTATCAAAGACATGACAACTTTTACTTTCCCTCGCTTTTTGATAAGTAACCGCAATGAGGCCTCTCAAGGCCCCAAAGCTTGGCCATGAAGCAAGCATCCAAGTATCGCTTCAAGGCATCGCGTTCCTTCCCGGTGTATGCACCGGGTCCACATCCTCGGTGCCCGCACATTCCATCGCGAGAACCAGCGGGCTTGCTTGTTCTTTCCAGCGGGCTTTTGAGTCATTGCGGGCCCATCGCCACCGCCAAAGCAAGGTTGGGCAGCCGGGCTTCATCCATAGCCACCACCTTCCGGAAGTAAATAATGTGACGCTCCAGCAGCAGCCCTCTCAGAATGGAAGGAAGCCTGCCTCCTGAGCAAGATCCGGTATGGGACCGTGGATTTCACTCCTGCCCGGGCAAGAAGGCCTTCAGACTGCTCTAGATTGTTCCAAGTGGTGAGGGATATCACCGCCCCCACACTACCCCCCATAGAGGAGGACCGGTTCAACCAAGGCCTCGAACAAGTGTGCTGGTGACCCCATGCATCTGATTTTGCCTTGATCGGTTGTTTTGCATTGCATATGGGGCTTTCCCGCTGCGACCCAGAACTGGATGGATGCATCCCAAAGTGTGGTAGTAGAAAACTCAATGCCCAAATACTTATAAGATCGAGCCACCTCCACTACACGCCTCGTAAGTGAATGAGGGAAGGCGTGGGTGCGGATGATGGGACCGGCAGCACCCTCGTCTTGGCCAAGTTAACTCTCATGCCGATGAATCATGTTTAAAGTGTCCAAAGCATCCGGTGGGCATGTCCTTCCAGGGGTATATGCGAGCAGTCAACATCATCGGCATATATGAGTTGTCAATTATATGTGCATCAACCGAGCACCTCCCCTCCCTCCTGCTCGGCTAGCCATTCTTCTAGTCCGCCAATGTACAAAGTTCAAGAGCGTGGGGATAGAGGGCCCCCGGGCGCACCCAATGTTATTTTAACAACGGGCTCCCCGACAAGGGTGAGACGACCGGAGCAAGCCTCAGATAGTCTCAGATATAGCATTACGCAAGTCGAGGGGTCCCCACTGCCCTCAATGGCCCCACAACTTATCCCGAGGCAGCGTGGTAAAAGCCTTTGCGAAATCCACAAAGCAACGATGACAGTTCTCGCGTTGATTCATTTATCCTCTATGAGTGTTCGCAGAGTGAAGATATGGTCAATTATTAGAATGCCGGGGCGAAGCCTGCTCAGCGTGAGAGCCCGCACTTCTCCATCCTCCGCCCAAAGTGTCGGGCTCGCCAAGAATCCCGGCAAAGCAACTTGGCAAAGGCGTAACCGACCATAATGGTGCGATAGTTGGTGGGTACGTGGGGGTCCCCGCTTTGTATATGGGCACAACTCTACTGGTAGTTCGGGGGGGGAAGCCTTCTTGCAATGCCACGTTGAAGAGTGCCGTGGAGAACCGGCACCATTGGGGGCCTGACTAATTTGAGAAGCTCACCAAGATACCATCCAAATCTGCTGCCTTCCGATTAGCTTAGGCGCAGCGGGCCCATTATGACATCCCTTCAAGAATGACCCATAGCTAGGGCCTCGGAGAATACTAAGGCTGCCGGCTTCCCATTGGGTCATACAAATACGCAAAGTATCTCACCCATTGTTCCGGGGTAATATTTCATGTGGGTCAGGCGGGCTTACTCAAGACCTTTCTCCAAGGCCCTAGGGTGGCGGTCTAGTAGACCAAACATCATTCATGGCCGAGTTAAAGGTACCGGGCTTTCTTGGTCTTGAGGAAGGAGCGGTATTGACGGACGGATTTGGGGCTAATGGTGGGGTCCAGCACTTGGCGGAGCCATCGCTTCAGCCTCCCCGACATTCGCCATCGATGCTCACGAGGGGCCCACACCACTACCTGCGCACTCCATCTACCCATGAAAAGCGCAGGTGATTGCTTCCATTCAGACATGTGCACACCACCTCCGCATTGAGACAGGGAGATGGATTCGAGCCGCGTGAGAACAGAGTCCGCCGGTCCGGTCAACAGTGGCGCCATTGAGGATGAAAGTCACGCCCTCCAGGCACGTCCACAGACGAGCATATCCTGGGCTCAAGATGCTCGGTTAGTTGTGCCCCATCGTGCCCTACATGAGCTTATCGAGCACTCCACCTCTATAGGTTTGTTGGGAACGTACCTCCGGGAGGTAATGGATACGCGGACTCAGTTATGCCCCCCTGTCCAACATTAACCTCAGCTGTACTTGTGATTATGTATATAATCGGTGGGCAAGATGTCAAAGATCCTTATTGCTACTAAGGTTTTCCCCCAAAACCTTCCGGGCGGGGTTTTTTAATCCTCGTAGTAATCGCTGCGCTCTCTTTTTAATTTGATCCCATAGGCCAGCTTGGTCTCCTCGGGATTTATAAAATCATATTCTATTCTATTCTATTCTATTCCATCATATTTATTAAGATGCAATCTATTTGCAAATCAGAATTATTCAAGAAGATAATATTTGCCCTCACATAATCGACTTAAAGCCACTTTAAATATAATTACGACATTTTTATGCCCGACAAAAAGCCCAGCAACGCTGGGCACTTTTTCTAGTTAGCATATAATAGAATAGAATAGAATAAATTTTTTAACAATAATTCAATAATTCGAGTGCATTTGGTCATCAAAACCAAAGTAAATAATCACAATTCAATATCAAAGTGTAGCATATTGAGCCACTAGCTTGCAAATCCAGCATACTTTTCAAGGGATATATTACTGCAAATTCACCTTTTCAAGCATTTGTCAAAGTGCATATAAAAGATAAACTTCCTATATTGAGAAAGTGCTAAGAGTCGTGCTTTATAAATGTCAAGACATCAGAAATGCAGTGCCTTATACCGTTTGATATAAGGAAAAAGCTTATCCTGTTCATTTTTTGTGTGAGCTCCAAAGCTACGCATCCATCACCATTTCCAGCAAACCAGAACATAAAGGAACAAAGAAACGACAAAGGGAAGAGAGGTCCGGTACCTGCAGCCAAACAATACTTTGTTAGCATGATAACGGTAACAAAGCAAGGGCCAAAAGGTACATATGGGCCTCTCGGTTCATCACCGATTATCCTTTGTAACCTCTTTGTCCCCAAGTTACAATTTACTGAAAATAAGAAATACGAAATAAAAATGTATGTACAAGAGCAAGAAAACCAGTGAAAACATTTCAGCCAACCATTGGCAACCTTTCAAACTTGTAATCTGCCATAGCAGACATGTACCTTTGTAATTCGAAGGCTGATTCAAGTCTTCATCTACTTGCGTTCTAGAGAATCAAGTATTCAGAACGACCAAAGCCATCACAGTTGTGATCCTGGATGGTCCTTTCATTCCAAAGTAATTTGTGCTTCTTCAAGCAGCAGTAACAACGCTTCTGTGAAGCATTCTTTCATTTCTCAAGATATTTCATCGTATCCTCTGCTTTATTCTCACAAAGGTGGGAAAATCTCTTACATCTGTACCTATTACAGAATCTTAAGTTGAATTCCAGCTTACCATAAAGCCTCCATCAAATCTTTATGAGTATTATGAAAGGAAAGTTACCACCGTTTACAATAAACCGTCAATTTAGCTTGTGCCAGAATAATCCCTGCTAAAGCGAATGGTCAATGCTGCAAATCCGTATGCCAATGCCGTATCAGACCACCGCCATTTTGGGTAGTGCCAGAGAATCACATCCTAACTCGTGTGGAGCATAGCCCATCTTTCTCATCTTGGAGTAGAGTCGCTCTGAGCATTTTAGCTAAACCTAATGCCATTTTTATTTTGAAACCATAAAATAAATATGCTATTCGTAATGGATATTTCATGATATATGTAATCAAAGTGTATAATACAATAAAATCACATACCTTAAAGTTTACAAGTATATGCCACAAGTCATATGATGATATACAAGAAGCACGTTATCATGGTAAGCAAACTCTTTAGTAAGCCATGCATGCAAGCCCTTTTGCTTGCAAAAAGCCAAGTGTCTCCATGCATTTAAAGGAAAATGCATGCAGATGCTTTAACTTTATGGGGAAGAAAATTTTCCACTTCAATGTTTGGACATCTTTGATAACTTAAAACCTTCTACGAATACACTTTGTCCACTAAAGTGGCAAGTTCTACTAGAGTCACCATATTTATAAGAAAATAAACATGATTATATTAGGAAAAAATAAAATAAAATCATAGGGTATTTGATTACAAATACAGTGCAACCAATCATTTCTACGCGTATTCGCACTGGTCACACGCTGGACATACGAGAGCCGTGGGATGCGCAAATTCGAGGGCTGCATAGGGTCTTGGGTGGTCCAGGGGGTCCAGGGGGGAGATGAATATGATGGGATAGACCATGGTCCTATGCAGGGATAGGTTCATTATGTAAAATAAAAAATTATGGATGTATAAAAGTCAAAAAATATGTATTTTGGGGTAAAAAAATATATTTTCCATATCTTTTCCTCGCCAGTCGAATTTTTTTTCTCTCGTAAGCGAAACTTCAAACTTTGCATGAACGAAGATTCAAGTATTTTTTATCTACGAGAAACTTCGCCCATAATTAAACTGAAGTTTTGCGTAAGCGAAAAAACAAAAATCGTGTAAGCAAAAGAACGATTTCGCTTATGCGTCGCGTAAGGAAACCGTTTTTTCGCTTACGCAAACTTGTTCTTTTGCTTACGAGATTTTTTTTGTCTTAGCATAAACAAAAGAATGGTTTTGTTTACCCGAGTTTGCGTAAGTGAAACCATTCTTTCACTTATGCGAAAATTCTTCGACGCCAGAACTTTTTTCTTGCCATAGCTTTTACGTATTATACTTTAAAATTGTGTCGTATCATTGGATTAAAAGGTACTGAGCATAAAACGTATGCAGTATTGAACCTATCCCTGGTCCTATGTCTCTGATGTATAAAAGGAGCAGGATCACAAAAAAAGGGTAGGAAAATGTGTTCCTTCTAAGCACATAGAGGTATCAGGAATGTTGGTTAGAGGACTCTTCAAAAAGATTTTGTTCCTCTTTAATGGAGCAAATCATAGGGTATTTACTTACGAATGCAATGCAACCAACCATTTCTAAGCGTATTCGCACTAGTCGCACGCTGGACATACGGGAGCAGTAAGATGGCAAAATCCAACGGCTGCATAGGATGTTGAGCACGACGAGTGCGAATAAGCATAGAATAATTTGGGGGTTCAGTTAGAAATGAATACGATGGAATAGGCCATGGTCCTATGCCACTGATGTATAAAAGAAGCAAGATCACAAAAAAGGCAGAAAAATGTTTCTCTTCTGAAGCACGTAGAGGTATTAGGCAGTGTTGGTTAGAGAACTCCTCAAAAAGATTTTGTTCCTCTTTTATGGAGGTCCGAGTCCTCTGATGTGTAAAAGGAGCATGATCACAAAAAAAAAAGTAGAAAAATATATCTTCCTTCTGAAGCACGTAGAGGTATTAAGGAGTGTTAGTTAGAGGACTCCTCAAAAATATTTTATTACTCTTTTATGGAGGTTCGAGTCATTGTATCGACGGGATTGGCAACCATTGCAAATCATAGGGTATTTGATTACAAATACAGTGCAACCGATTATTCTAAGCGTATTCGCACTGGTCGCGCGCTGGACATACGAAAGTCGTAGGATGCACAAATTCGAGGGTTGCATTGGGTGTTGGATGTGACGAGTGCGAAGAAGAATAAAAAGGATTGGAGGTGTCTAGGGGCAGATGAATATGATGGGATAGACCATGGTCCTATGCAGGAATAGACCATAGTCCTATGCCACTGATGTATGAAAGGAGCAAGGTCGCAAAAAAGGGTAGAAGAATGTTTTCCTTTTGAAGCACGTAGAGGTATTAGGCAGTGTTGGTTAGAGGACTCCTCAAAAAGATTTTGTTCGTCTTTTTTGGAGGTTCGAGTCCTTGTATCAATGGAATTCGCAACCATTGTGGGTATTTCTATTGGTCGCGCACTGGACATACGAGAGCTGTAGGATGGAAAAATCTGATGGTTGCATGGGGTGTTGGGCACGACGAGTGCGAACAAGCATAAAAGTGATTTTGGTTTTGGAGAGGAGGGGTTCAAGGGGGAAATGAATACGATGAGATAGACCGTAGTCCTATGCTACTGATGTGTAAAAGGAGCATGATTACGAAAAAGGTAGAAAAATATCTTCCTTCTGAAGCACGTAGAGGTATTAAGGAGTGTTAGTTAGAGGACTCCTCAAAAATATTTTATTCCTCTTTTATGGAGGTTCGAGTCCTTGTATCGATGGGATTGGCAACCATTGCAAATCATAAGGTATTTGATTACAAATACAGTGCAACCAATCATTTCTAAGGGTATTCGCACTGGTCGCGCGTTGGACTTACGAGAGCCGTAAGATGCGCAAATCTGAGGGCTGCATTGGGTGTTGGGCACGACGAGTGCGAAGAAGCATAAAAATGATTGGAGGGGTCTAGGGGGAGATGAATATAAATTCGCGTAAGCAAAACTGTTCTTTTGTTTATGAGGTTTTGTAGTACTGGAATGTTTGACAGGCTTTATATTTTTGTAGTACAAAAATGTTTACCATGTTAGAAGTGATATTAGGGAAAATCTTGCCTACTTTAGCAAATAACCTATTGGAGTGATCTTTGAGAATAGCAGCAGAAGAAACAACACTTAACCTTTAGACACTCCTCCATCAAACCATAAAAAAAGCAAAACTTTTAACTTGAGACATGCTCACCTCCATGGACAGCTTTGGCTCTGATATTTGAGCAGGGGCAGTAACTCACCACAGGACTTGAATCAGAAGATCCTCTTCAATGAAGTTTAAGGCTTCAAATTCTCCAACAATGTTGTAGAGGGTCACTTTTTCTCTCCCATTAGATATGGTACATTCTCCCTTTGAACACACAGGCAAGTCATAAATATTAGATTTCTCATCAATACCTTCAAATGCAACCACCACAAAGTTAGCAGCTACAACAATACCTTCTACATCAGTTGGCACATTACTCACAATGCCCATAGGGTTGATTTTAGTATTGGAAAAGGATTTTAGCACCATAGGAGCCTTCTTATCAATTTCTAAACCACATAATCTCATAATGTGATGAGGCATTACATTAAATGGTGATCCTCCATCAAGCAGCATTTTGGTTAAGACTTTCTTACCCATCCTTGCCATACATGTAAAAGCACCTGGATTGTAATCTTCTTGGGTCAAGACATGCTCCTCAATATGATTTGTGAGAGCCACTTCATCCTCTTTGGTTAGATTTAAACCGTTCTTTCGCTTACGCGAAACTTCAATTTAATTATGGGAGAAGTTTCCCGTAAACGGAAAGAAAAAATGAAACTTCACTTACGAGAAAATATTTTTTTTTTTCGGACGTCGAGGAAAAGATATGGGAAATACGTTTTTTACCTCAAAATACGTTATTTTCGACTTTATATGTTTTTTATTTATATGTACAAAACCTATCCCTGCACAGGACCATGGTCTATCCCATCATATTCATCTCCCCTCTGGACCCCTCCAATCAATTTTATGCTTCTTCAGATTCGTCATACCAACACCCAATGCGTTCCTCGAATTTATGATGCTACGCGGGCTCAGATATCCAAGTGCGCAACCAAGCACGAATACCGCTGGATTTTGCCATTCTATCGCCCTCAGATGGCCAAAGGCATGACTAGTGCGAATACGCTTAGAAATTATTGGTTGCATTGTATTTTTAATTAAATACCCTATGATTTGCAATGGTTTCCAATCCCATCGGTACAAGGACTCGAACCTCCATTAAAGAGGGAAAAAAAAACTTTTTGAAGAGTCCTAATACCTCTACATGCTTCAGAAGGAAGACATTTTTCTACCCCCTTTTTTTTTTTATCCTACTCCTTTTATGCATCAGTGACATAGGACTACGGTCTATCCCATCGTGATTCATCCCCCCACCCTCCAATCACTTTATGATTTGCACTCGGCTGTGTCTAACACCCCATGCAACCAGAATTTGGCATCCCATCGCCCTATATGTCCCAAGGCCTATTAGTGCGAATACGCTTAGAAATGATTGGTTGCACTGTATTTATAATAAAAATACCCTATGATTTGCATTGGTTGCCAATCCCGTCGATACAAGGACTCGAACCTCCATTAAAGAGGAACAATTTTTTTTTGAAGAGTCCTCTAACCACGTGCTTCAGAAGGGAGACATTTTCCTACCTTTTTTTTGTGATTCTGCTCCTTTTATACATCACTGACATAGGACGATGGTCTACATCGTATTTATTTTCATCCTGGACCCCCCAATCATTTTTTATGCTTATTTGCACTCGTCGCACCCAATACCCCATACAGCCGTCGAATTTGCCCATCCTATGGCTCCTGTATATCCTGCGCGCGACTAGTGTGAATACGCGTAGAAATAATTGGTTGCACTATATTTATAATTAAATACCCTATGTTGCGATGGTTGCCAATCCCATCGATACAAGGACTTGAACCTCCATTATAAAAGAACAATTTTTTTTTGAGGAGTCCTCTAACCAACACTCCCTAATATCTCTACGTCCTTGTCCTTCAGAAGGGAAACATTTTCCTACTTTTTTTTGTGATCCTGCCCCTTTTATACATCAGTGCCATAGGACCATGGTCTATCCCACTGTATTCATTTTCCCACTGTATTCTTTTATGGAGATTCGAGCCCTTGTATCGATGGGATTGGCAACCATTGCAAATCATAGGGTATTTGATTACGAATACAGTGTAACCAATCATTTTTAAATGTATTGCACTAGTCGTGCGCTGGACATATGGGAGCTATAGGATGGGAAAATTCGTCAGCTGCATGGGATGCTGGGCGTGACGAGTGCGAATAAGTATAAAAATGATTGGGGAGGTCCAGGAGGTAAATGAAAACGGTGGGGTAGACTATGGTCCTATGCGACTGATGTATAAAATGAGCAGGATCACAAAAAAGGGTAGGAAAATGTCTCTCTTTTGAAGCAACACTGTTGCAAATTAAACGGGAGTGTTGCATCACTCCCATTTCAAAGATTCCCTTAAGAAAAACACCATGCTTTAAAAATTGATCCTTTTTTTAAAAAGTTGGGGATTTCAAGAGGAACAAAATATTTTAGCTTGCATTTTGGGTTCTTTTGAAGTGATGATCTTGTATTCGTGAAGAAGAGCTCGAAAATGGTAAAATTTCAGACATTAGTACACAATCACTGTAACTAGGAATTCGAAGATATCTCAATAAGGTAGAAAAAATAATAATTATGTTATTAAATTTTTTTAGTACATCAAATTCGGCAATAGTTTCTAGTCAATCATAACTAATCTAGCGGAAGACAAGTCAGAGGTCCAAATCGTAGTCCTCCTCATGTTTTTTGCTTGTCTTAGGTTGGTCCTTCTCTTCAATTTGCTCCTTTTCCATTGTTTTATCTTTGCTTGTGTCTACAGTTTCTTCAGGTATCGTAGCTAGAGCTGCTACTTCTTTAAGCTCTGCAAAAGTAGCTTCATCTTCCAGAGAGCTTGTGAATGGAGGCTGTATCTCTGAGGATGTCATCTTGGCAAAATCCTATGATGATTTGGCGCCTAACTCTTTCATGCTAGAATGAGACACAACAAGATGCCAATGCTTTGCTGTTGTAACCTGCTTAATGTCGTCGACGAACACATTAAACTCTGAATTCTTGAAAGGCTGGTCGTCGTAGCGGCTATCCTTCAGCTTAAGGCCATATGGAAAGTCTGCTATGACTAACGTGAAATCTTGTGGCTTTATCGTTCCAACCAACTTTGAGCAGTCCCCATGAATGCTGGAAAAAAGGTTGTTCTGATCGAACATACAAAACCTCTCGTAGTCGGACGGCTCAACATCTACAATCTACCTGTCCGCTAACATCCTCTCCTCTCGAGCTGTCCTTACCAGGTGCATGAATCCCTCTGGTAGGTCCTTGTTTTTCTTCTTGCTCTGTTAGAAAAAGCATCATGTCAACAGTACACAAAGAAAAATATAATGAACAAGAAGACGACGTACCCAGCCCTCAAAATTTGGAGCGTATTGAATAATACGCTCGTCGGAGGTAGCAATGAGATAAAGTTCTTTACACCTCTCCCAGCTGTCCACGTTCAACTGCTCCATTAAACGCGTCTGGCAGGTTATGACATTTTTTTGGCTGAAAGTCAACAAAGCCAAAAAAGAGTGTGCCACGAACATCTTAACAAAATAAGTAAAGAGAAGATAAACTAGCACTATATTTCGGAATACACAACCACCACCGAGGTGTTTAAAAAGTGTATTCCGGAATACACTCCTGCTTGAACATGAAGCAAAAGTGTATTCCGGAATATACTTTTGCTTAACAGTAAAAGCAAAAGTGTATTCCGGAATACACTTTTGCTTCATGTTCAAGCAGGAGTGTATTCCGGAATACACTGTTGATACACCTCCGGTGTGACTGTGTATTCCAGAATACAAATTAACAAATTTACACAATATGTTAAAGACAAACGAATCTTGAATAACAACTTACTTGTGCAGCTCCTTTGACATTTCTTCCAGTGTAAAGTCCTTATCCACAACTTTCTGCAGGAGCCTTTCCAGCAAATCCATGTCTGTAAATCCCTGCATCTCCCTCCACACTGTAATGGTCATTTCTTTTTTGGGGACGTCGAGCCCTTCTTTTTGTCTGACACCTTTCCTTTGCTCTTCAGCTCTCCCTGTTCAAACATATTAAATATTTCATTCTGTAGCTCCCAGATCTGCACTCAAAAATGAAAGGCTGTTAGTGTGGGAAACGGCAACTAACACACAAAACGTATTCTGAAATACAAAGGTAACATACTCGGCCATCTCTAAAGGCAAGCTGGAACCAGTTGTCGTGGCTTATTAATGACTGACGTTTGTTCGCCTCATCGTACTTAAGACAACACTCTATTGCACATGCCTCCTTAAGCTCCAAGGAGTTGGCTGGTTTCTTTAGGTCTTCGCCATATTTTTCTTTGAAAATAACATACTCCCTATGCATGAACCTTATCTTATCGACAAAGCTCATCTTCAGTTTGTACTCTTGTCTCATAAGCAGTGTATTATTGGCGCATTTTGCTTTCGTCATTGCCAAAGCCACAAAGAACCGCACAAAGAACTGAGAGATACCTCGGGTTGTTCTTTTCCTTGTACAGTTGCCTTCTGGCTTTAAAGCTATGGTTTCCCCCAAGGCATAGTGCGTGGTTTTTCGTGATTTTCCCCGCCATAGTCTTGGGGTTTGTGGTAATCCGCTCCCCTCACAACAAGGACAACAATTGGGGCCACATGAGCATTTGATTGTTCTCCTTATTCGCCCTTCGCTTCCTTTAAGTGATCTCAAGCGTGATTTTTGAACCCGGTGGCCGCTCACCGCCTTCATTTTTAGGGGCAAGCCTCATGCATGTTATCGGGAAGATAAATCACCCTTGTACAAATTTTTCCCTGTTTATTACCTCCATTCTTTCTGAGATCTTATCAAGTTTTTTTCCTTTATTGCAACCCCGGTGCTTTTCCTTTTCCTTTTCTTTCTTTGTGCTTTCCCGGGGGAGCTCCTACTATTTCAAGCCATCAGATTTTTTTTTTTTTTTGGTTTCTTAGCGCCTATAGTGTCTCTTGGCCCCGCTAAGTATTTGGGGCTGCTCTTGGGCTGCTCCTCTACTTCTTCCGGAACTTCCATTCTTGTCCTCGGGCTAAGTACCAGCGTATGAGATTCTTCAACTTTTTCCTCATGCTCTGGACTCACCAATGGAAAGTCCTCACTTTAACCGAACAAACCTGCCTAATAATGGAAGCTAGGCTTTGTTTGTTCCGGTAATGGGAGATATACTTGTATAGTGCACACTAACGATTCTAAAGCTTGCAATGTCCACCACAATGTAGCCTTGGGAGGTCTTGAAAGATAGCCTCCCCACTTGACCTCCTTGCCCGGCAACCTCAGAAACATCTTTGATTGTCCCACGGTCGACAAACTCGGAGTCGGCGTAACATTTATTTCCAGGGCTCTTGCAAACGTGAAGAAAGGTCAAGCAGGTCAGACTTTATCACCGCACCTCTAGTTACGTAACCACCGGTGGTTTGAAAATTTTCAGAACCCTGTGCTCATCGCGGTCCTTAGTCTGCTTCATTGGATGTGGCCGTTGGACCAGCTTAAGCATTATTCTTGCCTGCCAAAGTAATGTTTAAAACAACACTGTCACGCGTAGAAAAGGAACGAAAAATGTATTCCGGAATAACAATTGCTAATTTGTGCGTTTAATGAAAGCAAAGAAGAAAAAGAAGCCAGAAAAAAGTTGCACAAGCATGCTTTTTCGTGTTTTAATTTAATTAAAAAGTGATTTGTAGAAGCTAAAAACAACAAAAACAAGGACAATATTTTCCACAAATCTCAAATACATATTATGGAATACACTTTCCTCACACAAGAAGGGCAATGTGTATTCCAAAATATACTTTGGCCTTCTTGTGTGAGCAAAGTGTATTCCGGAATACACATTGCCCTTCAGACGAAAGGCAAAGTGTATATACACTTTGCCCTCAGGTGAAGACAAAGTGTATTCGAATACACTTGCCTCGGGCAAAGTGTATTCCTCGAATACACTTTGTCTTTTCGATCGAGGGCAAAGTGTATTCCGAATACACTTTGCTCAAGAAGGTAAAGTGTATTTCGAATACACTTGCCCTTTCGATGAAAGGCAAAGTGTAGTAATCACACTATTGCCCACAAAAGTAAAAACTAAAACAACCAAAAGACGATATGTAATTTTACATGCTTACTCGTCCATAATTTTCTATGTAAATCGGGAAGACGTGCAAAGAATAAAGGAAAGTCCAAGAGGGAAACCAGCTGCTACCGCCTTTCATTGCCTCAACCACTGTTAACGAGTAATCTTCCACCACCTTTTGTACCATCCCCCGACATTACAGAGGCTCGACCTCAGCAAATTTTTTGGAACAAACTACCCTAGCCATTTGTAGTTTCTCCTTCTTCACTTACACAAACAAGGAATGCATCACGCTCAGAAGACTGCGAGATTCTCCACTGCTTCTCCAACCACGACTTCACTACAAATGAAGACGACCTTGCAGCATCTACTCCTCTTCACACAACCGTGGTTGCACATGTGTTTGCAGAATTTCAGTCGGCTCTAAGGGACATGTTTGAACGAACTCCTCGTGAAGAAGCTGCAACAACATTTGCTGGCACGACGTCTTGTGGCCCATCTCCTTCATTCAACACTGTACCTCCTCCTTATCTGGGTAGAGCTTCACGTGTTTTGTTTTCCTCTACAAGCACACCACTAAGGGCAGAGGAGGTCACCCCTAGAGTAGAACTCTCATCAGAAGATGAAGACACCAACGAGGTGCAACGAGATTACACATTCTCCAGCCTCAAGGTGGATTTTAGTTCGAGAGCATGCTCCTCTATAAGAAGAAGAAACCTTATGGATGAGCACAAAATGAGGAGACTTTTAAGATCTAAATGCTGCTCATTGGGTTGCATCAACAAATTTAACATATCTAAATTACGAGCAATTAGAGACAACTACAGTTCAATGACATTGGCAGACCAGAATGCCTACTTGGCTTATTATTAAGACCAGACCGCAACACCTTCTTGCACTACATTAGCTGTGAAGAAGTTTGCGACAAATGCTTTATGGTTGTCCACCGTTTAGGGTCCACCAGGATGTCTAGAGTACACAAAAGACTGGATAAAACCCTAGCAATTGATGATCACTGTGGACCAAGAAGAGTTGTGACTATGCATGCCCTTGTTGTTGTGTCATGGATGGAGAAATATCTTAAAGAAACATGTGAGAAGTTGCCTAACAGCAACATGTATCATTTGACAGATAACATCACCAAAAAAGATGTTTTTAATGAATACAAAGAGACTTGCACTGAGTCAGCACATCTCTTACTCACACTTCACCACACTGTGAAAAAGTGAATGCGGTCTTGTAAAAATTCCCAGGAGACACAGAATGCCACGGTTCTATTGCGATATAGAACCGACATTCCTTGGATGGGGACGCCTCTCCTCACATGTCCTATTTATTCTGCCTTTTCTCTCATTTTCATTTATCGTCGTTCTCTTGAGCTGTTTTCTCCTCCTTCTCTAGCCTACAAGTTTTTTTGAGCGTCTCTGCTTTGACTCTACCTAGCTTTCTCTGAATTTCTTTCGTCTCTATCCTATCAGTTTCTCATCCTGTTCTGTATGTATCATCTTCCTTGTGCCACATCTCATCCTCATCGTGGCTCTTCATCTCTTGCTCTGTAGAATTTCACTGCATATTGCCGCAATCATGGCCTTAGGCCTTTATACGAGTTGAATCCATATAAATCATTTACGTTGCCTTCTTGCTTTGAATCAAGGGAGATTATTTATTCTAACCTTCTTGCTTGGGGAGGCCCTTTGTCGGTGGTGCAACCTCAAGAAGGATTCGTCTCCAAGAGCTTAGATCTGCCATGGGTTCATCTAGTCTTCACCAGCAGGATGGGTTCTTGGAGCTCGGTTATATTGCCAAATCATACAGTGGGCATTCTATTGCCAAATGATACAGGGGACGTTCTTTTGCTGAGGTACTTTCTTCTATGGAGCATACTCGATCCAGATAAGTTGCTGTCCCAGATAAGTTGTTGTCCCAGATTTCAGTGGCTCTGTTCTATCAAATTTTGGGCTTTTCTGTCTTCTGTTCTTTTTGCTTGTTTTCCACGATTTGATGGTCTTTTAGAGTGTTCGATTGGTAAAGGGGCTTTGGTAGATCCGCTTTAGAACTAGGCTTGCATCGTTGCTTCAGTCTTAGTTCTTCGTATTTTGGTCCGGGATTTCTAATTTGGGCAGTTTAATCGCTGTGATTGAGCTCTTGTGCTCTAGTAGAGGATGGCAACAATTTGATTTGTATATTCTGTTTGTCCATTTCTGTTGATTTCTTTCTGGCTACATGGGTCTACGAATGTTGATCTTCATAGTAAAAACTTGATTGCTTCTGTTTCTTGATGCTTCTGATATGATTTTTTCTCTTAGTCCAAGGGATCGATTACAGTTATGGGCGATACATAGGCCTTTGTTGTGCCTTTAATCCCACCTTTTTGCTTGTGGACTTTTACAGACTCCATCCTATGCCTTCGCCAGCTCCGGATCTTGGCTCATCGAGATATAAGCAACGCAGGCATGTCTTGGATTCAAATCCCCGAATTGTGTTTTCTTGGATTTCATGCTCAACTTATGAATGATTTCGTTTTTGCATGTTTCTGGGTTCACTTCTCTAATCTCATGTTTTCTGGAGGGCCGTTTGATCCCAATCTGCATCCAGGAGTGCCATTTAATTAATTCTGTACTATGGATTTGAGGCGGTGGGTTCGGTGGCTCTGACATCGATGATTTCTGTACATCGGAGGGCTTGTCAGTATGGGTGCTTCACCAATTTTTTCTCGGATGACTATAACAAGTTCACATGTATTGGACTGTAAGTGCTTGGTGGTAGTGGCAGTGGTAGCAAAGAGACCTTTTCAACAATTTTATTGTTTATCTGGTTAGGTGTAAGGGACCCCTCTTTCTACTTTGCTTAAAAATTTCCTCCTTTGATGTAAACCAAAACTACTCATCCAGCATATGTGCTAGTGGTTTGCACATCATTTACATCATGGTTTTTCGTTTGGAATAGCAAATATATAGCCCAGGCTGCATTTTTGTATATAGTCGGTTTCTCCAACTTGTTTGCTCATCCTGTTAAGCATGGTAGACACCTCTTTGACTTACCCCATTCATTTCTTCATATGATGTGGTATGTACTTTTTCAACATAATTGTCTAGCCTCGGTGCATGTGCTTTGCATGTTGTTGCCATCTCGCATGGTGGCTTGCTTTGTAGAGTAAATATTTAGTCCCCCCAATGCATGCTTGAATCGGGTTGTCATGAGTCGTGAGCAATGCGGCGGTGCCAAAGGGGAGAACTTTATGTATTGTCATGTCCTAGGATCGGTTGAGAGGTCATTTAAAGTTTTGACTAGGTCATTTTTCCCTGTTTTTTATGTTTTTCAAGAAGATATCTGTGAGGGTTATATTGCATGTTTGGTTCATACCATTTTCTTCATGTTCTTGTAGCCCTAGCTCAAATACTGGTGGCTTTAAGGTATATTTGTTATAATTATGCATTGATATTGCTCCTAGCCTTTTCATATTCACCAGGGTTGTTTGCTTAAGTCGCCTATAGCTTGGGTTGCACGGAGTTGCATAACAACTTTTTTGGTATTATGTTAGCAGACATCGGGCTTCTATATTATTTTTTCCTATGCATTGCATACATGAGATATCTAGAAACTTGCAAAGGAGGTTTTATCGGTTTGATAAATTATGTTTATCCATTTCATGGCTTATGCTCTCGCAACCTACACATATGGTTATTGTTCTCAAAACTGTATTTATCCATTTCGTAGCATGTGGTCTCTCAGTTTCATACCGTAGGAGTCGGCTTGTGTTCAAAACCTACAAAGGTAATGCTTTTTTATTTTATGGAAGTTTATAGAATTTCTATTTTATCGATTTCATCTCTAAATTTTTTCCTGTTATTTCGTTCTTTCGCTTTCCATGCATTCTTCTAATTGCCCTTTTTAGGTATGCTTATTTTAATTTTGTCTCTCTAAATCTTTGTTTGTTATTTCTGGGACTTGAACATGAAACAGGGATTGGGACCCATTCCCCTTCTTGTTCGTGCTCCCTAGTTCGTTTCCCCTACTCCAATTTGTGTATGGTAACATTATTCTCTCCTCTTTGAAAACTTTTAGCTTCGTGATGGTTTAGTGCTCCTTAGCTACAATTTAGAGGTATGTTCTTCTGAGCCTTTTGTTGGGATTTAGATGATTGCTCTGTAACTCAAATCATTGCTATTTCGAAAGATTTGCTGTGCACATTCGTCATGCTTGCACTCTCTGGCTCGAAGGAACGGATCATTGTTCATTGCGTATTTTTCAAGCTTCTAGGTTGTTTGTTGATTGTTATTCTCTAGACCGTATTGTTGGCCTTGATGTTCACATTAAATTGCTTCATCTTAGGCTTTTTATAGTTTCATGTGAACGGTTTCTTTTGATCTTCGACATTCTACAGAGTGTGTTTGATGCATATTTGGTACATAACAATCCTCGTTTGTGGGGTATACATGTACAAATTTTTATATACTGTATATTAAGGTTTGCAAAATACTATAAGATTTGAGAGAATGTACTTAATGGTGTTAATTTTGTACATGTATTCTAAATTTTTGAGGCTCTCGCTGCCCTACGTAACCCCCCGTGTGAATATGCACCCAAACCAAAGGGGGTTTAAGGGGGATTTTAATTTAAATGTGTTAACTGCAATGGTTTGTGTTAATAATGTTAGTTATGTGTTAATGGTTTGTGTTAACTAAAAAAAATTTTGGCCCCTTCGGGGCCTTAAGGATGGTGTAGGGGTGTAGACATAGACATTACCTAATACTCTAATGATGGTCACAAATCTAACAAACTAGAGGTGCTCAAATTATGGAAACGAAAACATTGCATAGGATTAGACATGTAATATTATACCAATACCAATATTAATACATGAGGTAGCTAGATATCAGCAGTTGTCCAAAGATACTTCACTTTCAAGGGTTGAAGTTATCGCTCTCTTATCTGAATACTATTTCATTAGCTGAATACTATTTCATTAGGCATAACATGGAACCAGCCATGAACACCAACAAGATAGGGGATTACCCCTAAGATAGGAAGGGTAGTCATCTTCTTCTGCTACATGCTTTGTTATTACGAGTAGCCCACCAATGCAATTCACAATGCCTTGGCGTTGGTCACAACGAACTCAACTAAACACTTTGAAATTAACAACTGAAAAAGCCCTAACAGCAAAAAGACTCATATTTCGGAGAACACATAAAAAAATGCTAACTCATGTTGCACCAATGAGATAACTTTATATAAACTCTTACCCTCACCAAAGGAAACAATGAGACAAGGCAGAGTCTCTTGCTTTCAAGTCTCGCGCGAAAAGGAACACAAAGCATTTTTCGGCCAATAATCATAAACAAATGAGGCGTCCTCCTTCCGCCTCAGTGATTACAGTTAACCAAGAGCAGTAAGAGGCTTAAGAACAAAGAAAGGAACCTCTTCCCTTCCCCCATCATGGAACATAATAGGTTCAACATAAGTTGGTCTTCTAAAGTCTACTGCAGAAGCAATTAAAAGGTTTTTCTTTCCCTTTGCTCTGAACTTACTTCCATGATTCCGGCCGCCGTTCTGCACATTGTTCTCTGCAGTTCCCACTTAACTAGTTATCCCTCCAATTGCTGCAGCTTCCACACCTGATTCAAGAGGCTCTAACCAGTATTAAATTCTTTCTTCTAGACACCACCATTTTTGGGTACTTTTTTTAAGGCATGGTTCTCCTTGCATAGCATTGTATAAAGAAGCTCAAGATGGATGCTCCCTCTGTCAACGTCAACACATGACTAGTTCCTATTCAAATGGCTGTGTTTAAGCAATTCAGGTAGCATGTGCAAGTGCATCTATTTAAATCTCCATCAAATACTAACGTCACTGAACATGCCTCAAATCCTTGCCTAAAGGGATTTCCTCCAATGCAGACAATGCTTCAAATGGAAAAAACACCAACATATGTAGGCTATGCCTTAGAATAGCTGGTTCAATGTTACAATGCCTCAAAAAAAAAAATATAGGAAATGTAATGTAATGTATTTCTCTGGCCAATCACAGACCCTCAGGTCCATAGGCTGCAAAACATCAAATAAATCCAGAACAATCCAGAAATTCATGCATTCCATCTTTCACAATTGCATGTCCACAGCATGAACACCAATGAACAACACTCAAATCCCCTAATGCAAAAACATCTACTGTTGTCTTAGGAAATGAATGCAAATCGATAGCCCCTGCCAGAGATTTATACAGTGCAGATGAATATTCTGCGGAGTCTAATGACTGATTGGGCTTCCCTAAATGTTAGGTTGCAAAGGTAGTAAATTTTACATGGCAATTGAGCCTACCTGTATCTCTGAATGCTTGGGCTTTGTTTCTGCTTTCTCTCGAAGGAACACAACCCATTATTCTGCTCGCATGTTTTTTGTCAAGCAAAAGCTTTCATGTTTAAATCTGAACCTACTCTGATCAAAAGAAATTCTACCAGCAGCAATTTATCACAGATATATTCTGCGCTTCCTACCCGCTAGCCAAACCAACAGTCCTTTTTGATCCACCCCCAAATCGCAATGTTGGAAGTTTCCAGCTTAGGGCATTCTTCCCCTTTGATTCCCAAGTGGGTTTGCCAGGATGATGCTGGAAAGGGCTTGGCTCAAAAATCTCCTGCCGGATCTAAATGTTGGTGGCCCAGGCCTGGAAGCAGCTCTTGTGCAGATTATGCTAACCAGCGATGCACTGCCATAACCGCCAACAGGCCATGCCTGCGGCCAGATATGTATGCCACATGCCAAATTCGGAACCCTAATATTAACCACAAACTTATTAGAAAAACCATAAACCTAATATTAACCTAATATTTGACAAACCTACCCCACAACCACACGATTTTCCCTCTTCTTTAAAATCAATGGCTAACAAATGGTGCACTCTAGAAATACCGTTTAGTACGTCCACGTGAATACGCCCATGAAATCATATGAAAACCATGCCAAAAAGCGTATAAAATCACAAAAAAAACCCCCTGTTATAATGCTAGATATACATGGTTTATGTCTTGCCTTTGGCTTTTTACATGGTTTCTTTTCAAGCCTATTCTTCTTTCTTCAGATATATATATGCATTACATCCATTCGTAGTGTTGTCCTCTTTGATACAGTTGATCCACTTCTGTGATCTTGCTTATGTTGTCTTGGATACTGTCATTCATCATACATCTTTATGTCCACTTGGTGTAAACTTTTAGCTTCTATTGAACATTTACATGGTTTCATCTCTAATCCCGGTTATTGTTTTTGCTCTTCTGTTTTTGGATATTCCTTTATGATGGTTCCTAACTTGGACGCCCTTGTGCGATTCATCTAGTCACATATATGTTCCATCTTGGTCCATTCCTTTCTTCTCCAGTGACTTCGTTACGCCAATTGTCCCATGATTCACTTTATTACTTATTTTTGCTCCACAAGTTCCATAAGTTTGTTTGTCTCATTTATACGTCGCCCCAGTCATTCATTTAATCTTATATGGATACCTTGTACCTTGATACCCCTCCTTTTTGCCCCATGTTGGTCTCCCTAGCTCATTTTGTGCCCGTGTTTTTAGTTGGTGTGCTCCACGTCTTTTGCATCTTTTTTCCTACGATTAGTCCTTTGAGGTAGTTGTCATTTTGCTCTAGGTTGTCGCATTTTTAATCCCTTGTTTGTCATTTCCTGGTTTGTGTTGTAGCATCATTCATACATTCGGTTGTTCCAAGATACATTGTCTTTGTTCCTTTGTTCCATTTCATCAAATTTTGTGGTTTCTTGTTGTGGCTAGACTCTTATGTTCAATTCACAAGCTTCTTGAATGTATTCTTTGCCCCTTTCTACTCCAGTTTCCATGTTTTGATGTTTACCACACTAGTCCACTCCTGTTTTTTCACAAGATGGTTCGGTTTCACCATGGTGCTTTTGTTACTTTAGATGTTTTTTTTTTCACATTCTAGGATAAAATTTAGGTTCATTATGGCTGATGCATAGTCAATATTCTCAGTACAAGATAGATATGCATTGGATTCGGTTAATAGATTCTCATTGTTTACAAGATGCATTGATTCCCTCCACTGACTTTTTGATCCCTATTGATATTTATATTCCTGTTTGTTCTATTCATCATTATCTTTATTTCGACATGATGTCTATATTTTGTCGTTTTGTCTATTTGTCATCAACCTATGTCATTTGCATTAATGCCATTGGCTTTTGTTTCATCTTCCTCCTTATATTATGGTTATCTCACGGTTATCTCAGTTGTCCCTTCAATATCAATTAGCCATTTTTTAGTTGTGTTGATGGGCCCATTTCTCCATTTCACTCCTTTGCTCCTTTGTGGGTTTGTTGTGCTCTAGTTGTTATATGCTCCGCACAATCTCAATAGCTCTATTTATTATCATCTCTCTATTTCATTGGTGTTTGCGTTGGTTCCTTCGTTAAGTTCCTTTGACTTGTTGTTTCATTTACCTTGTTGACATTTTTACTCCTTTAGTTGCATCGTTCCTCGTTGGCTTCTTTGTCTTCTCATTCCTTTTCTTTTGCTACTTAGCTTAGTTCATTTTTTGTCTTTGTTAATGTAGTTTTTTATTGGTCATTTGAGATCTTTACTTCGTCGATGTCGTTCATGTTCATGACTTTGTCTGTTGTTACCCATAAATTCTTTTCCCCATCTTTTACTGCGCATTGTTCCATTGTGGCTTTCATGTTTTTTCCATCTCTCATTGCATTATTCCTTTTTGTCTTTCATTTTTATGCATCCCATTGTTTGAATTCTAGCTTTACTTGTTCATTCTACTTCTTCATTGCTCCATTGTCTCTATCTTCTCCTTTTGCCTCCATTTCTTGGACCGCCGTAAATCGAGTCCGGGATGTGGTATTTCCGGACATTTTTTGTGGTGTTTCCGGCCAACCGTTATCAGCCACTGTGCACTTCACAGTTTTAAGCCCAGAATCAGCTGTTTTAGGTCATTTTTTGCTTGATCCGGCTCTATCTGAGCTCAAATCACTTCCTCTCTTCATCAAACTAGTGTTAAAGAGGAAGACAAAGCGATTGGAAGGGCTTTTGAAGCATTTCAAGCCATCCAAGGAGCTGCAAGAAGGATCCGGCCAAAGATTTTGACTCCGCCCAGCTAGTTTCGACTTGGGTTTTGGCCGAAATACCACTTTTGGCCGTAAACACCATATTTTTGGCCGAAAACACTTTTTTTTTGGCCAAACACCACTTTTTGGCCGGTAATACCACTTGGGCGATATCGAATGGCCGGAAACACCACAAAAATGTCCGGAATACCACATCCCGGGACTGATATACTGGCCCCATTTCTTGGTTTCCTATTTTTTCCATTTACTCTAGTTGCCTTGATTTCTTTTTTGCTCCCATTGAACCATCTTCGCCGGTATTCGCACGCCTTCATTTGCCCCTTTGCCTCATTTGTTCCATTGCTCTATATTGTGGCATTGCAAGAAGGCTTCCCCGCAAGAATGGACTACCCAGTAGAGTTGTGCCCATATACAAAGCATGGGACCCCCATTGCCACCAACTATCGCACTACCATTATGGTCAGTTCAGATTTTGCCAAGTTGCTTGCCGGGATTCTTGAACAAATGATCGACACTTTGGGCGGAGGATGGAGAAGTGCGGGCTCTCACGCAGGTAAAGCTTCCCCCGGCATTCTACTATTGACCATATCTTCACTCTGCGAACACTCATAGAGGATAGCGGAATCAACGCTTTAACCTCGTATTGTTGCTTTGTGGATTTCGCGAAAGCTTTTGACACAATGCCTGAAGGATAAGTTGTGGGACGATTGAGACGGTACCGGGACCCCCGTTGACTTGCGTAATGCTATATACAGATTATACGAGGAGGCTTGCTCCTACCGCCCTCATCCTAACCTTGTCGGGGAGCCCGTTGTTAGTAGCATTGGGGTGCGCCAGTGGCTGCCCTCTATCCCCGGCTCTTCGGCTTATATTGACCAGCTAGAAGAATGGCTATGAGCACGAGGAGGTGTCGGTTGATGCACCACATAATCCGCAACTCATATATGCCGATGATGTTGACCGCCGCGATATACCCGTGAGGACATGCAACGCCACCGGATGCTTTGACACTTTTCGCCAATTCACGGGCATGAGAGTTAACTTGGCCAAGACGAGGGTGCTGCCGGTCCCATCATCGGCATTCCACGCCTTCCCTCATTCACTTACGAGGGGGGGGTAGTGGAGGTGGCTCAGTCTTATAAAGTATTTGGGCATTGAGTTTTCTACTACCACACACCGGGATGCATCCATCGTTAGTTCTGGTCACCGCAGTCGGAAAGCCCCAGATGCAATGCAAAACAACAAAACAAGGCGTAATTGTATGTATGGGGTCACCGCACACTTGTTCAGGGGCCTTGGTTGAACCGGTCCTCCTCTATGGGGCGTAAGTATGGGGGCCATTGATATCCCTCACCACTTGGAACGCGATCTAGAGTAGGTGTGGAAGGCCTTCTTGGCGGGCAGCGGGAGTGAAATCCACGGTCCCATATCGATCTTGCTCCAGAGACAAAGCTTCTTCCATTCTGAGGGCTGCTGGAACGTCACATTATTTACTTCGAAGGTGGTGGCTATGGATGAAGCCCGGCTGCCCAACCTTGCTTTGGCATTGGCGATGGGCCCGCAGCCGACCAAAGCTTGGGCTGGAAAGACAAGCAAGCCCGGTGGTTCTCGCGATGGAATGTGCAGTAACACGATGTGGACCGGTGCATACACCGGCTGAACGCTTGCCTTGAAGCAAGATTTGATGCTTGCTTCATGGCCAAGCTTTGGGATGCAGAGGCTCGGCCACATGTCAAGGTGGCAAATTATCGGCAAACAAGTTAATCCCATGCTCACGAGGGGCCCACACCACTACCGCGCACCCATCTACCCATGAAAAAGCCGCAGGTGATTGCTTCCATTCGCGACGCGGTGCACACCACCTCCGCATTGAGACAGTGGAGATGGATTCGAGCCGCGTGAGGACAGAGTCCGCTCGCTGCCAACAGCGCCATTAAGGATGAAAGTCAGCCCCGGGTGCCTGTCCGTACGACGAGCATATCCGCGCTCAGATGCTCTGCTAGTTGTGCCCCATCGCCCCCGCATGAGCTAATGAGCATGGCCTCTGAGGCTTGTTGGGATCGACCTGGGGAGGTAATGGATCTGTGGACTTCGCTTATGCCCCCCCGTCCGACATTAACCTCACCAGCATTTGTGAATATGTATATAATCAGGCAAGATGTCAAAGATCCTTATTGCTACTAAGGTTTTTCCTCTCAAACCCTTGGTCGGGCGGGGTTTTTAATCCCGGTAGTAATACCTGCTGCTCTCTCTTTGTACTTGGGTCCCATAGGCCAGTTGGTCTCCGTGGACGATAAAATCATATTCTATTCTATTCTATTCTATTATCTTGTTGTCTCATTACCCCGTTTTATCTCTGCTATCTCATCTGTTCCATTGATGTCTTGTATTCTAAGCCATCCTACGCGTCAGTTCCTCCCTTTATTTCTTTCATCATTTTTGCTCGCGCCAGCCTAGTTGCATTGGTCCTTTTTGAAGTAGATTCCTCTTCTATCGGCCACTTGGTTGTGTCATAGGACCCATCCTAGGAATGCCACGGTTCTATTGCGACTGCCATTCCTTGGATGGGGACGCCTCTCCTCACATGTCTTATTTATTCTGCCTCTTCTCTCATTTTCATTTATCGGCGTTCTCTTGAGCTGGTTTTCTCCTCCTTCTCTATCCGACAAGTTTCTCTCACCCTCCCTCCCTTGATGGTTTGCTTATTAAGCCATGTCCATTTTTCCATTTTTTATTATTTCGTTCCATGTTGAAGTTGCTCTATTTCTTTTTGGTTGATTGGCCATCTTCAGTTTCTGTCTTCTTTCTATACCTCTCAGGTTGCTTTGCAGTCTCTGACATCCTCCATGTTTTTGTTTTGATGCTCCTTTCAAGTTTGTATATTCTTATGTTTCATTTTTCTCGGCGTGGCACTATATCCTCCGACGCATAACTATTATTTCATTCTTTCTCGGCACGGCACTGTAGCCTCTGAGGCATTCTCCATTTTTTATTATCTCTTGGCGTGGCGATGTAGCCTCTGAGGCAGCACTAATCGGATTTTTTTTTTGCGCAATGGTCATTCCGCGGACGGTTCTCGATTGGTGGGCTGTTGTTTCTTTTTCAGCGTGGCCCTGGAGCCTCTGAACTTTATTAGATATTTGATACATTAATGCACAAGGTACCTAACTCCTTGACGGGTCATTATCTTTTTTCATCTTTGTCTCTGCAGGTTGTTTTTGAGGTCTCTTGGTTGTCGGGGTGCACGGGGTCGTGCAAGAGCGGGGTTCTTCATCTTGATGAGAAGCAATCGCCAGCTTTCTCACCTTTGTATAGACCGAGCGGCGGATAAATCATCTTTTTATCTTGTATTCTCTAGTTTCTTCATGCTCTCGATAATTGTCTAGTTTCGGAGCACTCAAATTTTAAGTTCTTTCAAAAGTTCTACCCCAGTAGGGGAATCAATTTGTACTCAATGATTTTACAAAGCTCAATGAGAATACCACTTCACTTTGTCATAGGACCCATCCTAGGAATGTCTGTTTGCTCAAGGTGTGCAGAATTAAAGAGTCAATGAGAAACTGCAAAGACAGAGGTCGAAAGAAGTAAGCTCAAGTTCTCTTCTCTCTCACTTGTTTAAAAAAATGTTTTGACCTGAACTCTTCAACAGATAATGTGCAATAGAACCTTGCCAAACATCGTGAACAACAAGCAGCAGAGAGAAGAAAGCTTGCCAAGCACAGAAAAAAAGCTCTCGAACATCCACTGCAATATATGTCTGTTGTAATTAATGGAATGGATAAAAAAAAACTACTCTACCCTATTTCTTGAACATTCCTAACGATGTGCCAAAGGAATGTTTTGTTAAAGTCCACCTTGTAAGAGCTATGGTCTTCAAAGGAAGTCTAAAGTTCAAAGTATTTTTGACGTATCCAAACTTGCATGGTGACCTAAACCTCACAATTACAATTCTTAACAAGGTCCTATGCGAGCAAGAGCAATTACCACCAGTGCTCTACCTGTAACTTGACAATACTACAATGGAAAACAAGAATCAAACACTCTTTGCTTACTGTGCCATGTTAGTGGAGCTAGGGATCATTAGAAAAGTGAAGCTCGGATTCTTACTTGTAGGCCACACTCATGATCAGATTGATCAAATGTTCAGCAGATTTTCGGTGCGTCTTAGAAGGAAGAAGGCTTTTTCTCTTCCTACTTTAGTTCGAATTTTTGGAGATTCTTACACTCCCATTCCAGTGATTGAGCTTCTTAAAGAGACTGCTGACTTCAGAGAGTTTGTTTTCTCTCAATGTTCAGACAGAGAACAAGTTGTGAACAAGTTGAATGATCTCACATTTCAACGTCACATCAAGTTCTACTTGAAGGATGGACAAAGCTTCTTACAGGGGAAGGAGTACACCACAACTAAGGACTGGAGTCCACCAGAGGGATTGCGCTTCCTTAAATATATTCCAGAAACTTACTTCATAGAGCGTGCTGCGCAATTTCCTCTCAAAAATCCTAAGGAGTCCAAGCAGAAGAAAAGTACCCCAGTGACATCCTTAAAAGCCATTGAAAATGGAATTTCCTCAGGCTTTAAGTACTTCTTAGAAGAAGATCGGATGTGGTGGAGAAATTTCTTTCTCGAATAGAAAATTGTTGTACAAAACATAACACTAAGACAGTTGCAAGAACCATTTCAATGGCCTAGCACCTTCCATCAACCCCAGCACCAAGCAGGTCCAAGCAATGCTACAATAGCACCTGCAGTAGAAGAAGACGAAGATCATGTACCTCGGACCAAGACGCAGGAATGAGCCTCAAGGTAATATCACAGAAATTGCCAAAGGTATGCTGATTGCTCTTCCAACTGAGGAGGATGACAAAGATAGACCTTTCTGGATAGCAAAAGTACTTGATACAGTCAAGGAGGAAGGCTTAGTCACTAAACTCAAGATTCATTAGCTTGCAACACGCTCAGAAAATGCTTTTGAAGGTAGATATGAGTTAGAAATGAGAAGCCAAGGAAAAGGGAGAAAGTCCAAGAAAGTGGGTTGTAGGGATGAGCTGAACCTTAACGACGTGACTATATTGTGCTATAATTTTAAATTGAAATCTGACAATCCTCTACGCCAGAGGACTATTAATTTGCTTAAAAAGGCTTGTAATTACGAGGAAGAGGATGAAGAAGGGAGTGGTGGTGGCAATGCTTCACCATCTGTTGATAGTGATGAGGAAGACAACTCAAGCACTTCCTCGAGTGACAGTGAAAGAAGTGAAAGTGATGAGAATGGCATAAATGAATATGATGATGTGCTGGATCCTCTCTCATCCTCCTCATTTTTGTATTATAACCGAGTCTTAAAAAGATCAGAATTTTGCATGTGAATATGAAGATTTCATCTTCACATTTTGAGAATACTACAATTTCAGTTTCAAGCTTTACTTCAATTTCTTGTTAAATATTATACCCTCTTAAATTGGTGCTTTTCTCTGAAAACATACTTGAAGAAAATTCTATTTGCAAGGAAAAGTGTCACTTTGAAAAAGTCATTTCTATCGTTCCATAAAAAAAATTGGCCATTTAGGGGAGGTTCAAAATACAATTTCATGCACCCTTTTTTTTTAATAACCTGATTTTACCCCCTTTTGTAAAAAATAAGGGAATCTTTAAGGAATATTTCTTTTGCTCTCATTTCGATGATTCGCTCCCATTTATTACGCAATCTTGTTAAGCGCGTAGAGGTATTAGGGAGTCTTAGTTAAAGGACTCCTCAAAAAAATATTGTTCCTCTTTTATGGAGGTTCGAGTCCTTGTATCGATGGGATTGGCAACTATTGCAAATCATAGAGTAATTGATTTCAAATACAGTGCAACCAATCATTTCTAAGCGTATTTGCATTGGTCGCGCGCTGGACATACGGGGGGCGTAGGATGGGCAAATCTGAATTGTTACTAAAAACTTGAAAGATTCCTTTGGCAGAGATGTTCTTATTTCCAATAAATTCTTCCAACCAAGCTTCAATGATTTTTGTTCCCAACTCTATACAACTCGGAATAAAAGTGTATTCCGCACAGAAGAGGGAATCTCAGAAAGTTTGCTTAGTGATCAATTCACTCCAAAGATCAGAGTCACTGCCTTGTAAAAATCCACAAGTAATTTGGGGTCCTCCTTTCACAATTGCAAATAGTCTCCATTCCATCTATAGCTTGAAATATTTGAAATGCTGTAGATGCTAACTCCCTATAGGGGTAGCAATGAATTGCACAAATTTTCAATCAAATGAGGGAAAATTCGTGTTCTGTCCCCTGCTTTTTCAAGAAGTGTGTTATAACCAAAAAATTTGTCTTTTTCAAGAAAAAGGCCGCACCTCATAATTGATGATGTTCATTTCCACCCGGATCCCGAGGGCTACAAACTCACAATCAACATCCAGTGCAAAGGATGTACTAGTACAAAGGCTACAAGACATGAGGGTCTTACATCAAGGTCCACAAATGGCACAAGTGCCCATCTAATAAGGCTAGGAACTTATAGAATGTTGACAAAAAGAAGAAGATATAATGAGGGGTAGGTGGGTGGGAAAATAGACTGAAGAAAGAATCGACAAGAGGAATATGTAGCAAAATAACAGGGGGTTGCTTTTGTGTTTTTGTACTTTTTTCCCTAAGGTTTTTATATGATTTCGTGGCGTATTCTCATGGGTGTACTAATGCGTACATCTAGAGTGCGCATGCATATTCCTTATTTTTTATGGCGCTTTGCCAATGGTTTAGCCCCTTAAAAAAAAAAACATCGATTCGTGGCATGCAAACTCGAAGTTGTATTTTAGGGTTCTTTGGTACCCATCAAAATTTTCCCAGAGTTAGCTTTTAAAGGAGCCGCTTCTTCACGGCTCCTTTTAGGTCCAGAAAGTGAGTAATATGGGATCATAGATATTGCCAATCTTTGTATACAACCGAATAAGCATTTGAGATATATGTAGATTTCTCGAGGTCAAGCGATGGTAATGGTGTGGAAATCGCTTTTAGGGTTGTCATCCGTGATTTGTTGCAAAAAGATTGCCGCCCACCTCCCACCTTCGTAATCTCCACTATTAGAGCATTTTGTATCATCTTCAGTTCACCTTAGAGGAGGGCCAAAATGACACAAGAAAACAGTAGCGAAGCAGATCATTGACCGGCTATGACACAAGAAGTCAAGTCGATTTTATTGTGAACTAGGTTGTTTGATGCAATTGATATGCCAAATTACCCGATTTTCTTGATCCCGACATGCGGTGGTATGGACACTTGAAGAAAATTGCATGCATTGGCGCAAAGGAAGCACCGCACTCCTCCGTGGAGGTTTGGTCACCACTGTATGCTGTTGAAGATACGCTTGTCTTATTTGTTGGAATAAATGACCAAGGAACCTGCTAATCCTGATACATGGTCGTAAATGTGTTTTGGACAGGAATTGTCCCGGCAGCTACTAGAGGTGGCACTGCTCCACCAGCCTCGTGGTGCCTCCTGTCTGGTTGTTGCGGTGGTGGTAAAAATGTTGTGATTTTTGGTGGCAAAGGCTCTATGTTGGTATGAGGTAACTCCAAAGAAGTGTCACCGCCGCAAAGGTCAGCCATACATTAACATGGATTGGTGGTCACCGCAGCATTCTTTTGGTGGACGTGTGTGAAATTTGAGGTTCTAAATAATGTCCGGGGCTACTTGACTTGGGGCAGAATATACCTTCATGGGTTGAACCGCAACACCCGTGATGTTTATTCCGAGAATGATTTACCGGCCCCTCGTGTAGGGCACTCACCTTCGTTAATCTTTGGAGGTAGAGTTCTTGTTTTTGGTGGGGAAGATGCTAGGAGGTCTCGCAAGGGGATCTATGGTTGCTTGTGAGGCTTAACTGATTTAACCTATGTGGGCACAATTGATGGAGATGCATGATTTGTTATCGGACGTAACGGTGCTATATTGCCATGTAATAGTACAACCGATAGGCATAATACCGCCTCAAGGTGCCACACCGGTGCAACATGCGTGTATCTCAATATTCCAAACATTATTTCACCGCAAGAACCAGCGCCGCGACTCATGTTGCATCCCCGTTATGGCTTCCTTTCGTAAAAACGCAAGTGAAAATGTTTCTGGTATGTTTCTTCTTGTTTCTCTTGCGTATTTTATTCAATTCCACTTTGATATTAGGTAGTTGGCTTGTTTGAGCATAGAACCTATGTATCGTTGATTAACTGCTGCCACGATTTATCTCCAAATCATCCTGCGTGATGTTGCTCGAACCAATGGTTTGATGCAGCACCCTTGGCCCAGCTTGTTTGCAGATCTATGGACCATTACCACGCCTTAAAGTTATGCAGTTGATTATGAGCCCATGGGGTGTTCATTGAGTTCATCGCCGAGAATTCAGCTTTAATCTTAAACCGGCCAATAAGATTAAGTTTGATGCAAAGTACCAATCTAGTTGGTCTTTTTGGACAATTCCTAGGCATCTCCAAAACATTGTGCTTGTTTCCTAGACAATGGAGTTGCTACCATGCCATGCAGAAATTCCAAGGTTAGTCCTGTTTGAGGTGAAGTACAGACCATCTGGTTACTGGATTCAATTCCCGGGACTGTTCGGCAGCTTTTGTGTTCCTTGGTTTTGCCATATTACTTAAATCTCATTTGACTATTGAAAATTGGGATTTGTTACTATTGGAGGAACATAAATGGTAAATAAATTTGCTGCATCTGGTCAATTTTGGGTTGTTCATCCTCGCTATAAAATGCAGACAGTTTGTTGCATAACTTATTATTGAGATCGTCTATTCATTCCGGTGAAATAGATCAAACATTGTTTTGACACTACATTTTCAACTTGCAGTGGATAGAGATTACATTTTCACTTACATGTCCCATAATTAGATTACATGCACAAGTGTTTCTCGCGGTTAGTACATGCATAAGTGTTTGTAAAATTGGTAACGTGAAGTTATGCCATCCTTAATGCCCAAAGGTTTTATTAGGGCCCAAGGGCCCAAATTTTTTATTAATATAAATATATAGCATAATAACAACCAACACATCAATACAATCAACATTAATTAACACAAACCATTACATCCAATACATTTAAATTAACATCCCCCTAAAACCCCCTTTGGTTTGGGTGCATATTCACACGGGTTTTATGTAGGGCAAAGTAGAGCCCCCAAAAATTTATAATACATGTACAAAATTAACACCATTAAGTACATTCCCTCAAACCTTATAGTATTTTGCAAATCTCAATATACCAGATACAAAAACTTGTACATGCATGCCCCACAAAACCAGGATCGCTATGTATGGTCCAGATCAAGGAATAAAGGGCAAATATGCCTATCCCATGACTTCTCGATGCCCTGAGTAACCCCCTGTATGAATATGCACCCAAACCAAAGGGGTTTTAGGAAAGGAAAAATTTTTAACGCCCACGGAACCCAAGTTATGGGACCAAGTACATAAGGGACCGAAGTCCAACAAGAACATGGGTCAAGCCCTTAAACCAAAGCACAACGCGGAGCAAGAACACAACCATCATGACCCGATTAAAACCACCTCGGGAAAAACCGTTTGGTGATGACTATGGCTGCTCACCGATCAAAAAATCCATGCCGTTGTAACAAGCAACAAGCATACCTTCATACCTCCAGCCAGACAAAGCTTCACCAAGCGGCTCCGAACCGTAACCTCTTCAACCTGGTCTTTGGAAAAACGGCGCCCCCCAATGCCAATCGCCCATCGCCGCAGGAAGGCGGGCGCCGCAGAGAAACCGCCGTGGAAATCGCCCATCGGAGGGTGCCTCCTCACCCATCCTCCACCAAGGCCAAGGTGCCAGCACCCCCAGGTATGCACGCAGGGACATCCACAGTGCAGTACTGGGGGCTTATCCTTCACCGCCGCTGCTCCAACGCCATCCATCATCGTGATCCGGCCGGCCGGGTTCTCGCCTACCAGTAGCGCCAGCGCCGGCGCCAAGGGTGAGAGGTAAAGGGGATGTTAATTTTAAATGTATTGGATGTAATGGTTTGTGTTAATTAATGTTGATTGTATTGATGTGTTGGTTTGTGTGAATATGTAGCACAATAACAATGGGGTTACTTTTAGATTTTTGGCACGTTTTTTCACATGGTTTTTCTATGATTTCGTTGTTGTATTCGTTGAGGTGTACTAAATAGTATTTCTAGAGTGCACCTTTATGGGCCGTTGATTTTTCGTTATTGGAACAATCCGAGGGTTGTTGTCTTCCTCGCATGTGTTTGTGCATGAACATCGCTAGCATGTGTATGCATGACATGGCTACTGCACATGCATGTGCATGTGTATGCATGTGCATGTTCATGTGCATGTGCATGTGTATTGTGCATGTGCAAGTGCAAGTGCAAGTGCAAGTGCAAGTGCAAGTGCATGTGTGCATGTGTGTGCATGTGTGCATATGCATGTGTACTTGCCCTCTTGGATTCTTATTGCCGGAGTGGATTTTACTACCACGAGATGGATTTTTTGCTCACGCTTACAAAGGTATTTGTTTTTTAATGTTTCTTCAGTTAGCATAATGTTTTTTTTTACAAGGTATTGATTTCCTGATTCTACAATGTAGTGTTGCAAAATCCCCTTTTGTTTCCTTCCTAAGATTTGCTGCAGATTCAAGTTTAGGCCCTCTGTTTGCTTCCAACTCTTGGATATTCCTGGCTGCCGGATTGTTCATAGCAGCCAGCCTTTAGCTTCAATCAACAAACGGATTCTTATGCACATAACAGGCAGATTATTCCATGCCCTTTTCCATGTCACGCAGATCAACCAAACAAAGGGCTACAAGAATGCATTTATATTGTAGGTTTGGAACTTTAATCGAACCATAAGTGAATCATGCATTACCTTTTAAGCTAGAGATGGAGCATCCAAAATCATATGGATTGATAAACAATGGTGTCATTGTGAAAGAGAAATAGTTATAGCTGAAGTAACAATATGTAGCATAATAACATGGGGTTTCTTTTGTGTTGCAAACTTTATGACTTTTCGTAATAATGGGATCAATCTGCTTCTATCTTTATGGTAACTTTTACTTATGTTCTATTTGTTTTATTGTGATCAAATTCAAAAGCTATGTGTGATGAAAGCCCTCAAATGAATTCTAGTTTTTCCCGGTTTGAATTCTAAATTTTTGTCACACCCTGGGATGACGTTCCTAAGGCCCCTAAAGGGGCCAAATTTTTTTTCAAGAACACAAATCATTAACATCCAACATATAAAAATTAAATCCCCCAACACATAACAACCAACACATAACAACTATTGATATTAACAACCAACACCTAACTATCATTGACATTAATTAACACAACCATTGGGTCCAACATATTTAAATTAAAATCCCCCTTAAACCCCCTTTGGTTTGGGTGCATATTCACACGGGGGGTGACTCCGGGCACCGAGAGCTGTTGGATAGGCCGATGAAGATGAAAAGGGAAGAAATGGTATATATAATCGAGAAAATCCTAACTACCAAGAGAGTCTAACTAACTATAGGTGGTAATAGTTTTGCTACTAGGATTTAAAAAACCCATGCCTCGAAAGATTTTCAAGGGAAAAACCATTACAGTAATGATGATATTAAACAAGCAAGAAGAAAATATAAGTAGATGATGATGACTACTGAGGGCTCAAAAATTGAAGACGCTCATCCAGATCTCAAGTATATATAATGCTAAGTTATGCACAGATGGGGCTTTGAAAAGTTGTGGAAGCATGGAATGGAATGCTAAAGTCAAATAACAATTCCTGACCATCTCAAAAGCAGGACATCTTAGCAGAGAATGGCTTTCATCTTCAATAACCTATAACTGGCAACATGCATGTAATCTCGCTTCCCGTGGCAATTGTGGCCGCTCCCGTCTACATGTCTCAATCCTTAGCTTGTGGAACCCTGTACGAATTGACGCAATAGCTATAAGCTTTTTCCTGGACAAGAAAGCAAGCAAATAAGCTTGTGGTCCTGGTGCCAAAGTGGGATTTATATGTGCATGATAATGACCACTGGGGCTAAGATAACTGCATCCCACATCTTCTGAGAAAAATGACCATTGAGATATTGTTGCAAAAGCTCAGGATCAGAACTAGCAAGCACCATGCAGTGTTTCGGTTGCACAGACCAGCGGGCAAACCATGCGTTACAATACTTTTTCCAGCATCGTTTCAAACGCTAGGGAGATTCAGCCATGGCAAGCGCGAGAAGAAGGTACCTATCATCATCCATGTGGTGCACTTTGGTGATATAGTGGAGATGGCACTTCATGGCAGAATCTTGAAGAGGCCAAAAACCTGTCTCTTGTAAAAGAATAGCATAGGGCACCGTAGTTTTGACTCCTAGGCTGTAAGTGATAAAGGACTTTTGCACCTGTTCCAAGCTCTCTCAAGCACTAGTACTAATGGCAGGCCCCCATACTTCAGAACCATACAGTAAAACAGGTTCTACCAAAGCCCGAAACAAGTGGTTGTGACCAATCATGAATCTTTGCTCGAAAATAATTGTTTTGCATTTCATAGAGTGCCCTCCAACTAGCAGTCACAGGCTTGGTAATACATTGTTCCCAAAGTATGTGAAGAGAGAAACTGAAAGAAAAGGCCCATCTGGGTATCTCCACTAAAGTAAAATAATGTACAACATGCTGAAAAACTGAGGTGGCAAAGGAATCTCATGTCAATGGGCCCCAAACCCGAGGAGCAAGAATAATTATTCATAGAAAGAAACTATTATCTGGAAAGAAAAGCACATCAATTCTGGCTAATTAGAATGCCCATGACCATCTACCTTGAGAATTTTAGCATGAGAATTCTATTCAAGCATCTACAACAACCACTATACTTGATAACACATCAACAAAAGATTGGTTAGACTTTTATATTCAGCTGGGGGCCAAACAAACACACCTCAACATCTCATCAAGTTCGAAGGTATCATAGGTATGAAAATCTCTTAATTCAAATAACTCATCGTCACCATACATCACATTCCAAAAGCATCCCAAATATTTGAACAAAAATGTCTACAAATAGCAAGAGAAGTTCATTTATTTAACATCATAAATTGCAAGGCAAATGCGAGGAAGGCATAATGTGGATCTTATTTAGTAAATATTGAGGAGAAAAAGCTTGGGGTCGTAAACACTTATCGACTATATGAAAAGCTGCTATATGAAAAGCCTAGCTAGAATGCTCATTACATCCACAAAAATACCGTCTTTTACATATAGCAAGATAATAAATTTGTAGGTATAAATCATGGGCAAGAATAATATCGTCGAAACAAAGCAGGGGCATCTAAAAGGTATCAACATAGGTCTAAAGCTGTAAAAATACTGGAATGAACAAAGGATACAAGAAACTCCACATGGCAGATGCAATTTCTATTCAAATATGGCAATTCTAGAACAGATTTTCTACAATGGTGGATAGTGGGTAACCGCGCACATGCGAACTACCCATGAAGAAAAATAAAGGGAACGTCCAATTATACAACTTGGACCCCATGAAATACAATGCTAATAGATGTTTGTTTATGTACATGCCAAAAGATTATCACCGGGATTAAAAAACCCCACCCTTTCGGGTTTTCGAGGAAAAACCCTAGTGATAAGCCTTCGGCAAGGGGCTTGGACAAATGTAAGGCTGAGAATTCGCTCCCAAAAAACCCACGAATGGAGAAGTCGAAGTTGCTGCCGCTTGCCAACCTGTACCTGCACATCACCAACACGAGAACAAATGTGATAAAACAAACCTCCCAAAGTGGAGGGGCTAATCACGCGTGCCACGCGACAACAAAACAAAAACCTCTTCAAATAGAGGGGCTGGTCACGCGTGCCAGGCGACAAATACATTAAACAATTAGGGGGGGGAGGAGGTGGGTTTCAAAGAATAGAGAATAAGGTACTGCTAGAGAAGAGGAAGCACCAATGAGATGTTGATGAAGAACCCCGCCTGATATAGCGATCTCCCAACCAGAGAAGGCATGCAATGTATGCATGCAAAGACATGCATGCTCGCTCCCTCTAGAATCTCGATCCGAGGGCTCGGATCGATGGCATTTGTATCAATTCAAGATTTTCTACATTTTGCTACATATTCTAAACGAGGTGCTCCTTGGACTACCATAGTCGTCGGATTCGTCGATCCTACGGCCCAGATCGCATGTTGGACCTCTGGATACCTCTCATTTCACTTATAGTCATTTATGATTCGAAGTGCCTATGATTTTGAAATGTGAAATACGATTTCGCCTAAGGTTTTGAGGGAAAATCGAATTTAGAATATGAAACACGTAGGCTCGAACCTCTACCAAAATAACTCGACGTCCTAATAAAACTATTATAACCAATATACCTGGTGAGCTAATGTGATTATTTTCTATCTTGAATCTATGTTTTTTTTTTATAACAACTTATTCGATTGTTTTAGGGATATGGTCTATGATTTCAGGAATTGTTATTCTTACATCCATATCAAGTCCCCCTGGAATCCCCTGTTATTTTTCTACATATCAAGCAAGGATAACAAAGGATAATCTCACCTAAGGTTGTAATTTCTAGGACCATCTTGCACTGCCATGCTATCCTGAAAACAAATCTCCATTACATCAGCATGTTCAATACACAGTCTTATAGGCATCTATCGGAGGAGGAAGAGACTTCTCTGAATCCGATAAGATATCCAAAATAAGATATACCATAGCTTGAAATAGGTTAATAAAAATGAAAAATTTTGGAAGCTAGGCATAGAATTAAGCATAAAATTCTTGGCATATATGGCAGAATCTCCTACTATCTATCATCTAAAAAACAAGGGTTCCATCTCATCTCCTCCTCAAAGAGTAGTCCATGGCCATATCATCATAAAAGGAATTATCAATATTAGGAGGCCTTCCAACAGTACAAATTATTTTATAGGGCCTTCCCAAAACCATATAACTTCTTAGAATAGAGTGAATGGCATCAAATGATTTGGAAATATTTGCAGGCTGGATAAAGATAACACAATGGATGTTATGGCGGTGAGTTATTATCTAAAACTCCAAATGCTCTACTACTTACATGAACTCTGGCCAAGACAAACCATTCCAAAACTATTATAATATGAGCTTGTGGAATCATTGAACTATAACAATTGTCAACAACTAGAAGGAACTTAACAAAGCTTGTCAATTTACATTGCAACTCTAGCCCACGTCCAAACATACTCCTATCTTCAGCAAAATCAATGCTTCAATGCCTGTCAAACATTCCAGTACTACAAAACCTCGTAACAAAGTCCAAATGTAGACACCTTCTTGAAGTCTTAGCATATGCAAAAGCTCAACATATAGGCAATGAATGAGTATAATGAAACAAAGCAGCAAATTAAATCTGAAGCTACTTTCCCAGCAGTACAACCCCCTTTGAATCCTCCACCACTGCCTGAGAGCTTGGACTCTCCAAGCCTGGAGGCCTTAACAATCCAACTTGAGGATATCACCTCCCAGCTCACATCAGAATGTGAGATACATCCGTGGTAATCGCCTTTGGGACAGTTTGATTCTCGTGTGTTGCTTAATGTTCAAAATCTTGTTCACGCAATCAATCCTATCTGATAGTTCTTTTCCAGCACCGGCGAACCCTCCACACATATTGCGCACATATGAGATGGTCCAGACTGAGGCGGCAGTGGAGCAGCATTCATGTGTGGATAGGGATGCCCCCCTATCTAAGGTAGCTCAAGACCATATGCAAGGGCCTGCATCAGATGACACAGCTAACGCACATCATCCTAAACTTCAGGCGAGCGGTGATCGTCACCGAACCTCCCACGCCCGTGGGAGTTCCCAAACGTCTTGGGTCGATATGGATGTAGCGGCTCACTTCTTTATCGACACCATGCACATTATGAGTCCAGCGCCTTCTTCCGGCAGAGACCGGTGCCCATCGGCCAGATCGACCTCGCCATCTATTGGTCCATTTTCGGCACCACAAGATAGGTATTGCGTTTTTTAAAGATGGTAGTCACCTCAAGGGAACACACTTTTCGGTTCAAGAGGATCTATCTCCAGTCCGCTTAACTTCGGGCGATTTAGACGAGCTTTGCAAAGTTCGCGAGGCCAGGCTCCAGAAGAAATGGGCGATATATCGGGGAGGCTCGGCAATTATTCTTAACCAGTGGCCTGCAAATCCTTGGTTGGGATATTCTGAGTTTCTCAGCGTGAATAGCCTTGATTTGGTTTGGGCGTTTGCCCACAGTATGTATATTGTGTAGTGATGGATCTTGCCCTCTTTTGTTCTGTGCTGGGGTCCAACCCTTTTTTGCTTGGTCTATTTTAGACTTCGATCCCCTGCTCTGTCGTCACATGTCCAATAGGACGCTGCCTAGTGGTGTGACATTAAAATATTTATCTTTATCTTTACATAGTAGATATTGTTTCTGTTCCGCATAATTTCTCCTCGGTTGCAAGTTACAAGGTTCTATCATAAAACCTACCAGCCTTGAGTTCTAGCAAGCAAATGCTTGAAGATAAGGCATCAATATCATTATTCTTAACCATGGAGCCACGCTTCAAAATTGTCCTATTAATTGCATGCTCAATATCATCATTCTTAGCCATGGAGCTACCTTTCAAAAGTGTCCTATTAATTCCAAGCTCCTACAAAAATGAATTATTTTTAGAGCTTCCAACACAACTACAGTCCTCTTATTCTTGCCTTCTTTCAAAAATAACTTGAGTATGGTATTAAGATTAGTAGATGACTAAGCTCTTGTTATGGCCTCAAATAGGCACTTTATCACAACCTCTTGATTCCCCAGATTGAGTAGAATTCAACAAAATAGAATGAATGAATGAATGATTTTTATCATCCACTAAGACCAATCGGCCTATGGGACCCAGAAGGAGCGCAACAAACTTATTACTATCCGGGTTAAAAAACCCCCGCCCCAAAGGGTTTTCGAGGGAAAAACCGTGGCAGTAATAAGAATGCTGTCAAACTGTACAAGTATACATCATCATGAAATAAATGTATATATAGATGTCAAGTGTGTGCCCGATGACATAGTTGATCTCGCGTGTCTATAACCTCTTGAAGGTATGATCTTAGCACCCGTACAGAAGCCGTGCTCAATGTCACATGTAGCGGCTGGCCAGGCCTGACCAACTCAGCATAGCGCGTCCGATTGATCATATGCTGGGCAACTTTGAAGGGTATGAGATTCATCCTCAATGACTTCCATTTGGCAGCATTGACAGAGCCTGTCCTGGCGTGGCTCACCAATCCATCTGCCCATCTCAATTCGAAGATGGTGTGCCCCTGCGCGAATGAAGGCAATGAGTCTGCGCCTTTTCATATGCAAATGGGTACGCAGGTAGCATTGCGGGCCTCGTTCCAATGTGGGATTTATATGGCGCTGGTAGTGTGTTGTCTTGACCTGTTCAAGGGCACTGGCATCCCAAAGCTTACTGGGGAACCAAACGTCAAGATATTGCCTCAAGCTATGGCGACCTGCCTCTGTTTGCACATATATGCACCTGTGCTCCTGCACATTCCATTTAGCCAACCATTGAGCTCTCTTTTCCCTCCAGCGGGCCTTGAGGCGTTGCGGCCCCATTGCCATGATATAAGCTAGGTTAGGGAGACGAGCATCGTCCACATTGACCACCTTCTGAAAATAGACAATGTGGCGATCAAGGGCCGCCCTCTGAAGAGGCAAGAATCCCGTCTCCTATAGTAGAATTTGATATGGGACTGTGGACTTCACCCCTAGTGCTTGTACCACGAAGGCTTTCTGCACCTGTCCAAGTCATTCCAAGTAGCGAGGGATACTACTGGGTCCTATACTTCAACCCCGTGATAAAAGGACAAGGCTCCACTAAGACCTTGAGCAATTGTGGGTGATGGGTCCAATCATACAACTCGCTCTATGACAATTGTTTTGCATTGCATATAGTGCCTTCCAGCCCGCCGTCACTTGTAGCCATATGGATGTGTCCCAGTGCATAGTAGAAGGAAACTCCACTCCCAAATATTTGTATATGGATGCCACTTTCACATTCTGCCCTCGGTAACTGAAGGAGGGGATCCTTGACTGGCGTGAGGATGATATGAGAACCACCTTAGTCTTGGCTGTTGACGCGCCTTATCGGGCCGCTTGGCGGCGTAATGTGTCCAGGCGATGAAGATGTCATTGCATGTCCGCCGGTGTGTAAGTTAGAAGATCCACATCATCAGCATATAAACCGCATGATGATCCGGTGGAGAAGATGAGTCTTACGCCCCCCATTATCGGCAATCGGCTCTCCAATTGATCAATGTAAAGTCCAAACAATGTTGGGAAGAGATGGCATCCCTGACGAACCCCAATACTACTACCAAATGGTTGGCTTGTCGGCTGCAACTGACCCGAGCATCTTTCATATAGCGCATTAATGCATTCTGCAAATCTATAGGAACCCCCAACTATCGCAATCTTGCCCATAGTTTTTCCCCGGAGGCACAAGTTGTCAAATGCCTTCGCAAAAATCCACGGCAACAACATAGATCCCCGGCAGGTCCTACTATCTTCAACCGAAGTTTATAACGCGAAGATGTGGTCAATGGTTGAGTCCGGGTCTCAATCCCCCCTAGGTGAGGGCCCGACGTCTGCCGCCTCTGTGTTCGAGAATCCCAAAGCGGCTTTGCAAACACCAACCGACTATGATTGTTCAAGAATTGGTGGCTTTATAGATGGGAACAACTCGCTATTGGTCCCTTTGCGGGGGAAGCCTTCCTATAATGCCTTGTTGAACAAGGCGATCAGCACCGGTACTATGGACGGCCCTGCTGCCCACTTAAGCAATTCTGCCTGCATACCATCCAGGTCTGGCGCTTTCCCATTGGCAAGACGCTGTAAGCCTTGTTCCACGTCTGAATCTGTGATTTCCAGCACTGGGCCTTCTTGCAAGGGTAATGTTGCCTGTGCACCCTGAGGGTCATATAGCTGTTGCAAGTATTGCCTCCACTGCTCGGAAGTGATATTCCCTGTGTGAAACTAGAGGAAAATGAAGTAGGAGAAATGTAATTCAGAGATAAGAATGCTCTCAACCAAGTCCGTGCTATGAGAAAATTGGCACTATGAACTTTTGCATTACAAGCCCAATAGAGAATAGCATCATCTGCACTGCAATGAAATCAAGCCTATTTGAGAGAGCCCATACATAAGAACCGTGGCCATTCTACTTCGGTGCAAGAATAAGGGTTTAAACATGGAAGATATACTAGCTCTTACATTCTTCATACATGAAAGACATGCTCTTCAAATATCTATTAACTTCATTTTGGTTCCACGGGCTTGAAGGACTGCCAACCATAAAATCATTTCTGGATTCTCCTTTAAATCCAAAATAAACAATAGAAAGTGGAATTTTGCCTCAGGCACAATTAGGACCATAATGACAAATTCTTGTCATGCCCTACCTCGTTGTCTTCTAGCAGATGACTAATTTTGGATGGGTATATTGCTGCTTAATTGCAAACATCATGCCTCATATTTGTAGCTCTTTTGCTAATGTGACCTGTGATATAACCAAAATCTAAAGCACCAAATCACTTGACAAAAGCTGGAGCCGGCTGCAAATTTGTTGGCAATCGAGACATGATCGAGAAAAAGACTTGAAATCGGTCCCGGTTCTCGCTTGGAGTCGTCTCAAAACACACCTACACGGAAATGAGATAGGGACAAGAGAAAGGGCTTTGTCCAAATAGGCAGGCGGGAAAAGGTATAGCTTCATCCAAAGGCTGTAGTACATGAAACATGAAACCGAGACGATGAATGTTTGAAAAAATAAAGAGAAATATGGCTAAGGGAAAAATAGAGATGAGAGAAAGTAGGTTGGAGAACGAATCAACAAGAGAAGAATGCAGACGAGCTGATGAAGATGAAAAGGAAAGAAATGGCATATATAAGCGAGAAAACCCTAACTACCAGAGGAGTCTAACTAAAGGTGGCAATGGCTTTGAGAATTACATGATCTTTCAAGTTTTTTTACAAAATACCTGTCCACCTTTTAATGAAAGCAGCATCAGAAAACTACAACTATTATAAAAAAATAACATGTGGACATATATATTAATTCCTACGTGTAGATAATTTTAATAAATTTCTACTTGTATACTTTTTACAAAAAAAAGCTACATGTATAAAAGTTTGACAAAAAACTACACATAGTTTCTAACAAATTCAGACAAAAAAACACCGCATAATTTCTTTATGTTGTCGTTTTGCAAAAAAGACACTGAAAAACAACACGTGGACCTAGATATCTAACATCCAAACATACGGCTTACGTTATGCTCTCAGTTAAAGCGTAGATGGTATATATTGTAAGCGTGATTGGTGAATTAATTGTCATGCTAAGGCACTTAACAAACCTAGCATAAAATTTTGTGCTATTCGTAATAACATTTGCAACTTGGTCGATCCTTGTAATACAATTATACTTATACCTGGCAATGTCAAGCACTGTTAGTAATATAGAACTATAACTTACAAATGCTAAACTAACACAACGGACGACAATTTGAGGATAGAGAATACTCAATAACTATGATGAAAGAGATTTAGCAAATAACAATTGAGAAATATTATTTTTTATCATATTATTAAATGCCAAGCTATAAATGTAAATATATAAGTACCAACTTGTATATGAGATAGATGAATTTGTTAAAAATAATACGATAAACACAATCTTCTTAAGAGATTTTAAGTTTTTAAAAAAATACAAGTTATAAGCTCCACATACTATATATACAGACTACATGCAATAGTTAGAATACATGTGTTACAACTTTTATTTATATGTTTTAAAATTTTATTTTAAAAATATTTTACAATAAGTTTCTATTCGAAAATAAAAATTTTATATACTTTTTATTTGACAATATTACATATCTTATAAATTTTAGTTTTTATAACTTTCATAATTGAAAATATTTTTTAGTTTTCTAATTTATGACATGGTTGAATCAATTCAAGTCCTTAGCATGTTATAAATGGTGCTATAAAAAACTACCATCTGCCCTCAAAAAGGCAAGTTTAAAACTTACCCTTCAAAATTATGGTGAGAGTATCATTTAAATTTAACTTTTGGGCTGTGTTTTAAAAAGGAAATTCCCATTAATTACAAAACAATAATCTTTTCCCACTCCCATGTTTTAGGAGTTAAACTCAAACCCTCCTAAACCCCAGACAATAGACAGAACTTTCAAGAAAAAAAATTATTTACTTAATATATTAGATGGACATATAGATACAGTAAGATATCACTTGAACGAGGCCAAGAAAAGATTTTCCAAGTGATAGACAAAGGGCAAATACCTCAAGCGATACTCATGAGAAATGTTTAACAAAAGTGAGAGAGACTTTTGATCAAGTGATATCCGATCAGACTGAAAGACATATTCCAGTAAGGCATTATCGGTCTAGAGATATAATGACATTTAAAAGACAAAAGAAAATGGAAGATAGATGGAATTTATGATGGAATCATTGATGCACCACTTTCTTGGTTGAGTTCAATGCCAGTAAATGGTCCACATTCTCAAGAAACTACTTCAAGCTCTTCTGATAAAAGCACTAAACATGTCAAAGCAAGTGATTTTTGGACCATTTATATCTTATTTTGGGGGAGAATCGTATATGAAAAAGATGTTTGATCTATAAGACTATGATATGATTAAATAAAGAATAACTTAACTTTAAATTTATATTGATGAACTAAGATAGGAATCCATTGATAGGCGTAGACGTTATGATAGCATTAACCAACGTTGCATCAGAAATTAATGAAGAGATGGGGAGTGATTGTGCATATCATCAGACATATTTCTTCCTTTCTTTTTGTCATTGACAATCAATATCATGATATTGGACACGATGATCAAGCTTGTTAAATCATTTGTTCGATACAACACGTTGAAGCCATGTGACTGAATCACATTTTTGTGAATTCTTTGGATGTAATGCCTATCAAAGTTTGAGAATGCCCTTAACTGCAATCTTGATTTACATAGAACATGCAACTTTAAAAAATATATAGCCTTCTGTATGGGAGATTTTATGGGAACATTGCAATGGATGTGCCAGCTATATAGAGGAAGTCATGGGTTAATTTGAATGTTATCGTATTACTCTCGATGCATTTAACCATACAAAAAATGCCAGCATTGTTTCTAGGCATTCAAAAAAATAGCTAAGAAAGAAAGTGACGTTTAAATAAAAAATATCAGTCTTTCACTAGGACAGTTACTTCTATCAAAACAGTCAAAGTTTTTTATTTTTTTTATCTACCATGATCTTATATTAGTTTAAGAATTATATATATTATATATAGATTATATATTATTATAGAAGTAATTAATATTTTATATAATATAATGTCAATTTTAAGCATTGACAATATGGCTACAATATGAACCAAGACAACAAGCATTGAATGCTTCCAATTTTAAGAAAAAAAGCATTCAAGAAAAATAAAGTTTTCATTTGATAGAATGAGTTTAACAACAATAACTTCTCCATGTATGACAAATAACATCTTTTGTAAGTGTTAAATATAATAACTATCTTTTAATATATAGGTAGTGAAAATTTCATATACGCAATTTATAAGAATGATAAATAATAATATCCTATAAAATAATTTTGAAAATAAAAATGTTATCGTGATAGAGGCCAATATTGAAAATTTGATAATGGTTTATAAAACAAAGAATGATAAACTAATATAAGCTCAATTTTTTATACAGACAAATCAAGTCTCGACAAAAAGCATATATTCTTTATGGTTTTACCAAACCATTGCTACTTTTTATTTTTTATTCTTTTGTACAAGTTATAAATCTTATAATAGTTTATAAAAATTCTAAATAGTTTGAGAGGTGGTTTTTAAGCGTGCATTTCTAATATAATAAATTTGGATGATTTCATGTCCAAGTTGTTATTATCATTGATGTTTTTTAAATTCAATTATAAGATCGGGAGATATAACTACATTTCAAAAGTTAAAGAGATAGTAATCTTGGGTATTTAGCTTATTTGATTAAATGGCAAATCAACATAGCTAATTTCAATCCTTTTGGCTTATTCAATAATGGCCAATGTACCATCATGTATCCGTAGTGACATGTCATGTATTTGTACATATAACATATAAATACGAGGAACGTCACTATTTGTTTCATGTGTTTGACATTGCATTTTGGTCATTCTGTTTCAATTGACCCATTTGCTCCTATTTAACCTCTGCCTTCTCTTTATTACCTTTTGTTCCATTGCTTTCTATATCTTATCCTCTATCTCAATTCTCCCTGTAGTCCCATTGGCTTCTATATCTTCATCCTTCTTTTCATAACTCCCTTTGAATGCAATGTTCTATGTTTTAGAGCCCCTCTTCGTGGCATCCATTTTATCCTTGTGCTTGCATCTTTCTTCTCCATTTATTCCATTATTCTTTGGTGCTCTTTGTTTCTATGGTTGGTTACCAGATATGCTTCATAGCTTTTGTCGTCTTCATCTTATGTAAATCGGCTCGTTCAGGTCTATACTCAGTCTACTTTGTCATTATTCGTTGAATTTGTCTACGACCACTACAAGAGAATGGGGGGTATAGTGTCGAGCATAGTGGCAAATTTTTTGACACTAGGTGAACCTACCATGTTCCCAAAATGGTCAAAATCTCGACACTATATTAGACGTCATCATTGGTCACTGGGGTGACCACCATTGAGTCAAGATTGTGACCAAAAAAATTCGACACTATTAGAGTTTCCGACAAGGTTGCAACTCGTATTGTGACAAATTAGCATCACCTATGATAGCAGTTTAGTGTCAAGAATATCAAGAAGCATTGTGTTGAGTTGTACCATGGTTTGTGACTAGCATATAGCAATGTTAAGTAATGATTTGTGACAAAACTACAAATACGTAGTGACGAAGTTTTGAGTAATGACTTATATCCAAATTACACCAAGGCAAATTTGACTATCTTTGGGTTATAACTTCAGACAAAATTACAATAAGGTAGTGACGAGCTTTGGGTTACAACTTGTGACAAAATTACAACAAGGTAATAGCAAGCTTTAGGTTATAACTTGTGACAAAATTACAACAAGGTAATAGCAAGCTTTAGGTTATAACTTGTGACAAAATTACAACAAGGTAATAGCAAACTTAAAGAGACACCATTTGTGAAATAGTGTCAACTTATCAACGAAACTTTGTGAAAAATAGAATGCACCCTTCTCGAAATAGTGAAAATAACAATACTGAACACACAAATAAATCATTTCAAATGTGGATTGCACTTGTCTACATTGTTAATCTAATGCAAAGCAAGTTTCAATAATAAGAAAAAGACAAGTTTGATGGCTCGAAGAAAACAAAATAATCAATTGCATTATAGATATATAAGGATCATAAACAACAAAAATGAGCATTGAGTTCATGCTTCGAAAAAAAAATTCAGCATTGAGCATTGAATTTTCCCAAAGTCTCAATAAACTACTTAAAGGTAATAAAATTCAGATTCAACCCTCTCGATTCTAGAGTCCATCTTCATTTCTTTTGCCTTCATCGTTGTCTTCCTCCTAATTAGTTCAAGGGAGAAATTAGCTTGAATTAAAAGAATTTCATGTAATACAAACGCTTTGATAGCCCTTCATCCCTGTTCTTTATCAGGTTCTTTATCAGAGTCACTATCAATATAGCAAATATTCTGCATGTATAATATATAAACATAAGATTAATTTAAATTCACACAAACCACGATTATTGAATGAAATACACTTACCCTGTTTGTAACTTCTTTCTCCTTCTTGGGTTTTATCTTAAAGATGACACCTGGGCTTGTCCCGTTAAGATAGTCCAAGGCTTTATGCTGCCATTGAAAAATAACTCACTTAGAACTAAAATAATTCTTGCTCAAACATGAATATTTACAGCCACCAAAGTAAAATACCTACGAGCTCTTCTATAGCACTTACGATTCATAAGACAAAGAAACAAACCATTAAGATATTAATATTGCAAATTGTATGTCCAATGTAATGTGCACAACAAGAAGTAAAGGGATAAACAATGCGCAAGAACCTAAAATAAGTGCAGGAATCAGAAACTATGTTGCAGCATTGTTAGTACAAGCTGCAACTCTTTTTTGTTCATGAGAAATTGCCACAAGTAGCAGAAAAAGCGAAGCTTAATAATTCTAGTAGCTAATTGCTTCACTGCTGCTTAATAGTACGTAGACCAGGATGCAAGGAAACATCAAATTCTATTCAACTTTGCTTGGATACTGTTCATTTGGAAAGGAGAAGTTGCTTGTGTATGTACACATGGTGAACGGGAGTTTGGACTCATGGCTGCTTAATGTAGCCTAATAGTAAATAAGGCTTATAAGAAAGTTATGTTCTTCAGCGTAAAGGGCTAAAGATTTCGCGCCGGTTACATTTGCATCAGCATTTGCTGCTTGGAGTTGTTGTGGCTGCTGCAGAAGCTACACTACACATGAGGAAGAGGAAAGAGGAAAGTTCACTTTAAAAGGCAAAGTTGAGCAATGATCATGCCAACAACTATCACAAGTGAAAATAATAAATGTAATGCATGCAAGACACTGATTTCGAAAGAAAAAATCGAAAGTACACACCTTTTTTGGCACAAAGCCTTTTGCAATCATCTTCTTCCTCCATGCTTCATACCCGCCTTTTGCTATAATTTCTCAGAATAAATCCTCCGTGGGCATGGACCCCCAATCCTGAAACTGCATTGTATTTGAATTCACAAAAAGTTAAAGAAAAGCATTTGAAATTGTGCAAAGTGATTAAGCACTTACAAACTTAGTTTTAATGGACATAATGCCTCCAGAGTTAAATTCATTGCGCCTTCTCTTGCGTTTTTGGTACAAAGATCTTTTTGCCGTTGATAATTCCTACCACAAAGCTCGACAAACCTCTTCCAACTTTCATCGCCGACATGCATTGGTTTTGGTCTCGCTATTGTTTCGCGACATTCCTTCTCAAGATTTTCCCTATAGTTTTAAACAAAAAAAAAAAGAATTTTTACGGGTTCATTAAAGCATAAGAAGTGATATAATTTCTGACCTCCAGTGTTTCACCGCTTTTTCAAGAATTTCATGACATCCATCTCGGATAGTCCATCGCCAAACTGCTCGTAGATGTACTTCAAGGTCCGCTGCAGATGACGTGGCTTTATTTCTTTAAAAAGTTTATCAACCTCCCTACAATACGTTTTCAAGGCATCCGATGCTTTTTGCTCAAATTCGCGTCCCGCATCATCCCTCAACAATTCCCCTTTATGAAAGCATACCTGCATTCAAACATGAATTGAGAACATATGTGCATATGCTGCACATATGCTGCAGTACAAGAGAAATCTAGTTTCATCAAAACATTTACTTCCTATATTCATATGGCCATGTTCCAGATCAATCATTCACAATGATGCAGTTCAGAATGGAAATGATGCATAGCTTCAGCCTGGGTAATGAAATAAAACACAAGATATCGAAGTGCAAACATGAAATAATGAAAAGAACATATAAAATGTTAAGGTGACAGTCAGGAATAACAGGGAAAAGAGGGTCCAGAACTAGATTAATGTATGAATAGCAAAATCGAAGTTGTCATTGGCTGTGGCAAAGAGAATTTTAACCTGCAGTCAATGGCGGCATTTTCTATGACATATCTGGTCAATTCTATATATAGATTCAGATCTTGTCGGTAGTGATCTTACTCATAGATGTACCACAGGGTGTATCATTGTCAAGTTAGAGTGATATTCTAGCTTGGGCATCTCTAAAAAGCTATCAGTGTGAGTTGAGCACGAATCTATCACCATAGGGCATGTGTCAAGTTAGGCAGTGATATTCTAGCATGGGCATCTGTAACCAGCAAACTGCGAGTTGAACACACGTAAACATATCCTGATTATCTTTCACAAGGAAATAACGCTGGTTGTAAAGATCTTACCAAGAAAGTCCAAATAAAAGTGTGGCAGGAAGACGGTATTCTTTTGCCTCCAAGCTTGGCCCATAGCAAAGGCATCTAGTCATGGCCATTATTATTCCCTAGAGCTGCTGACATGTCCTTTCATAAAGTGGCAGAATCTCATCTTCTTTCCACTCCTATCTAGGCTCACTCAGTCCCATACCTCACCTTGCTTTCGTGTTCTTGGTATCATGGTTGAAGGCGAGGTTTGGGTGGACGTTTGGGAGACTAGCAAGGGCAGCCTCGAGCTATTTCCAAAAACTTACCATTCGGGTAAATATCCAGTGAAGGAGAAGCTGATTTTCCAATGCCGACCTGGCATAGGGTGTTTCTATTAGGCTTTGTATCCTCTTCAGATCTTTCTTTCATTTCTAAATAATGATCCAAAGTATTCATGGTACCGAGCTCGTGGCTTGGGATGAAACTTAGCATAAATCACCTTGGGGAAACTTTGTTAGCTTTTAGGATTAGGCGCGCCAATTTGAAAACTCAAAGAGGCAAGCTTATGCAAAAGAAAGAAACGGAAATGACAAACGACAAGTAGGACAAATTAGCAAACAAGTACATCAAATTAGCAAACAAATGATACAACATGGACTCCTATGACAATCTATGGACAAGCAGACTATCTATTGAAACTTAGACTATCTATTGAAACTGACAAAATATGTTGTTCTTGGATTGGCAGATTGAGCATCAGACAGAAAAGTTGATATCTTTGCCACTGTTAGAGCAGCAATACCTCTAAAATGATAAGATGCATTTGCAGTACTCAGTTTCCAACAATACCTCTTATCCTGTTAGAGCTAGCATCCTGTTCATCAGCTATGAAACAACTATGCTAATGAACCAGACTAGGAATTGCTGATTTTTGCAAAGTGGATAGGACAGTATTCACAAACTTGTCTACCAAAAAGCACAAACATGCTACAACATTTCCTTGTGCCATAAGAACAAGTGCTTAAACCTCTAAGCAATACATAAACCTATAGATCAAATGTGTAATTCAATGTACAAGTGGATGTAGCCATACCTGAGACCTCGAAAGCTTCCTGAACTGAACGTTGTAAGAGAGATCAATGTCCTTCAAAATGTCTTTGTTATCTTCAACGTCGTCTTGGTCAGTCGGTTCATCGTGTTCCTCGGACTCGTCATGTTCATCTGATGATGATGATGATGATGATGAGCAGCTAAGCACCACGTGCCTGTTTGTGGTGATATGATGCTTTTTGAGATTTTTGCGTGCTCCTTGTGCAGATGTTTCAGCAATACTGGAAGAATTATGGGATTGGCGGCGTTTCTTTGGCCTGCACATATATTAACAGCTTTAGAATGATACCTAAAACTAGCATTAGCTGCAGTAGAAAGCTACGTGACAAAGCTATTGATAGAGCTAAGTGACAGAGCTAAGCAGTGGCAGTGGTAAAGTAGGAAGATATGTTTTGAAAAGTGTACCTACCAAAGTTCCTTCTGTAACAGTATAATACCATGACAGAAGATACTTGTAGAAAAAAATGATAAAAGAAAACTAGAGAAAAAGATAATGACAGCATGCAGCAGCAGCATGCAGCAGCCTGAGCCTAGCCTAGCTAAGTGACCATAAACTATCTCCTTTACGTTGATGAACTTTGCGCAACAGTGCATCCCAATCTTGTTATATGCTATGATGTGATTCTGATAACCCTTCTCCCCAGTGTCTTCACAAACACTTAATAGCATTAGAAAAGAAAGGGAACTCCAAGTTGCTGCACGTAGGAGGATCTGCAGGCCTGGTACAATTGGAGTTTGAATCTACAATTCCAAAAGTGGGTGCTGCATCACCAAGAGATTTTGAAATAGCTCTAGTGAGGTTGCGAACTTGCTGGTGGCATAGAACAAGACACTGTTCTTTTCTTGTGGCAGTCTGTTCAAGGTCGAAATGGCAAGCCTGGATGCCAATATACAACTCCACTTTTGGGGTGTTTTGACATGCAGAAGGCATGGAAGATGTGCTGGATCCAAATTTCACGCTTCACCAAAAGAATCAGAACAAGACCTTGAGTATGCTCAAGTTGAGTACTCACCAAATTGCAGATGCATACATATCAAAGAGGTTTGACTCCTGCTTTTGAGTATGTTGTTACAAACAATGAGATGAGAGACTTTCAATAAGTTGACTCCAATTCTAACGCACTTCTTAAAATTTGATTTTGATGATGAGTCTTTCTTTAGGCTTGGATTGATGAGATGGTATAGGAGCTTATTACTAATATAAACATGCTAGACTTTAGAAGTTTGTTTATCAAGGACGTCCTCTTCCTATAAACCTGCAGTCCAATTTTTTTAGCCGCTCTCAAAGTACACTGCTCAGATCAGAACACTGCTCAGACCAGAATTGTGAAAGACTATACATCCCATATTTGGAATCAGTGGATTTGAACCACCATATGAAGCAATTGTTAACCGTGCAATAAATTAAATAGCAGCACAAAATGTTCTACTAATTAGGTAACCTAATCTTACCTCTCTTTCTGCTTCCTTTCATTTCTAATATTCCTCTCCTGTTCATTTCTTGATGGCTTGAAGGATGCATTTGAATCATCCCCTTCCTGAGTCCTTCGTACTCGATTTTCCAACTCTGTCATCAATGCACTTAAGACATCCTCCGGAACATTAGCAAGAAAGGTGGACAATCGTTCTGCATTGGACGCCTCTGTAGCTACGCCTTTGCCTTTGTCAGATCTATTCGCAGACACTGAAAGAGAGAAAAACAACGGTTATATTCTAAAAGTGGAAACACCTCCGAGAACCCAGGAATAAGCAAAACGTATTTCTTACTTCTGTAGAAGCCTAAGAGCAATACACAAACCGACGAGTTCGAGAGCAACGGGGACATAGAAGATCGAAAGTAGCAGAGATATAGAAGATCCAGGCATTGGCAAGACTCGGCATGAAGCTCGATCTGGCGCCAAACTGGTAATGATTTAATCGCGCCTTTTTTTTTCCTGTTATTTCTTTTCTATTGCGTTAGGTTTAGGTTCTTTTCGAGGCAATGTTTCTACCATGGACCCAATTGAAGAAATGTAGTTTTTAAATTTCGATTTACCTTTTGATTTTACCATGTGCAAAATTTTTGGGTTCTTTTGGACTGCTTTGTTTATAATGGATCTATTCGAAAATTGCATATGAATTAGGATTTCTAGGCAATATTTGTAGCATGGGTCTTGTGCCACTACATTTGCAAATGTAAAATGTAAAATGTTTTGTCAATTGAAATGTTGTTTTTTTACTTTAGATTTTTTTTTTTGCTAGGCAATATTCTTACCATAGGTTTTTGTGTCACTAGATCCATGCAAAAATTGTGTATGAATTATGAAATGTTTCTTTTTTTACTTTCAATTTGTTTCGAGGCAATATTTGTAGCATGGGTCTTGAGCCACTACATTTGCAAATGTAAAATGTTTTGGGGTCAATTTTTTTACCATGGTTTGTGTCACTAGATCCATTTCAAAATGTCAATTGAAATGTTGTTTTTTACTTTTGATTCTTTTTTTTTTTTGCTAGGCAATATTCTTACCATAGGTTTTGTGTCACTAGATCCATTTCCAAATGTCAAATGACGAGCTCTGGAACTAGTAGCTACAATAGTGGGAACGATTGTTTGCCACGCCAGGTGGCCAAATCATCTTCTTCGACCTCCTCTTCATCAAATTCATCATCCTCCTCCCGACAAAGATATAGGAAAAGGGCTAGGAGAGACCCGACGGAAGTTCTCTACCTTCGTCGAGGCACTTGTTGGTGCAAAAATGTAATGGCAAGACAAATCATTCATATCGCATTCGACAGGATCATGAAGCAAAGTATGGAATATGTCGCAATGTCGACCAACGAACTTGATGAAGAAAATAATCTTTAACGTGTGTTTAAATATTGTGAGTGTATCACATCTATCTTCCTTTCTTTATGTTTTTATTTGTTCCAAATGGGAGAAAAATGTAAGTTTCGTCGTCGCTTGTAACATGTCTTGTGTATCTTCATTCTTCCATTTATATTCACTTCTTATACATCTTTATGTGGCCATATAGTCACCTAGTGAAGCGTCTAGCTCGCATAGTACTTTTGTTGGTGAGGAGGCAATTCACGATATGATCACAAATTTTTTTCCAATAAACCAAGAAGCCAATAGTGGTGCAAAAAATGATGGTGCCCATGAAGTAGATGATGAGCCATGCATTGATAAGGCAACATATCTCCATAATGAGGCAAGCACACCATTGTTCCCAAATGCCCGTGTATCTCGCCTTGCCACATGTATGCTTATTCTAAATCTCCAACACAAAGTTGGTTGGAGCAACAATAGTGTGTCCGAACTTTTCAGGTATGTACATATACTTCATTCTTTATTTTGGTGTGGGAGGGGGGTTCATATGCAGATATACTTACTTGATGTTTTTATAGTTTGCTTGATAAGATATTACCAGATGGTCATTGTCTTCCAAAATCTAGGCGGGAAGCTAGAGAACTATTACGATCCTTGGGACTGGAGTATAATGTTGTGCATGCATGTGTCAATGATTGTATCTTATTTCGCAAAGACTATGCAAACCATGATTCATGTCCAATGTGTAAAGAAGCACGTTATGAAGAAGGTAGGAAGACAAAGGTGGCACGAAAGGTTTTACGTCACATGCCTATAATTCCTCGCCTTCGTCATATGTTTCGATCACCAACCCTAGCAGATTACATGGATTACCATGCACGCATCGTAGTAATCGATGGAAAAAATGAGAATACCGCCGATGGGACTTTTGTGGAAATATATAGAAGAGAGGTGGCCCATATTTGCATTGGAACCTCGCAATGTTAGGCTTGGGCTAGGGATTGATGGTGTTTGCCCATGGGGGACTAGATCATCCTCGCATAGTGTGTGGCCGGTGGCGATTGTGAATTATAATATCCCACCATGGATGGCCACAAAACCTGGCCACATCATGCTGACTTTGATCATTCCAGGTACGTATGTGTATATGAGTTATTTTTACTTTGCATTAAGCATAAAATGGGCTATTACAGGAAAGTACAAAGTGAAAAATATGGATGTATACTTAGAACCTTTAGTAGAAGAACTTGAAGTTTTGTGGAAGGGAGTGCATATGTACGACATCTCTAAAACTCCACATGACTTTACGTTCCATGGGATGTTATGCTTTACTCTTCATGATTATCCAGGTTTTTCTGAAGCTTCAGGTATGATATAGTAAGAGTGCAAAATCACTCTAGTACCTCACCTTCCATTTTTATTGCAGGTCTACAAACAAGTGGTGCATGTGGATGCCCATCTTGTGGGACTAGCTTAACCTCTTATAGGTCAAAACATCTGAAGAAACAAATATATTTGGGGCATAAAAAGTACTTGCCAGAGGGCCATTCTGCACGTGGCTCTAATGAGATGCGGGGCCAAAGCGATGGACACCCAAGGATTGGTTGGATGCTTGGCAGGAGATGAATCCCAATGTGGATTATTTGACTGGTTATAAGGATTCCAATGCAAAAACTCCTCCTGGAATGAAGAGGTTATCAATTTTTTATAGGTTGGATGGAGTTGGTCCATTTACTAGACCCTATGCACATTTTCAAGAATGTTGCTCATTCTCTTTGGCAACATTTAACAGGAGAATGGGAAACCTTGGGTGCTAGGATGGATCTGAAAGAGCAAAAAATAAAAAGGAAATATTGGCCCATCAGGAGGGTCAGCAAGAAGACTCTGACGTGGAAACAAGGTGCATGGGTCCTAGGAAAGAAACAGCAGGCCGAAGTGAACAAGAGGATAGCAAAGGTGCGCACACCAACCGGATATGGGGCTTCTTTGAGAAAGGCATTTACTAAAAAAGGTGGCCTCACTGGATTAAAGACACATGATTGGCATAAGTTTCTTCAGGTATACTTTGGTTTTTGTGCTTTCATTTCTTGGAATAAATTGTATTGCAGCATGCAATGATATTTCGTGGACTTTGCAGCATATACTTCCATGTGTGATCGGCGACTTCTTGACTCCACAAGTAAGGAGTATTATATTTCAATTGGGTAAATTTGCAAGGTGGGTCTCTTCCAAAGAAATTGAAGTGGCGAGATATCAAAAAAGTGGAGGAGGAAGTGATTATCTTGCTTTGTGACATTGAAAAGGAATTTCCCACCGCTTTTCTTGACCTCCGTGTACTACTAAAGAAATGTTATGTAGTCATAACGTAGCAACCACGAGTACAGCTTTTATTTCTAGCGCTTATAATTATAATTAACAAGGTGCTTACATACATAGGTACATCTCTTGATGCATATTCCAAATGAGATAAGGTTGGCGGGACTCGCTCCCCAGCCAGATGGATGTTCTTTTCCGAGCGCTACATGAAGGTGCTCAAAACTTTGTGTCAAATGGCAAAAACCGGAGGGTTGCATGGTGAAGGCCATCTTGTCCAAGAAACATTATTTTATCTAAATGATGCCACTATCTCATGCCATCCGGATGCTCCTAAATTGTGGGAAAAAAGAAGAACTCAAAGAGATTTACGGAAGTATTACAAGGTAATGGAGTAGAACGAAGTTTGAGTGATGACATGCTTATTGCTATAAGCACATTTGTCCTTAATAATACCGCAAGTTTGCAACCATGCAGGGACATATATGAAATTGCTAAGGAGGATGCACATAGAAGGTCAACGGACGATCAATGGGACAATCTAGTTTACCAGATGTTATGGATAGTGCATGGTTGTTGGCTCGTGATGGACGGGCTAAAGATCGTGGCCAAGGTATTCGGATGATGATTATGAGCTTGCCCTTGGTTGTAGCAAGAAGGTAAAAAATTATAAATCTCTGGTCCTAAATTTCATTCTCTTTATATTGTATTACTCATAACTATTATAATTTGGTTCTAGGCGCGATTCTATACTTCAATGTGGGCATATGGACAGCATCTTTGCATCAACAATGTTGATAAGTGTAGGGTTACATTTGATTCAGGCATCAGCGCAGAATTTGAACAAAAAAGTCAATCTAGTAACAGGGATCGCAACCTTCTGGAGAGTAACCTGGATTATGTGGGAATCCTGACAGACATTATTGAGTTGGATTATCGCAGATTTCATGTCAATGTCTTGAAGGCACGATGGTTCAAAGTTGTATATAGAGGTCGTGGCAAAACAGTTAGGACTCATCCATCTGGATTTATGGAAGTGGATTCTTCAAAGGTATTGGCTGAAATGAAAGAACCTTTCGTGTTTCCAAGTCGTTGAGCAGATATTTATCCATGAGAATCCTAATGACACAAACCGGGTGGATTGTCGTGACATTGTCAACCAAGAGCTCGGGACGATAATTGCTTTATCTGGCCGATGATGCTGATGATGTTGATGGTGGTGGTGGTGGTGGTGGCCACCGCGAGGCTGTTCTAGACATCACTAATAATGATGATGACATATTATTGCATGACGAAGGAGAAGGAGAAGGAGAAGGAGAAGGAGAAGGAGAAGGAGAAGACATTGAAGAGGAGGGTGCATATTTAGGAGAAGGTTATCTCGAACGTAATTTGCATGAGGATCATATGGATGAACATGTTTCTTTCGAATCACCATTAGCACTTTCACGAAGAGAGGAGGTTGATAAAGAAGCGAATTATGTGCTCCGATCTCCATTTAATTCGCCAATCCATGTTCATGTTCATGATGAGGATTACACTGAAGACGAAGAAATTATTGGACATGCACATGATCATTCTGAAGCAATTAGAGGTTTGGCTCTTCGTTTACATCTAGATGATGATGAGATAGATGACATTGAGCATGATCTAGGTGAACAAATTGATGTGTTCACATATGAATAATCAACATTGTAATCTTATTGCAATTACTACTATGGTTTAGATCATTTGATATTGAGTGTTGTCTTTCCAAATTTGTCGTCTCTAAATTATGGAACTATCACTAATTCCTTGTAAATCTTGAGAAACTAGAGGTTCCTCTTCTTGCTACTCATCCTCCGGGATCATTGTTCAAGGGGAAGCGTCCATCCGTTGAGATGCAGCCTACAAGAGCGATCTAAATTGGACTGGCATTTGTTTGCACCTTCTTGCAATTCTATGAATTCATTTATTCGTCATATAAAGAGTAGTTCCTGGAGTTTCGATATATGTTATGTACATTTAAGTATCTCATACTTGATGGATCTTGCCTTCCTAATAGGTTTGCTCCTTGGTTCACATTGTTCGCCATTTACTATTCCCCTTCATCCAACTAGTTCTTAAATATCCAAATCATTCTTGAATCGTACCAAGTAATATCCCTTGGTGCAGTATTATATCTTATGTATGAATACACAACACAATTTTGTTGAAATACTAGATACAAAGTTGGATGGCATTCTGTTATAAGTCTTAAAGAAAATATTGTAGCGACATAGTTATAATGTTGTTTAAAAGTTGTTGCAACAATCCACTTAAATTGGACAAATGCTTCTCACAATTCAGTTGAAATAATAGATAAAAATTTGGATACCATTTTGTTACAAGTCTTAAGAAAAGGTTGTTACATCTTAGTTATAATATTGTTCAAAATTTGTTGCAATAACCAACTTAAATTGCGATAAAAAAGTTGACAAAAGGATGTCATTGCATTGGACGGGATGTTTGACACTATGCACTAGACATAAACTTGACACAACACAAGCACTTTGTGTCAAGATAGTAGCAGTCGACACAAAATTGACACTAGACTTATGCCTTGTCATAAGGGTTGACACTATACCCCCCATCCTCTTGTAGTGGACATTTCTTTCTCATTGTCCCAGTATCCTTTTACTTTTCTTGCTCTATTCGATATGTTTCCCATGTTTGATTCAAGTTCTTGTCGCTTTTTGTTTAAAATTTGTCCTTTTGACTCCTTTTTTCCTTAGTATTTTTCGTTTGTCTTTTTTGTTCTTTTGTCCCTCTTATTTCATGTTTTTATTGTGTGTTCTTTTTTGTTCGCTCACGTTTTATTTTCTATCTATTTGTTATTCCTCACATACTGTTCGTTGCTTTTCTCTTCTCTATATTGCTCTCTATTTGTCCTCTGTTTTTTGTTTATTCACTTGTCCTTTTGTTTCGTTTTGGTTCTTCTATTTTGTGTTTGTCCTATCTCCTTCGTTGGTTCAACTCACCTCTTCCTTCACCTGAGTCTTTGCCTTTTGCTCTGGCTATCCCAGGCACTCCATCAATCTTGCTTAGCCTTTTTGATCGTCCCATTTGCTTCATCTATTCTAGCCATCCTATTTTGCTATTTCCTCCCTCCATTGTGTTTTTGTCATTTCTTTCCCGTCGGCATAGTTTGTTCCATTCTTGTTTAGGATGGTTCCTCTTCTATCGGCAACTTGGTTATGTCATAGGACCTATCCTAGGAATGCCACGGTTCTATTGCGATAGCAATAGACATTCCTTGGATGAACGCTGTCAATGTGGCATGACGTAAAAATACTATCTATCTCTCATTTTCATCCATCGACATTCTCTTGAACTAAATTTCTCCTAGTTTTCCTCACCCTCCCTCCCTTACATGCCATGTCCAATTTCTCATTTTCCATGATTCCATTCCATTGTTGAAGTTGCTCCATTTTCTATTGCTCTGCACCTTCTGACTTGCTCCATGTTTTCTTCAATGTTCTTTACAAGTGCATATGTTCTTGTTTTTTACGCGGCGTGGCACTATAGCCCCTGACATAAATTTATTATTTCATTCTTTCTCGGCGTGACACTGTAGCCTCTGAGGCATTTTTCTCTTATTTGTTCTCTCTCATCGTGATGTTGTAGCCTCTGAGGCAGCACTAATCATAAGTTTTTTCATGTAATAGTACTTTTCGTGGATGGTTCCCAATTGGACTGATGTTGTTTCTTTCTCGATGTGGCTCTGAAGCCTTCTCGCTTTGTTTTAAAGCATTTCTCAGTTGATGTATGTTAGGGGTTGAGCTTCAACCTCTGCATGCTTCAACTTTTTGTTGGGCACAACGTAATCGAGTTGTCTCCATTTGGTTGTGGTGCAGGCATTTCTCAAGAGTGTTGGCGGCCGTAGGGTTTTCCTCGAAAACCCACAAGGGTGGGGTTTTTCATCCCGATGAGAAGTCATCGCCAGTTTTTTCTCACTTTTTCCTCGCTTAAGAAGTGGATGGATTATATTTTATTGTGTTCTCGATGATTATCTATCAGAGCATGTTTATCAATACTTTCATACATTTCTATCCCTAGAAGGGGAATCAAATTGTACTTAGTGATTTCATAATAGCTCAATGAGAACACCACTTCACTGATGTCAACACGCTACATTAAAATATGCAAATGCAAATGGAAAAAACCTTCAAGATAGATATAATCAGAACTCTACATCAGAACATGTTATGAGAAAATGTAAAGATAAAGCAGATGTAAGCATGTCATGTTGTATGTAAATGTAATATAAAGGAGAAGAACAAAAATATATAGATGTAGAGGAGATGTAACTCCAAATACATGCCAGCATGTCATGTAAATGTAAAGTCTCTACATTCTTGTTTTTCATAAAGAATTATAGAGAACAAGAATGTACAGATGGAAAGGAGATGTGATCACATGGGAGAATGTATAGACATAGAGGAGATGTGATCACAAGGGAAATATGCAAATCAAAATTATTAAGATCGTGGCCTTAATAAAATCATAGTGCCAAATCGGTATCCGCTTCCTCTGATCTTAGAGTTGTTGAAGCGACTCCAAGATGCGCGTTATTTTACGAATATTGATCTTCAGGGTGCCTATAATCTTACCTGGATCCGAGAAGGTGATGAGTGGAAAACATCTTTTCGTATTCGCGATAGCCATTTTGAGTACATAGTTATGCCATTTGGGCTTACCAATGCTCCAGCAGTATTCCAGCATATGGCCAATGATGTCTTCTGGGAGTTCTTAAAAACTTTTGTCACCATCTATTTGGATGATATTCTCATTTATTCTAAGACTCTTGAAAAACATGAGAGGCATGTTCGACAGGTCCTTCAGAAGCTTCATGAGCACGGGTTATATGCCAAACTTGAGAAGTGTCAGTTCAAACAGGATAATGTGGAGTTCCTTGGCTATCATATCACTCGATATGAGATCTCTATGGATCCCAAAAAGATCAACACTGTTCTAGAGTGGCAAACACTTTCATTCGTTCGAGATGTTCAGTATTTTCTTAGGTTTGCCAATTTTTATCTGTGCCCTTCCTTTGATACACCTCACGGTTAAGGACGTGCCATTTGAATGGAGTGTGGAAGGGGAATTTGCTTTCGTTATTCTGAAGCATGTTTTCACCACGACACCAGTTCTTGCTCATGCGGATCCTTTACGGCCATATGTTGTCGAAGCAGATGCTTCTGATTTTGCTCTTGGTGGTATCCTGTCACAGAAGGGGGATGCCCATGAATTGCATCCGATCGCCTATCACTCGTGGAAGTTTCAGGCTGCTGAAATAACTATTCCATTTACGACAAGGAGTTGTTGGTGATAGTTGATTCTTTCGATGAGTGGAGACGTTTCCTGGAGGGATTTCCTTATGAGATCACAGTCTATAGAGATCATCGAAATCTAGAATATTTTCAGTATGCTCGAGTGCTCAACTGTCGCCAAGTCTTGTGGCATACTCAAGTACTATCTCACATTGACTTTGTGATCAAGTACCGCCATGAGCCCCTCCAAGGGAAGCCGGATGCCTTGTCTCGACGCGTCTACCTTGAACCTAAGCCAGGGGATCCAACATTTGATCAACAATCACAGGTTATTCTAGGGCATGATATGTTCCAGCTTATGGCTCTCACTTTATTCGAGAAATGCGATCAGACTATGATCATTTTGAGGTTTGAGATGAACTCCTGTTCCGTGATGGGCTTCTGCATGTGCCAGATGGTGCTTCTAGGATTTGGGTTCTCCAGGCTTGCCATGATTCATCAATGGCCAGACATTTTAGAGTAGCCAAGACTCTTGAACTTATTAGTCGAGAATATTGATGACCTGGGCTTCGTCGCTCTGTCGAAGCTTTTATTCGATCCTGTGACATCTACTGTCGAGCGAAGGTTCCAAGGCATCTTCCTCATGGCCTTCTTCAGCCACTGCGGTACCAGATGGATCTTGGAAGAGCATTTCTATAGACTTTATTCCGGAACTATCACTCTCTCGGGGTTATGATGCCATCACGGTTGTTGTTGATCGTTTCTCTAAGATGACTCATTTTATTCCCTGTAACATCACCATCATCAGTGAGGGAATAATGGATCTTCTTCTTCATAAAGTAATCAGACTTCATGGCTTGCCCGATACTATCGTTAGCAATCATGGACCGCAGTTCATCACAGGTTTTTGGAAACAGCTTTTGGAGTTATTGTATATCGACCGCTCACTGATATCTGGTCATCATCCAGAAAGTAATGGACAGGCAGAGGGCAGAGCACACTAATCAGACTCTGGAGCAATATTTAAGGTGCTTTATCAGTTATCAGCAGGATGATTGGGCCGATTATCTTTCATTAGCTGAGTTTGCCTATAATAACTCAGTACATGTTTCCATTGGTCAGATTCCGTTCTTTTTGAACTCTAGTCAGCATCCTCGTTGGTCCCTAATTAGCGTCATTGGCAGTGACACTGTCAATCCTAGTGGTAAGTCTCGATTTGAGAAACTTCAGGCTCTTCAATCAGATCTTCAGCATTATCTTCACTGAGTACAGGAACGATATCGGCATTATGCTGATTTGCATCGGCAGGAAGTTCCTAAATTTCACGTTAGTGACCTTGTCTGGCTTCTTCGTAGGGACCTCCCTACATCACATCCCTGCAACAAGCTTGACTATCGTTGTCTTGGTCCTTACTAGATCACGGCTCAGATCAGCAATGTGGCATTCCGGCGCAAGCTCCCTCCAGCTGTTCGTCTCCATCCAGTATTTCATGTTTCTCTATTGGAGCCCTATACAGTTAGTACTTTCCCAGTTCGCGTTCCTCCACCGCCACCACTAGTGGAAATTGATGATCACGAGGAGTTCGAAGTTCGAGAGATTTTGGACTCCAAGTTTCTTCGTCGGCGATTGTATTACTTTGTCGATTGGGAAGGTTACTTACCAAGTGATAGAACACCGAGCCTGCCAGGAGAACTGACTAATGCTCCCTCGATAAAATTGCGGAGTTTCGACCGACGTTATCCAGGATAAGCCAAGTTTGAGTACTCCGGTGATTGTATTACTTTGTCGATTGGGAAGGTTACTTACCAAGTGATAGAACCTGGGAGCTTGCCGAGAATCTGACTAATGCTCCTGATAAAATTGTGGAGTTTCATCGACGTTACCCGGATAAGCCAAGTTTGAGTACTCCGGCCCCAGCTCCGAGGAATCGTCGCCGTCGTAGGAGAGGGATGGTGTGACAACCATAGGGATATTCATATCATACGAATATTATACTCGTACATATACAAATGATGGTTGTCAGACGGATGCAAAAAAATAGTTGCACAGTCAGGATTTAAACTCGCAACCTTCTAGTTGCGAGTCACACACCTTTGCCAAGTGCGTTATCAATATTTGTTAAAGACATTCCCTCATGTCCTTCTCATATGCGGAGCTATTTCTAGGAGGTTTTAGAATATTCTAGAATCTACATGCATGCACAACACTTGGCATGATCTCATCCATTGGAGTCTTGACCGTTGGCCTAGATATATAAGGAGGCACCTCCTTCTTGTCGAACCATTCCAGTTCAACACCAGTCTTGAGCCTTCTAAGCATCTGTCTCGTGTTCCTACTTGCCTTTGGACCATTGTACTCTTGATTCTTATTCATATATCAAATTCTTTGCCGATCTTGACGTATTTCTTCCATATTTCTTGCGTATTTTCCTTGTTTTTGCATAGGTTCATGATAAGCTATGGAGAGTCTTAAAATAAACATAAAAATAAAATGGATATTCTGAGTGTCAAGCAAGCACCTTAGTTTTGGTTCGGGTCAGCTTCCAATTCTTGGTCCCTCCAATCTTCCCTCCAAGTTTATTCCCATGCACAATTTTGTTCTGTCCAATCAACAAAAATATATTCTATTCCTCAAATTTGATCTGCTGTCACGTCCATGGTAGAAACTGCTCAATTGCGGTGAATGTGAACTCAAGGCTTCAAGCCTTGGGCTGCTTTTCTTTCGACCAAGAAAACTAGGAGTAGATATCCGGCTAACAGTATGCAATTTTTCTCTGGAGCAGTGTACCTATATTCCAAATCTGGCATCATCTAAAATCCGGCTATAATTTTTTTGCAACAAAAAAAGGGAATTTTTGTAACATATGATTTTTGAAGGTTTATTGTGGTATGAGTATTGCAATACTTATAAAGATGATGCTGGCACCTGGGTCATGTTTAGAAACCAACGTGGAATTCTTTTGGAGAAGGTGCAAGGTTTTGGTTTCCCACAGTCGGATAGGGTCGCGCATGGGGGATGCCTGAGTTGTCAATCAGTGCAGCCCATTCTAAATCCGGCTGTTTCATGTGTCGCAGTGGCTGTTTCATGTGTCGCTAGGCCTATTTGTGGTTGCTACAAATGTCGATTGCCAAATCGGCCGATTTGCTGTCTGTGGGTTTTGTTTGGTATTTCAGAGTCAGCGAAGCAAGAAGAGGCGAGCGACCTGCATAGTGTTTCCACTGTAACAGGTTAGCGATTTGCATATCCTTGCTTGTTTTTTGTATTTGCGTCTTCATCATGTCTACCAAGAGAAGAGCAGCCAGAAAGGGCAGGGCTGCTGCTGCCCATGGGCACATGCCTTGTCCGATGCCAATGGAATCAAGTTCTGTACAGATTGAGACCTCTGCCATGCCCACTCCTGCCATGCCTAACCTTGCATAGAGCTGGGATGCAATACATGTCTCTGTGACATTGGCCTTGTCTGGTCAAGACATTCCCTGTAGTTTCTTTGATGCCCTTTCTTCCTTCTGTGATAGGAGATGCCTTGCTGGCGCAGTTGCCCTGGAGAGGGGGTCTTCTGGCGATCACCTCCATGTGCAGGCCGTGCTTAGAGCCCGCTACAAGACTCCTAAGGCCCTGAACGATGCTATCAAAATGGAGTTTAATTGGCCCGCTAAGCAAGCCGACGTTATCTTAGCCTGCAAGGCCCTCAAAAATTCGAGAGCATGCTGGGATACTGCATGAAAGACGCAGGCAAGGTGCATTACTCCTGCCATCTGCACAATATATCCGAAACGATGATTGAGAAGGAAAAAGATTTATATGTAAGATGGGGTGCTGGGGACACAAAGGGCCTGTGTGTGTTGGATAACATAAACCTTCTGAACAAGGCAGCGCACTTTGTTTTTTACCATGGTGGTCGTAGGTTGACTCCTAGTTTGACGTTCACAATTTGCAGGATGCTGAGAAGTGGGAAATATACTTTGAGCAACTGTTGGATCATTCCATCCAACACTGCCCATGTGAACGAGCATAGAGTCCGTGCTGCTTGGAGGGTTCTATTGAATCCCCTCACTGTATACCATCTGATGTTAGAACTATTCTCTTTGGTTTACTTGCAGGTTACGTGCATGTTAAACGGAATGGGCCTGGCGGCCGCCAATATTGGGATGATTCTGCGCCATTTGATGAGATGGATTGTAATTTTCAGGATATTCATGATCCATCGTTCAGCCCTGATCTTGAAATCCCTGATCATGGTATGGATTACATCCCCATCCACACTGGGGATCACACCATGGCAGTTGGCTGAGTTATTATGTGTGTTGTTACATGTACAGCTTCAGTTTTGTCTATGTTTTGCTTTCTTTCAGCATGTGTTTGTGGTGGTGACAGTTTGTTACAGGGTAGAAATGGAAACCGATGGGAATCCTGTTGAGGAGACGGGCCATCCTGTCGTGAGCTTGAATCCCTCTTTGATAAGCTCTAGGATTGACGATTCTCATCCTGATCCTCAGGTTTATCCTCCTGAGGGGGAGCAGCTGTTCACTGCAGAGGAATTTATAACGAGTATTATCAAGGTTGGGAGAAGGCCCATCGAATGATTTATAACGAGTATTATCCAGGTTGGGACGGAGGCCCATCGAATAGCTGCTTCCCTTAGGATCCTAAGGAGGCAATTGACTGGTTTTTATGTGGCCATCGATTCGGCGATCTCTAGTGTTGCATGGGAGCAGCTTGATGCTCCATTATCTGAATTACATGCTTTGAGATCTCACATGAGCCTCGCTAGGGGCTTGTTGACGCAGGAAATCCGGCAGCTTGATGCCGGATCGCGGCCAGATCCGAGAGCCCATGAATTAGGCCTTTTTGTTCTTGATCTTGTTTGCAACGTCCTTGTTTTTGCAGCTTTATATGTGTGGCGCCCATGCCACATGTACATTTTTTAAGCTTATGAATATGTGACGTTTTGTCCTTTGATGCTGTGTGTTGTACATGCTTTGTTCATTGCACTTCGTTACTAACATCTGCAGACTTTCAGAGGGCTTTGGCCCCTAGGCATAAGGGAGACCCCCTCTGCTGGGATCTCCCTTATGCTTGGATGAGCATTGACATTGCGTTGGGGTTCAATTCCCCAAGCTCACTAACAAATTGTCTTTGTTGCCTTGCAGCCATTCAAGGGAACTATGCATAGGATCATCAAATGCATGCCATTGACAGCTGGAGCTTGGAATGGCAGTCAATGACATGTGTTGGATGGCTCCTATGCATGATCTCCACGTATCGTCCAGGTAAGCCATGGGCTTTGGATTCATCTGGGGTTCGATTCCCCAAGCTCATGTGATTGTGTAATGTTCTTCGTGCTGTTGAGTCATGGAGTGTTGTTATGTATAAGTCTGTTACGTTGCTTTCATACTACATTGTATAAAAGCCAGAATACTATTTTATCCAATGATGTGTGGTTTAATAATGCCCCCTTTAAAGTCGGGCCAACAAGGGGCAGTTTGACCTGAAAAAGACTTGAGTTGGGCGTTCTGGATTTGTGGAGAGGGAATATATTCCAAGATGTGCCGTTATCCAACGGCTCAGGAGCCATAATACATGATTTAGCCATTTTATGGACACCTCCCAAATGTATACCAGTGGAAACCTCTTGAGTTAGCACAATTGGAAACCTCCCAAGTCTTTGATTGAAAGTTGGGGAAGTTTGCTGTTCTTGAGAGCCTAACGGAAATTGAGCGATGATAGGCTAGTTTGTTTTGTTTCGTCAACAAACTCACTTTTGTTCTGTTTTGTCACATTTTCTAATTGGGCTGCCTACCCGCTCAAGGGTGGGAAAAAAGAGCGCTATCTCCTTCCTTCCCTCCCGCCGTGTTTCAGCGGCTTCGTTTTGCCCCTTCCTCCATCAACGTTCGGATCGATCCGCAGATCTTCCCAGCCACAAGGTGTGTCATTTTCCTCCTCTCCATTATTCCCACATCCCTTTTCTGTCATAGATCTCATGGCCAAACATTGCATATCACGCCCAATTCAGCAGGCTGACAAATTTCTTGCTCTTGGCTGCAAATTTATGCCTCTTGTCTTTGTAGAAGACTGCAAAGGAGCTGCCCACAAATTAGAATTTGCTCCTCAGCCTCATACTTAATTATGTGACTTTTTAGAAAGGATCTTAGAAATGTTTATTTCGTGCTATATGGACAGCGGAACACATATAGTCCCATCTTAAATTTGAGAAAAGTAGACACATTATCACAACTTTATGGCTTTTGCTATAAGATCAGTACTTGAGCCTTACTTCTTTAGATAATAGTAGAGTGTTTGTATAGTTGTTAGGCTTTCGTTTCCTTTGTATCACTAAGTTACCACTATGGATACAGTATTATTGGACGAATGAATGTTGCATCCCGAGGTGGCATTGCTGTTGCAAGCGTGAGACCTGTGGAATCAATGACTTTGGCTGAACCTTTAAGACCTTCATGGGCTGAGGAGTCCTTGGATGTTCACAAAGACATGGAACGATTGGCAGAAATAGACAGCAAGGCAGCAGAAGAAAGCCTGTGTGATTATTGCAAGCCCGTAGAGCTGTATAATATAATACAAAAGCGAGCAACATTACAAGTATGCACTCACAAGGGTGATTTTATAAAAGGTTGAATCTGAATTGTTATCCTGATGTTATGCAGCCACTTTTCTTGCAAAGATGCCTGAGCTATAAGGTACAGGCATCGCGGCAAAGGCGGTAAGTCCTAGTTATTCTAATATGTAGTCTTTAGCTGCTAGTGGATATATGTGTTGGCGTTGTAATGTAAAATGTTAAAGTTCACCATAGAAGCAAAATGGTAGACAGAGTGTATAGCCCTAAAAAGCACAAGTCAAGTGCGCTGCTGCTTTCCTGTTGAAATTGAGGCGATGGTTTGCTTATGCTTGTTGAGATTTCATGTTATGTAAACAATGCATTTTAGACTCTGGTTATGGTTGCTGGTTGCTTCCTTCTCTTTATTTTTTATTTCCGGGTCACAGAATAATGTGATAATTTAAGTGCATTTGAATCAGGATGAAAATGAACATTTCAGTATCTCCGGTAGAAATATGTGAAGGCAAGTCGAAGATAAAGGGAAGGCTCTCAAAAGCTAATGGACAAGAGCAGATGTGGCCCGTTTTCGTGATGATTACTAGTCCTCTATCTGTTGGTCAGGTCAGCCATTTGCTGATGTTTCTTTTGGTGATATATTTGCCAGATAAAGTGACGACACACCTTTAGTTATGTCAACAGGATTACTTTGACTATCGTTTAGGTCAAACCCAAGTACTAGAAGCACCATTGTTTCCACATGACGGCGATGATCATCAAGTTACATTTATTCTTCCAGAATTTAGAATGCTTGAACCAAGCGTCAGGAAGGGTGGTCATGTAATTCTGTTTATTGTTTTTGGTATGTTACATGAACCCTGTGTAGGCTTATGCTATGATTCATGATATTCACAAATTGGGGTGCTTTGCAGTGAATCTAACATCTGTATATAAGGGCACTCAAATACGCCCGCTAGGTGAACTTCTTTGCTCGTCTTTTACTTGTTGAACTAAAGTTCTTCACAATATAAAGAGATCGATATATACCTGTGTGTGCTTCCAGCCAAGTGCACTGGTGAGGTGTATTGGGGACAACTATCTATGCCAGTTGTCTGTGACAAGTGGTTAAACAATTCTCGTGATGGCACATCAAGGTTTGGGATATTTGGAAAGAGGACTGACACTTACGAGTTCGAACTTCGCTATGGAACTCTTCAGGTGACTATCTTCAAAATGATGACTATGGCTTAGCCAACCAAGAAGTTCTGTGCTCTTATAGTCATCAATTGCATGTTGTTATTTATAGTCAAGACGAGATATCTTGGAATTCTATAGTACAGTGATGGCAGAGTATGTTGTATCATTTTAGAACAAATAGAAGTTGGAGGAGATTATACTTTGCTCTTTAGAATATTGAGGGACCTAAGGAGGACAGGTAATCGGTTGGATTGAGCAATGTTGGGCTATGTTGGACATATCCTTCTACAATCTCTTTAAGGGAGGAATGATGCTGCAGGTTTGAGCTAAAGGCATCGTAAGATTTGTTAAATGCAGGTTCTCAAGGGCATGCTCAAGCAGCTCGTGAAGGCACTGCAGATAGGCTGTAGTAGGCATACACCGTCTGTGAATTACGTGGGCATATAGGCATTCCTTGGGTGGATGGTTGATTTTGTTAATATGATATGGGCAACCTTTTCCATGGATTATGCTTGGAAAGTGCTACACTCTTGATCTACTCAACAAGATGTCATTGATGCCTGAAGTTGAAGAATTAAGCAAGTTTAAGATGTTGGAGCCAACCACTACTGATGCTAAATCCTAATAATGTAATCTCAGTTTGCTGTTGCCCCTTTTCACTTTACTGTGCTGGCAGCATTAAAACCTGCGTAAACAAGCAAATTGCCCCATTTGGATGGATCCTCTTTTCCAAATTTTCACAGAATGCAGCAATGATAATTGAATACTCGAATTTTCTAGCTTATGCTGCAAAATTTTCAAATTGGCTCTTCTGTTGTTTCTCACTTTTGTGTCCTGGAGTGTTGCCCCAAGCAAGTTGGAAATTAAGCTACATTTATATTGGTTTGTTCATTGGCTTGTTATGTCTTCCCTGAAACATTTAGGAAAAACGAATTCGAATTGTCTTTCAGCCAGATTGTAGTTGGCCGAATGGATATATGAACCTGAGCAATTGGGTCATGCAAGAACCTGTGCCAAACTAGCCAGGTGATAACAAACTTTTAAAATCTACATGTTTCAACGCTGCCTGATATTTTCGAACACCTATGCCGTCTGCAGTGGAAATCTAAGTAGTTATATTTTTTCAAGAGCAAATAAACTGTCTAAATACAAGGCAATCTCTTTTACAAGTATGGTAAAAAATTTTTTCCCTGGTTGAATCAGCATGTGGAGTTGCCAAGTGGATGCCCTGTTAGGTTGCAGCCGTCATCAAATAATGGGTACCCTTCAGATACGGTACGAGTCTGACTCTCTGTGTTTTCTGTAGTTATCAGAGTGGTTAACAATGAAATAAAGGTAAAAAAAGATTGTAATTACTCTTCAAACAACTGGCATGGATCTACTTCTGCATGGAGACTAAATTTGTGGAGATTTCCAGGGAAAAAGTCATGCCTGTAAATGGACTTCCTTAGGCATAGGTGCAGCTTAAAATCCTGGAGTGGATGCCTTCAAGGATTGATTTCCTGGACTGCTTTATTCACTGGCAATATTTCTTGGCCTTGTAGCTGGCATGCACCTCATAATTCTATACGGTGCAGGCTTCTCCAAATACTATAATGTACATATCCCTCTTCAGCAGCTGGATCTTGCATCTGGCTGCATGGCTTGCCTCAGTATCAAGTTGACAATGTTCTCTAAGTAATGAAAAACGCTTTTCCAGTTCTTTTTCGACTCAAAAAAACGTGCTAAAAGACGTTTTTACCAATAGCCTAAAACAAAATGTAAGAAAAAATGGTGTCAGAACAATCTGCCAGCACTTTTACTAACTGAATTGGTACAGAAACAAACAGCATTTGATTACTTGTAGCTGCTGTTATCTCTTCCTGTGATGGAGATCATGGCTACAATCATGGAGAAAAGACATTGCTGCACAGAGATCTCAACAATAACCAAAAAGCGTCAGGAAAAAAAGATTAATGTTGCCAGAAATAATATGGAAAGAACCAAGATTTTTTGACGTTTTTCTTAGGCTGTATGGAAACGCATGCTGCACACATATTATTTTCATAATTTCCACCATTGTCCTTACTTATCATGCTTTAGCATCTGAAGGGTTCTTTATTTTTCTAGGTACCATTCCGTGTGCGCATATCAGGAGAAGAAATTGGGCCAAAGCATATGAAGAACACTGGGAATGGTTTTTCACAAAGTGCTGTTTATTCTACAGTAAATCTTAATCAAAGAAGGTAGATTTTTCTGGCTGAGTTTTTTTGTTGCACATGATCTGCATTATTATACATCTCTCTATACACGTGTGCAGGTTACAATATGGACGTGTTATTTTCTTCTATCTTTATTATCACGACAAATTGCATAAAGCTGAAGGTAATCTATTACATGATCTGATGAATAAGTAGAGTAATCCAGATCAATGTCGACATAGCTTTCATTCTGCTCCCATCTGCCCACATTGATAATGAGTTTTATACAATGTGCATATGCGTGGATCCCAGTGACGGAGAATTTTTCTTGTCCATTTTGTCTGGTGGAATGTTCAAGTTTTACGGTAACATTCAAACACAACTTAGATGACATTTGACATTGTTTTTGCCTTGACTCCAGTATTACTGCTGTCTAGTAAGGGGAGCTTACGGCACAGTTTTTGTTTCCTCAGGGACTTCGTTATCATCTCCATTCTTCACATGATATGTTTGACTTTGGATTTAAATCTATGGTATTTATACTTGTCCAGTTTCTGTTTTATTGAGTCTAGTTAATAATGTCTAGATTTTCAACACTATGCAGGTGAATGAGGACCCATGTACAGTGATTGTGAAGTGTCGTCCAGATAATGGTCTCGAGGTATACTTCGGAAAACCTCATAGTATTCTTTCTAATATATTGCTTGGAAATCCTTTTCTAGTGTTGGTAGTAAACACTCTACTTATTTCCTAATTGCAAAGACTTCTCTGCAGGACTCTGATCATGATATTGATGGAATAAGCGACCCAAGGCTAAAGAACTTCTTTTACTGGTATGACAGCTTTCAGTTTTACCAATTATCCAAGTTCTGGGTGAACCATATAACAATTTCGGTTGCAGGTCAAGACATGGCCCTTTACGATATCTTAGAAGAAGAATAGTCGCCCGTCCACAGGCAAATGAAGATAGCATGCCTGCAGCTGATCAACTGCCTACTTCGGTGGTTGCTTCAGATGTTAAGCGCATATCAGAAGACAAAGATGTTAATGACACGGTTTCATTAACAGCTGCGCCTGCTGATGCGACAGCTGACAAAGGAGAGGCAGATAGTCAAGCTTTGCCACCTCCTCAAAAGAAGCCCCGCATTGAAAATTCAGAGCCCGAACCTGAGCAACCATTGAAATGTGTTATTTCAAATCTGGACGTTCAAAAGGGTCTTTCTGTTCCTGCAGTTATAAAACCCGTAGAAGACAGTAATTCCATGCCTACGGCACATGGTTCTGTTCATCGTTCAGAGAAAACTCGTAGGATTTCCATCGAGCGGGCTGAGGCACGCAAGTATGCACTGTATGAGTTTGTGCAATTTTTAATGGAAAGCAAAAGCTCAGATGTTATCAAAGTCTGCTTGTTGTTTATGATATTTGATTGAATTTGCATTTGGGTTGTTGCAGTCGGGTTCAACTTCAAAAGCGTCAGTTTTTTCACTCGCATACTGCACAGGTCAAGCTTGTGGCTATTTTTAATTTTTTTTTGCACGTAATAAATACATCTGTTGTCAATATAAGCCTGCATTTTTTAGGCTCTGACTATAATGCTAGTATTGACCAACTTTCTCTTCTTTGATCACAATGAAATTCAAATACAGCTGTATATGTGTGTGCTAGTTGGTAGGGAGTTTCAGCACTCGTCATGAAAGGACGGGGGTATAAACTGTTTGCATAGTAGCAGAAGCTACGTGTCCATGAACTCAAAAGTTTTTGTTTCCTTTTTGATAACTTCGTTTATTCTGTATACCAGTGGGTATTGATTGTAAAAGTACCTGGTTTATAGCTTATGGAAATGGAGCAACTTCTATCTGACAAGGATAGCGAGGATGAGGTTGATGATGTTGTTGCAAGCTTTGAAGATCGCCGGGTAAGCTTTTGATGAATCCCCTGCTCAGGTTTAATGGATTCTTCCTTTTATAGTCCAGTTTATTAATATCCTTACGGTTATCTGCAGATGCTAGATGAATTCCTAGATGTAACCAAGGATGAGAAGGATGTCATGCATAGATGGAATACTTTCGTCCGCAAGCAACGGTATGGAGCACAAACTTCATCAGACTTTTCTTTGGCCTGGTGTGAAATTGTTAAAATATATGCTTTTGCAGGGTAGTGGCAGATGGTCACTGCCCATGGGCGGTAGAGGCTTTTGCTAAACTTCATGCTGAGGATTTTTCTAAAAGCGCATCTCTTAGGAGGTTAGTTTTGCAGCAGATTTTTTTTGTTCTTATGAACAATGGAAAAGTGTTTGTAATGCTGCACAATGCTATATATGGGACAGGTGCTTTATGCTGATGCTTGTTAAGTTTTGGAATCATCATCTTATTGATGGGCGAGTGGTCAATAATTGTCTCTCTCTGGTAAATGATCTGGAGAATCAATAATTTAAGCCCAACGTTTTCTGATTTTGAGAATGGAGCTGCTGGGATCACTTTTGATTACTAACAATGGAGGAGCTTCGGAATTTGGAGTTGGCATTTAAACCCTGCCTACATTCTGCCAATGCAAAGAGATCGACATGTCTATTTCTGCCCACAGCTTTGCCTCTTCTGATACAACTAAATTTTATAGTGGCTAGATATGGATCTATGATCATCATCATGATCATCATCAATTCTTTCAAATGAGATTCTTTTGGAACACCAATGGTGGCAACCCAATGTGGTGTTATGTAAAGTTGAAGCTAAAACTAGATGATTTGTTGCTCGGGTGCAACCTGACTTTCCTTTGTATAGTTGCATCACCAGCTATTCTCAACGCTAACATGTTTTTTCCCATGAGCTGTCTCATAATTTTGGATAAAGTAGAGAGGCTTTTGGCATCAGGCTTTTGCCATTTCCTCCTACGTTACAATGAGCTCATGTGGACCAAATCATAATCAGGAAACTTGGTGTGGGATTCAAAATGCAAGTGTGCAACATCCAAATTTTATTCTTTTAACAAGCCTTGCTGTCCAGAGAAGGGGATGAGAAATGAAGAGGCGCTGCAACATAAGACACTCTGCAAACAGGGGATAAGGATAATGTATCATATCTTTTGTATTCTCATTAAAAAAGCGTTTCTGCAATATCTCTCATATGTTGTGTCCAAATTTGATCAAAAGTGGTGCTTATTTGTACTTCAAGTGCGTTTATAGCATGTTAGATGTATGTGAATGTGTATTGCCTTGACTGTCCAGAATGTTAACTAATACATTTGATGGCTAACTTTTTCTGCTTAGCTTAATTTACCCGAATTTAACCTAAATTGGGCAATAAATGGTGGGTCTGGGAGTTCAGCTGGTGTTGCATTTTAAGAACGGAAATGCATGATCTGTGGTGTATCTAACGCCACGTTTAATCACATCCATCATAAACTACACTACAATTAATTTGAACGTGGCATTTATATGGGCCAGGGTTGTCAACCTATTTGCAAAAAGGCGTTGGAAGTGATTGCTGATTAGAATGCTTTTAGGTATTAAGTAAAATAGATGGGACCTGCTACTATTTTCAAAAAGGTGGGTGTTGGTTGTGATTGCCACTAAGTAAAGATAGATAGATACAATTTTTCAATGTCCAGGGACTTGCCCCAGCATGGCACATGGGTGAAGTGGGTGAGACTTGCTACTATTGCAAAACGTGTGGGTGTTGGATGTGATTGCTACTAAGTAAAGCTAAATAGATACAATTTTTAATGTCAAGGGAGACCGAAACTTATGGGACACACTCCGAGATGGGACCCACACCTCGTACTGTACATTAGCTAAAGTGGGTTTTTTTCCCCATTAACTTTACAATGATCATGGAACCCGTGACCTTTGGGATGGTAGTTTAGGTACCACAAGGTCTTACCAAAGGAAAAGATGGCATACCAGCCTTTGTTATGAGAAATTTATAGGTGATGTGAACAAATCTCCTCTATCCTTATTTAAAGTGTGTGTTCACACATTGGATGTTTTATGAGCTTAATGTTGATCTTATTGCTCAACTTAGTTTGCACCAAAAGATTGAACATGATATAAATATTCTTCTCTATGGAGCATGAGTTAGACCAAGCTTTTTTAAAAAATAGGGAAAATTACTTAAACTCCCCTAGATCTTATGTATTTAACCAAAAGGCCCTTTGTATTTCGATTATTTACTGAAATGCCCCGGGTCAACAAAGTACCGTCATATTTTAATGTATTTGCCTAAATTCCTTCCAAATATTTGTGACTTTACCCAATGCTTCTCACATACATTAAGATTTATCAAAATGTCTTTGCTTCACAAAAGCTGGTATTGGAGAGTATATAAAGTTCATATATCAGCCAGTTGTACTTCAAGCACAAGGTTGGCTAAATGGAGGATCAGCGCCACGGATTGCTGGAAAATCCATATGGTGTTTTTCTTTCTTTGGTTGCTATATAATCACATGAAACCCAGTATGCATTCACTTTGCTGGCCCTTTTTCCTTCTCAAATTCGAGAGAAACTTTTAGGCAGATTCAACACTAGAGCTATCATTCCAGCCCTTCTTTTTATGTCGAGCTTGTGTTTTCTTCTTTGCACTTATCCTAGTTCAATGCCAGTGTCTTTAAAGCGGTGGTGTTAGGATCACTTCGTGGCTATATTTTGGAGGATAAAAAAGCCATAGCAGAAAAACAGCTTTTGATCATGCTGATGATTTGTTCAACGTTGCAGTTTTTGAATCTTTACTAACTTCGATTATTATGGAGTTATGGTTATCGTATAAGGCAAATCTTTCAGATGAACACCTTGATGACAAGACATAGGTTGTCATCAAGACTTGTCATCAAGACATACATCTGAAAGACTTGACTTGTACGACGACCGTAACTCCATAATAACCGAAGGTAGTAAAAGATTCAAAAACTGCAACATCATACAAAAAAATAATCATTAGCATGATCAGAAGCTATTTTCTGCACCCCTCAAGTTTGCAGATATTCCAAAAATACCCTCCAAATGAAGAGCATTTTTGAAAATATAGTAATATAGTTTTTGTATCTTTTTAAATACAAAAGTAGCCTTCGAAAACATTACAGATTAGGATAAGATCTTTCTAGCAAAATCAGATTCATTTAAATGGGAGCTAAAATTCACAAGTTATGCTCACTTAAGTTGCATTTTTTTAACACTTTTTAAACAATGTAACTTGAAAATTCCAACCCCATTTTTAACGATTTTAGTACTTTTGTATAGGTCTTAGAATATCTGTAAACTTGAGGGGTATATTTGGAATTCTCCCTAAAATAATCCTGAAAAGAAGGGCCAGAATGTGTGATATTGCAGGATAATATACGATATAAATATATATAGTATACTTCCATGACACTAGTACATGTTGACTATGACGACATGTACACGACGACTGTAAAGGGTTGTACCATGAGGCACAACCATTAGAACCTATTATATTGTACATGTTATACAACATGTGAATATGATCTACATTACAACGTGGCAATACCCCATATGAGCTATATGGCCCATTAGACCCTAACCCTAGAAACATGGGAGTTAACAAGGTAGAGTGACCTTTTCGGATTCCAGCCTTAGAAGCGTGCATTGCAGCCGCGCCCGACAGATCTTGGCCTTGCAACATTAAGAAAGCTCGCATTCCGAAGTCTCATTTCGATTCGTTATCATCTCAGCAGCGTGGACGCGCACACAAAGGAATGGGAGCCAACTAAGGATCCTGTGAATGGACACTTCTCTCAGTCAATGCTTCCCAACGGGCATTAAGCCAGAATTGTATCTGTTCTTAGCTATAGAGAACCACTAGAGCCTAAGAACCTTAGCCATTGATGAATGAACCTAATCATGTATGATTAAAATAGTTAGATTAAATCTCTATTCTGTTATTTTAATTCATTATGATGATATTGGATTGCTCTGTGCGCACCACTTATGTATTGGGGGGGAGACCTAGAAGTCAGGAATAGTATGCTTCTAGCATTAGACCTCATTAATTCCCATTAAATGTGGCTTGTGCATAGAAGCCCACTTGGCTGTGGGTGTGGCAGAGCTAAGACTGGCTTATAAGGAAGGATATGGCGTGTAAAGTCTACTGGGGGGTCGTTGCGGGCTAGGCCTAATACATCATCACTGCATGTGGGTGAGTTATGGGCTCGACAGGTCCTAGGTAGTGCGCTGCCTCAATGGGGTTAAGTCGTGTACGAGCATGGGTGACCATGGCTTTCTAGCCCTATGTAATTGGCATGGAGCTTCTGGAGGAGATTAGTCTCCTCCTGCCTCATGGGGCCAGGGGAGATGCAACCCTGCAGTAGTCCTCTCGACTATATTCTAAACAGGCTACAGTCAAGTCCCAATACTTTTTAGCATATCTACAAAGTATGCACAGGAGGGGCTGATGGAGTGGACTAGCCAACGGCCATGTTCCTTTACCAGATCAAATCCAGTGCAATGAATTCTGTCTGCAATGATCTTTGGAGACGCAAGCCTGAGTCTCGGTAGGATTTTTCCATGTTAATGTTCTTGTATTTGTTTATGGTGATCCCACCCTTTGAGATGGTATGTTATTGATGTGATATTTTGTGCTCATATTTATGTGCTTCCGCAACTAGTTCGGTTATGAGGGAGACAAGATGAATGACACGTCTATTCCACCAATGTCAAAGTCTTGCTCAGCATTAAGAGTCTGACATCAGATAGGCAGCCTGGTGTTGGCGAACTTGTGCTGTCAAGAGGAAATCTCCAGTTCATACACGATTAAGGCATCATATATGAGCAGGGGGCATCACAGAGTGACAACTCCAGTGTTGAATCTGCCCATTTCCTTACTCGACCTAACCCATCTTTCAGAGTTGAGAAGAAAAAAGAGCCACCAAGATGAGGACATACTGTGTTCCATGCGAATGTATACCAGCCGAAAAACCAAACCACCACCTGGT